>OZ007499.1:165232420-166432420 GCA_963931805.1 Microdon myrmicae
ACTACCAAATAATACTTTGCTTTTTTGTTGTGGATTAGATTGGTTTCAGTTAGAAAGATAAAGAGTGTAAGTGACATTGACATTAAAAGTGAGATTGGTTTTTAATGCAGTCCTTTTCGACATTAATAGTAAAATATAACAGGAAAGTTGTTACGCGCAAGCAGAAATGCCTTGGATTGAAGCAAAAAAAAATTGTTTAAATGACTAAATCCACTTTCGATGTCAAGCATATTTAGTGGGCTTATCGTCTCTGATCTTTTCGAGAAATTGTCACTCAATGTCAATGCCTTTAGTTGTTCATTACAACAATCTGGCATAAATATTTTGATACGCTACACGTAGCCATGTTATTTTTCTAAAAATCAAACAAGTTCACTCGGTTAATAGTTTATTTTTATTTATTAAAACGTTAACATCCTGCGCAGGTATGTTTTAAAAGATAAATTAACCCTTGTCAAGTAAGCTCCGAGGATGAAAAATAAAATAAAGTCATAATTATTGTAATAATCAAAACTTTGTACAATGCTTCGGTAATACCGAAGGAAACTATTGTAAAATCTATGATGACGAGAAACCTACCCCAATAATTAACTTATCCCTCTAACATCAAATTTCAAGTTTTTACAATTGTAAATGTTGTGAAACCTACTTAAGTTGTTACAGATCATGTGAAGGAAGAATATAGATTAATTTAAAAACTGTTCTTATCTATCATCATAGATGCTATAGACAAACGTTTTGGAGCAATCAAATAATGCAAAGGGATTAGTTCGCATTATTCCCTTAATTAAACAGATGTAAACAGTAGGACTAGAGTCTTTATCACCCCACCCATGCAATCGAATTAGGACACAGTGGGTGATAACGCCGAAGCTTCACTCCGTCGTGTTTGAATACTATGTCGACTTCTCGATCCCTTGTTGTACATCATTCACCCACTCAAGTGACTTCGGCGTTCTTTGTACAAATGGACATTGCCAACAGCTCACGAAGCACACCATGCCCTTAAGCATAATTTATGTAACCTATAAGAGAACTTCCTGTATTCATGTTATTGACTTCGTGTGATACTGTCTGACACGAACATTCATGTGTAGTCATCCTACAACCAATTCTCGAGCGGGTATGATAACAATACACCCACAACAGTAGGCATACCGTATTATCATACCAAGTGGGATTACAACATAGAATTTAATTAATTAACAGTGACCGTCTTTCAATGAAACCGCCCAAGGGAATATGTATTCCGGAATATAGTCCCCGATTGACGCAACAGTAATTGTTGCTCAAAAGTATCTACCCTAAGTAGCCAATCAGTAGAGAAGGACAACAAGGAGTGCTGTCATACAGCTAAAACCCAGGTTTGCCACCATTCACACACCAATAAGCATAATAAATTCACCTTTTGTATAAGCAGCTTTTGTTTTTTGGCCCAATTTTGCTATCAACGATATATGTTGTGTGTGGTTCAGCTGGCAACTTCAGACAGTCGCCCACGTCTTTGCACATTTTCATCAACTAGCCGAATGTTCATTTGCGGAAAATCATTGGAAATAGCCGAAACTTGGGAAAATGGTAGCAACCGATGAACTGTTCATCGTGCTACCTCTTTGAACATATTTGATGGCAACAGGATGACGTTGTTCGTTTTCGCCTGGTGATTACCTGTCTTATACAGAAGCTGTTATCGTTTGCTTTTTGTGGTTTTATTTTATAGACTTAATGAGATATTTTTGTCAAGAAGCCACTAGCCGGAGAACAAATTGTATAGAATAGTTAGTTGGTTCACTAATGAGAGTCAACGACAAGGTGGCCATTATTCTTATTCGCAGGGAAGGCAATTAGGATCTGACAATGTTTACCTAAGAAATGTGTCAAATGCTGATCAAAAGTTCTAGTCCATTTATATAATCCCATCCTTTTGGTTGGTGGAACCACAAAATGTCCTTATTGAAAAAACGAGCAAGTCTTGATGCATATAGAATGTTGTAGGTTCGATAATTTATGTGTCATGTAATAACAAATGTATAATGCTGATTTTCTTCTGCTATAGATATCGGTTAAAAGTAAGCTAAATTCAGTTTTTAGAAGAGCCAACAAAATTAGGGTGGTAAAAAGCTTGGACAGACTTCCATGAACCTCAGCAAGGTTCTCTTATAGCGCTTCCTCAAAGAACTATTTGTAACGTTAAGATATTGAAACATACAACGGTTATAAAATTCAATCTACCGACGAATTCCTCGCCTTGTGCAATTCCCATGATAATAAGAAGAGGAGCACGACTCTCATAGTTCCATGATTGTTCTAAAACTTGTAATACAGGAACAAGTAGTCTAATGATGGAATTGAAGTGTAACTTCTGAGAACTTTGTTGGCCGATTTTGCATTCTATCGAGCAGTGCCATTCTTGATACTTGTTAAATGAAATAAAATGATGTGCCATATTGATCGAATATATGCGCTGCGTATTGCGGCTAAGCGGTTGTGGTAAAATATTTCCTAAATCTATTAAGAAACCATAAGCGATTCGCTGCACTTACTCGGCTTCAAATTCCACTCTTTCAGACAATCCTCATCTTTTAGGGAGCAATCTGTAATCGAACTAGATGAACATGGGCAATTGTACCGCACTGACTACAATTTTCGGGCATTCAAGACCACTGTGCTCTGTCACTAAATTTCTTAATCAACTCCCTCTTTTTCCGCCCGAGATTTAACATTATCAAGTAATTTCTTTAGTACGCGCGTGATATTAAAAAAAAACAGTTCGGCGGGTGGTTGAGTGGAAATCTCTTAGTTGTCAACTTATTTTAAGAACAGCGGTGTAGTAAGTAGTCAATTGTGTTTTAAAATCAACAACTAGTAACCCATATACCTATAAGGCAAAGTTTTGCTATTTAATCTACATATTTAGCTCCTACTGAGGCAGCTTCTTGACGCCAAGATTTATTAGTACAGGTATCACAGGTATGCTCCTCGATAGTATAGTGGTTAGTATACCCACCGGTCACGCGCGAGACCGGGGTTCGATTCCCCGTTGGGGAGCCTCTGGCGCAAGACTAATGACCTTGCCCGGAAAAACAAATTATCATGGAAAATTTAACAAGCCTCAGGACTTGCTAAATAAGACAACACCGGATCCCGGTTGTAGTGCCGATGATGATGATGAACTCTTAGCCCCGTCCGAGAGGAAGGTCTTAAGAAGAATTGTTGGCGCCGTATGTGAGGGAAGACGATTCCGGAGACGCTACAACCATGAGTTGTACGCAATCTACCTTGAAGTTACTGTTGTAAGAAAAATCAAGCTCGTTAGACTCCGGTGGGCGGGAGCGAAGAGGAGCCTGCCGGAAAGTCCTTTGTGGCAGGATGCATGGAAGGGACAGCGCGGTAGACCTTCTCCTTTTTTTGGAGGGTTGGGGTAGACCACGACGCCCAGAGCCTGAGAGTGCCAAACTGGATGACATCCGCTCGAAATCGGGACTGGTGGGGAGATTTGTTAAATAAGGCCAAGACCATATCCCAGTTGCAGTGCCGATGATGATGATGATTCATCCGACTAGTATTGGTGTATGACTCCCCGGTATGGTATAACATATCCCCATTCTACATAGAAATGCGTCAAGTGTTGGAGAGGCAGTGTTTGCGCTTTTGCCTCGGAATGAGTGGGTAAGAAAATGGAATCAACCACTAGGCTGAATGTACATTAATTAAATGCATAGATTCATGACCTCCCTGACCCCTGCATCTATTTCTTGACTGCTCGTTATCTTTTTACCCCTCTCTTACTCCCTATCTACCGCACTAATTGGGTTAAAATTCGTTATATCACTTTGTATATTAGTTGTTATTTAGGTTTTTTTATTTTACGTGATAAAGTTGTTACAATTCTTATATTAATGTGCCAAAGGTGCGCAGTGAATTCAATCATTGGTTTTCGAGTCCAGTATAGAAATAGAGTAAAAATCAGTTATTCGTCAATTTAGTCGCCAGATGTGCGAGTTCAATAAAACAAAATTCCCGTGAACGGATAAGAAGAGGAAGAACAATATTAATATGATGGAGTTCGATGCCGTCACCAAACGACTCAGGTGCCGCTCTCGATAACACACACCCATTTTCATAATGCCCGATTTTAACTCGAGGCACACCAACTGGAACAATTCGGCCCCTGGCGCAAAAGACAGAAATGTGTACCTCAGGTATAATGAACATTCTAACATCTGAGACTTTAAAATGTTTGCTACTGTCATTGGCATGCGCAGCGAACCTATTCTATGCATATTTTTTGTCTTTAAAAACTTTCTTTCCCGAATCAGCTCTCCCTCATATGTCGATGAGTGTTTCTGAACATAATACTGCGGCAGTTTATATTCATAGCTACCGTGCCTTTCATGTTCATATTAGATATATTCTCACTCATGGACAACATCCAAACTGGAACACGTTCATCACAGAAGGTAATTTAATTTTATCTTTTCGGTTTCGATTTTATGGCTGTTAAACTTCCCACGGGCATTAAATGAGAAGATTTACAAAAGGGTTGTAATTATGACGCGGACATTGAACAACAAACACGTCGCTTGAGTAACAGAACTGACTCTGTTGTCCCGGACAAGTTCGAAACTTCACATATGCGTTGCTTCGAGTAATTATTCCTCATTTAATGGTGCTGGTAGAGCCACCAAAGTATCACTGATTCAATTATACACAATGGCTTTAATCTGAATAACAACATCAACAGTATATCATCGGAGGGACTTTTTAAGAAAAATAGAGGTTAACCCTTGAGGTTTGCGGCGCGGATACTAATAACATTATAATTACAGAGGTGTGCAATAAATTGCACAATTTCAATGAACCAGATGTTCGATTTAATCTTGATAACACCGCACGCTTCAACAACGCACGTTATAATGCTTATCACTTCGGTACAGCAAATACTAATGAAAGCCTAATCAAACCTCAAAATCAAAGAACGTCTGTTGATAACTCTATGTAACATCACTAAGCCTTATTTTTTTATAAAGCCTTCCGTTTTGTTTATACCCACAACTTCCTGTGCGAATGCGATATTTGTTCCATACTTTGGAAGCATGTTATTGTTTCTCTAATAGCTAAAGTCAGCAAACCAGCAATCATCCCACAGCTTCGGCAACGGTGAACTTGTGTTGGTGTACGCCCTAAACTTCAGAAGTTAACGTGATTGTAAATAAATATCATTTGTGCTCAAAAAATGGCATCACCCTGTGAATTGGGCGTTAGAATATACTCACAGCTATGCCGGGTTGACGTAAGAGGCGACTAAAGGCCGAGTGGTGCTTTGGAGACTCCGATGTTAACGCTTGCGCGGAATCGCCGACAAAGATTATTCTTCTCGGGATGGAGATCTACATTCCACATTCCATCAAACGAAGTCCATCTGATAACCTTGGTTTGATAAAAAATGCGAGCAGATTACAGCAGGTTAAAATAGCGCTTTTAAGCAATGGCGCTCCAATCCCACCGATGTTAACAGAACGAATTTTGTTAGAATAAGAAACACGTGCAACCAGGCGATAGATACCGCAAATAAGGCCTACAACGACAGAGTGACCAATAAACTCCTTCAGTGCCCGACTGGTTCGCGCTCCCTCTGGCCAATGGCAAGGGCTCTCAGCAGTAACTCATCATCAAAAGCTCATCAATACAGGGGTAATTAAGTATTTGGAGTGTAGCGGGCTTCTGAATGATCGTCAATACGAATTCCGCGGCGGGGGGTCTACGGAAGACCGTTTGACACTTATAACCAATGTATGGACATCTGCGATTGAGCCGCATGGCGAGTCAAAGGCGGTCGCATTGGATGCCTCCAACTATTTTGACCGCACCTGGCACGGGCATTGATGAGCAAACTTCATTCATATGGACTTTCCCAGCAGCTTTGCAACTTGACGAAGAGCTTCCTCGAAAATCAATCGAACCGGGTTGTTGTGGACGGCGAGTGTTCGGATCTGTATCCTGTTAATTCGGGGGTGCATCCAGGTTCTACTTTGGCTCCAACCTTATTTTTGCTTCACATAAATGATTTGTTCGAGACAACGGATAACAAAGTTTTCAGTTGTGGGGATGACAGTACGCTTGTTTCCTCCTTTTCGAGTGTTCGGCCGATTGGTGCATCTGCATCAGCTGAGATGTAGACAGATTGACTCTGAATCAGGATCTAGATGGGGTCCTGCAGTGGGGAACGGCCAATCTCGTCGACTTCAATGCAGCGAAGACACAATATACAACATTCACAAGGAAAAGTGGATCATCGGTTCCACAGCTGATGATGAATGGCCAGGCCCTCGACGCTGGGGAAAGTTTGAAATTGCTCGGCGTCACGGTCTGTGGGAATGTATCATGGCATAACCACGTGTCGAGTATCGCCAGGTCAGCCTCAGGAAAACTGAGCTATCTCTTTAGAGCCAAGAAATATTTTACTCCGGCCCAACTTCTTCTGCTGTATAAATCGCAAATTAGACCCGCACTCGAATATTGCTCTCATGTTGGGAGTTCTGCTTCTAAACATACCCTCGACCTAGTTGATAGTGTTATATAATTAACATTAGTTAATTATCACCCCCAATAAAACACATTTGAAATTCTTACCAGTTCGTATCTTTTCTCTACACCAAAGGATCATATTAAAAATACAATAGCACATTGCCACCAAGCAATAGACAAATTTAAAAATAAAATACATCCCTAGAAATACATGATCCCTATCCACATAGATTAATATTTTGCTGGCCACAGGTCCGGAATATTATCCACAGAAAACAACAACACTTTCCCCAAAAAGTTTCCCTTTTTGGGTGTACCGCTGTAAAACAACCATCCGTAATGGCATAAGGGCCGTCGCAAGTATTTATGACCATTGCAGAGGCGCGGAAACGGTGGATTGAACGAAGGACACCCCAAAAAAAAAAAGGATGATGGATTGGTGGGAACCAAAAATCAAGGGTTGACTCCACGTGGAGTAAGCAGGTAGTAAGTTTGAACGTCGTGGGTTGTAAAACGAATGTCCACGGGGAGGTTGGGCCCTTGATTTACAAGTAGTAGAAAATTAGATGTGGGCCGCAGCGGTTCGGTCTCTGCTAAAAATAAGTTGCAAAAAGAAAAATAAAATAATGAAACCAAAAGTTTAAAAGAGTTGAAAATTGTCCGGCAACTGGATTGGTTGGTAATACCAGTGATTTAAAATAGATAAAAAAGAAACTAAACTTATTAGTGATAAATTAAAATATCTGGGAATTGAAATAATATTAAATTAAAATACCTGCGATTGGAAATAAAAAAAAACGGTATCACCTTAGTAATAAATAAAAATTAATAAAAAAAAATATATATAACAGAAGAGTTATCGTTTGGCAAATCACCATCATACACATCCCCCTGCAAAGGAAGCCACCGACCACGATACTTCTAATGAACCTTAAATCCGGGGTAAGTTTTATGTGAACGAGGTATATATATATACTATTTTAATATATATAACAATTTGGCATAATACATTTAAATTGTTCCTCTGATTGAGAGCGTAACAAGAGCATACAGAGACGAGCGATCCGCCTGATCGGGGACTCGGCGCTGACGTCGGGACTACAGCCGCTATCACATCGAAGGCGGGTACCCGACCTCTGTCTGTTTTACATATACTACCAGGGATACTATTTTTCGGAGATTCGTGGTATTGTTTCACGCAATTCGGTTTATATACGCTCCACAAAACAATCCAACGGATCGCACGAGTTTGCGGTTCATCTCGCGACGGCGCGAACATCCCTGCACCAGAACTCGTATCGTTACAGAGCGGGGAAGCTGTGGACTCCCTTCCCACGCGAGAGTTCCCGGGGCGTGACAACGTGCAGCTATTCAAGGGGAACTGCAACTGTTTTTTGATGGCATCTCGGGGGCCCACTCGATGCTGTAGGTTCCCCTCTCCCGAGAGAAGTGTGATGAAAAAAAAAAAAAAAAAAAAAAAAAAAAAAAAAAAAAAAAAAAACATGATTCACATCATTTAAGGAGCCGTCAGTCGACCCAAGCAACTGTACAAGAAAATGAAATTAAAATTGATTGATGTAGATAGTTAATTCATCGTGAAATACCATATGCTTTCTGTAAAGATTTCTGCTGTTTTAACAGACGTCCAAAAAGTGAGCAACTAGAGAGAAAGTTTCAATACAATTCGTCTACAAATTGATGATAGATAATCCCTTTTATTAAGAACAGGTAATAAATCTATAAATTCATTTTCAGTGAGCTTCCGATGACACAACCCCACACAGACTAATTTTAATTTTCAAAATGACAGCCACGTGATGTTTGGGCGTCGACCAATTCTCTGGCTAGTACAATGTGTTTTCCACTGCGACTGGTAGTAAAAAAAGTTGTACAATAGGACGCTTTAGTGACTTCGTTCGTGATTGTGTTTCAATAATGACTACTCTGACTAGTCCGTCTGAGCTGAGACGTGTAGCAGCAACCCTCGCCAGAGAGCACTTACTTGGAGGATAGCGGTCGTCGACCACAAGTGCAAGAGATCCTTCCTTGATGGTCCGTGATGTATTATGCTACAGCGTATGCGACGATAATAAGACCGTGTAATAGAACCGACGCTATGACGGTTAGAATCACTAAATATGTACCCAATGCTCAACATATCAGGCCATTGCCACGTGTACGAATTCGATTTCTAAACTCAAGTGCATTCAACTCATGTGGATTTTCTGTTATTGCTCTGTATACGACTGATGCTTTTTTCTTGTTCGATTTTCTTTCTGTGTTGTTCTTCACTACTTGCTTTCAAATAGGTCTTGAGTTAAAGACTGCTTCAACTAGGACCAGGAATGTGGAAAATTCTTCGTATGTGAGAACGGCATCCCCTATAATAAGCTTGATATGAAATTTGGTAGATTTTGCAGCTGCTTCTCACTTTCCACTAAAATAGGGCGAAGCAGGAGGGTTGAATATCCACTTTGTGCCGTCGTTAGTGAGTAAATCTACCAAGTGTTTGATATTATTAGAAGAAAAATTAAACAACTTAGGGAGCCCGACATCTGCACCAACGAAATTGATTCGACAATCGTTCCTCAGTGTAGAACAAATTCCCCGCCGACCCGTAAGTCTTTTGAATGCTGTAGGGAACCCATCAGTTGTATAATCATAGGAGAGTTCAAGGTGAACTGCTGATGAAGTGAAGCAAGTAAATAAAACTAAATAGCCTTTATAAATGTAAGCTCCTTTTCCTGTCCATGTTTTCAGTGAAAAGGGTGCTACATAATCCACACCTGCATGTAAAAACGGTTGAGATGGTAATGTTCGGTTTATATAAATTCGGCCCATTAACTGTTGTGGATGTGGAAGCTCGATGTCATCTACACATGACGCAGCGATGAACAAAGGCAGGTACTGTCACCCCAACAAGCAACTGTGACAAGCAACCCCGGAACGATAACGCAATTATCGTAATTATTTCGACCTACATTATTCATTTCGTCACAATTATACATTGACGAAACGGAAAATGTTTAATTGCATACAAAGCATTTCTTTTCATCGGGACGGATTGTCCCAAAAGTATAACTCACGCATGGTCCAAGCTGGGATTTGCAAGAGCTTAATAAGGGATGAATATCTTCGGGGGAGATCCAATGTATGATCAGCTGTTTTCAGTGTTACAGCTACGGTTGGGTGACGTTCTTCTACGAGGATGAGCTGAAAAGTTTTCGACATTAACCTGAAGATAGCAGCACTCGTCAATAAAAGCTAGGGAATGTAGTTGTGCATTTTTTAGACACTTTACTCACGTTACTCACCATACTTTCGGCCATATGGGCGCGTAGTTTTTATTTGACTGTCGTTTGAGTGAGTCGATGCGAGTGTTTTTATGAAAATGGACAAAATTGAGTATCGAGCTGTCATTAAATTTTTGTTTTTGAAAGGCAATACCCCTACGCAAATCAAAGATGAGTTGGACTCTGTGTATGGGGACTCTAAACCATCATTTACCACAGAGAAATTTTGGGCAGCAGAATTTAAATCTGGCCGTGGGAACTTGGGAGACGATGAACGTTCGGTGCGTCCAAAAACTGCAACAACTGACGATAACATCGCTAAAGTTCACCAAATGGTGCTAGACGACTGTGGCGATTCCGCCAGATCCCACGGCTCGCCTTCCTGAAAAAACCCCCATAACCATAACCCGGGTCTGCACCAGCTTTCGCTAATGCAATTCGCATTAGCATCTTAGATGCTTCACGCATCAAACAGACCCAATTATTTTAACCCTAAAATCCCTATAAAGAAAACTTACCTTCATGCATCCCTTCGCATACAATTTTTCATAAGATTTCTTTGTTTGCTTATTTGGTATTCTGAACCAATTCGGTACCAGACAAATACCATAAATATCGCGCCGTCTATTTTTCCCCAGCCGCGCCATATACCTTTTCATATACATTGCCTGGAAACCTTTTTTTGTTTGTCTTATCAACAAACAACCCAAGCAGCTGCATATAATTAGCGCAATATACGCTGAAACCAAATTCTCCAGCATTTCCTAATGCAAATATGAACCCGGTTTCTATTGCAGCCAGAGATGCCATAAACATCTAATTTGCTTTTAGCACCTTTTTCTCCTAACGTCGAAAATAGCGACGAGGCATCGTGTAAACAATGACCCGCATTACCAACGGGCATTTGCTCATTTTTCCCTATTGTCTTTGCCGCCTGCCTGTTTCGTCGTTCCACTGCACGTGTGAAACGCATTGATCTCAACGATCGCACCTATACCACCATGAGAGACTTTACGTTTCCCTGGTGGTAGGTAAAAAAAAAAACGATATCCTTATTGGTGAGGATATCGTTTGAGTCGTAATTCAATCTCCGTGGCGGTCGGGTCGCTCGCCATTCACCGTACCTCCGCCGGGTACGGTGCGAAACCAGTTAATTCGAGTCGAGTGTTTTCTTTTTCAACTCTAGGAAGTTTTAGTTTATTTTTTTTTCCACGTAAATTTATCCGTGAATCACCAGAAATAACGTAAATTTATTGATCCCAAATTGTTTATTATCGAAAACATATAAATTTCAAAAGAATCGGTATGCAATAGTCTCATTGATAAAACAATATCATTAAGTTCATACGAAAGTGTTCAATAGTATTTTTGTGGAAACGAATACATCATACAAAAATGTAAAAGACAAACAATAAACAATTTATAAATTTCATTAACTGTTTGATTTTCAAAATTTAAAAGTAAATTAAATTCAAAACTAGACACATTTCATTGTTAAAGCGTGTTTCCTGTGCTGCTGCCCAATAAAACGTTTTCAAAAAGAAAGGAAATTCCCCAACATTCGTCTCTTCCGGGTGAACAGTTTTCATAGTGCTTGGCGGAACATTACCGGAATCTTTTGTAATTATGATGGAGGAGGAAGCTAATCAGCGCCGTACGCCGGTGCACTTAACACCTACCCCACATTGGTGACACCGAAAAAGGACACGCAACCGGATTAATGTGATCGACGCACGTAACCTGTTGTGCAGTCACAGTGCCAGAACAATCAGTGGGCAATTGTGGCGGCAATTGCCAGAAGTCATGAACGGGCAAACATCGCCCCAACGCCAGCCTAACAACAGCACCTGGCGAAACATCACCGGGAGTAGCCGATTGGATATCCAGCACGAGGAACAACACTATCTCCGGACCAACTTCACCAGGAAACGCAAACACCAGCACCAGGCAGCCGATCTATAATCGAACATCAGGTATTCCTTAAAACTTTTTAATTTTTTTCTTTTCTCCTTTCCTTTTTTTGTATTGTCCTTATATAAGCTCCTTCCGGGCGTAACTTAAAATTTGTTTCCTAAAAAAAAAAAAAAAAAAAACATTGGTGTGCGGTGACATTTGTTGTGCAGAAATTAATTTGTGATGTGAAGTGCAAATTTCCACGCACAGTTCTAATTTTCGAAAACGATTCTCTATTGTAAATGTAGACAACTGGTTAGAGGCAGTTATTCTACCAGTGTGAGAAAAGAGTATAACTGAGTTAACTTTTAAAAAGCTATTCAAATTCAAATTCCGAAACATTGTTTTCAATCATTAAAATTCACCAGTAACCTATTAACGTACGAAAAAGACATAATACTTTTATATTAAATGTTACACATACTCAGT
Organism: Microdon myrmicae; assembly: GCA_963931805.1. NCBI lineage: Eukaryota > Metazoa > Arthropoda > Insecta > Diptera > Syrphidae > Microdon > Microdon myrmicae. The sequence continues at coordinate 165,244,624 of OZ007499.1, forward strand.
TTAGCTATTATCTTTTCTTTCAAATTCATACAAAAACATGGTTAACACAATTGGAAATAAATAAATAAACCAAAACAAACCCTTTAACGAAATAAAGAAAATGATTTCATAGAGAAGCTAAGAACGTGCAGTAGTAATGTTTTGTTTATTGTCGTTTTTGTTTTCTTTTCTCTTTTACCATTATATATTGTGTCCGTGAAAAAGAAAATCAAGTTGAATTATATTAAAAATACGAGGATATGAATACATATTAATGTATTGTTTTCGCCTTCTTTTTACTATGCCTTTTTATTGTACGTATGATTAATTAAAATATTTCATATCCCCAAAAAGCAAACTTTAATCACTTTTGCTTTTCCTTAGCTATTAAAGTTAAATGAGCAATAATAATAATTGTTTGTGTTCTCACTAAATTGTTTCATTATTTTGAGTATCCTCATAAATTTTATGTATATCAAATGTGTAAAAAATATTTTCATTGTTTCCCTAGTTTATTGCTTTTAAATATTATTTTAACTGCTTCTCCTTGTTTTTATTCATGTTTGTTTCAAATTAATATAAATATATACACACCACAGATAAATTCTAACCAAACTAATGGAAAGCAGTCTTCAATTTTTACTTTATCCTTTACTTTGTTGTTTAAATCTTATGTTAAGACGAATCCAAATAACAAACATTTTGAATTTTAATCATTTTAAGCAAACAAAGACAAATATCTCTAAATACACAAGAAATTGTAAAACATTTAATATATATTCAATTCTACAATTATATTACTCTCTCTCTACATATATATGAATATATATACATATATATATTCATATATTATAAGCAATCTCGTTTTTTTTTCTCTTAGTCTTTATTAAAATGTTTAAAGCATATAATTAACATCATTTGTTTTAAGAAAAATTAAAATTCCTAAAATTGATAAGTAGGTTATATCCAGACATGGAATCATGGAATTACTTATTAAAGCAAACATTTTCACACACAGTTCTAACTTAACGAGTTCCTATTGTAAAACTATACCCCATATCGGCTCAGCTCGTCAGCAATTATAATCGATAAACACTCGCTGGCCAGCGTAATTGTTGACATAACTGTAGCCGATATTAATACAATATACTTTTGCAGTCGCCTTGTCCAATCAGTTTACTAAATGTTAACCTTACACTTAGTCCTTCTGACCTATCCAACATTTAAATATAATGCATAAAATAAAATAAAGCAAGAAAAACAATAAATGACTTCAAAAGAGAAATAAAATCTATAGAGATATCACCTTGCAGAGTAATCGGTTTATTGATGATTATATTGATTAATATTAATCTAAACGAAAATAATAATTTTAAACCAAACTACATCACATCCATTTGAATAGAAACGGTTACTGCAATTTTTTTTTAAGAACAACATAATTATTGTAAACCCCTTCCGGGTAATGAATTACGCACAACCTTGTACAACCGTAATGTCCCGCACGACTCCGCGCTCACACAATTCGACTACACACGACTCCGCTTCCTACTTCTCTCGACTACTCGCGACAATACCCGGCCACCTTTTGATTCCACTCGACAGCCTTCGGCTCCCTTTGCCCCCTTAGTCTCGTTTCGTCCCTTTACTCCATCCAACCTCACTCGACCCATTTCAACACCCGTCTGGCTTTTCTCTTACTATTAGCACACAACGCCCCTAGTTAACTCCTTCAAACAGGCTCCTCATCACACTTTAGCTACTCCGCGTAGCACATAATCAATAGGACGCCTGGTTTTGTCCTGCTCGTAATACTTCAACCCCTTTCTGGCCCTCCTTAAATATTGGCATACAATGCCCTCTATTTCAACATCTTCTTTTTCGGTCCTTTCCTAAATATTGGCGCACACGCTCGCCATTATCAACGCCCATTTTTTGCAAACCGGCACCTTAGCTAACAACAGCTACTACGCGTAGCATATAATCAATAGGACGCCCGGTTTTGTCTCGCGTGAAACACCTCACCCTTTTCTGTCTCCTTTCTGAAGGTCGGCGCTCACGCTCACCAACCATAGCCTTCACGCAACCCCATGCATCCCTTCTCGTCTCTGCTTGACCTCTAACACCTTTTTCTATCCCTGTTCATATATTGGTCCCATCCACGCCAAAAACAGTTATCACGCGAAACCGTTCATCAATGCTCGACCTCTCTACCCGATTTCAGCAAGCCAGCTTCCCTCGTTACCACAGCTACTACGCGTAGCAGCACCCATCAGGGCACCTGGTTTTGCCCCTTTATTTAAATTTCAGGACATTCGTCCTTAGATCTCCTACGTCTCCCAAATGTCTCAGCAACACCGGTCCACAAATCAAACCGATACCACCGGGCTGAGACAACATACCTGGTTCCCCAATCTTTAGCCACCATGGCTCCCCTTTAGCGGCAACTAAAGGCTATACACGCCCCTCTACGCCGCCTCAAATACCTAGGTGCATAATACTTCGGAGCGCACATCTAATAACCCTAGGGCGCCCTGGGGTTGGACACAATCAACCACCCACCAGGAGCCCCCTAACCAAAATCCCCTATTTTTTTTTAAACAAGAGCGACGGCCGGCACCTCACAGCAAGTTTCCATTCGGTCGAGGTCGCAGCTACCGCTACATTGGCACCAATGTACCGGTCCTCCCTCGATAGGTAAAACGTGCAATTGAGGGCCCGCCCTCCTTTACCAGTCCCAGCGGCAAACAAATCGCCATACAAACGTATGGACAAAAGACACCCGCTCTGGACTTGGTCCCTTTCCATTCCGCACACGGCAACCCGTCACTGCGGATGGGAATTACCCTGGGATAAATCCCCCTCCATCTCGCACACTCTATTCCGTCACTGCGGATGTGAGCGGATTTCCGATAGGTTCCGACCTATTCGGGCGATAAGCCTGTTGGTCCACGAGACCCATAACAGGCCGATGGACCACGCCGCACACATTTGCCCTTGATGGCATCAAGCGGTAACAACTGTGTCCATCTTATCGATAAAGGCCCAAACAATAACCAGGAACTGGTCACAACGACAGTCCCGTAACATTATCACAGCGCATTCCGAAGCAACCTCCCTATCATCACAGCACCCACCATCGAGCATTCCCTCGCCCCTACCTTTTTTTTCGTGACTGCGTCACTGGGAGGGGAGTACTGTGGCGATTCCGCCAGATCCCACGGCTCGCCTTCCTGAAAAAACCCCCATAACCATAACCCGGGTCTGCACCAGCTTTCGCTAATGCAATTCGCATTAGCATCTTAGATGCTTCACGCATCAAACAGACCCAATTATTTTAACCCTAAAATCCCTATAAAGAAAACTTACCTTCATGCATCCCTTCGCATACAATTTTTCATAAGATTTCTTTGTTTGCTTATTTGGTATTCTGAACCAATTCGGTACCAGACAAATACCATAAATATCGCGCCGTCTATTTTTCCCCAGCCGCGCCATATACCTTTTCATATACATTGCCTGGAAACCTTTTTTTGTTTGTCTTATCAACAAACAACCCAAGCAGCTGCATATAATTAGCGCAATATACGCTGAAACCAAATTCTCCAGCATTTCCTAATGCAAATATGAACCCGGTTTCTATTGCAGCCAGAGATGCCATAAACATCTAATTTGCTTTTAGCACCTTTTTCTCCTAACGTCGAAAATAGCGACGAGGCATCGTGTAAACAATGACCCGCATTACCAACGGGCATTTGCTCATTTTTCCCTATTGTCTTTGCCGCCTGCCTGTTTCGTCGTTCCACTGCACGTGTGAAACGCATTGATCTCAACGATCGCACCTATACCACCATGAGAGACTTTACGTTTCCCTGGTGGTAGGTAAAAAAAAAAACGATATCCTTATTGGTGAGGATATCGTTTGAGTCGTAATTCAATCTCCGTGGCGGTCGGGTCGCTCGCCATTCACCGTACCTCCGCCGGGTACGGTGCGAAACCAGTTAATTCGAGTCGAGTGTTTTCTTTTTCAACTCTAGGAAGTTTTAGTTTATTTTTTTTTCCACGTAAATTTATCCGTGAATCACCAGAAATAACGTAAATTTATTGATCCCAAATTGTTTATTATCGAAAACATATAAATTTCAAAAGAATCGGTATGCAATAGTCTCATTGATAAAACAATATCATTAAGTTCATACGAAAGTGTTCAATAGTATTTTTGTGGAAACGAATACATCATACAAAAATGTAAAAGACAAACAATAAACAATTTATAAATTTCATTAACTGTTTGATTTTCAAAATTTAAAAGTAAATTAAATTCAAAACTAGACACATTTCATTGTTAAAGCGTGTTTCCTGTGCTGCTGCCCAATAAAACGTTTTCAAAAAGAAAGGAAATTCCCCAACATTCGTCTCTTCCGGGTGAACAGTTTTCATAGTGCTTGGCGGAACATTACCGGAATCTTTTGTAATTATGATGGAGGAGGAAGCTAATCAGCGCCGTACGCCGGTGCACTTAACACCTACCCCACACGACCGCCGAAATAAAGTGAGTGGGATAAAAGAGGCTATGAAAATGTCCACAGAACGTGTTTGTCACATATTAAATCAAGATTTGGGCATGGGAAAGTTGTCCGCACGTTGGGTATCGCGTTTGCTCGCGTTAGACCAAAAACGTGTTAGAATGAACATTTCCAACGCTCTGTTGGCGCAGTTTAGACGCAATAAATCCAAGTTTTGGCGCCAATTAATTACTGTCGATGAAATTTGGATACACCATTATACGCCCGAAACAAAAACACAGTCAAAAGAGTGGCTTGGAAAGGGGAAATCGGCTCCAAAAAACACAAAATCTGTTTTTTTTCGACTGGGAAAGTGATGGCGAATGTTTTCTTTTTTTTTTTTGGATAGTCATGGAGTTATCTTAATCGATCATCTTCAAAAAGGAAAACCCATTACAGGAGCAGACTAGGCATCATTACTTGACCAACTGAAGGCAGAAATTGCGGAAAAACGGCCACATTTGCAGAAAAAGAAAATCCTGTTTCACCAGCCAACGCGCCGTCTCACACGTCAGTGGTTGCCATGGCGAAAATCCACGAATTACGGTTTGAACTGCTTGGCCATCCGCCTTACTCACCAGATCTAGCCCCAAGCGACTTCTTTTTGTTCCCTAATGTAAAAATTGCGGTCGGTGGACAGAGATTTTCGTCAAATGAGGAGTCAATCACCTTGGTGAACAGTTATTTTGCAGAGAAAGACGCCGAGAACTATTTGGATGGGTTAGAGAGATGGGAGTATCGCTGGGAGAATTGTGTAGAGTTACAGGGAGACTATGTAGAGAAATAAAAATAAATTTTAATAAAAAATGTCTTGTATCTTTGTTAGGTCGAAAACTTCTCACCTTTTTTACCTTTGTTTGTTTATGTTATCTATTCTGCGTTTTATAGTTTCGTCAATTTATTGAATGTATTCGTCGTCAGCCAATCGCCAATTTTATGTTTGGCGTTCATATCCTCGCCTACGATACAATCGATTTTTTTCCAGGTGCAACTTTAAGCACCCATGTATGTCGCCATCTTAGTTGAGGGGTTAGTTGTAGCCAGTGATTAGGATGAAGGTGCCACCACGGAGATCCATGCCACCAAAAAGTATTTTCGGACAGTTGGCTTGCTGATGGTCCCCTTGAAACGGAATCTGCTGGATTAATTTACCTGGGAAGATGGTGCCATTGAGCGCTCGGAATGATGGATCGGATTTGGCTTACACTATTTCGTACGAAATCTCTCCATCTATTTGCTTTCCAGTAAGGGTAGTACTGGAATCCGTCCAGAGATGGATGGTGAATGAAGAGATAAAGCTTTTTGAACACGTGCGACGTGTCGTGTAAGTAGTAATGCTGCTGATAACTCTAATCTAGGAATTGTAACTCGAATGGATCTCGGTATCTTCGTTGATCTGGTTGTTTTTCCAATAGGGGCAACTTTAGATTTAGATGAAGTAATAGTGATTTGGATGGTCTTCTGAGACTACTCTTAGATAAACGACTGCACCCAGAGCCGTTAATCTCTACAGACTGTGTTATTTGTGATAATCCAAGCCACTTTTGAATACTAATTAGTGATCAATCTTGTAGTTGGTGCACATAGGTTTTAAATCCAGCCTCAAATGGAGCAGGTATTTTTGCTTCCCAGAGTTCCTGCATGAAGATTTTTCCACGAACTATTACTGGTGATAATTAACCGAGTGAATCGAAAAGCTTTGCAATACCGGATTACCACTTCTCTCTCCATGGATGTGGTCGGTTTAATGGTAGTGTCCGCAATGAACATTAATCGATCTTGTTGAGGCAGTCAGTTAAGACCTAGTCTAAGATCAACGGAATCCATTCGTCATTGGAAGCCCATTTTTAAATTGGAAAGCCACCTGCCCTGAAGAGATTAGGTATTTCTTAAATTTTCTGATTACCATTTACAAAGGATTCTGCTCCGTCGCAGATGTCATCAACGTAAGTGCTTTGCTCAACAATTTCCTTTGCATGCGGATAACGATGACCGTCATCGTCTGGGAGTTGACACAAAACTTTAATGGCGAGATATGGACCGGGACTAGTTTCATATGTTACTGTAGTAAGGCAAAATTGAACAAGGTGAGAATGTTGAAAGCACAGAATTCGTTGGAAGTCCAATTTTTTTTTTTTAAACATACTGCGTTTATTTGACCAATAATCAATTTTTACTTTAAAAACTACACCTAACTTGTAATTCTACCGATACAATGGTTTCCATGTGTACATTATACATTTTTCAAACTTAACTGAATGTGTGAATTACTATACGAGGGTTGCCTTTTATATGTCGGGATTAGAGAACAAAAACAAATATTGATCATCGAAAATCACTTTATTGTTTTTCAAAGTATTCCCCATGAAGATCTATACACTTTTGCATGCACTTTTGCCACTCTGATTGAGGTATCTCCAACACATGCATTCTGAAAGCAGCAACCGCTTCTTCAGGGGTCGAAAAACGTTGACCTCTCAGTTTGTTGTTTACGTACGGGAATAAAAAGAAGTCATTCGGTGCCAAGTCAGGACTATACGGCGGATGACCCATCAAATCGATGTTTTGGGTGCTCAAAAATGCAGTTGTCGCAGCCGATGTGTGAGAGCTCGCATTGTCGTGGTGAAGAGTGATCCGTCTTCGGCGGTTGGTTTTCCTGATTTATTGGAAGACAACTGGCAAACAAATGGATGTGTAGCACTCAGAATTGACTGTTCTGCGTTGTTCTAGTGGTACGGTTGCGACACGTCCAGTTTTTCCGAAAAAACAGGCGACCATTTGCGTGGAAGTGATTCGTGCGCGAACAACTTTTGTTGGATTTGGCTCATCTTGAAACACCCAGACAGTCGACTGCTGTTTACTTTCGGGCTCATACGCGTAAATCCACGATTCATCACCTGTCACGATGTCATAGACGTGTTTCAAAGCACCGCGACCGTATTTTTTGAGCATTTCTTTCGACCAATTGACACGAGCCTTTTTTTGGGCGATTGACAAATTGTGTGGGATCCAACGCGAACAAATTTCTTTGACAGTCAAATGTTTATGCAATATTGAATGTATGCTGGTCCCACTAACGCCGAAGGTTGTCTCAATCTCACGATAGGTCACATGACGATCTTCCAATATCAGTTCGCGCACAGCATCAATGGTTTTCAGAACAACAACTGATTTTGGACGACCTTCACGAAATTCATCTTGGAGTGAACTACGACTACGATTAAATTCACCATACCATCGATAAACACTGGTCCTTGATGGAGCTTCATCGCCAAAAATTGAATTAAGTTCATCCATGCACTGTTGCTAAGTTAATCCACGGCGCAAGTTGTAAAAAATAATCGCACGAAAATGTTGACGATTTAATTCCATTTTTGGGCCGAGATGAATCCTTTAAATTACTGTAAACAACACAAATAGCGCTCGTATGTCAAAACGTTCTGAGTGCGTATAACCTCAAAAATGTCCAACTTTACGACAGAGCTGTCGATTGCCGGATTGCAACGCTAGGGTTGCCAAATCCCGAAACATAAGAGGCAACCCTCGTATGAGTATTATAGGATTTAATATTGACAGTTTTCCTGGAAAAGGTCAGAAAACCAGGATTTTTATTTTTTAATTTAATCGAAACTAATACTTAACTTAACTCTAAATTAATTTAGCTTAACCTAATTGATATTAAATAAAAGTTAAATATGTAATGTGAGTTGGGGAATATAGGGATTGATGGTTAAGGAGGTAGGTTGGCGTGGGATGTGGTCAGTTAGTGGTCTCGGGTGAGGTAACACTTTCCGGTTGTTCGTTAAAACGCAGAATGTTGGAGAATGGTTGTATGTTACAGTATTTGAACTGATTGGGTGCCAGCTCGGTGTTATGGTACACTAGCTCATTGGAGTCATTAACCAATCTTCCAGAGGTGAAGAGGGTTCTGGTGTGGAGACAATTCAGGTAGTGAGCCCTTTTATCTAGAGGAGTTGGTAGTAGTGAAGTTATTATGGGGTTGAGATAATTTGTGAGGTTTTCAATAGATTTGATAGACAGCTCTAGGAAGCGTCTATCGAGACTGTCGATATTAGCGGCATTGTATAGCAAGCTGTTATTGTAATATTTGTAAGAGTTGGATTGTCGGTTGAGGCCAGTGACCAACCTGAAGCATTTCCTTTCGAAAGTGCGTAGATTCTCCATTTGAGCTGGTCTTATATGTCACCGTGGCGTTTCTAACAGATACACATACAATATACAAGCAAATAGTGAGGAACACCGAAAGAAAATCGAACAAGAAAATGCATCAGCCGTATACCAAGCAAAAACATAGCAATTACACATCAGTTGAGTGTACTTGAGTTTAGAATTCGAATTTGTACAGGCGGCAGTGGCCTGATGCGTTGAGCTTTGGTTCAATTTTTAGTGATTCCAACCGCCATAGCATCGGTTCGAATCACACGTTCTTCACTATCGTCCCAAAACGCTATAATACCACACTGGACACGCATATGCGATTGTGGGTCTGATTATTTGTTTGTAGATGAGCAGTTTGACTTTGCGGGAAAGACCGTTGGATTACCACATCACTCTTGGACAGAGATTTTGTTTATTGTGGCTTTACTTACAGTATTTTGAATGTGGGTAGAGGATACAAGGTCATTGGAAAAGGTTATTCCCAGATATTTTAAAGTTTTAGAAGGTTTTATCTGGGTGTTATTTAGTTTGAGTCTAGTTTTGTTGTGGGTGCGCCTTGTGTTGTTTGTGCAGTGCTCATTTTTACCCTTAAACACTATAAGTTGGGTTTTATCAAGATTTAGGCGAATTTTCCATTTATTGAAGTATGTTGATAGATTTGGGAGCAAGTTATTAATGCGGTTTCTTGCCTCTTTTACAAACTTGCTGCTGGAGTAGGCTATGGTGTCATCAGGGTAATTCAACATTACAGCATTGGGCAATTAAGGCTGCGGTATGTCTGAAGTATAGAGGAGGTATAATAGTGGTCCAAGAATTGAGCCTTGCAGGACCCCTGTGGTTATATTATACGATTGGGAGATATAAGAATTTATTTTGAATATCAAAATGAGGTAGGAAGCGAAAAGTTTGGTGGTGTGGGTGTTTAATCCAAATATGTAGTGCAGCTTGTAAACCAGTCCTGAGATCCAAACACAGCAGAATGCTTTAGATATGTCGAGAGAGATACAGACCGTCGGGCTTTGATTTTGAAGATTAGTTGTGACATCGTGCGTTAGTTTTAACAGAGCATGGCAGGTGGAGCGTTGTGAGCGAAAACCAAACTGGGAATTTATGATAATAGTGTTTTCATTAGCAAATGAAAGGAGATTTCGATATATCTTACATTACCTTTTGTCCATTAAATATCGGCACTGTTCTTTGGACTAAGTCCAGAATTTTATCAATTCCCAACAGGGTGTTTGTGGGTTTGGCTGATTTGTTTTTTCGGCTGCTGAGCTGGATACTTTGCTGATCTTCCTGAATATGTAGCGTTGTTATGTTCTTACAATTGCCTCTCTTATTTGTCGCCAAAATTTGTTTTTAATTGTTTTCGCAAAACTAAAATTGCCTCCTGTTGTTTTATGTTTTAATCTAGTTTTCTTAACTTTTGCATTATTTTCTTTATTTCTGTTTTATATGGTTATGTGTTATATTTACTACTCTTACTTACTTCAAATATGCAGTTCAGTATGTCGCAAGTCGCTCACTCGCGTCCTTTTATACTGGGAGACAAATTTAGCGCCATTTACTGATTCATTGGAATTTGATTTCGGCTCTCGCTAGGCCCCTTCCAGTGAATCGTCAGGTGTACAAGTATATAAAGGCAAGTTAACGGCAAATTTGCTGGGAAGGGTCATTGTAGATGAATAATTTTGTAATCCTCTGGGGTAAGAATTACGACATTTATGAGATAGGGAATGGAAAATGTTTGTATTTACTTGTCACGTTTGAGTTGAGACTATTACTTTTTAATAGATTGTACATGTTATGTGCAATGGAAAGTTTGACCATGGACCGCTTTTGGGATAGGATTATGTGAGAGAAAAATATTTTGAATAAGATTTGTATGTAGAAAGAAATGTGCTAGTGCGGCGTGTTAAAATGTTGTTTTTAATATCATCATCATCATCGGCACTTCAACCGGGATCCGGTCTTGGCGTTATTTAGCAAGTCCCGAGGCTTGTGAAATTTTCCATAATAATTTGATTTTCCAGGTAAAGTTATTAGCATTGTGCCATGTCTTTAATATGGAACGTGTGTAATTGTGGGATAAGAACGCAAATTTGCGTAATTAATAAGATGGAAATGGGCTGGATATCCTCATTGTTAATTATGTAACAGTTCTGATTCAGAGATGTTCGCGCCATCGGCAGATGGACCGAAAATTGGTGCGATCCTTTGGATTGTCTCGTGGAGCGCTTATAAACCGAATTTGTACGGAACAATACTACCCGTGATACTATCTGTGAAACAGCTAGAGGTAAGCTGTGCGCCTTCGATGTAATAGCGACTGTCGTCCCGATGTCAGCCCCGAGTCTACGATCAGGCGGATCGCTCGTCTCTGTATGCCCTCAAGTAGTTTGTGGGTATGCTTAGGAGCAGAGCTCCAAATATGAGAGCAATATTCGAGCGCGGATCTAATTTGGTATTTATACAGAATAAAAAGTTGGGCCAGAGTAAAATATTCCTTGACTCTAAAAAGATAACTCAGTTTTCTTGAGGCGGACCCAACGATGTTCGACACGTGTCTATCCCAATATATATTCCTACAGACCGGGACGCCGAGGAATTTCAAGCTTTTCCCAGATTCAAGGGCTATGTCATTCATCATCAGCTGTGGAGCCGATTATTTTTTCCTTTTACATCTCCCAGCAAAGGCGAACCTATAGCCCTGGGTCAGCGCCATCAGAGACTCAACGAAAGATGCTCAAGGATTTCTCCCAACAATTTCACGAAGTTTATAGCTAAATGTGGTGGTGTTTCACCGGTCGGCTGGGCTTTGGGTCCGCACCTACCATTCTTGCACAATAAAAAGAGTCGTCAAGTGAACCTAGGTTTGCACAACCAAACGCAAAACCAAATCTCATTACCAACTCAGCCATTGAGGAGCAGATGATTCACTTTTCCCTATGAATGTTGTATGTTGTGTCTTCGTTGCATTGAAGTCGACGAGACTGGCCTTTCCCCACTGCAGGACCTTATCCAGATCCGCTACATCTCAGCTGTTGCGACGTTGGTGCACTAACCGGCCGATCATCCGAAAAAGAGGAGACAAGCGTACTATCATCCGCAAAGTTGAACACTCTCGTATCCATTGGGTCCATAAAGTCATTTATGTGAAGCAAAAGCAAGGTTGGAGCCAAAATAGAATTTGGAGGCAATCGCAGAGCTCCTGGGAAAGTCCGTAGGAACGAAGCTTGTTCATAAATGCCCCATGCCAGACGCGGCCAAAAGCCTTGGAGGTATCCAAGCGACCGGTCTTGACTCACCACGCCCCTTAATGGCAGATGACCATACATCGGTTATCATCATCATCATCGGCACTACAACCGGGAACCGGTCTTGGCCTTATTTAGCAAGTCCTGAGGCTTGTTAAATTCTCCATAATGATTTGTTTCTTCCGGGCAAGGTCATTAGTCTTGCGCCAGAGCCTCCCCGACGGGGCATCGAACCCCCGTCTCCTGCGTGACAGGCGGGTATACTAACCACTATACTATCGAGGAGCCACATCGGTTATAAGGAGGGTCAAAAGGCCTCCCGTGGACCGCCTGCCACGGAATCCGAATCGGCAATTATTCAGAAGTTCGTTGCACTCCAAATATTCAATTAAATCGGCGTTGATGATCTTTTCCATCACCTTAACTAACATAAACAGTAATGCTATCTGTCGGTAATTTTGTGTAAGACACTTTTTCTCCTTCTTTGGGATTGACCCTCCAGCAGCTAGGAAATGTTCTCCATGCATAAGATAAGCGGAAGAGCCTGCCAAGAACCGGCGACATTTCTGGAGTACAGTTCTTAAGGACTACGGTTGGCATTCCGTTCAGAAGAGTTGCTTTCAGTCTACGTAGAATGCGTTGAATAGTACGCGAGTGGAACCTCACATCCCGCGTCGAAGAAGCCACTTCAGCATAATAGGCGACTCTAAAATATCAAACAGTAAATCTATAAATTCATTTAACTGAGCAACGAAGGTTTGACTGATGGTTCGTATAATCACTGCGCACGCTTCCGATGACACAATTCCACCCACACTAATTTTAATTTTCAAAGTGACATCCACGTGATTCTTGCGCGCCGACCAATTCTCTGGGTATTACGAGGGTTGCATTTTATATTTCGGGATTAGAGAACAAAAACAAATATTGATCATCGAAAATCACTTTATTGTTTTCCAAAGTATTCCCCATGAAGATCTATACACTTTTGCCACTCTGATTGAGGTATCTCCAACACATGCATTCTGAATGCAGCAACCGCTTCTTCAGGGGTCGAAAAACGTTGACCTCTCAGTTTGTTGTTTACGTACGGGAATAAAAAGAAGTCATTCGGTGCCAAGTCAGGACTATACGGCGGATGACCCATCAAATCGATGTTTTGGGTGCTCAAAAATGCAGTTGTCGCAGCCGATGTGTGAGAGCTCGCATTGTCGTGGTGAAGAGTGATCCGTCTTCGGCGGTTGGTTTTCCTGATTTATTGGAAGACAACTGGCAAACAAATGGTTGTGTAGCACTCAGAATTGACTGTTCTGCGTTGTTCTAGTGGTACGGTTGCGACACGTCCAGTTTTTCCGAAAAAACAGGCGACCATTTGCGTGGAAGTGATTCGTGCGCGAACAACTTTTGTTGGATTTGGCTCATCTTGAAACACCCAGACAGTCGACTGCTGTTTACTTTCGGGCTCATACGCGTAAATCCACGATTCATCACCTGTCACGATGTCATAGACGTGTTTCGAAGCACCGCGGCCGTATTTTTTGAGCATTTCTTTCGACCAATTGACACGAGCCTTTTTTTGGGCGATTGACAAATTGTGTGGGATCCAACGCGAACAAATTTTTTTGACATTCAAATGTTTATGCAATATTGAATGTATGCTGGTCCCACTAACGCCTAAGGTTGTCTCAATCTCACGATAGGTCACATGACGATTTTCCAATATCAGTTCGCGCACAGCATCAATGGTTTTCGGAACAACAACTGATTTTGGACGACCTTCACGAAACTCATCTTGGAGTGAACTACGACCACGATTGAATTCACCATACCATCGATAAACACTGGTCCTTGATGGAACTTCATCGCCAAAAATTGAATTAAGTTCATCCATGCACTGTTGCTGAGTTAATCCACGCCGAAAGTTGTAAAAAATAATCGCACGAAAATGTTGACGATTTAATTCCATTTTTGGGCCGAGATGAATCTTTTAAGTTACTGTAAACAACACAAATAGCGCTCGTATGTCAAAACGTTCTGAGTGCGTATAACCTCAAAAATGTCCAACTTTACGACAGAGCTGTTAATTGCCGGATTGCAACACTAGGGTTGCCAAATCCCGAAACATAAGAGGCAACCCTCGTACAATGTAAACGGTAACGAATTTCCCCTTTAGAATTGTTTCGACACTTTTATTTTAAGTGACGTTCGATTTGAAATAAATCAACACTTTCCCAGTATGGGAAGTATATTTCCCAGAAAACACTTCAGGATATATATCAACTATTCTAGAAAGTCTGGTAGTCGCTATCACCCCAACGCCCCAAATATGTTCGCTCATTTTTCATTACTTCTCGTTAAAGTTGCCCCACAAGTACTCCCGAAGAACCCAAAATACCAAGAAACTTGATCCTTTAATATAAAAACCTAGGAAATCATTCTTGCCAACAGCATTAATTCCCCATTCTCTTGGATCCATCTCATAGGGATCCACTGACAAAAATACCTTTTATCGAACCAAATGTGCGTTCATTTCAAACCGGGGTTTTACAATTTCATCCAACTATCCCTTCGGCTGTAGTTATAGACCTCCACTCCGCTACCCAAGTAGAAACTATTAATGTAGATAATCTTTCCCCTTTTCACATTTCTGAAAACCGATCCTAACATTGCTATGGACATCCATGACGCTGATTCTTAGTAGTCAGAGCCAAGGGGAGACCTATCCTTCCCATTTATCCCACTTCTTCACAATATGCCCTTTCTATTACTTTTTTGTACGAAGTTCAGTTCAATACTGAAGGTCAGTTGGAAGATCATCAATTCAGTCTTTGGTGAGATAAATGCTGCCAAGAGTCAGCCGTAAATTCAGTCAGCAGTTCAGGAGTTCAACTTGGAAATAAATTTGGTATCAATCAATCGTCAATTTAGTCGTCAGATGGAAATAAAGGAGCGAAGGTCCAAGAGTAAGTTGGATAGATACCGAAAAGAAAATATAAGAAGTTGTAGGACAAGATAAATGGGGCTGGGTTCGCCGCTATTACCAACAAGTAAGTTTGTGTTTACCAGATATTATCTACAAAATTATAAGTTTCTTGTAGAGGTTCATATTTATCAATTCAATATCTTAGTTGAAAGTCATGTAAGCCCGTTAAGTTGAGAAATTTAAGGGTTTATAGTCAGCTGTGCAACTAATTTTCTTTTGCCAACGTAAAATCGGTCGACCAGTTAGCACTGGATTACAATTCACATTGATACGAGTAACAACAGCTAATCATTTGTGGTGTCAGTAAATGTTTCGGCTTATCATACAGCATGTTTACATTAGAGGTAGCAAATTTAATCGGGGATGAACTCCTCATGTCAAATTTTGTTCACTTCTTTTAGCAAATTCAACCCTGGGGCGACGCACGGCCAAGCAATGCTTTGAAATAGTGCAAATGTTTACCGAATAGGACGTTAAAAAAGAAAAAAAAATCGGTTGCCGAAACAGGTATGACATGATAAGGTAGTTTTTGTTGTCGATATAGGATGATGTGACATTAGAATACGTGTGGTATTAACAGGCCAGTATTACTTGCTACACCGCGAACGAAATGATGGGAGCTATGCGCGTCATGTTCTGTGGACGCAGTAGCTCCCGAAACTGCGATCCCTACGATCATTCTATTTAACCCCATTCAACTTCTATATATGGGGTTATTTGAAGGCAAATATGCATATGGGTAAGCCGGACATCGCTCACTATTGCATGGAGCTGTGGGAAACTTTTGTCCGACATATTGTCTCACATTTAATTGTTATCAATCGATTAATCGAATAAAAAATTACTGGAATCGGATAAAAGCCCTGTTTTCTCCAATGTTTTAAGCGAACACTCCATATATCTTATCTCAAGCTCGCGCACAATACTCTCTGATAACATTAAGGTGTTTATAAACTCTCAACTGAGCAAGGACATAAAATCAACGTCTTATAATGGCAAGTCACACGAGTCTCAGTGCCATGAACTCTTGGTTGTGACAATTAAAAGGAACTAGTCAATTCCAAAGGATATTAGAACTGATTTCAGTTAGCTTATAATCTTGTTTCACGTCAGCATTACGCCCACCAAAAGATGTTTTTAGATTAGCTCGTGTAAAGTTTTTGTTGCACTACCTCAAAGGAAATAGAGTCGCCTTCAATTCTTTCCTATTACCAAGTTGGTTTTATTTGAGGATTACTAAAACAGTAAATTATTTTCCAACCCCTGTGTGAATTTGGTATCTTCCCTCTTGGAAACACAACACCGCCACACAAGGAACTTAACTAAATAAATGAGTAGAGAAACGCCAAGAGGCAGTTCGGTTATGGAAACACATTGACAAATAAGTTCTTTATAGAGATTTATCATTGCAATATTTAGCAGGATGTGCGAACGTTTGTTTTGATGTTGATTATATACTACTTCATGGATGGGAAATTCGTTGTGCTATAAGGCAAAACAATAACAATACAAAGCAACAATAGGCAGGAAAATTAAGTACACACCCGAAGGTATGAGGTGTTCACTTCGTCGCACACCTTTACAAAGAGGTTACCAAACGTATGACAATTGAATTGCCGAAAGGACGTGTGTTGTTTTATTTTCTAGTAGGCAGGCGCTCTGTTGCCTATGTGCGTATTTTATGTGCAAAGATCATTGAAAGGAAGTCATTGCCGACCGGGTGTTGGTGAGCCGCAAACCGTCGAATTATAGCGCTACTATTCGGGAATGATAATTCAATGAAACTCAAAGGAAGTCCTTACTAAGCGGAAACGGAACTCTACCTAACGTAGTGATTGATGGAATAACTGAAAGCGTGCGTGTAAATTATATTCATATTTAATGAGATGTTATCTAATTATGTTGAAAAGCAAGGTGGTAACAATACCGAAGATCTTACGACCAATAACCAATTTGAAAATGTCAACAATAATATATAGCGCTATATTGTCTATTTTTGAAATGTCACAATTAAGGACCAATATATTGTAAAATCAATTATCAATTGCTATGAACATGTTGGGATAGATAATGTAGCACGTTTTGGGTTTTAAATACCAATCGTTTGGGTTTGAAATAGTTAAGCCATAATAATGAAATGGCAAACATAATTCGATAATTTGTGGGTTTTTTCACCTCCGGATTCCATTAGTGTCGTATGAGATTTCCTTTACAGGTGTTAGCTGTTTTTTATTATCAAGACAATAGTATGCCCTCCTCTTACGTGTAGTATTCTTATATTTTACTTCCTTCCTGTTGCAAGTTCACATACTGCAAGGATTGCAAGAACATTACTAAAGACGAATACTTGCATTGAACCTACTTAATACTTGAAATGAATATATTCTTTTACGAGTAGTTGTTGAATAGAGATCGAGCTCTGAACAACGACGGGACAGCACCTGCGCTTCTGTCTCGTGATCCGCACCAACGGATCAGTTGTGCAATCCGTTTCTGTAAACTTAAATAAACACAAGATACCCAGTTGCACTATCGGTTCGCGCGCCAATTCTTATTGTGGGATCCTAAGCAAACAAACGGACCTCAACACACGGGTCTTTCTGGTGTGGAAAGCGCCAGGATATACACGCGAGTGATGTGCACTGCGGGAAGCCCTCTACCCTTTCCATTCCTTGTGAATGTTTTACTCTTTTTCACATCTATCTTTGCGTCCCTCAGGTATCGATACTGTTGAATGATTTATAATCTTTGGAGACTTTTTGGTGTCTGAGTGGCATAATGCTCTTCACAGGATGGGTTGTGAGCTGGATTTCGACACGGATCTAGGGGGCACCCGCTAAAAGGCCATAACACATGTAGTGGTTGCTTTCGGTTATCTATCTCTGGTCCTGACTTGCAACCTTTCCCCTGGTTGTATTCGCTTTCTTTTCTCGTCGACCTTTGTATCATTCGCCCCTTGAGACGTAATTTCTCCTCCGTGTCTGCCTACATTTGTAAGCAGAAACCAGTCATCCTTGCACTTAGCGAAATTCAAGTAATAACTAATACGAGGGTTGCCTCTTATGTTTCGGGATTTGGCAACCCTAGTGTTGCAATCCGGCAATTGACAGCTCTGTCGTAAAGTTGGACATTTTTGAGGTTATACGCACTCAGAACGTTTTGACATACGAGCGCTATTTGTGTTGTTTACAGTAACTTAAAAGATTCATCTCGGCCCAAAATGGAATTAAATCGTCAACATTTTCGTGCGATTATTTTTTACAACTTTCGGCGTGGATTAACTCAGCAACAGTGCATGGATGAACTTAATTCAATTTTTGGCGATGAAGCTCCATCAAGGACCAGTGGTTATCGATGGTATGGTGAATTCAATCGTGGTCGTAGTTCACTCCAAGATGAATTTCGTGAAGGTCGTCCAAAATCAGTTGTTGTTCCGAAAACCATTGATGCTGTGCGCGAACTGATATTGGAAGATCGTCATGTGACCTATCGTGAAATTGAGACAACCGTAGGCGTTAGTAAACATAATGCATAAACATTTGACTGTCAAAAAAATTTGTTCGCGTTGGATCCCAAACAATTTGTCAATCGCCCAAAAAAGGGCTCGTGTCAATTGGTCGAAAGAAATGCTCAAAAAATACGGTCGCGGTGCTTCGAAACACATCTATGACATCGTGACAGGCGATGAATCGTGGATTTACGCGTATGAGCCCGAAAGTAAACAGCAGTCGACTGGGTGTTTCAAGATGAGCCAAATCCAACAAAAGTTGTTCGCGTACGAAGCACTTCCAAGCAAATGATCGCCTGTTTTTTCGGAAAAACTGGACATGTCGCAACCGTAACACAACAACGCAGAACAGTCAATTCTGAGTGGTACACAACCATTTGTTTGCCAGTTGTCTCCCAATAAATCAGGAAAACCAACCGCCGAAGACGGATCACTCTTCACCACGACAATGCGAGCTCTCACACATCGGCTGCGACAACAGCATTTTTGAGCACCCAAAACATCGATTTGATGGGTCATCCGCCGTATAGTCCTGACTTGGCACCGAATGACTTATTTTTATTCCCGTACGTAAACAGCAAACTGAGAGGTCAACGTTTTTCGAGACCTGAAGAAGCGGTTACTGCATTCAGAATGTATGTGTTGGAGATACCTCAATCAGAGTGGCAAAAGTGCTTCGACAATTTGTTCGAACACATGCAAAAGTCTATAGATCTTCATGGGGAATATTTTGAAAAACAATAAAATGATTTTCGATATTTGTTTTTGTTCTCTAATCCCGAAATATAAAAGGCAACCCTCGTACATATATTTCCGATTTTAATCTACCTGGATATAACTTAGTGCTCATGTTCTTTCCTCACCGTGATCTAGCCACATACATACGAAACGATATTGAATATCAGCTTCTGTTACAATATGGGCTCTGCTTCAATGCAGACTTCAATTTCTCATGGTCACGTTCGTAAGCATATCATACGCTAATACTTTCTTTACAGAAGCTCAAACTTGGGTAGAAAGGCGTTCTTTAACAGATTTGATGCTCTCTGTGATTCTATCGATAGGATCCTAACTGTATATCCACACACTGAATCGTTATTGTGGGTGATTGCAATGTGCAGAACTCTCAGTGGCTTTGTGGGGCAGAAGTAGGGTGTGCAGCGTACGGCACTTGGTTCACTTAACTGCCCAACGATGTTCAGACGTCGAAAATTGTTCACCAAAAGGAATGAATAAAAATGCACTGAGAGTGTGGTTTAATTGTTTGTTTGTTTCTTTTATTGATTACTTATAAATAGCGCAGTTTCGACATTAAGTTCTTCTTATTTACATTTATTTACACTGATTCTTTTGTTTAATAACATTTGATTTAAACTGCGATAGGAACAATATTTTATTGTTTAAGGGAATTTATTAATGGATTCCTTTTATTTGAGACTGCTATTATTCGCGTTGAGGTCACACACATCCAGTGTTAAGTCTTTAGGTTTAAAATACCGGATAAATAAGTTAAATCCAATTAAAGGAATTGCGCGGTAATGAAATGACAGCGCTCTACTACCTTACGGAAACTCTTGACTTTTTAAAATGGCGCGAACGCTCGACTTAGCGTGTCCTCATTTGAGGAATGAAATCTGACTGATCCCAATCAGGGATGAAAATTGAATTTCTGGGATAAGCACTGCGATCAACCAATCATCATCATGCTCTCTTGTGCATTCTTTAATTTCCGAACCCATCGAGGTGAATAATCACTTGTGCATTCATTCGACAGTCGATGGACATCGGGTAAATGAGGAAACCAAAAAGGAGAGCACAATGATATCGGGGTTGATTTGGCTTTAGTGTGCATGCATGAATGCTGCATCTGGTTGTAACCGAGTGACCTAGTTAGGACATCGGTTTGATCTCAGAGTGCAATGCACTCAACAAAGGGGAACATGAAATGGAATGGAAAGTTGTTTACGCTATTCACCTGAATAAAGAGGGTATTGATCCCCAGCGAATAGGGTGTCTGGGGGAAGTCAAAGGGACGCTGCCATAGCTTGGGAGTAATTATCATGGGAACCAAACTCGAAGAATTTGAAAATTACCCCAGCGGTTTTGCGTTGATGCAACCGCGTCGTTTGGTTAGACTTGGTTGTTGCTAACCAATTTCCGGTGGGAATCTCGTGGGGTTAATGAAAAGGGGTTGCCGTATGGGAAGTGGTACTGAATTCAATTATGCATTACCTGCATAAAATAAAGAATTCAGTAATGCTTCCTTTTGGGATATTTCTTTTACAGGTGAAACAGCTGAACGGGGGGATCGGGGTAGAAATCGAATCACTGATTAACCGTCAACTTTCGAAATATCTGGAATCAAATGTCCTCCTCGATGACCGCAAATATCGCTCTCGTAGCAACAGTTCAACAGGAGATCTGATGGCGTAGCTTACCGAAAAGTGGAGCGATTCCATCCACTACCTTGGTGAAAGCAAGGTTATTGCACTGGATATTTCAAGCTTTCTACAGAGTTTAGCCTCTAGCCCCTTTGGCAAAATTACATTCATATGAAGTGGACAATGCCCTGATCCGATAGATAAGACACTATCTTTCTGGCCTCTCAATTCAAGTGGTTTTTGACGATGTCAAATCTGTCCTCCATCAAATTAATGCAGGTGTTCCCTCCCCATGGTTCTGAACTCTTATCCACTCACGTCCCCATCTGTATAAATAATGTCTTATCCATTACCCACAACCCAACACTCGTTTGCTGATGATAGCACGTTGAGTTTCTCATACTTATATTAACATTCCCAACCAACAAACGTCATTACCAATCAGCAAGTTTTGCCTGATAAATTGAGATCCGATCCCAAAAAGATCTGTCAATGGGGATTATCTAACCGAGTAGAATTCGATGCCTTAAAAACTCAGTGCTGTCTGTTTGTCGTCAAAGACGACATTCTTCAATCACAGGAGTGTGAATGCTATACCTGATCATGTGTTTCCTCGTCGTTGTGATGTCCAGACATTCAAGACCAATATACATCGATACCTCCTTTCCTTATCCACTTCCTCTTCATCCGGTCACATTGTGCTCTGAATTTAATGGTACATACTTCAAAATCCCCCTTTGTGCGCGCGTTAGTGTAAAAAAAATCTTCAGTCAGATATTGAGATTTCAGATTCGACACAAGGGTATAGTTCCAAATTCTGTCAAATGTTGTAAATCTATGCTAGTGCATAAAGGGGCTTTGCTTTTCACTGACATATGTCAAATTGTTGTTGAACCTGTTGCATGTGGCACCCATACTAATGGTCACTAAGAACGTCGTTAGTTTCAAGTACTTTTGAAAGCTTACCCTTCGATAGATTGCATATCAGTACTACGCACTGATAGAAAGAGGGGATTTGATTACGTATTCGTTGCCTTTAACCTATTTGGAAATTGCGCTTACGATGCTGCACTCGTTGCGAGTTTGAATCAAATTCGGACAAACATTTCAGTTGGTAGCTAACAGTTGCTGTGAAGTGAACGAAAATAAATGTTTGCCGGGAGTGTAAAGTACATGTGCGTGCGGGTGTGTAAAGTACATGAGCAAAATTCATCCATCCTGTTATCGTTATACATTTACTGCACCTATTTCATGCCAATAATATTGAATTCTACTTATCAGAATCTATTAGGGGTAGGCTGATGTTCTGCACAGATTCAGTGGAACCATTCCTACACAGACATAACCCTATTAGCGAAGGCGGCCTCCTACATAATGTGTACTTGGCGAATATTTTACTGCGTAGACGTTGCAAGGGTGTGAAACAACTAATATGGGATTAAAGATGCAATTTTGAATCAACATGTTTATGTTGAATCCACGTATCATACATACATCCACAAACCCCCAAATCTTGTCCCCGGCATTTTTATTTCGGATCTAAACGCGGTACGTAGATCGGAGTCCCCATATGCATTCCACAGCGGTGTATAGTCACATACATAAAAAAAGTAGTGTTATGTAATATGTATTAATTTCTGTAACACTATAAACCTCAATTTAAATACCCAGTGCTAAAACTTCAGATTCAAACCTGCATCACCCAACTTTTTTTCCTACATATTATAGAAGCCCGAATTTAGAGAATAATGTATTTGTAGACTAACTTCAAGCCATATCCCAGTCAATTCAAGGATGTTAATCCTCCAATGGCAAATTAAAATAATTATTTTAAGTGATTTTAATCGGAATTTTTCTTAGGAGCTTGCCTATCCAAGATACCCACTGGTCAAAACACGACACACTCGGTTATTTGCCGAATTAAATCCCTTTACTTAGCTGGTAAGTCAACAACAAGCATTGCAGACGTTGGAGACTTCCGCCGCCTTATTTTGTTTACAATTCCTCAACCGTGATCGCGATTTTCTTCCCTTCAGGCTCGTCAGACCACTGTGTTGTCTTAGCTAAATTGGAATTAACCAAAACTACGCTAAAAGTAAAAACTAGGAGATAAAAAAAAGTTATTACTTTACTGGATTGGTTATATATATCAAGGCAATAGCTGTTTAAAGGCACCATTCAACTACAATTTGATCATCAAAAACAACAATGGGCATGCTTGAAGACATGTCATAATTAATAAACTTAATGAGCGTATATTGCTTGTCCTAAACCTACAGGAACATTGCTTAAGTTTTCTGTGTGGAAACAAATCCACTACAAAGTGGACACATTGAAATACAGTATAGAGATTTTAGTGTGTGGGTGTAGGGCTAAGATTTTGGCAATGAAATTAGACGCAGCTTCAAACTGGTTTTACGATGTATTACTATTCAGGTTCGACGCTCTATATAGAAAGCTATTATAATTATATACTTGAATCGTGAATCGGAGCAAAATTCGTACTGTCTATCCTTGTGAGAAGAGCACTCGACTAAACTCTACCTATAGGGAAACGGGAATTCGGAATACAAGTATCAGCATATACCTATTTAAAAAATGCTTGTCTTGTGGACAGATATCCGCGTACAGAATAGAAATACCAGCTGGTCTGTATATTGA
The DNA here is from genome assembly GCA_963931805.1 of Microdon myrmicae. NCBI lineage: Eukaryota > Metazoa > Arthropoda > Insecta > Diptera > Syrphidae > Microdon > Microdon myrmicae. Next base: position 165,268,137 of record OZ007499.1, read on the forward strand.
AATGGTCGACACAAAACTCTCATTATGACACCGCCCGACGTAAAATGTCAATTCCTTCTGGAGCCGGAGATGTGGAGTAACAAAACTAAAGGTGTTATAGGGCGGAACTATCGCAGAATACAGCTGATTCACTAAATTAGTAATTTTATATTGATAGTATTTGAGAAATACACATGCACACATACACATTGCACAGTTATTATCGAATGTACATGCTTTGTTCTTCAGGATTTCATATTACTTGTGGGAATGCAATTTGGAATTATATTGATTGCTTGCACAATCTTAAAGATATCCAAACCAACGATTGTTGTCCCCCGAAACACCATCGCCCCAACAAAAGAAGACATCCGGGAATCAAATGCCTAACACGCACGACAAAAATACAAGACCACCACCCATCTATATTAAAAATATAAAAAGCATCAAAGAACTAATTAGAATGCTTGAAAGTACCTTAGGCCACCGCAATTTCACCACAAACACAAGAGGAGCTTCGACTTCCATCACAACAACAACTTTAACGGATCACAACAAGGCGGTAGAAAAACTTGCGCACCATAAGCTTGAATTTTTCACTTTTCAACATGGACAGTTGAAACCAGCAACTTTCATCTTAAGGCATATCGATCCAGCATGGACTAATGAGGAACTTGCAGCAGAAATAGTCAGGATCTGTCCGGAACTGAAAATAAACAGGTTGGACTACTTCCAAACACCATATATGCGGACTAACAAGAATCTGCATTTACGTATCATACAAATTCCTCCAACTGATGTCACCAGGCTCAAACAAATAAAATATCTGTTCACGCATAAAATTGCGATTGAGGAACCACATAAACAAAACGTCCTACATTGCCAAAGATGCCAAGGTTCAGGACACTTGGCGGCCGCATGTCATCTAAGCGTACGATGCGTAAAGTGTGCAGAGCAACATCAACCTGGAGAATGTAAGGTCAGCCCGCCTGGGATGGAACCAGGAACAATCCAAACAACAAACCCTGATGGATCCATTACAACGAAGAAAATCACAGTGGCATGCTGTAATTGTGGAGGACCCCACCCTGCCAACTTCTCGCAATGTCCTCAAAAGCTGAGGATTCTAGAAAGGCGAACAACACCCATGGCAACGAGCAAACCTTCACCAACCAAAACAACATCACATCAATCAATAAATCCTACAAGTCCAGGAATGTCATACGCTAAGGTTGTCAAGGATTCCTTTAACATGACAAGAAATCACCAATCCAACAGTAACGATCTGAATCTGGACATCACAGGATACATAAGAAGCTTACAGAAGATGCTGCCCACGTTGAAGCACAGCTCAGAAATAGAAAAAAAAGGTCAGATTTTATCTCTTATAACTTCACATATCCTCTCCCTTAATGGCTAATTTAACCATAATTTCCCTCAACGCAGAGTCCATATATTCCAATATTCGCAGACAACACCTCCGATTGTTCGTTGACAAGTTTTCTCCAGATATCCTCCTCCTCTCAGAAACTTGGCTTAAACCAAACTTCCGAGTATCTATCCCGAATTATACACTTGTTTCTAATCCACGAACCACTGGACCTCGTGGAGGTACTGGAATTCTAATACACAAGAAATTCCAATTTTCCGAAATTAGGTTCACCAATATAAATAATATTGAGTACACGGCAATTATAATCTTTTGCAAAAGCAACAAAGTGCTTGTATTGTCGTCCGTATACATTCACCCTTCTCGGGAACCAAACTTCCCTAGTTCCGACATCACTGAGATAATCCAACAGTCTCTACCTGCACCTTTCATAATAGGAGGAGATTGGAATGCTCGGCATACTTCATTTAACGACACTAAGTGCAATAAATACGGTTGCCAACTTCTAGCACTCCTTCAACTCCATCCATATATCTGTGCGGACTGTCCATTACAGCCAACACGTATCTCCAATACTACTAAATCAACAATAGATTTTTTCCTAAAATCCGTAGACGTCTACTCACCTAACCTCCCTACAGTATCCTTCGAATTTCCTTCCGATCATGGGTTCATCCACACCACTGTCCAAATCCCAGCCCTCGAACCATGTTACTCATTCAATCCGATCCTGAATTTCTCCAGGACAAACTGGAAAAGAGTCAATAGGGACATTGCTGCCAGTTTTACAGACTATACTTTGCCAGCGACTTCAAATCTACTCCCTGCTGAAATTGATCAAGCAGCCTTAAGAATAGAGCAAATACTAAAAAACGCACTCTTCAGCCACACACCTACATCCATCCCTCATAATCATCTAGGAAAACCTTTACCCAACATCCTTACAAAACTGTTACGCGTAAAAAAACAGCTTAGACGAAAACTACATAGCAGTTACTCCCCTTTTATTAAAAATCAAATCCAACTCTTGACTACCCTGATAAATGGACAACTAAAACAATTTTCCGACCAGGCTTACACGTCCATACTTAAAAATATTAAACCCAATCGTGATTTATTCAAAAATATCAACAGACTAACGGGTCGAAAATACAAACCTCGAATCGATTATATTATCAACCCTACTAACAATCACCCAGTCCAATCAGATATTGACATAGCAAACTGTCTAGCTAATCACTTTTATCAAATCCATCAACAAAACGACTCCCTCTCAGTCTCCAATTTTCAAGATAGTGTAAACGACTACATCTCACGCACAATGATCCCATCCTTCACCCCTTTCATCGCGGAATTCAACGAAACAAACAAAGCGTCTCATCCTCTGGATAATGCGACCTTCCTAACAGCAGACGAATTATCTGAATTTATAACATCACGCAATAACAAGAAGTCGACAGGCTTAGATGGAATTCCAAACCTTCTTTACAAAAGACTTCTCCCGTCAAATCTAGTCCCTATTCTCGTTCTTCTCAACCATATAATAAACGGATCACATTTCCCAGACAACTGGAAAACAATGGCTATAGTCCCTATCAGTAAGTCCAGTCCTTCCAACAACCCCGGCAACGATCGTCCCATTTCGTTATTAAACACATTAAGCAAGATATTGGAATGCAAGATATATCGAAATCTCCTTTCATTTGCTAATGACAATGCTATTATCCCAAATTCCCAGTTTGGCTTTCGCTCACAACACTCCACCTGTCATGCTCTGTTAAAACTAACGCACGATGTCACAACTAATCTTCAAAACCAAAGCCCGACGGTCTGTATCTCTCTCGACATATCTAAAGCATTCGACTGTGTTTGGATCTCAGGACTGCTTTACAAGCTGCACTACATATTTGGATTAAACACCCATACTACCAAACTTCTTACTTCCTACCTCTCTGGTAGAAAGTTCATGGTCAAAATAAATTCTTCTATCTCCCAATCGTATAATATAACCGCAGGGGTTCCGCAGGGTTCAATTCTTGGACCACTATTATACCTCCTTTATACTTCCGACATACCGCAGCCTCAATTACCCAATACCGTAATGTTGAATTACGCCGATGACACCATAGTCTACTCCAGCAGCAAGTTTGTAAAAGAGGCAAGAAACCGCATTAATAACTTCCTCCCCAAACTATCAACATACTTCAATAAATGGAAAATTCGGCTAAACCTTGATAAAACCCAACTTATAGTGTTTAAGGGTAAAAATGCGCACTGCACAAGCAACACAAGGCGCACCCACAACAAAATTAGACTCAAATTAAATAACATCCAGATAAAACCTTCTAAAACTTTAAAATATCTGGGAATAACCTTTTCCAATGACCTTGCATCCTCTACCCACATTCAAAATACTGTAAGTAAAGCCACAAAAATCTCTGTCCGCATTAATAACTTCCTCCCAAATCTATCAACATACTTCAATAAATGGAAAATTCGCCTAAATCCTGATAAAACCCAAGTTATAGTGTTTAAGGGTGAAAATGAGCACTGCACAAACAACACAAGGCGCACCCACAACAAAATTAGACTCAAACTAAATAACACCCAGATAAAACCTTCTAAAACTTTAAAATATCTGGGAGTAACCTTTTCCAATGACCTTTCATTCTCCACCCACATTAAAAATACTTTACGTAAAGCCACAATACAACTGAATCTCTGTAGAAGAGGGATGTGGAAACCTAACGGTCTCTCTCACAAAGTCAAAGTGCTCATCTATAAACAAATAATCAGACCTACACTGACATATGCGTGTCCACTGTGGTATCATATAACACCAGCCCAAATGGAGAAGCTACGCACTTTCGAAAGGAAATGCTTCAGGCTGGTCACTGGCCTCAACCGACAACCCAACTCTTACAAGTATTACAATAACAGCTTGCTATACAATGCCGCTAATATTGACCGTCTCGATAGGCGTTTCCTAGAGCTGTCTATCAAATTTATTGAAAACCTCACAAATAATCCCAACCCCATAATAACTTCACTACTACCAACTCCTCTAGATAAAAGGGCTCACTACCTGAATTGTCTCCACACCAGAACCCTCTTCACCTCTGGAAGATTGGTTAATGACTCCAACGAGGTAGTGTACCATAACACCGAGCTGGCACCCAATCAGTTCAAATACTGTAACATACAACCATTCTCCAACATTCTGCGTTTTAACGAACAACCGGAAAGTGTTACCGCACCTGAGGCCACTAACTGACCATATCCCACACCAACCTACTTCCTTAACCATAAATCCCTACTCCCCAATTCACATTACATATTTAACTTATTATAAAATAAATTAGGTTAAGCTAGAATAAGTTAGAGTTCAGTTAAGTATTATATTAGATTAAATTAAAAAGTAAAAATCCTGGTTTTCTGACCTTTTCCAGGAAAACTGTTAATATTAAAACCTATAATACTCGAATAGTTATTCACACATTCAGTTATGTTTGAAAAATGTGTAATGTACGCATGTAAACAATTGTATCACTAGAATTATAAGTTAGCTGTAGTACTTAATGTAAACATTGATTATTGGTCAAATAAATACAGTATGTTAAAAAAAAAAAAAAAAAAATCTTAAAGATAAAGATTTTAGAATGAAGAGCACCCTTGTTGCTTGGTTGCCGGTTAGTCATTGTAACAACTCAGCATACAAGATCAATAAATCCTTGGGATTTTAATGTAAGCTGGGAATCACAATTTATGTTTATATGAATGGTGTGCTATGAGGTGCCTTTAATTGTACTGTGTACTGCAGAGCAGGAAGAGGATCAGTAACAGGTATCACCGCCTAAACGCTAAATGGCAGCTCATCGAAAATTATACCCACAGTGACCACCAAACCATAATAGACGAACTTGGCGGAAGTAACGAGAGTCATCTCAACGTACAAACAGATCCTAAACGGAAGGATAGCACGTTCGACGAATATTCATTTGAAGTCGTTGTGAGGTCCTGCAACCTATCAATCGAAGGAAGTGCGGAGCAAATGCTTTACTAGCTAATAGAGATGGTGAACACAGTGTGTCGTATAGGGATCGAAGAAAACTATGCTACTGCTGTACGAGTGAAATTGAACCACTAAGACGACAGTGCTCACAATCTCGCCTTATGATGCAGAGATCAAAAAGAAGAGCAGATTTCCAAGAACCACTTCATTACCTAAAAAGGTCAAGGAAGGACGTAGGATGGCTATAAAAATAGCAAGGCAAAACACCTGTGCAGAGGCAGGCGTACACCCCTGGGGCACAGCTTATAGAATGGTTATGGCAAAACTAAAGGGGCACAAAACCCTATACGTAACTTGTCACAAGATACTGCGCTCAATAGTAGAGCATCTCTTTCCTCGGAAACTCAATACGGAGTGGAACATAGTAATAGACTCTGACTCCGAGGCAATACCAATGCTGTCGACAGAAGAAACGCAGAGGGCATGAAAAAAATACGCGGTCCTGATAGACTCCCCAAGAAAGCTGTCAAAGCCGCAGTTAAAACGAGACCAGAGGCATCCCGATCCGCAATGCAGAAATGCCTGGAGGAAGGAACATTTCCTGATGTGTAGAAAATTCAATATCTAGTACTCTTGTCAAAAGAAAAGGATAAACCGGTAGATAGCCCATTGTCCTTTCGCCCAATATGCCTCCTGGATACAAATGTGGAAAATCCGGAAGAAGATTATATATCATTGAGATTGCTCGCCATCGATGTCATCGAAACGAGGCTTAGGATCGCTGTACCTTTAGAAGATTACATATCTTTTAGCCCAAACATAAAAAAAAGGGTAGTCGACATATACTGTACACTATACATAGACCTAAAATTTAATTTTAAAATCAATAAATATTACCATTCAAATAAATGTGTCATAAAATGAACCATAGGCAGATTTATCATGCATCAACATAATTTTCTGAAAATCCTGAGATCATGAATTGTGCATTCTCATATCAATTTCACGATCATCCCTTTTCAAGATTTTGTTTAACCAAACTTGTCTATTCTTGTGAATTTTAATGTATTTTTCCACGCCAAATCCCAATAAAATTATAATTCATACAAGTGCATCATCGGCTCGTGTTCTTGAACTGTCAACAGTGTCCCGCTGTAAAGTCGGATACAAATACTTGTAGCGTGCCATTTGATACATCCGAATAGGCAATCATAGTGAACAACAGCAATTATATTTTGGCGGTTTCATCTCACCGCAATAAATAGTAGTCGAGAGAAATATATCATCTTCTACATGCAGACGTTGGTGTTATGCACAATTGCTTTGTTTCTCAATCAATTCTCCGGGTGTTCGATTCTCCATCACTACATTCTCCTCAATAGTATAGTGGTTAGTATCCCCGCTTGTCACGCCGGAGACCGGGGTTCGATTCCCCGTCGGGGAGCCTCTGGTGCAAGACTAGTGACCTTGCCCGGAAAAACAAATTTTCATGGAAAATGTAACAAGCCTCAGAGCTTGCCAAATAAGGCCAAGACCGGTTACCGGTTGTAGTGCCGATGATGATGATGATGACATACGAGGGTTTCCTCTTATGTTTCGGGATTTGGCAGCCCTAGTGTTGCAATCCGGCAATTGACAGCTCTGTCGTAAAGTTGGACATTTTTCAGGTTATACGCACTCAGAACGTTTTGACATACGAGCGCTATTTGTGTTGTTTACAGTAACTTAAAAGATTCATCTCGGCCCAAAAATGGAATTAAATCGTCAACATTTTCGTGCTATTATTTTTTACATCTTTCGGCGTGGATTAACTCAGCAACAGTGCATGGATGAATTTAATTCAATTTTTGGCGATGAAGCTCCATCAAGGACCAGTGTTTATCGATGGTATGGTGAATTCAATCGTGGTCGTAGTTCACTCCAAGATGAATTTCGTGAAGGTCGTCCAAAATCAGTTGTTGTTCCGAAAACCATTGATGCTGTGCGCGAACTGATATTGGAATATCGTCATGTGACCTATCGTGAGATTGAGACAACCTTAGGCGTTAGTGGGACCAGCATACATTCAATATTGCATAAACATTTGACTGTCAAAAAAATTTGTTCGTGTTGGATCCCACACAATTTGTCAATCGCCCAAAAAAAGGCTCGTGTCAATTGGTCGAAAGAAATGCTCAAAAAGTACGGCCGCGGTGCTTCGAAACACGTCTATGACATCGTGACGGGTGACGAATCGTGGATTTACGCGTATGAGCCCGAAAGTAAACAGCAGTCGACTGTCTGGCTGTTTCAAGATGAGCCAAATCCAACGAAGCACTTCCAAGCAAATGGTCGCCTGTTTTTTCGGAAAAACTGGACATGTCGCAACCGTACCACTAGAGCAACGCAGAACAGTCAATTCTGAGTGGTACACAACCATTTGTTTGCCAGTTGTCTTCCAAGAAATCAGGAAAACCAACCGCCGAAGACGGATCACTCTTCACCACGACAATGCGAGCTCTCACACATCGGCTGCGACAACAGCATTTTTGAGCACCCAAAACATCGATTTGATGGGTCATCCGCCGTATAGTCCTGACTTGGCACCGAATGACTTCTTTTTATTCCCGTACGTAAAAAACAAACTGAGAGGTCAACGTTTTTCGACACTTAAAGGAGCGGTTACTGCATTCAGAATGCATGTGTTGGAGATACCTCAATCAGAGTGGCAAAAGTGCTTCGACAATTGGTTCAAACGCATGCAAAAGTGTATAGATCTTCATGGGGAATATTTTAAAACACAATAAAGTGATTTTCGATGATCAATATTTGTTTTTGTTCTCTAATCCCGAAATATAAAAGGCAACCCTCGTACTCCTCACAATGAAGTGAATAATTTTACCCCATTAAATTTTAATTCATAGAAAAGAAAAATAATGAAACCAGCAGTTCATTAAAATTAAAACAAATCCATTACAACAGCGGACGAATGCTGTGTATTCCGTACAGTCCGTTCTTTTTTACCATCTGACTTTTTTTTTATGTGGATAAATCAAATCACTTGTTCACAAGTGCACAATAATCGTCCTAGGACCCTGGTTCATCTAAAGAATAGGATTGATTAGGTTGCAGCCAAGATTTGAACAAAATCTCTGAGCTCATTTAAGACAGTGCGACGAACTGAATGCATCCTAAATGCCTGATGTCAGTTTTACAACTATCTAAACTAAATTAGATACATAAATGAATGCACTTTAAATATCGTGCTTAATTTTATAAAGGGAATTAAATTAATATGCTCATTCCTTTCCCTAAACGAATTTCTAAATCAGCAAATTCCTCTGCCCCAAACCGGTACATACTAGGTGACACTATCCATCGCAAATATGAGTTAGTAGAACTGAGCTGAAATAACGGGTCCACTTCTTATCCGGAATCCATACATTTAATGTCACATCCATGAATCGATTCTATATGTCGCTGTAAGCGCTATAATGGCCATTTTTTCATTTTTTTCATTTTTACAACATTTTTTATTTTTCTTTTTATATTCTTAATTTCTAAATTAAAGGCTAGACAAAAAATGCTTAAATTCTAGCTTAATTATCTTATATAATAACTTACTGGTCCTTCGCAGACGCTCTAAGCTAAACATTGCTTAACATTTGTATAATTTGCCTTTCGGCGACAGAACTTTGGGGCAATACTTATAATTATTTGAGACAAAGAAAAATTTGAAAAACTTTGTCAATTTTTTTTGTGTTTTTTTTCTTAAAATTTAACTTACTTAACTTACACATTTTTTTTTAATTTTTAATTTTATGTAAAAGCACTTAACTTAACTTAACTTAAATCTTATACTACCCTAATTCTAGAAAAGCTAAGTCTATGTAAGCTAGCTGATGATAGTATGATTCTTTACCGACTTTGGTACCCAGGTCTTTATATGCCATTCAACCACCAGAACTGTTGACGCTGTCTAATACTATCGTCCCGGTCTCTGTGGGAGATAGCCCTACTGAAGCGCAGGAGCTCTTCTTCGGTGCGCGCTACTTCCCGGTCGTAGCACAATCGCCCGTCTACAGATGATCTACTTACATGATAGATCAGCGGAATTCCGGATCTATCCTGTATAAGCCCTTTCATATCCAAGTCAAGGAACGCCTCTGGTGGAACAAAACCGTTGCGAGGCACGCTCTCATAGTACAGAGTGTTTGGATAATAGGCCCCGAAAATTAGGTCATTGGACGAGCTTATTGCTCTCGCAATATGTCCTCTGATTAATTTAATCATAAAATTATCCACCCTATTTATGTACGCTTCATTATATAAAGTCTCATTTGAGTAATACTTTTTATAGTCCGATTCCGGTGTCCGATATAATCTGAGACAGCTTCTGAGACACTTCCTTTCGAACACCCGAATCTTTTCCATCAAATTTGGACCTATGTTAAACCATACTGGGCAACCATATACGAGCATTGGCCTGATTAGTGTCATGTAGCATATGACTTTTACCTTGCTGTCAAGTTGGCTACTGTGAAATAGCCTCCTTGTCATAGCGAAAGTTTTCCTTGCTTTGAGCAAAGCAGCCTCTACATGTCTGTTGAAATACAGATATTGGTCTAGCCAGATGCCCAGGTATTTAACTAAACTCTTGGTTTCCAGTTTATCTCCATGCGGTCCCACGATAACTAGCTTTCGCCAGTTTTTCCTTGTGTCGAACGTGGCTTTATATAATGGAGTTCTAAATAGGATGGCTTCACATTTCTGCAAGTTGATCTTAAGTTTCCAGTCATCGCAATAGCGCTGCACTTTGTTGAAGTCTCGCTGTATTAACTTATTTATGATCGCAACTTTCGGAGCTGTTCTGTAAATTATGAGATCGTCTGCGTACGCAATAGCCTGCGGAAGTACTTCTAATAAGTCGCTAATGTAAATGTTAAAAAGAATCGAAGAGAGTACCGCGCCCGGTTGCAAGCCATTCTTGATATTATACGTTTTATTAGAGGTCACATTACCACTTTTGACCACGAACCTCCTGTCCTTTAACATATCGTAAAGTACATATAGTAAAGGCCTATGTATGCCATGTCTGACCAGTTTGTAATACAACCCTTCGATCCAGACGGTATCAAAGGCTTTCTCCAAGTCGATCAGACAGGCACCTGTGCATTGGTTCCTACATTTATTCCATTGTATGTCGGAGACCAGTTTAGCTGCGGCATGTGTGGTTTCATGACCCGCCTTAAAGCCAAACTGGTTATTTGGAATAATGCTGTTGTCTTCTACCCATTTTAGCAGAGCTTTGTTAATGGTTTTTTCAAATACTTTACTGATGCTTGGGAGTAAACTTATCGAACGCATGTTCATTGGGTTTGTGCAGTCTTTGCCCTTTTTTGCGATGGGCTGAATGATAGCCGTTTTCCAACGCGCGGGATAATATGCATTATTCAACGCGTTGTTAAACAGGACCGTGTATATATCTATTGCCATTGGGGGCAGGTTCTTGAGTACGATGTTAGGTACTCCATCTATTCCCACTGACTTTTTGCTTCTTAATGAGTCGAAGATACTCTGGATTCCTTCCCTTGTGATTAAAAGGCTATTAGCCCCACCATTGGCATTAATGTCAATTGACAGATTATCGTCACTGAATTCCGTAAAACCCGGATTCTCCGATTGCCAATGTGAAATTTCATTCCGGAGGTGCAGGTGATTCAGTAGAATTCTGTCCTCCAGGTCGTGATTTCGGTGAATGCTTTCATTCACCTTGTACATTTCCTGAAAGACAGCTCCCACAGCGTTCGCCTTCTCCAAAGGATCTTCGATCACGAAGAGCTCACTATTGAAGATAGCGTTCTCTATATCTATGCCAGTGTTGGTTAGCAGCTGCTTGTTTACATCAGTACGTGGAATTTGGAGACACTGAATCTCATTTTGATTATTTCTCCTGAATATTTTATTTATTTGTGGGAACATATTCAGGTTATTGGTTTTTATAGCTCGAATTCTGTTGTTCCAATACAAATGTGTTGCTAATCTATAGTTAGCTTTAAGTAATTGTTGGAGGTTTTTTCATCGGGATTTCACTGATATTATCTCATTGTCTTGTCTGCCTGTAAACTGTCTGTGTAATTGTTTTAATTTCGATAGCAGTCTGCTCTTTTGCCTGTGGAGTGCGTTTATTGTTGCGTTTGTGTACATGTTAATGTGATCTGTAACTGTTGTTTTGGGAATTGTTTTGTCCATTGTTCGTTTTACGGTTTCGTCCATTTGTTGAATGTATTTGTCGATTTCGACATTAGTCAGGTTTCTGTTTACTGGCAGATTCAAGTCATTCGAACGCAGTTCTCTTGTTAATGATCTGGTGAACCGCGGCCGTCGTATTGCCCCGTAGTTATAGGGTTGCGGGATCACGAATTCCTCCAGATCTGCGAGCTCGTTCGGAAGCTCTATTACTGCCGTGAATGCACAGTGGTCACTATCGTATTCAATTGTCCGTAAACAGTTTGTATTTCGTCTATTCGTGTTAAGTAATCTCAGTCGTGAGTCGATTAGCAAGATATCTAAGAACGATCTACCTCTAGGGAACGATGGATATTCGGTAGCTAGCAGGTCAGTTCTATATTCAATATGAAACTGATCTAACCAGCCAGCCAACTGATTTCCTCTGGCATTAGATATATGATTTCCCCAATTTCTATGCTTGGCGTTCATATCTCCCCCTAGGATAAAGTAATTTTTGCCCAGGTGCAATTGTAAGCATCGGAAGAGAGTCTCGAGCTCTGCTATAAATAGATTATGTTGGTGCTCCTCAGGTGCGTAGACCGCAATCGCATACAAACCCCTTCCTTGCTGAAGGGGTATGCGGACGATACAGGCTTCCAGCACCCGGAACCTGCGCACTTCTCCACTATATATAACTTTATGAGGGATCCCTTTTCTAATAAAAATTGCGACCCCCCCCCCCCCCCCCCCCCCCCCCTTGAGAGGAATTAGGTCGGTCTCTTCGTATAATATCGTAGTTTTTATGACATATCTTGTGTCTCTGGTTTAACTTTGTTTCCCCCGCCAGAAGTACATCAGGCTGTTCAACTTGCAACAGGTTGAAAAGATTGGCTCTTCTCTCAGTTCTTATTAGTGAATTTACATTCACGACAAGAGCTTTTATTGATGTTGTGGTTAGAGGGTTTATATTGACTTTTTGTTTAGATTGGGCAAGTACGAATAGATCTCGTTTATTTGGTTTTGCAGCTGTGTCATCTGTCTCTGCAGATTAAGCAGAACCATGATCACGTCTGCTTGCGATGTTGTTTCAGTCTGTGTGGGAGTATTTGTGGCTACCAATGTTGTAGCCTGGTTTGATGGTCTCCCACCCGACGCAACTTGTGCGTACGACCGCTGCGATGTTACGGGCATTGTTGTAGTACGAGCTGGCTCTGTGTTTTTTTGCCGGGTCACACTTCTTGCCATTATTTCTCGGAATTTAGGACATCCTCGATAATTAGCGGGGTGTCCCTCATTCCGGCACACTGCGCACTTTAGAAGGGCTTTGTCTTCTACCCTTTCTTTTCCCAGAGGGCATTCTTCTGCCTTATGATCTTTTCCGCATTTTACGCAACGGTGCTGCATTTCACAGTTCGCCGCCGCGTGACCAAACCGTTGGCAGCGGACACATTGCAGGATGTCTCTGCCTTTTTTTAACTTGTCCCATGTGACACTTTGATGATCCAAGACTGTAATCTTTCTTAGACCACCAATTCTGCTGCTGGGCGTTAGTTGAACCAAAAAGAAGGGAAGCTTGCGGTTTTCCCTTCTTGCCTTGGTTGTGGTGAACGGTTTTACGGAGATAAACTCGAGATCGTCGTGCCTCAACTTTTGAGGCATCTCGAGCAGAGCCTCCGGTTCCACCTCAGGGTCGACACCCTTTAATAGAACCGTTACCCTCTTTGTTTGCTTCGGCGTGAACGAGTAGAATTCCGCGGTGGCCCTTTTTAAGACCTCTTTAATTTTATCGTGGTCTGCCACCGCATAGGTTTGAATGGCATGCCTGGTACCAGCCAGTCTTTTAACTACAAAATTGTTTCCTATAGCTAGCTTACAAAGACTTACCAATTCCTTACACTCAATATCTATAGTGTTGATTGGTGGCATCTTTATTTTTTGGTTGTTATTCTTGCTTTGCCGCTGTTGTGTTGCTTGCTGTGGTCGATTTTGTGTTGATTGTTGCTGTTGATGTTGATGTTGCTGTTGCTGTTGCTGTTGCTGTTGCTGTTGGCCGACTTTTGGCTTCGGCTTTTGTTGTTGTTCGGAGTCTGTTTCTTTTTCGAGTGCCGCTATTTTTTTCTTTCGGCGTCTCTCTTCTAGACGGGCTCTTGCCATCGCAAGTTTCGCCTCCAATTCATTAATTTCCTCTTCTTCATCCTCAGACTCTGAGGATGCAAGAGAAGCGAACGAATTGTTTGCCCCATACATATTAAAATTGTAGGGGGAGGGGCGCCCTCTGTCCTCCTCCATTTGCTGATCTTTTCTCTCCATTGTTAATTTCGCGGTTTTACTTCGCGTCACAATGGAGATTTTCGGTGTACCTTTTCGTTTGTTTGTCACGTTTTTGTCTTCCTCCGTGTTCATGCTGGTTCTTTCCAGTTTGTTTTCATTAAAAAAAAACAAAGGCGACCGCAATACGAACCACGAAGTCGATTTCCTCCGCACGCCGACTCGAACTCGGCTATCGTCGGCTAAGAGTCAGTGAACGTGCACTCGCGCCAAATGATGCTTTGAAAACTCTGTGCGTAACTAGCAATATATTGTCTGTTTTAGTTTTCACTTTTACGACCGAGGTAATATATTTAAATTGTCTTACGTTGTTGTTGCACCTTACTGAAGTTATTTTGTAAGCACGTTTATTGTCACTTTTAACATTTTGTTTGTTTGTTGTTGTTGCACTTTGTTTTAGTTGTCACAACACGTCACGTCACTGTTTTTCTATTTCGTGGCTTCGTTCTTGTTTATGAATTGGATTACGAGTATAAATGAACTGAAGTAAGCATGGCACTGAAGACCAGTTTTGTTTTTTTTTTTTTTTTTTTCTCACTTCACTGGACTGATTTGCAGTTTCTTTGTTTTGTCTTTTGTTTTTTTTTTTTATTTTGGTCGACTAAATCAAATAATATATCTTCATTTAGCTTTGACTGTTTTATCGATGGCATTTATTTATAAATAGTTTTTTTGTTTTAAACGCTCCCGGACTCACAAAAACAACTTTTTAATTTCACTCAATAAGCGAACATCCGAACTCGGTCACTGTGTCACTGATGGCTATAATGGCCAATCAACACGAGGGGATTAGCAAACAAAAATAATAATTTTTTCGAAAAACATTAATTGCCCTTTAAATCACAGCCATGCGAGTATGCTATTGTTGAATCTCCGACAGCAAGATTCCCCCACCGGCTTCCTAGTTCATTAGAATCCAGCATCTGATATTCAATTGTCAAGGAACACTCATCGCGTTTGTTTTTACTGCATCACCACTCTCGTTCAGATTGAGTGCATACCCCATTAAATGATATGTTGTCATTGTACGACCGAACTCTTCACATACCCAACAACATTAAGCTCAACAGCGTTCACCATCGAAGTACTTCTGTCACGTTCCCGTCTTCACTTAAGTTCACGTTTATTTTTTATGTTCTTCTCCCGATATGGTATCAGTGCTACTTTCTCCGTTCAAGCATCGTGCAAGAACAATATATACGATGATGAATTACAATCTAACATTAATATAAAAAGTAATTTCATCTCCTTTTTCTTCGAACTTCGGGTCGATTGTGTTCATGTTGCTAGGAAGACTGCAAAAGAAAGGATCTCCGGGGCAAACGACCGCTGCTGGTAATGAATTTCTAGACTGTCTGCTAAAACTTTTTAATTTAAGTTGGATATTAGCGGAGACGGGTTATTTATGAGTCCTCAAATACACACACACACACACACGACAGAAATCATCTTGTGGGCACTCTCTTATAAATTGGTAATTACTACTGAAATTGTTCCTTCATCTTATAAATTGATATGTCAGTTCTGATACTGAAGCTGCAATACATGTTACTGTTTTCATTTATTCGAGTTATAGATGACGAAGTGCCCAACTTTACTAGAAATTATGACAGACATTCTTCTCTCTTGATTCGAATTACATATGACGGAAAAAACTGTTAATATGTTGACTATAAGTCAACGTTCCCACAGGCAATTAACGTTAATATCGCATACGTTGCGATATTCATTCGAATACCAGCTATGACGCATACTCGTTTCCCAAAGCTACACGCTTATCGTGTATCGTCAATTCATATTCATATTGCACACGATGCAATCAAACCATAACAATTGAGGTACAAATCGGATGACGCATTCTCGGTTCCCAATGCCACAAGCTAAATGTATTCTTTTTGCTTCGTATTCAAAACAAGTGCAGCACCTGGCATTCTTGCACGGTCTTATATTACGAATACATTTTTTGCTTCACATCCGAGAACAGCTGTCATGCAAGATATATGACACGGTCGGCGCCCTCAAAGGCGATTGGTTAAGATTTAACTGAGCGTCGATCAAATACTGACATCTGCGAAAGGCGAGACACAGCAACGAAATCAACGGCTCGAACGTGGCCCATTGTACTGTAATTGGTTCGGTAAATGCAACAATCAATTAGATAATTACTTAAGTCAATGCCGCTGCACCTTAAGTGGAGTAATTAAGCGGAAATGATAATTCAGAAATACGAATGACTCGTGCCAGGCAATTAGACTCAATATGGGTCATACATTCTGGATCAAAGTCCAGGCGGGGGTAAACGTATCGTTTGCACTTATACGTCCATAATTTGGGTATTTAAAGAGTGTTTGTAAACAGACTAAATGAGAACTAATCGATCAGGCAATGGGTTGCTGCCTTGCAATGGAACAGTGGGCCCTTTGCTTTGATTAGATTAGAGTAGTAGTGTGATCTGAAACCGTTACGGGGAAGTTGCCCCCAATAGTAAATAAAAGTTTAAATAAAAAGCAAATGGTCTTTAAATCACTTTCATCCGAAGAAGACCAGGAAATATCCAGAGAGCAGGAATCCAGAACAAGTCCCCCACGGAGTCAACGGTTATTATTCAAAATCAAACTAGGGCGAGGAGAAACAAGCCGAACGTCAACGGGTAAATATACTACGAAGCAAATCACAGACAAAGTTGGCAGCCGAAGGAGACAACGGGTAAATATACTAAGTTGTGAACTCGGATGAGTATCCCCCGTAGAGTAACCTATTATTGGCCCAGCCAGCATACAAACAGTCGGTGCCAAATAAATAACTCAATAATTTATATTGATGCCATTCATTGGTATTACAAGAGTGTTAAATCCTCTTGAGGTTTTAGATTCAATAATTTGCCACATAGCCACAGGAATAAATAGAACGTCTATTTTCCAACATTTAGCGGCACAAAGAGTCGCTCGTATATCGCTGCACCACTGTTAGAGATTTACGACAATGTATTTTTATAAGTTAAAATGTTGCGCCACCACTATTGATGTAATACGATATGCAGCGTCAAAGGGATGACGACCAGAGACAGACTGCTGAGCCGGTCATAAACAAAGCCAAATAAAAGAACCGATCGAGACCGGATCAACGACGAACCTTCCTTAGGAAGCGATCACGATGACGTCAATTAGATCGAACATAAAACGTTATACTTATTGAATTGTTGTAGATATATAATTGCCCCAATAAATTAAGTGCATGATCCACGATAGGTTAATAAAAGTCTTTTTATGCAATTTCGTTTCGGATACAATACGTAAATCGTGTAGGAGATAATTGTTTATACTCCACTAATACCGTATTTACTGCTGGGGGAGACTTTAGATGTAGGTAATGTTGCTTGAAATAAGCCAACCAATGGGGTGGTGCCCCCACTAAACTAAGTTAATTGTTATGGTGTATGGCTACGATGATTAATTTGTTAAATTTTTCCTTTATTCCTGTTCTCCACTGTGATTTATGTATTCCCGAGTATTCGTTCCAAACGCCACACATTTATTATTTGATAGTCCGGCACTACTCTGGTGTTGAGGACACATTCATAACCGAGCGAAGCCGGTCCAAAGGTCGACATCACCTTTACTATCCCCATATTAAAAAGAAACATGGAGTTGTGAGTTTTGGGCATCTTCAGCCACACTGGACACTAAGCTGTGATGTACTAAATACTACCACACATGGTGTTCATCACAGGCAGATTGGCGATCGTCACATAGAAAAATGAATGGAAAGAAAAAAAAACCTCGATGCGGAACTTCTCGATTGTATATTGGAACACCCAATCGAACAACTTGACGCAGAATCCGATGCGAATAGGCAGCCTAGAAAAATTATACAGAGCTTAGCTAACGCGTGCGATGCTGCTAGTCCACGACAAAGACAATCAAACCAGTGTATTGGTGGAGCCCAGAAATTTCCCAGGTGAAAGCGGAGTGTAACAGGTTAGAACGCTTTCAACAAAGAGGAAGAAAGCGTATCACCAACAGCTACATGAATATAGTCCGCAAAAGTAAAGATGGCGCGTTCTGCGCTCTAAGGGTGGATTAAATAATAGCCCACGTGGCAGCACCGTCAAAATACTCATGTAAAGACTATAGAACAATAGTAGTCAAATGCAAAGGAGCAACGGTGAGATGGCCAGAATCGTTGCTGATCTCCTCCCGCTGTATGGAAACACGTGAACACAACAGGAATGGAACATGAAAGAAAGGGCAATACCTCCAGTCACCGTCGAAGAGATGTTCATGGCTACAAGGGCCTTTAAAAACAAGAAGACGTTAAGATTGGGTGGATTTTCTAAGGCTGCTTTAACAAAAAAGTCGGAATTCTTCAGCAGCTTTTTCCAAACGGTGATACTTTAGATTAAGCAGTGAAGCCTTATCTGTTGTACGCAACGTCGTTGCCCCATCTACAAGTCTCACTCTATTTGGCAATCTATCGCCCCGATACAACACTGCTTCATGATACCCATGAGGGCCCGCATGAATATAAAACAACTGCGGGTATACCCCAGGGTTCTGTATTGGGCCCACTATTATGGAATATCATGTATGATGGTGGGCTCAGAGTCAATGTAATAGAAGGAGTAAGAATCAATGAGTAGGCAGCTGATTTGGCGATAGTGATCGTAATTAAACATCTAGATGTGGTTAGACTGAAACTAGGCACAAACGAGACGAGGGCAGTTTTAATAACAAGTCTCAAAAAAATTGGATACTTTGATATAGAATTAAAATCACACAAATCTAGACCCTGTATATAATATCTTATTATCCTGCGGGAACACCAATGAAAAAATGGGAGGATTATGCAATGCGTTCGCGAGATTGGTACCCAATGCTGAAGGACCCCGGCCCCACTAAAAGAAATTGATAATCAGCATGTACACCACCACATTGTAATGTACGCAGCTCACATATGGGCATGAGTCGAATAACATAAGTCGTATATGAGGGGAGTAATATCATGACTGGAAGGATACCACATGCGATTGCAGCTAATGAAGCCACTGCTTTGTAAGAGATTGACGCCCTGGGCTCACAAGAAGATCGCCGGCGAATGCGGATACAATAGCGAACACCAGCTAAGGAGAATGGCACCGAAGACGGGATGCTTCCACCAAAGGAACATGGATCTACACCATGATACCTGATATAGAAACCTGGTTGAAAAGAAAAGCTGTGGAACTGAACTACCATCTGTCTCACTTGATATCAGGCCATGGATACTTTCGACAATACTTGCGCAAGTATAAGCTGCCAATCACCCGTACTGCTTGTATGGTCATAGCAAAATAGAAACTGCGGAGCTCGTACTCACAGAGAGAGGACGAATGATATTGGACAGACACGTGATAGACGGACAAGGTTACTCCGATAGAACTAACAGTATACGTACTAAGCTCAAAAGAAGCATGATATTCTATGTGACATAACAGCTGACACGCGTTACCCATAAGTGTTTACATAAACATCAGAGGTTTATATTTCAGCTATCAACATTTTTTTGATATAAATTTAGATTAAGGGAGATAGACATTTCTTAAATACTCCAAAATAAATAGCTGAGAAAACTGTTGGAAATTGTGCTATTTGAAGTTTAACTTATTGATATAAATTATTGTACATTTACTAGACGAAGAAAAATATTTGCTAAAAACTTACGTTAAAACGAGAGATGTTTAATAAGTCTTTAGAAAATGAGTTGCAGATGGGGACGTTTTCTTTTTAATTTCTTCGCTAAACCAATGCAATAACGACGGGCAATATTCTTTAGTTATTGTTTTTTCTTTTTACACGGTCGGTCAATATCACCGTCTTTGATTCCTTCGGAGCAAGGTCGCCTTCAAAAGCTCACTATTTTAATTATTCTTCTATTCCAGGAGTGTAGTAGGGTATCTATGTTTCGTCTACAGATATGTATCGCTGCAGAATCTTATCAATATTACTACGGAAAAGCGATATAACTACCTCAGAGACGATCAGTCCATTGCGTTTATTCTGAACCATCTTGCCGAGATTTTGTTCACATCCCATTTTTCGCGTGAAAAATGACGAGCTGTCTATTAATATTGCTTACCAAAAACAATTCGTTTTTGGTACTACGAGCCCTAGATCTCTTGGATGTTCTAAGGTCTTATTGATGGACCACCGTATGACACTGATGCCAGATAAAAAAAAAATACATGAAAGGAGAAGTGCGAAACATAATGTATGATGGGATAATGAAAATGGTTAAGCCACAAGGAATACAGTTATTGGTGTAGTGATCCTAACCCACTACCCTCATCCAATTCCTTATTATTTCATCATGAATCTATAACCATACCCAATTACTCTACCCGTGTCCATAATCCCAATCATATTCCCCAAATTTCGAATCACTTCCCAAAATTTCACTCCGATTGAAGCACACACAAAATCTTGTTTGTGCCTCCCAGAACTTTTAAACATATTTTTAAGCAAATCACTGTAGATGCAGAATGTAAAAGGGCGGCGCATTTTGGATTCGGGGTCAGTCTATCTCTCACCTATACGTAGCGCCTCCATTATCCCTATCGATGAGTATATAGCTTTTGCGACGATAGTGAAGAGCGTGTGATTCGAATCGACACTATCACGGTTAGAATCACTGAAACATAGAACTGATGCTCAACGCATCAGGCCACTGTCGCGCGTATGAATTCGATTTCTAAACTCAAGTACATTCAACTGATGTGGAATTACTGTGTTATTGCTTGGTATATGGCTGATACATTTTCTTATTCGATTTTCGTTCGGTGTTCTTCACTATTTGCTCGTGTATTGTGTGTGTATCTGTTAGAAACGCCACAAATACTTGCTACAATTAGCATACAGGTGCCTCGAAAGCATTCGGAACAGCGAGAATCTACTTGTAGGGGAATTGCGTTCTTGTCCCTTCTCTCTTTCAATCTGTTAGGATCCGACCACCACAATTCCCCTCTATCATATCTACTACTAACACACCACACACACGCACGCACAGTACAAGATGGCACAAAAAACATACACACCTACCAAAGCGCAGATTTTCAGACGCCGAAGATGTGATCTGGGTTTACTACCGCACTTAAGACCTACCGGTCTTGTATGATTTCTTTCCCACTCCATCCAACTAGTTAGAGAACATTTGAACTAACCCTGTCCACACAATCCTTAGATACATCCCCCCTATTTTTCAGATATCTTGAGACAGAGCCCAACACCTTCACGGATGTGGATAATTCTGGTTATCGCAAGATGACCACCAGCCAGGGACCCAGACCTTTTTTTTTTTGGGATCAATCAGTCTCTAAAACCAAACCCTTGGCCAGCGTCCCGAGATTGAAAAACAAATAAAGAATAAAGAAACGAAAAAGTGACTCGGCAATTTTATTTTTTTCAAACCCACATTGCTAGCGCGGTTGCCGCCTTCGGGAAATACATTCCAACGCCAACTTCCCCAGTCCAGCACCTTCGGAAAAGGGGTCGGCTCCACCTGCCTCAGCCAATAGGATCCAATAGGACTCTAGTCACCTGAAGCATCCAGGACGGACCTCCCAACCACTTAAGGTAACTCACCAAATAAACATTATACCCTTGTCATTGGGGTATGCGGATCTTATATGTGTAGTCACAACATTAATAGTGCTCCAAAAAAAAACATTTTCAGTTAGTTACACATGGAGTGAATGAGACACACTTTTGAAAATTATCACCTTTATATCGCAAAAAAGCAGTATGGAGAGAAGATACAACTCAAACAGGGCATTTTATTTGGATATGGGTGTGCATCACGCTACGGAAATGATGTAGCAATTCTTTCACACATTGTTCGCATTCTTTTAAGAGCTGGAACGACCTGATTATGTTACTTGTTAATCTCGGTAGGCTAACTGCTGCCTGTCCCAAATGAAACAAAAATTGTCTTACGAGATTTTAATACTATTATACGTTAGCAACCACACGGTTTCTACGCTTTGTCTGAAAACATCAAGGACAAGGAACAAAATTTCAGATAATAGAAATTAACAAGCTGGCTATTGTGGGTACAAGGTTTGTGATATCTGTAAGGTCATCTGGCTAAACGAAACCAAATAAACCTTCCGGTAATCCTCCCTCACATGATGATGATAATCATCAAATGATGAAATTGATGGGGATAAGAATGTACTGAGTTTCTTCAGACGACTTTGTATGTAACCTATCACAGGTAATGCTACACACGTGTGTCGTGTACGTATGCCATGCCATTTACAATGTCGTTTTCAGTAACATCGACCGTATCGACAACGGTGGTATCTTTAGAAATCTTCTTTATCACTTATATCAAATCAACTTCCATCATTCAAGCATATGGGACAGCTCTCTTGCCATTGGATGCCAAGAAAAACACGTACTGGCATTCAAAGGAATACCTGTGTTAGGGTGGATAGATTACATCGTCACTGAAGTCAGATCAAATGAAGTAACTACGTGATTTTGAATAAGGAAAAAGAGCATCCGACGTTTTATCGCTGTGAACAGGTGCCAGATCTGGCAATTGGTCCGATCAATGAGTTTAACTCTGCAAGCGGTAATGCAAATTGGAAAAGTATGTATGCATATATGAAACACATGTGGATACATCTGTTAGCGAGAAAAGGGTCTTCTTTTAGCCAACGAAATCTACATTCACTATAATGACACAGTTACTTTCACAAAAGGATGTACAAATGGATTTGTGGGCCGTTTGTTGGATTTCAGATGTTTGCTAAATCTCCAAAATTGTCGCTCTATACCATATACATACGTAGGTAAAGGGTTGGAAATGCTAGCAGAACACTCGAATGGTTACGTAGCCGTAGAACAGCTAAACAATCCAAGCATTCTTCAAAGTTTAACAACGAAACAACACAGTTTCCAGGTATCCTTGCAATTTGAAGAGTAACCAGTCCTGTAAACCTAGAACACAATATAGCCTCAATCCCAGTTACAGTCTACTGTGTCAAGTGATTACTCAAGAGTTATGTGAATTGCAGTAAAACTCTTTTTAACTATGCACACACTTCTCAATCTTGCTCCTTTACAGTCTTATTTACTTTCCCATTCTTTTGTTATTCACTCCGGTGGCGCAGCAGTATTGTGTCCGGAGGATTGTTCATTGTCTCTAAAGAGCTGATGGGTGTGGATGTGGGTGGCGTGCGTCAGTGGGATATTGCGTTCAAGGAGAGGAATGTAACCACACAAAGAGCTGCTCCTGTGTCTCCTCCCTTTCCCGCAAATCGTTTTATTTTTTAAACTTGAACAGCTACTTAATTTCTTTTATAATCCGGAGTAGTAATTCAGAATCCATTACGAAGGGATAATTGTAGACATTGTGGCTGGTGGAACTAAGGCGTGCACTTAGCTGAGGCTTCATTTGAATGAATGTTCAAAGTATGTAATTGGGAGTAAATGGATCATTGTTCACACTTAAGAGGACTATTAACAAAGGCACATTACAGCAAGGTAGCGAAGAGATTAAATGATCTCAAAAGAAATAAATTAGTATAAACGTATTAACGTACTTAAGGCACCCACGAATAATGAGTGTGAAAGAAAAAGTATCCGGAGTATAAAATGTAATGACTAGTAACAAACGTTACTTTATGCTTAAAAAAGGGGATCAAATGGAGTATTTTAGAAACAAACGTTGACATAATAAATGGCATCTGTTCGGTGAATGGGTAAAAATGTATTCATGGGTAAGCCAGCTTACCGCAAAAGGTAATAATAATTAGAGTATCAATCGTTGCAGAATCATTGGTTACGATAATGTCCTCACGTTGATATTTATGCATCCTCATACAATCTTAGTTTTAGAACTGAACTGAATTCAGGTGGCAGACTTTTAACGGGAAGTGAAATACATCTTGCAATTTGTGTAGTATAGTCGTTTTGTTTTTTAAGATAAAGCTTTTTCGTTGTTTCTCTCAGCAATATAATATCAGAGACAAGATTTGCTTGCGCATTTGACTGATGCGTAAGCAAGGAGAATATTTGTCTTTTTTACTTCCAATCTTCTTACTCTTACTACTCTTTATATACAATTTTTGCGTCCATAAAACTATTAGGTGATATAGTTACAGATAAAGTAAAAGCAAGAAAGGAGGAAGAAGATATTAATTAAACGTAGACTAGACCCCATTTCTTGTTAAGTAACTGATACACTAGATCATACAATCATTCTCAATAACATTTTTGACATTGTGTTCTATAAGTTTTCTTGTTGTTTTGGCTCTTTCAACGAACAAATGCTAAATGTATTTTTGTACTCACTATCGGAATCAAATAGAATTCCCAATCACACTAAAAGGATGCATTTTGTCACTCTCGTTTTTTTTTCCTACTTTTTTCTCACTTTCCCTGTCCCATCTTATCTTCATTTTCCTCACTGTATCTGTTGATATCTCTTAGGCAGGCGATGGAAAAATGTCAGGAATTTAAGATTCCATTATATCATCTATTTATAGATTTTAATGTCGCCGACGACAGCATAGCCAGGGTAGAATGCCATGAGAGAGTAGAGAATTGATACGACTTTGTAGGTTGACCATGACCAACGAAACTAGTCAAGTAAAAATAGCGGGATTGCTGTCCAAACCAATAAACATCTTTAATGGACTCCGACAAGGGGACGGTCTGGCCTGCCTCCTCTTCAATCTGGCGTTGGAGAAAGCAATCCGTGACTCTGGCGTTACAACTAGAAGGACTATTATCACCAAGTCCAGCCAGATACTTGCCTACGCAGATGACATCGACATCATCGGTAGAACCGAATAGGCTGTACAGGACTCCTTTACCCAGATCGAGCAGGCTAGGCGGCACAAAAACTGGGTCTGCATATTAATGAGGGGAAAACTAAGTACATGGTGGCAAATTCTGCGAAGAGAAGAGCTAACGTTGATCAAACTATCAGGGTAGTGGAGCACGAATTTGAAGTAGTGCAATCTTTTAACTACCTTGGGTCAATAGTATTGTGGGGGGTTTCTCTATTCTACATGAGAAACAACCCACAATTTCAACCAACATTTCCACCTAATTTCGACCGCTTTCAGTGCGTCATACTTACCAATTTCCTTTATATGTATTCCCCTGTAAAACATTTCAAACGGACGTATAGCTAAACTCATCATCCTTTGCAGATAATGCATAATTGAGTTTAGCTACATAAATGTCATACGGCAACTCCATTCTTGCTAACCATGAGTTTCCCATCGGAAATCTCATAATGTCGGTTAGCAACAACAAGTCTAAAAGAACGACGCTGTTGCATCATAGCAAAATAGCTGGGGTAATTTCAGCGTCTTAGAGTCTGGTTCTCACGCGAATTATATCCCAAACATCAGCGGCGTCCTATCGACTTTCCCTCAGATCACCCATTCGCTTGGGATCAATGATCTCTCTTTGCAGGGGAGTAACATCCGCTAGGTTTCCCTCTCATTCGTATTTCTTTCCACGGTTCAATGCGCTCTAACTACTCCATAGCCGTACCACTGGGTCAGTAGGTCGTGTCAGTAGCTGCATCTGATACCAACACACACAACCAAAGCTACCCCGAGATCACAGCATATCATGTTTTCTGTTCTCTCATTCTTCATGTCCGTCAATTACCCTATTAACAAAAGTTACTCATACTTTGACGGACGTGAGGTTGAGAGAGCAGAGGCGTGGTCTCTTTTGGTTGTCCTGTGTGTAGAAAGAAATATGAATTTCAACCCTAATTCACACCAGTCGCTTTTCAATCACCAGGACGAAAGGTGGCGTCGCGTCGAGTTCTTATTTAAAATCGCTTATTTGTAAGAAAAAAGACAATAATTTTTTGAAAAAAAAACCAAAGTGTACCATATAAATTAATTCCAATTAAATTAAAATAAAGAACGTTAAAATAACAACAACCTTTCATTTTTCTAACTGGTGAACATTTCTTTCTGCGGATCATCGTTGGGGGATTACAGTGAATCCTGTGCCATACGCTGGCAACAACTCTTCTACCCCCACAGTATCAGCCGATAACAATATGGAAGAAGAAATGTGCGAACGGCTGATTAAATCCAACAAAGCCTACTATGGTCTATCAAGGCTCTTTAAATCCCGAAATTTATCCAGAACATCCAAGCTACTACTGTACAAGTCATGGTCTTACCAGTACTCATGTATGGATCCGAGACCTGGGTGCTCAATAAAAGGCAATCTGAACTCTTAACCGCGTGCGAAAGGAAGGTCTTAAGGAGAATTGTTGGCGCCGTATGTGAGGGAACACGATTCAGGAGACGCTACAACCATGAGTTGTACGCAATCTACCTTGAAGCAGGAAAGTCCTTTGTGGCAGGATGTATGGAAGGAGACAGCGCGGAGGACCTTGTCTGCGATGGAGGGATGGCGTGGACCACGGCGCCCAGAGCCTGGGAGTGCCAAACTAGATAACATCGGCTCGAAATCGGGACCGGTGGAGAGATTTGTTAAATAAGGCCAAGACCGGATCCCGGTTGTAGTGCCGATGCTGATGATGATCTGTTGATATCATACAACCATGCACAATTCTGTATTATATACGTAGATCTTACGTAAAATCCCGCATTTTCTTGTCCTTGTAAATTTGCATTTGATTTAATTTGATGAGGTTTGGAAGTTTGAGAGGGTTGTTCTCCAATCAGATACAAATCCTAATCTGCATTTAAATAGTTGCAGTATTTTGACACCAGCTATAGTTATCCTCTCACTGTCGTCCTCCGTTTGCACAGCGCGGTAAATCTACGGCTACCTTAATATATTTTTCGTGCGGTTTTCGGATAAAAAAAGGATGGCCACAAGGAGAGGTACCATGCACAAAAAGTTGTTTCGTATTGAAGGACACAACAACATTGCAAGGTACTCAACTCTGGTCTGCATAATGAAGACTTGTTTGTTAACACGGACTAGCTCCGAGGCTAACAAATTCAAGAGATATTTTAATTTTTGGTCCGGTCTAAGGGTTGGCTGTAAAATAAGAATTATTGGCTTCACGATTTATGAACATAAGACTATCGTTAATATATATATGTATATATATATATATATATATATATATATATATATATATATGTAATAAAAGCATGAAGTCAACCTTTACGGCAATGATATATTGAGATGATGTATATATATATATATAAATATGTATATATATATATATATATATATATATATATATATATATATATACAAGGTGACGCAAAATTATCACCCTATCAGGAGAAGTTAAAATTTTTGCAAATGATGTCGTACGTGAATCATATTTGACATTTGTGAACTAGAAACATTTGTAAAGGTCCAAATAAAGATTTCTATCACTCAAAATCATTTTATTTGTAATTAGTAAAAGGGTAATTCAAAAGCCAAATTGGATGGTTAATGCATCTCAATATATCATTTCCGTAAAGGTTGACCTTGTGGTTATTTTTTTGTAGTAGTTGTCTTTATCTTATATCCTTCCTTGGGTTGTTGACAAAAACACACCTCTCACCAGCTATTAGTTTATTTATTTTATGACTCCTAATTTAGTTATGTACACTTAGTTATAATTACTTATACTATTATTAATTAGTGCACAGGCTCGAGTGTCTAAACAAAACTCCGAATCCGTTTAATTCGTTATATATTGAATTAACACACTAGCTTAAGTTTATTAAATAAGACTCCAAATTAGTTTAATTCGTTGTATTAACACACTAGCTTAAGTTTATAAAATAAGATTTCACATTAGTTTAATTCGGGGTACGTTGAATTAACACACTAACTTAAGTTTATAAAATAAGATTTCACATTAGTTTAATTCGTGGTACATTGAATTAACACACTAACTAAAGTTTATAAAACGAGATTTCACATCAGTTCAATTCGGGGTACGTTGAATTAATTCGCTCCTGCCGGGGTCGATCACAAACTATTTCAGACTGTGTTTAAAGTTCAACGATCCCTTGGGACGGCCCAAGAGGGATGCGCGACCTGCCCTCATGGAATCCGAACCGAGATTAAATTATTTCGTCGAAGCGATAGGATACCAAAATCCCATCATCGCTTCGATAGCCATATTTGGTATTCTCTTTTGCTTAGATGCTACTCAAAAAGGGGGTGGAAATATACACACGATGATTGCTTTTGCTGCTCCTCGTGTGCGTCCGCAAGTATGCAAACATTGCATAAGTCCCCTTGAAAAGTTCGCAGCAGGTGCGAGTATATCAATAGCAAAAGGGTTGCAATGTTTACACGATCAGTGGCTACGTAAAGCATTATTGCTGATCGTGTACATTTCCTTGTATATGCTTGCAATCGAACTCTGATGGTAATTTTCCATTTGCGAATTCGATTGCTGGGGCGCCAGCCGGATGCCCTCATGTATCGGTCGTTCGATGTGGGCATGCTTGCTACGGCAAAATACCCGTTTCTGCTAGTGTGCAGCTGGCGTGCTAAAGAATATCGTGTAGATATTTGCACAGGCAATATTGTTGCTTGGTTGATAAACCAAATTGCCTTGAAGAATATAGCGTTTGATGCCGCTGTAATTTCACTTCAGCGCGACTTAATGTTTCACAGGGCTTTCTTGTATTTTGCAGGTACAGCACAAAGGTAAGTACAGGCTTTTAATGAATTTCAGGGACTGTTACCTTGTGTACCTGTAAGGTAAGTAGTGGCGTTCAATGGAACTGCCACGGTACTTGTTTCTCTTTTTGTTGTATGCCCTGTTTGGGGTTTTTTTTTCTAGATTGTGGGACGATGAGTGCTGGCGTTCGGGAGAATCGCCACAACCTCATGCTTTTATTTCGTTTTTTGGGCTTTTAAAAATTGGTTTGTACCACATGAAATGTCCGCATGAAAAAAGCACTTTCGCTCAGTCGGAAATAAGAAGTTCTCGAGTGAACATCTGTGTCAGAATTAAATTTTCTTTTTCTGTAAAGTTAAGTGGTACGTGTACTTGATTTGTGAGAATTTTAGGGTTCGTTACAAGTACAGCTTTTTTTTTCTAGCAATTGTTTACCATGCTGTCGGCAGTTCAAAATCGAACCCTCTTCGTTATGAATTTAAAATGGGACATAATGCGTCATTGGCAATGAAAATCATTAATGACGCATTTGAGGATGTGGCGGTAAACGCATGCACTATACGATGTTGGTTTGGAAGGTTCCGTCCTGGAGATTTCAGCCTCGAAAATGAACTACATGGGAAGCCGGAAACGTTAGTTGGCGACAATTTTTTAAGAGCAACGGTGGCTTCGGACCTAATAAAATCGATGTGTGGGAGATTGCACAAAGCATGGGACTATCCCCAATGACAATAAGCCCACACCTTTCTCTCATAGGATAGGTAAAAAAAACTCGATAAGTGGGTACCCCATGAACTGAACAAGTCCCAAAAACTACGGCGCCTGGGAATCTGTGCATGGCTAGATTAAGAAACCACCCTGAACCGTTTTTGCACCGGATAGTCAGCTCTGATGAAAATTGGATTCTGTATGATAACCGTAAAAGACCTGGGCAGTGGTTGGATGCAGGTGAAAAACCAAAACACACCCCAAGGCCGGTCTTCACCCAAAAAGGATATGGTGACAATTTGGTGGACATCGAGAGGACCAATCCACTTTTCATTGCTTCAACCACGCGTAACGCCATCAAATATTGTGAGGAAGTCTACATATTACATGCCAAATTGGCAGAAAAAAAACCTGCGTTGGTCAATAGGCACGGCCCGATCCTTTTGCATGACCTCACAAGTGACGGTGCAAAAACTGTTGCAGTTGAAATTTGAAATTCTTCCGCATCCATCGTACTCTCCTGCCATTTCCCCAACGGACTACCATCTTTTCCGCAATTTGAATTCATTTTGCCGGCAGAAGGTCTTCCGGAACCGAGCAGAGGTCATAAAAGCCTTTGAAAATTTCATTGCCTCAAAAAGTCAGCACTTCTACGAAAAAGTAATATTTGACCTTGTGTCACGTTGGAACAATGTCATAGATGCCAACGGATCCTATTTTGATAGAATAAAAATGTACGGAATAATAATATTGCTTTTAAATTTTTACTATAAAATCGGACATTTCATGAGGTACAAACCCTATAATTTCGTCGCACTTTTATTCCGATATCAGTTGTTAAGATTTTAGAAGCTGTCATAAGAGTCCATCAAATCTAACTTATCTGGGACAAATTCATCTCACTTGTAATATTTTAAAATATACTCATAACTAGTAACAAACTCAAACATTTTCGACTTTAGTTTGTTTCATTCCAAATGCCTCCCACGAATCAATATGGCAATGGTGGTATTTTTCAAAATATTTCCCGTTTTTTATTTTTGTTTTTCAGTCCCTCGTTTTGAGTAACATCGTCAAATTCTCGTACGTTTTTCAGGCCACTAATGTCGATTGCCTTTGAAACAAAAAATTCTAATACGGCAGAACATCAATAAATTGCGCCCTAGAACCGCTGTTCGTCAATTGCTATTGAACCAAATACTGATGCGTAAAAAAGAATCGGTGTCAGTTCATATCACAAGATAATGACAAATTCTGGTTCAGAAATTCGATATTATCAAACACTCTACACCCCGCTCTCTTCATTGCAATGAATTGGCAAGGGAACACTGAAACACAAACAATTCTTCGGAGACTTGTAATGTGATTCTACTAGTTGGAACTATATATTTTTCTCTTGTCATAGATCTCGGTGGACATGGACAGTGGGATGTGGTGATTCTCAACTTTTACGTGAAATCGGTGCAAATTCGCAAGGGAGTAGTCACTAATTCATCACGAAAATACATCATTAATAACGTAATCTCGTGAAACAAACACTAAAGAAGATACATGATATAATTTTGATACGAAAAATGGATTTATTTCAATGTAGATCTAAATGAAACGACGCACTGTGTGAGCATTCCATCTTTTTGATTGGATAATTGAATCAGAAATAGTTAAGGTTACAATAAGATTGAAGTAACTCTTGAAACGACTGGAAATGAAATATAATGTTTTATGAGTCAATTTATTTTCCGATAAAATGGGGCGGAACTCAAGAAATACTGACACCACTTTAAAACAATCTTATATACAACTCAACCTTACAGTAATCACGACATATAATTTTAAGATACATATAACAATATTCACATGTGCTGAACCAACTTCAATGAGAGAATAATGTCCCACATAATATCTAAAGTATTTAAATTATGTTGGTTTGAGGATCCTTCACTTTAGCCCAGACCATACTTTTAGTGGGCAGATAACAATTTAGAAGGACTAATTTGTACTTCATTAACACAATGGACATTATTGCCATCCCGTCTCAACACATTTCTCGTACCCACAGATGTGAGCATAGAGTATGTAATCAATACTTGTTTATTATTAAATTGGTTTATAGATTTGATCTAGTGTAGCCCTTCATAATATATTTCCCCATCAGCTTTGATATAGAGCTCATGCAACGCAAAAGAATCTAGAAGTAGACACTCATACACTACAAAATATGAGTCGAGCGTTTGGCTGATTGGCTCAAGTCGGCAGTACACACGTTGACCTATTGGACAGAGAGCATGCACTTGTGAGTTGGTGAAAGGATTAAATTTTATCCAACAAATGAAAAATAATTGTTCGTTCCTGACAAGCAAAGTACAATTCAATCGGATATAAAATCACATACTTGAATGTATTTGCCAATGCCAGATAGGTGGAAAAATAAGTGGAGTATTTTTCCTAGAATTAATCTGCCCTTTATCATATGTTTTTAAATTGGTTTTGAGCGAATTTATAAAAGACACGATGCATGAAATGTTTTGGAATATTACCTTACTTGATGTAAATGTTCTCAAGTGATTTTGCTCCATGGAGGTGATTTTCACCAGCGATCTGCTCCAACAAACCTTTCACTGAACTTCGGAACTACTGCTGCTCCTATTCTTTTAATATTGAGATAACAATTTGGAATTTTGAACAGGCAGGCTTGTGGGGGTGTAAGTTTTGTGCCGGATCTACACGGATTCACTCAACACCCACCAACGATTGCGTCGCCGAAAATTGTTCACAAGAAGAATAAAAATAACAACGCTGGGAAGCTGATTTTGCTGTCTAGGATTTTCTTTTATTTAAAATTGTTTTCTTACTCTGCGATAGCACTGAGGCAGTTATTTTAGTTACATTATAATTAGGTCTATGTTTCAGTTAAAATAGTTCACAAACGATTTACAATACTTCGGTCTAGCTCTGGTTTTAGCTAATGTTTTAAGTTACTCTAATAACTATATTTTTAAATAAACCCTTTTTGGTATTTGATTGTTAATTCCTTTAAACGATTACGCGCATGCGTTTAACTAATACTCACTCCTTCTTATTGACAAAGAAATATTCTCTAGAGTCTTGTACACTCTTCAGTGGTGTAATTCGACTGCTCACGCGGCGTGACCGATTTCTGTGTAGATTGAAAAGCGACTGACTGGAATTAGGGATGAAAATTGGGACTTCTTATTTGCACGGCTGATTGGCCAATCATCATCGCGCTCTCTCATGAATCTATTAAGTTTCATGTCTCAGCGAGGTGAATAAATACTTGCGCCTTCATTCGACAGTCGCTGGGCATGCGAAGGATGGAGAGAACAAAAGAGAGAGCGCGATAACTTCGGGGTTGACTTGACTTGTGTGCTTATATTAATGCAGCCATTTAGGATGACCCACTGACCTAGTGCGGTGACTGTGGTGATCTCAGAGTGCAATGAACTACGGGAAGGTGAGGGAGAAGGAGAGGAAAATGGTTTGTGCTATTCACCTGCAAAAAGAGATCATTGATCACCAACGAATAGAGAGTCTGGGGGAAGTCAAAGGGACGCCAAATCGGCTAGGGACTTCTGACCGTGGGATCTAAATTAAATACTTCGATAATTTCCCCGGCGGTTGCATGATTATGCGTCGTTTGGTCAGACTATGCCGTTGCTAACCGACATGAAATGTGATTTCCGGTTGAAATCTCATGGGTTAGCGAAATGGAATTGCCGTATGACAAAAAGGTAGCTAAACTCAATTATGCATTGTCTGCATAGAATGATGAATTTAGCTATGCGTCTTTTTGGGAAACATGGTTTTCAGGTGGAATAGCTTGTAGGGGGGATTGGAGTTGAGTTGACACCCTGTTAGCGGTCGAAATAGGGCTGAAATAGTGGGTTGGTTCTCCATGTAGTATAGAGAACCCTCGCAGACTCCACAAGTTACACCACCTCAAATCTACATGTCGCGAAGAGATGAAATCTCTACTTGAATCACTTTTCATGAAATATACCTCTAATTCAATTTAGGAAGATAGCAAAAACGTAACTTGAATTAATCACTTAACCATTATAATATACAACCAAATTAACGATATTATTGACGACAAACCGAATAATGAGTTTTCAGTATCGAATACGTAAAGACAGACAATAATATTATTTTGAAGTACTTTTCCACTCTTTTTTATTGATTATATTTATTCGATGAAAGCTTTAATTGTTTTTATTTCTCTAATAAGGATAGTGGAGATAGAAAATATTTCTCATATTCCATTTGGCAGCATTTTCAGTATTGGAAGACTGATCAACAACAAGCCATAGTAAACACAAGCATAACCCCACTAATTAAATTTTAACAGTCTTGTACAAATACTTATACTCCAAATACTTATGACTATTCAAAATAAATTTGTTTTTGATTTGTAAAGTCGAAAAACCTTCTCAATGTATATTGACAAATCCTACTCCACAAAATATCCTTTAAAAGTGGTTTTAAAACTAATATTTTATTTTCAATTTCGAAATCAACTACATTTAAGATTCCTTTGTTTTTAATAACCAACAATTATAAATGGATACGTTTAGCGGCTAATATGCTGTAAGAAATTTACCATGCCGGAAAATGGCTGATTTACTTCAACAGTATTGCTGTGGTTTAAAAAGTAGTGATGATCTATTCTTTGTCTTTACGTTCTCCCCTTTTGCCTTTCCAAAATCCAATGAAAAAATTCAAACAAACTGAATGAATGTCCAAATGATCATTAACTTCTGGGTAGAAAAGACTTTAATTAATTAGTTGTTCCTTCCCTCCGTTAGTCATATTGCACAAGACGTCAGCCATAAACCTCAAAAAAACCAATCTTTTCCTTAACATATTTTCTAGGCACTCACTTCTCTTCTTGGTTGCACAATATTTAATGTATCCGAAAAACATCTATACATATTTCGGCGCACTGGAAAACGACGATCATAAAAAGTAAAAAGATAGCACTAACACCTGGTAACACGTTTAATACTGAGTATTGGAGGAAGAGCTATGCTCGAGAGTAAAGACACAACGGGGATTCAGAATAACCAATCTTATTTAAGGGTCATAAAGTAAAATAACAATGGCTTGACTTATAAAAAAAAAAAAAATGTCAAAATGTCCTGCAAAATTTAAGAACAAACCTTTAAAATCGGAGCCTAATTTGTGAAACATTCAACTTTCTTGTTTTTTTTTTATAATGTACGTTTAATTATGTTTTCGAAACCCATTTTCGAGAGTTGATTAATAAATACCTATGTTTAAACAGATAGTGCTGACAAAAGTTGACATCATCATCGTGTTCAAATTGATTTACAAAATTGTTTTTACTTGGCAACTAATTGTATGTAGCGACTAAGAATGACGAACAAAAGTAAGTGTTACAAAACCACTTTGTGACAGCTGTTAATTAGTATTTACTTAAACAATTACCGTGGGTGTAAGATGAATGGCTCTTACTCGGCGCTTGGAAAGTTCGAGTGCAGGTGAACGAGAAAGTGATTTGCGTCGAGGTTTGTACTGGCACGGCGACCTGCTCTTTGTTTTTAATTTTAATTAAAACAAACCGGAGAGCACCACATTGAGAACAGATGAAGAAAATAACGCAACAACAAATAAAAGGAAAGCGGCCCCGAAAAATACAATTGTGACGCGACGCAAAGCCGCCAAATTAATCATGGAGAAACAACAGCGAAAGGAGGAGGACTGTGACCTCCTCTCCCCTTCCGACTATGACTTCTGTAAGGCAAATCATGATTTCGCTTCGTCCGAGTCTGGGAATGAAGAAGAGAAGATAAACGAATTAGAAGCAAAACTTGCGATGGCAAGAGCACGGCTAGAGGATAGACACCGAAAGAAAAATATAGCTGCCCTCGAACAGCAAAAAGCTAACCAACAACTAAAGTCGGCGAATATCAATAAAATCAACAGCAACAGCAACTACTAACACAAAACCGCCCACAGCACTACTAAGCAGCACAATAGCAGCAGATCAACAAATAAAATTAAGATCCCACCAATCCACACCATCGATATTGATTGTAAGGAATTGGTAAGTCTTTGTAAGCTAGCTGTAGGTAACACTTTTATAATTAAAATAGTGGCAGGTAACAGGTATGCCAATAACCAAACAGGCTACAGCACTGATAACCACAAATAATCCGACTCAGACTGCAACAACATCACAAACAGACGTGTTCACAGTCTTTCTCAACCTACAGTGACAGATGACACAGCTGCAAAGTCAAATAAACGAGATCTACTCGCACTTGGCTAGTCTAGAAAAAAAAGTCGCTATAAACCCTATAATTGGCGCAAGGCCCGAAATAACAAGATATTATGGAAAATTTAACAAGCCTCGGATATGGAGCGGATATACGACGACCACCACGAGATTTGTTAAATAGGGCCAAGACCGCATCCCGGTTGTAGTGCCGATGATGATGATGATGATGATGATAAACCCTCTAACCGAAACATCAATTAAAGCACTTGTCATGAATGTAAATTCACTTATAAGAACTGAGAGAAGAACCTCTCTTTTCAATCTGTTGCAGGATGAAAGCCGTGACGCACTACTGGCGGGGGAAACAAAAGTTAAACCAGAGGCATAAGATTGCGCACAAAAACTAGGATATTATACGAATAGATTGTCCTAACTCCTCACAAGGGGGAGGTGTCGCAAAATTTATTAGAACAGAAATCCAACATAAAGTTATATATAGTGCGCAGGTTCCGGGTACTGGAAGTCTGCATCGTACGCTCATCTCTTCAGCAAGAGAGGGGTTGTATCCAATTGCGATCTATGCACCTGGGGAACACTAACATAATCTCTTTATAGCAGAGCTCGAGACATTCTTTCGATGCTTAAAATTGCACCTGGAAAAAAAACTATTTTCTCGTAGGTGAGAATATGAACGCCAAACATAAAGATTGGGGAAATTTTATTTGGTATCTAATACCAAAGGAATGATATATCTAATACCATGTATAATATAAAACTGACCTACTGGCTACGGAATACCCATCGTTCCCTAGAGGTAGATCATACTTAGATATCTTGCTTATTGCAAGATATCTAAGTATGATAGTCTCATGACTGAGACTACTTATCGCCAATAGACGAAAGAGAAACTGCTGCAATTGAATACGACAGTGACCACTGTGCATTCATGGGCGTAATACAGCTTCCGAACGAAATAGCAAATCTGGACGAATTGGTGATGCCACAACCCTACAACTACGGGGTAATGCGATGGGCACGGGTCATCAGATCATTAACAAGAGAACTTCTAATTATGTTTTCGAAACCCATTTTCGAGAGTTGATTAATAAATACCTATGTTTAAACAGATAGTGCTGACAAAAGTTGACATCATCATCGTGTTCAAATTGATTTACAAAATTGTTTTTACTTGGCAACTAATTGTATGTAGCGACTAAGAATGACGAACAAAAGTAAGTGTTACAAAACCACTTTGTGACAGCTGTTAATTAGTATTTACTTAAACAATTACCGTGGGTGTAAGATGAATGGCTCTTACTCGGCGCTTGGAAAGTTCGAGTGCAGGTGAACGAGAAAGTGATTTGCGTCGAGGTTTGTACTGGCACGGCGACCTGCTCTTTGTTTTTAATTTTAATTAAAACAAACCGGAGAGCACCACATTGAGAACAGATGAAGAAAATAACGCAACAACAAATAAAAGGAAAGCGGCCCCGAAAAATACAATTGTGACGCGACGCAAAGCCGCCAAATTAATCATGGAGAAACAACAGCGAAAGGAGGAGGACTGTGACCTCCTCTCCCCTTCCGACTATGACTTCTGTAAGGCAAATCATGATTTCGCTTCGTCCGAGTCTGGGAATGAAGAAGAGAAGATAAACGAATTAGAAGCAAAACTTGCGATGGCAAGAGCACGGCTAGAGGATAGACACCGAAAGAAAAATATAGCTGCCCTCGAACAGCAAAAAGCTAACCAACAACTAAAGTCGGCGAATATCAATAAAATCAACAGCAACAGCAACTACTAACACAAAACCGCCCACAGCACTACTAAGCAGCACAATAGCAGCAGATCAACAAATAAAATTAAGATCCCACCAATCCACACCATCGATATTGATTGTAAGGAATTGGTAAGTCTTTGTAAGCTAGCTGTAGGTAACACTTTTATAATTAAAATAGTGGCAGGTAACAGGTATGCCAATAACCAAACAGGCTACAGCACTGATAACCACAAATAATCCGACTCAGACTGCAACAACATCACAAACAGACGTGTTCACAGTCTTTCTCAACCTACAGTGACAGATGACACAGCTGCAAAGTCAAATAAACGAGATCTACTCGCACTTGGCTAGTCTAGAAAAAAAAGTCGCTATAAACCCTATAATTGGCGCAAGGCCCGAAATAACAAGATATTATGGAAAATTTAACAAGCCTCGGATATGGAGCGGATATACGACGACCACCACGAGATTTGTTAAATAGGGCCAAGACCGCATCCCGGTTGTAGTGCCGATGATGATGATGATGATGATGATAAACCCTCTAACCGAAACATCAATTAAAGCACTTGTCATGAATGTAAATTCACTTATAAGAACTGAGAGAAGAACCTCTCTTTTCAATCTGTTGCAGGATGAAAGCCGTGACGCACTACTGGCGGGGGAAACAAAAGTTAAACCAGAGGCATAAGATTGCGCACAAAAACTAGGATATTATACGAATAGATTGTCCTAACTCCTCACAAGGGGGAGGTGTCGCAAAATTTATTAGAACAGAAATCCAACATAAAGTTATATATAGTGCGCAGGTTCCGGGTACTGGAAGTCTGCATCGTACGCTCATCTCTTCAGCAAGAGAGGGGTTGTATCCAATTGCGATCTATGCACCTGGGGAACACTAACATAATCTCTTTATAGCAGAGCTCGAGACATTCTTTCGATGCTTAAAATTGCACCTGGAAAAAAAACTATTTTCTCGTAGGTGAGAATATGAACGCCAAACATAAAGATTGGGGAAATTTTATTTGGTATCTAATACCAAAGGAATGATATATCTAATACCATGTATAATATAAAACTGACCTACTGGCTACGGAATACCCATCGTTCCCTAGAGGTAGATCATACTTAGATATCTTGCTTATTGCAAGATATCTAAGTATGATAGTCTCATGACTGAGACTACTTATCGCCAATAGACGAAAGAGAAACTGCTGCAATTGAATACGACAGTGACCACTGTGCATTCATGGGCGTAATACAGCTTCCGAACGAAATAGCAAATCTGGACGAATTGGTGATGCCACAACCCTACAACTACGGGGTAATGCGATGGGCACGGGTCATCAGATCATTAACAAGAGAACTTCTAATTATGTTTTCGAAACCCATTTTCGAGAGTTGATTAATAAATACCTATGTTTAAACAGATAGTGCTGACAAAAGTTGACATCATCATCGTGTTCAAATTGATTTACAAAATTGTTTTTACTTGGCAACTAATTGTATGTAGCGACTAAGAATGACGAACAAAAGTAAGTGTTACAAAACCACTTTGTGACAGCTGTTAATTAGTATTTACTTAAACAATTACCGTGGGTGTAAGATGAATGGCTCTTACTCGGCGCTTGGAAAGTTCGAGTGCAGGTGAACGAGAAAGTGATTTGCGTCGAGGTTTGTACTGGCACGGCGACCTGCTCTTTGTTTTTAATTTTAATTAAAACAAACCGGAGAGCACCACATTGAGAACAGATGAAGAAAATAACGCAACAACAAATAAAAGGAAAGCGGCCCCGAAAAATACAATTGTGACGCGACGCAAAGCCGCCAAATTAATCATGGAGAAACAACAGCGAAAGGAGGAGGACTGTGACCTCCTCTCCCCTTCCGACTATGACTTCTGTAAGGCAAATCATGATTTCGCTTCGTCCGAGTCTGGGAATGAAGAAGAGAAGATAAACGAATTAGAAGCAAAACTTGCGATGGCAAGAGCACGGCTAGAGGATAGACACCGAAAGAAAAATATAGCTGCCCTCGAACAGCAAAAAGCTAACCAACAACTAAAGTCGGCGAATATCAATAAAATCAACAGCAACAGCAACTACTAACACAAAACCGCCCACAGCACTACTAAGCAGCACAATAGCAGCAGATCAACAAATAAAATTAAGATCCCACCAATCCACACCATCGATATTGATTGTAAGGAATTGGTAAGTCTTTGTAAGCTAGCTGTAGGTAACACTTTTATAATTAAAATAGTGGCAGGTAACAGGTATGCCAATAACCAAACAGGCTACAGCACTGATAACCACAAATAATCCGACTCAGACTGCAACAACATCACAAACAGACGTGTTCACAGTCTTTCTCAACCTACAGTGACAGATGACACAGCTGCAAAGTCAAATAAACGAGATCTACTCGCACTTGGCTAGTCTAGAAAAAAAAGTCGCTATAAACCCTATAATTGGCGCAAGGCCCGAAATAACAAGATATTATGGAAAATTTAACAAGCCTCGGATATGGAGCGGATATACGACGACCACCACGAGATTTGTTAAATAGGGCCAAGACCGCATCCCGGTTGTAGTGCCGATGATGATGATGATGATGATGATAAACCCTCTAACCGAAACATCAATTAAAGCACTTGTCATGAATGTAAATTCACTTATAAGAACTGAGAGAAGAACCTCTCTTTTCAATCTGTTGCAGGATGAAAGCCGTGACGCACTACTGGCGGGGGAAACAAAAGTTAAACCAGAGGCATAAGATTGCGCACAAAAACTAGGATATTATACGAATAGATTGTCCTAACTCCTCACAAGGGGGAGGTGTCGCAAAATTTATTAGAACAGAAATCCAACATAAAGTTATATATAGTGCGCAGGTTCCGGGTACTGGAAGTCTGCATCGTACGCTCATCTCTTCAGCAAGAGAGGGGTTGTATCCAATTGCGATCTATGCACCTGGGGAACACTAACATAATCTCTTTATAGCAGAGCTCGAGACATTCTTTCGATGCTTAAAATTGCACCTGGAAAAAAAACTATTTTCTCGTAGGTGAGAATATGAACGCCAAACATAAAGATTGGGGAAATTTTATTTGGTATCTAATACCAAAGGAATGATATATCTAATACCATGTATAATATAAAACTGACCTACTGGCTACGGAATACCCATCGTTCCCTAGAGGTAGATCATACTTAGATATCTTGCTTATTGCAAGATATCTAAGTATGATAGTCTCATGACTGAGACTACTTATCGCCAATAGACGAAAGAGAAACTGCTTACGAGCAATTGAATACGACAGTGACCACTGTGCATTCATGGGCGTAATACAGCTTCCGAACGAAATAGCAAATCTGGACGAATTGGTGATGCCACAACCCTACAACTACGGGGTAATGCGATGGGCACGGGTCATCAGATCATTAACAAGAGAACTTCGTTCGACTGACTTTAACCTGCCAATAAACAGAAACTTTACGAATGACGAAATCGACGAATAAATTCAACAAATTGACGAAACAATAAAACGAACAATGCACAAAACAATTCCCAAAACAACAGTTAGAGATAACATAAACATACGAGGGTAAGAAGGTGAACATTTTCCAATCTAACAAAGTTTCCGATCTAAATTTTCTTAAAATTTATTTTTCCTTTTCTACATAGTCACCTTGTAACTCTACACACTTGTCCCAGCGATGGTCCCATCTTCCTAAACCATCCAAACAGTAATCGGAGTTTTTCGGCGGCAAAATAACTGTTCACGAAGGTGATTGCCTCCTCATTTGACGAAAATCTCTGTCCGCCTCATTAGATTTTTAGATTAGGGAACAAAAAGAAGTCGCTTGGGGCTAGATCTGTTGAGTAAGGCGGATGGTCAAGTAGTTCAAACCGTAATTCGTGGATTTCCCCTTTGCAGCTCACTCTTTTGACTGTATTTTTGTTTCGGGCATATAACGGTGTATCCAAGTTTAATCGACGGTAATTAATCGGCACCAAAGCTCGGATTTATTGCGCCTAAACTGCGCCAACACAGCGTTGGAAATGTTCATTCGAACACGTTTTTGGTCTAATCTGAGCAAACGAGGCACCTAACGCGCGGACAGCTTTCTCAAACACGTTCTTTGGACATTTTTATTGCCTTTGCTATCTCTCTCACTTTAATTCGGCCGTCGTCTAGCACCATTTGATGAACTTTAGTGATGTGATCGTCAGTTGTTGCAGTTCTTGGACGTCCCGAATGTTCATCGTCCCCCAAGCTATCACGGCCACGTTTAAATTCAGCTGCCCGACATTTCCCTGTAGTAAATGATGGTGTAGAGTCCCCATACACAGAGTCCAACACATCTTTGCGTAGGCGTATTGCCCTTCAAAAACAAAAATTTAATGACAGCTCGATACTCAATTTTGTCCATTTTCACAAAAACACTGACCTCGACTCACT
Source organism: Microdon myrmicae (assembly GCA_963931805.1). Taxonomy (NCBI): domain Eukaryota; kingdom Metazoa; phylum Arthropoda; class Insecta; order Diptera; family Syrphidae; genus Microdon; species Microdon myrmicae. Next base: position 165,309,903 of record OZ007499.1, read on the forward strand.
CAAACGACTGTCAAGTAAAAACTCCGAGTCCCAAATGGCTGAAACTTTGGTAAGTAACTGTCAAAAGACGCACAACCACATTCACTAGCTTTTATTGACTAGTGCTGCTATCTTCAGGTTGAGGTTGGAAACTTTTCAGGTGAACCATGTATATAGAAACACAAGAATAAATGCACTTCACAGAAAAGAGAGCAGAATGCTATCAAAACTAAAACAATTACACAGACAGTTTACAGACAGACAAGACCAGGAGATAATAACACTGGAATCCCGATTAAAAAACCTCCAACAATTACTTAAAGCTAACTATAGACTGGCTACAAATTTGTATTGGAACAACAGAATTCGAGCTATAAAAACTAATAACCCGAATACGTTCCGACAAGTAAATAAAATATTCAGGAGAAATAATCAAAACGAGATTCAGTGTCTCCATATTCCACGTACCGATATAAACAAGCAGCTGCTAATCAACAGTGGCATAGATACGGAGAACATGATCCTCAATAGTGAGCTCTTCGTGATCGAAGATCCTTTGGAAAAGGTGAACGCTGTGGGAGCTGTCTTTCAGGAAATGTACAAGATGAATGCAAGCATTCACCGAAATCACGAGGGGACAGAGCCCTACTGAATCACATGCACTTCCGAAATGAAATTTCACTTTGGCAATCGGAGAATCCCGGTCTCAAATAACATTAATGCCAATGGCCAGGCTAATAGTCTTTTACGTACGAGGGAAGAAATCCGGGGTGTCTTCGAGTCATTGAAGCAAAAAGTATAGAATGGATGAAATACCAAACATCCTCCTTCAGAACGTAAAAAGTATTATTCAAATGAGACTCTCCATAATGAAGCATACACAAATAGGCTGGATAATTTTATGATCAAATTAATCAGAAGATATATTGCGACAGCAATAATTTCGTCGAATGACCTTATTTTCGTGGCTTATTATCCAAATACTTTGTACTATGAGAGTGTGCGTTGCAACCGCTTTGTAATATTTTGGGTGCACCACCGTGCTTCCGGTTTCCCGGGAAGAGTGGGCTACCGTGGTTGTCCTTCATGGATATGTCGAACTCGTGTATATTTGTTTTTCCGAACAAAATACCGAAGGTGTTACCGCACTTTACATTGAGCCACTAGTGACGTAAGTGTATTTACACACGCGAGAAAAACACTGTTTGGTAAAGAAACTTTTGTTGAGCCGTAGATGAAAAGGCAGACTGATACTTTTTAAAAACTAATTTATTTTTAAGATTAATTCTTATATTATTTTTGAGGAGGTCTTCTCCTCACGCGCGCTACTGACTGACTCTCAAGCGACTACCGTCAAGTCACCTTCTCACTTCATAAATCTAGTTCTTAAATATCTTTATATTCTTTCGAAGGTCAAGACGCATTGCCACTTATCGTTTGATCCTTTATTGGGGGTTTTGTTTGTTTTAGCCATCTGGCTAATGCAAAGAAGAGTTTTCGTGTATTTCAAATGGGTAGCACAAGATCCGTGGAAATTGGCTGTTAGTTTAGGATCTGGGAATCCGTGTCTATTAGCAAGCCATAAAACATCTGGTATGTGAATATAATGTTTATGATCGCTAGAATTGTTCGACGGCGTATCGAATAGATATACCTTTGTTTGGACACACCCACTTTTAGGTTTTGGATCTTGTAGGAATATTAGGTGCTAATTGCATTTAGCATACATGGGAAAATAATGTATTATGCTGTTTGTTTTTAGGAAATCGAATCGACCAAATCCATTGGATTGAATAAATGAATTTGAATTCAAAAAATGAGAATTTGAACGTTTAGTTCTATTTGGTTTGACAGTTTTATGTTGGGAATATCAAATGAATTTTCTTATAGGTGGGAGGAAAATGTAAGGTGGGAGATAAATGTAATGTGGGAGGAAATGGTAAAGCTTCTTGGAGCACTACAGCTTTGTTCCACCAGAGGCGGTCCTTGATTTGACATAAATGGGATTATGCAGGATGGATTCGATATTCCGCTGATTTATCATGTAAGTAGATCATCCGTGGACGGCCGATTGTGCTACGATCGGGAAATCACGCGCACCGAAAAAGGGCTCTTGGGCTTCAGTAGGTCTATTTCCCACAAAGACCTGGACGATTATATTAAACAGCACCAACAGGTCTGGTGGTTGAATGGAAAATAAAGCCCTGGATACCAATGTCGGTATAATAACTGCATTATCAGCCAGCTTACACAAACTTAGCCTCCCTAGGATTAGGGTAGTCTAAGATTTAACTCAAGATAAAAAAAATTGAAGTAATTGAAATTTTAAGTAAAAACAAGAAAAAAAATTCGCACAAAGATCTTATAGGTTTTCTTTGTCATAGAGATATTCGTAACTAAAGCCACAAACAAAGTTCTATCGCGGAAAGGCAAACTACACAATAGTCATATTCTCGTAATATTTTGCTTAGAGTGTATGCATAGGAGCAGTAAGTGATAATATAATTAATTAAGCTAGAATTGAAGCATTTTTATCTAGCCTCTAATTTAGAGAAAAAAATGGAAATAAAATATGTTGGGAAAAAAGAAAAAAAATGGTTGTTCGAGTATTGGAAGGCTACAGGAAAAGAGTTAAACCAAATGAAGCACTGGTATAAACGTATGTGGGGAAGGAAGCGTAATGCACCGGCGTACGGCGCTGATTATCTTCCTCCTCCATCATAACTATAAGAAGGTTCCGCCGCAATTGTCTACCAGGAAAACAAAACAAACACATCTCCACAACACCGCCCACAAGTAGTAAAGTAAAACACACAATTTTGTTGGTTAAGATCCGTTTTACTATAACAGTGTTTATTGAGGTGGCAAACAAATACACGAATAAGAATACATTTTTGGTGTCATGTTCATATAAGGTTTTAACTTTTATATATTGGAATTTAGATTAGTTTTTTTATAATATTATGAATAACGCGAATGGCATAGAACCAAGAAGCCTTTTACTCACACATTTCGAAACTGGATGCTAAACGTTAAGCACTAAGGGGTGCGGAAACTGGGGAAGGAAGTTGATTCTTAGAGAACCCACCGTACCGGTGGCGGTACGGTGGATGACGAGCGACCCGACCGCTTGGAAGATTGTATTACCACTCAACGGTATCTTGCTCGTTCAGAGCTCACTCGGTCATCGTGATCATGGTGGTATGAGTGCCTAGAACAAAGAAAGACATAAAGTGCATTCCTAGGATACGATTTCGGTAAAGCAAATAAAACCGAAATCGTCGGATGCCAATGGAATCTTTGTTGGAACATGTGCGGCTAAACAAAGAGACGATGTTCCGATGTGAAAATGTTCTAATTGCTTTTAGCTAGGTTGCTGGGAAATGGTGTTTATGGCATCGCTAGAAAGGGTGCGTATGAATACATATTTGCATTGTTTATGCTTGGATTTCAATTGATGCCAAGGGACGCGGAATGCGTATTTGCTTTGGGTTGCACATTGTGCGAGTCGGGGAATTTTATTGCTGGGAGAAAAACGTCGCCAGCCAATGTATACATAAAGAAATTTATCGTGTACATGAATGAAGGTAGGAATAGGCGACGCCATGATAATTATCTCTGGCTGGAATGGTTACATGATATGTGAACCGAGGGTTTTTCTTTTCAGGAATTTGTCTGGTAACGAATTGGTTTAGAATACCAAATAAGCAAAGAAAGAATTCTTACGGAAAATTGTATGCGAAGGGATGCATGAAAAGGTAAGTTTTCTTTATAGGGATTTTAAGATTATAGACGGTGATCTATATAATGCGTGAAGCATTTACAGGTACTAATACTGTTGCATTAGAAAACTTATGGGAGTAGGGTAGTATTTATGGGGGTTTTGCAGGTAAGTAGACCGTAGGGTTTGGCGGAACCGCTACACTATATCATACTCTCGTTACAGATTTTGAATATTAGAATAATGCTGATTTTAAGGCAAGAAATTAGCACTACACACCAAAAATCCGCGAAAAACGTCCAAATGATCATTAAATGTAGTAACTTACACCCTAAAAACGAATAATCACCATCTTAAACTTAATTTTCAATTTTCAAATATGTCTTATTTTGTAGAAGCCACGTTAACAGAGTAGTTGGAAATAAAAGTCGAATCCCCGGACAACTGGAGAGGTTGAATATAACATTTGCCACCTATAGAATGAAGGCAACCTAGTCTTTAAGGATCAATGGCCCTTTTTTTCTGTTACGTGGATAATTCCACATCTTCAAATTGTAAACTAGCAGTCGAATCATGTATATAAGTCTAACTGCTGGTGAGTAGCGAATAACATTCTTAAACTACGACGCCGAATCAATCGCTCCAAATAACGCCTACGAAAGAACAAAATCGGACTAATAAATTTTTTATTTGGTTTGTAAGATGAGGATCGTTTGTGTGGTTTTACATCGCTCAAATGGGTTTCAAGAGATTTTAAAATCCACTAAAACTGAATAAATTGAATAAAGATTCTAGAAAATCCGATCATTCCTACTGTCCGTCTCTACCACTTCGAGACGCCTAAAAAATTAACATTCAACTGTTTGATTTGGTTAATTTGAAGATATACTCGAGCAGAAACTTGCTGAAGCCGCCAACAGCCAGGATTTTTGTTTCCTTTTGTTCTTCAACGTTTTTGCATTTTTAACGTCAGGAACGGCATACACCTTCCACTGCTGAATTCTGCATACCGAGAATAAAACAAAGACTAAAAAGGGATGTTATTCGCGCTGGCGTTCTAGATAAATACTTAATCAACTTTTTAGTCGGATAAAGGGATATACCCTCAAGAAGAAAGTAAACAAACTGCACCTCAGAAAATGTTCAAACTGTACCGTCATCACGTTGTACAGATGCGACTTCGTACGCTGGCAAGTAGAAGTGGGAAATAGAGGATTCCATCCTTGTGCATACACTCACCGGAGGGCTTTTGGCTTCAGGTCATGCTACTATTTGAAGTCCTTTCCATCGTTCGTGGAAGACGAATAAACAAATCCGGTACAGCAGAGCTCTGATGCCAGGACTCAGCTTGATTCAAAATTTAGAAAAAGAATAATTGAATGGCGAAAACGTCCCACATTTAGGACAACCACAGGACAGTGCCCTATTGCTGGCATGTATATTCACATGCAAATGAGAAGACTCTGCCAATCAGGTGTGCACCAACATCACCTGATGTAACACACTTGCGGCTGAACAACATGCAAAGATAGTGCTCGAGGAAAGATAAAAGAATTTTATGGGTCCTTTTCCATTTAAGATGCATTTCAAGGGATTTTGGGAATTTACTGTGGAAATTTCAGTGCTCTGCCAGGGAAACGATTTCAAATGTTTTACAGAATATGCTCCAGAAATTTTGAACTGAAGTGGGAAAAATAAATAAGGTTACGACTAATTCCGACGGAGAGATCAAGTTTTAGTTAAACCGTAGAATGTGTTCATCGGAATTAAGGCTTTATAGTGGGATACTTAAATAAACTCACTGTCATTATTTTGTCGCCAGCAAATTGTTACATTTGAATAATTTTGAAGTAGAAGCGTTTTGTGTGATAGTACAATGGAACATAATTGTTGTCGGCCCGATTACTCGTAGAAAGAGTGTAAAAACGCTCGAAGAACACCATTGAACATTGTTGTGTTCTATATTTATGTATAACCTGTTTATGTTTATTTTGATGGGCTTCGGTTTGCAATGGAGCGATTAAGACAGTAAAATATCAAGCAGTGAATTACGGATGATTGTTTAGTCGCTTGGCCAACTTACTTTGCGTACGTTGCATTTCCCTTCGTCGTTGCTTAGTAGTATTTTTCTACATTTGTGTGTGATTGTATCTTACTGTCGTGGGCTTTGTTTTACTGCGAAACGGCTATCAGATATGCAGTATGCAATATGTTTCTCAATCTTCTCTATGTTTTTTTCCTACTTATTGACTTCACTATTCTTCGATTGAGTGTTTTCCTTAACAGCTGCCATAAAAAGCATAAACTAATAAAATTACTGAGTTATGTTATAAGGTGTCCTACGAATGGTATACGTGCAATAACACTTACCAAACGACTATGTACAAATAGATATTAAACAACAATGAGAACGTATCAACCGCATTTATTACTGGTTTAATACATATTTATACCAATATTTCCAAAGAATAAAAAAAAAACCCGGAGTCGGATTTACTCTTCATCGACGGTTCCAAAACGAGCAGAGGTACGAGGGCAGTTTGATAAGTCAGTGACATTTTGAATTAAACATATTTTTCAGGAAATAAGCATTTTATTTCTCAACATAGTATTCTTTCAGCTCGATACATTTAGTCCAGTGATTTGTCAACTTTTTTATTCCTTTCAAATAATAGGTTTCCTCAAGGCCCTCAAAATATGTGTTAGTTTCTGTGATGACCTCTTCATTCGACCCAAATCTTTTGCGACCCAGCCATTTCTTCAGGTTTGGAAACAGGAAATAGTCGCAGGGGGCTAAATCTGGAAAATATGCAGTTCGTGGCTTAATTTATGTACTTTTGCCATGGCGACTTCAAACGTGTGCACCCGTGCATTGTCCTGATGGAACAGTGATTTTATCTTCGACAAATGCGGTCGTTTCTGCTTTAAATCTATATCGAATCTGTTCAAAACCTCTGAATAATATTCGCCGGTGAGCGTTTCACCCTTTTCAAAGTACTCGTAGATTCATAAACTTTCTGGTTTACTTCAATAAAATTTGATAAGAAGTAATAGATTTATAACATCTTAAAAAGTTGTCTGGTCAATTGGGGCATCGCGTTAAATATGCACCCTTCCGACCTAAAGTAACGTATCACCGCCGGAATATTTACTGGACACACTGTATAGACGAACCATTACCTCATAAACCACCTCCAAGTGATCACACATTCTGTAATATCGATTGAATTCGTGACGAATGAGTAATTTATAGGGTTGAGAAGACAAACCCAATTTCTCGTTAGAAAACAATGCATAATTTAAAAGCCTTGTATCTTTACTATTAGAGTGGATTTCGTTGTCCTCTAAGTTATTTCTTCACTAATAAATTAAATTCATCATTAACTTAGCTGTCTTGTTGACATGAAAACGTTTTTGTATTTCCACTTGTATATTAGAGCATTCTAAGTTGTGTGTCTTGCTTTTCATTCCATATGCTCTCATAGAATGATTTTTATAGTCTTTTGGACTTATTTTTAGGATCCTTCATTAAGAAACAGCCTTCGCAGTAATTGTATGTGTTTTCTTTAGAACTCGTAATTTACCAAATTCAATCTTACTAGTACTCATCCTTTCATTTCTAATTTAAACAAACGGCCGCCTGACCCAGTCAATGTATCGTTCCTTGGCTCTCTCAATAAACAATGCAACAATATGTTCAACCTACTGAATATTAACACGGCATATTGTATCTTGTTTAAAATTGTGTGGTCAGCTCGACGGAAATAACATGTAGAACTAGGTAGCACACTCATCCAAGGTAGAAGTTTGTCTAACACCACACTTACTTGTCCAGAAGCCCTCTTTGGATGGACTTTCATCGAATATTCCCTTTTATTTTTATAGATTCGGTCAGTTGCCATGAAAGCAACTGTAAATCGAATCCCCGTCCTGCCGATGCGCTCAATGCAAACATTGAATACATTTACCTCATCTGGCTTTCTCAGGTACATGTAGAGAGGACGGCGAATAAATAATTCCAGAGATGTCTCCACAGATGGGAATGGATCTGCAAGGTTTTCGAAATTCAATTTTCGAGAGCTCTTGGTTCTTTTATTAGATCTGAAGACATGCGATTGGTGTATTTGTGATATTTACTTAGGTTATATCTGTAGATTAACAATATCGTTAGTAGTGGCAGGGTGAGTGTAGCGAAAAAGTTAAACTGCAGTTCATACATAAATTCACCACCAGGTCCCTAATAAATGTCTGAATTTCTGAGCGAAACATATGTTTTACTTTAAGGATATTCTCAGCTTAATATGTATTTTGTTAGCATTTTTGCCCACTGCAGAAAATATTAATACCGTTCTGATATTTTCGTATATTTATTATTAAATAGCCTTTTCTCAGATATTACATGGGAGGCCTCAAAAGTGTTCGACCACATCGTGAAGACAGCAGCACTCGTCAATAAAATGTAGTTGTGCATCTTTTGATACTTTACTCACCAAAATTTCAGCCATTTTGGATGCGTAGTTCTTATTTGAAAGTCGTTTGAGTGAGTCGATGTGAGTGTTTTTGTGAAAATGGATAAAATCGAGTATCTGTCATTAAATTTTTGTTTCTGAGCGGCAATACGCCTACGCAAATCAAAGATGATTTCGACATTTACCACCGTGAAATTTTGGGCAGGTGAATTTAAACGTGGCCGTGAGAGCTTGGGAGATGATGAATGTTCGGGATGTCCAAAAACTGCAACAACTAACGATAACATCGTTTAAGTTCACCAAATGGTGCTATACGACCACCGAAATAAGTGAGAGAGATAGAAGAGGCTATGAATAGGTCCAAAGTACATGTTTGTCACATATTAAATCAAGACATGTGTCCACGCGTTGGGTGCCGCGTTTGCTCACGTTAGAACAAAAATGTGTTCGAATGAACATTTCCAACGCTCTGTTAGCGCAGTTTAGGCACAATAAATCCAAGTTTTGGCGCCGATTAATTACTGTCGATGAAACTTGGATAGACCATTATATGCCCGAAACAAAAATACATTCAAAAGAGTGGACAGCAAAGCGGGAATCGGCTCAAAAAAAAAAACCAAAAACTGTTTTTACGGCTGGGAAAGTGATGGCGACTGTTTTTTTTTTTTTTTTTTTTTTTTTTGGATAGTCATGGAGTTACCTTAATCGATTATGTTCAAAAAGGAAAAAGCATTACAGGAGCATACTACGCATCATTACTTGACCAACTGTTGACAGAAATTGCGGAAAAACGGCCACATTTGCAGAAAAAGAAAATCCTGTTTCACCAACACAATGCGCCGGGTCACACCTTAGCGCTCGCCATGGCGAAAATCCACGAATTATGGTTTGAACTTACTGACATCCCCTTTTCGTCAATTTGTTGAATGTATTCCACGATTTCGTCATTTGTCAGTCGAATGAAGTTCTCTTATTAATGATCTGATGAACCGTGACCATGGCATTGCCCCGCAGTTGTAGGGTTGTGGGATAACGACTTCCTCCAGATTTGCTATTTCGTTCGGAAGCTTTATTACGGCCATGAATGCACAATGGTCACTGTGGTATTCAATTGTCAGTAAGCAGTTTCTCTTATGGACAATTGAATAAAATAACCAAGATATCTAAGTATGATCTAACTCTAGAGAACGATGGGTATTCCGTAGTCAGTAGGTCAGTTTTATATTGTACATGATATTAGATATATAATTTCCCCAATTTTTATGTTTGTCGTTCATTCGTTTCTCCTCCTTTAGTGTTTGTCTATAATAGTCATCAGTCAGAGATTGTGCTCCACTTCACACTTGTGGTCAATTTAAGATGAGCACGCAGGGAATCGTTAGTCAGTCGAAGGGTCGAAAATAAACTCATGGAATAAGTTATAGTGCGACAGATTGAAATCAAAAGTAGTTGTGCCAATGGTATCATAAGTTTTCCTTGGATCGAAATACTTCTGGCCAGTAATTAACAAGGTCAGCTACTCCGCGTGAAACTCTCACACAGCTGCCGGACACAAAACCAAAACCTGTCATTGGTGAACGTGGCAACTAATTCCCCTACATTCTCACCCCACCCCCTTGCGAAATGACCAATAAACCACCTAATCGTAGTGGGATATCATGAAGGAAGGATGTTTGAAAGAAGCAGGGAATGTATAGACAGGCAAAGGTATGGGAAGTTTAAGTTCAGTGGAGAAGTATCTATTTAACACCAGAAACAAATCTTTTACCTCGCGGCATATACCTCAGAGTTGTTTTTCTCCTTACGTATAATCCTTAATTAATAGGAAAAATGAGATATAAGTGTAAATTTAGTCGATTAAGGGGACATTCCGGTTTGTCGGGTCAAAAAATAGGTTATTTTTATGATTTTTTTAAAGAGAAAGTATTAAAGATATAACAACATTTTTTTTTTTACATTTTATTCATCTTTCGACTACGTTTGTTTGTCGAGTCACTCCGGAACCGGAAATCCCCCTCCAGGTGTTCAAAGTTAGCCATCCGTTCTGCTCGTGTAAGGGTTATTTTCGTCCCCGGTGAAAAAATACGAAAAATGCAAAAAGTTTATTGAACTTAAATACATTTAGCCCAATGTGAGTGAAAAAAATTTTAAAATTGATAAAAAAACAACAAAAGGCGGACTATTGAAAAAAAAATTATTTTTCGGCTCTTTTTTGCTCTATTTTTTAGTTATAACTAAATAAATAAATAGATCCATAAAAAAGTAGTTCACTCACAATGTGCGTGTGCTTGTTAAAAATATGTGTGCGAACTTTCATAAGAATCGCATGCACCGTTTTCATATTATCGCTTACACCGCACTCAAAAAAGTCGTTTCGAGAAAAATGCATTCAAAGTTTGGAGATAAATTAGACAAAAGATAAAAGTGATGTTTTTCATGAAATCATCGGGATTTTTTATACTAACAGCTAGACATCTATTCCTGGCCCATAAACAATTCCTTCCAAGACTTCGAATTGGCCCTCCAGTTGCATTTTTGCGTTTTTCCTCGCTGTTCGTGCCTCGTTGAGTTGTATACTAGGCTGCGGTCAGCGTCTTGCAGCCGATCTCTCTCCCTCTGTTTCGCAAACGCTCTCGCAGCGTACCCAATTTTGATGTCCATGACTTGCATTATAGGCAATACGGGTAAAACGGCTTTGTTGGCGATTCGTGGACAGGACTCGATGACCCTCTCACCACAGTTGCGTTCGACGATCAGTTTGAATCCTAGGCCTTTCTCAGATTTTTTTGAAAAGTTTATCGAACCGTCACAGTTCTTACACTTTATAATGTTTGAAAGTTCAGACAAAACTGAAAAAAAGTTCCAGTTCGTTTCCAGTTTATGTACAGTTCCCATAAATCCTTTCCGTTTTTTATATCGACTCCCTGGACGCACCCCTGACTTACGCGAACCTTTAACGTTTTTAAACATTATGTTAGAAAAATTTACCATTGAAAAACGTATGAAACGGACGCCTAAGCGCGAGCACTGCACGCTCGGAGACCACGTTTACACTAAATACTTTTTCCTCCTCATGAAAAAGAAACAAAGAAACATCAAAAATACCTACCCCGCGACGTCACCGGTAGGAACATCTTCCATAGTCACCAAACAAGAAAAAAACACCAGCACCGTGCAACGGGCAAGTTAGTTTCATATACATGAAACTAACTACAACTCAGGCAATCCCAGGTCACCTGCAGTACGCCCGAATGTAAAAACAACATACACAGGAGCGACTATCTATTACCGCTTATGAACATGTTGTTCAGTCGCACAAGATTGCGATATATTCAAAGAAGTAGTAGTTGGCCCAAGCCAACAGCGAAGCAAGTTAATGCCCATAAATGGATAGTCTGCATATTTCTAAATACACGGTAGTTGCCACCTATGATACGAATTTGTATCCGCGGGAGACCTGACCGTTTAACGACCTATAACTTTGGAACCGCCTAAGATTTCGTTTTCAAATTTTAACATATTATTTTTGAAGTATAAAACTATCGATTAAAAAATTGAACAAACAAACCGGAATGTCCCCTTAAACAAATTTGTACAACTCAATGCTCACATTCATTCAGAACAACAAAAATTGGGGTATATGCGGAAAAGAGGAAATACCATAATTTCTAATTAACGCAATTGCCTTATATTATTATATAATTAAATTGCCACAAGATCGCCATCTATGTAGCATGAATACTACTATTACAATGGTGGCTGCTCGCGTGCCTCTAAAAACATTAGTATGGTCGCAGCAGTCGTTCATAACTTTTTTCTTTGCCAGAAAAAGTGCTCATGCACGCAAAATGTCTTGTTTGTTTTTTATAATATGCACGGTAACTCCCCTTTATTCTCAATAGAAGGGGGAAAGGAGAAGTCAATGCACATTATTGTTGTATGACTAAATGTCTATAAATTGCAATCGCGAGGGAATACATAGCATTCTGTGGGGGTTCTTAAAGCTCACCTGAAGAACCCCCCATATTCGCAACCGATATTTGCATCCCAATCACCAGCATACCTGAAACATTTCCTTTCTCAAGGACATTTAATGCATCCAACGCATTATCTGAAAATCCCTAAAGAGAATTCACACAGCATTCACGCATTTAATGCGTTATGGAAATTTCCTGTAAAGAATCCTTCACATCATACGGCATCATAAATCCCAAACCATTCGGCACCCTTGTCATCGTAAAATGCTATGTCGGGCAGCTTGTTTATACAGCTGCAATAAACCGACCGGCGATTCGTTTGTCCAATCGACAAACAATTACCGCATCCCAAGCATAATCATCGAAACCGAATCCTCTAGCATTCCTAGTATAAACAAGGACTCGGTTCCTAGTGCAGTCTGATAGGCCATAAACATTAAAACCCATTAGCACCTTTTCCACGACTGTAATGATGCCCTTATTTGTTTTCAGCACCATTTCTCCGATGAATTGCCGTCTATGATAGCCACAATGCACAGCGTAAACAATGATCTTTCGAATCCTTTGTTTTTTTTTTTCCTCGTTTCAGGTTTCGTTTATCCTTTGCTAAATGCATCGATAAACACGGTCATGGGTACGATCACATACACACCACTGCACCAAAAAGATCGCATTTCCTTAGTGGCCACACCCTTAAGAGAAAATTTTCTCTTCCTCCTCCATATGTCACCCTTAATTGAGGATGGAATTCAAGTTAGAGTTCTACCCTCGTGGAGTCTTATTACAGCCACCGTTCGCGGCGGTCGCGTCATCATACGCCGTACCGAGTGCACCGGTACGGTGCGAGCCACAAAGGTCGTATCCCTTTGCAGAGTCAATCGGGTTTACTTTATTTTAAATTCATATCGATAAATAAGTATAAGCTCCCTTCGTTTCGTTTAATGTGAATATATCCATTGGCCTAAGATTTACATTAACGAATAAAATTAAAGTGAAATAAAAGAAAATTTAGTTACAGAAGTCCCACAGAGTGTTTTAAATTCTCGCACTTACAGCGTTTACTTCTTTTGAGTCTGAACATTTTGCTGCGGTGTTCGGTGTGTGACAATTTCCAATTTATTAATCGGTGGAACTTGGTTTTAGTGACGGTGGGACGGAGTAGGACCCCGTGTCGTAAGCCGGCACACGACTTCGCACCACACAATTCCACCCTCGTGTAGTTCGACTGGAGAATAATCCAGTGTGCATTTTCTTTCAGAACTATCGCTGGGGAATTCTTGGGAAGTAGAAAAAAATGCTCCGAGTTTATTGACAGAGGCCGATTAGACAACTTACGTTTGTTTTCTAATGGCGTATTTAAACGCGTGACTCCTGAGTCTTTTGTTAGTCTTATTAATTGTCTTTTGTTAGTACAAATTATGACTAAATTGTTATACTGTAAATTGTTTCGTGGATCTGTGGGGGACGGGTTGTTGGCGCCAGCACGGACGCGGTTTCACGAGGCCCCCAACACGCCACTGTTTAAGTAGCACTGAGAATGTTCGCCGACGGTGGAGAGAGAAGAGAAATGAAACGCTTCTGTCCGGTTTTGATATTAATGTTCTTCTTCGTATTTATTCTCCATTCACACATGAGGCTTATATAACACATTAACGATTACAAAACAATTTGACATTATTTAGTGTTTTTTTAGAAAAGTTTTTAATTGCCTCTCAACTAACTGCAAATTTAGTTTCACACGTATAAAGGCGTTTTAAGGCACTTAAATTATGCTTCCTCTGCGGACGACACGTTCACAATATCCGAGTTTATGTAGGCTCTGTCATTTGGGTACGCGCACAAACAGCAATTCGGCTCCGCTGGCTAGTTTTTCACACACCATTTGACCCACTAGTTGGTCCTACTAATTACACCCGGGCGTAATTTGTCGTTGCCCGTGGTTTACTTGCCGCGTTTGAAACCGGTTGCGGATGCGTATTGAAAGAAATAGGGGTATGGGAGCGCGGACAATGGTTCCTAACAACTTTTACGTTTGACACAACGGACGATTCATATGAGCGGCCGACACGACTAAGCGTTTCAACTGGGCGACTCGGACTGGAGAGGGAAGGTGGTGCTGCGCACGTGGCGGCTGTTAGATGTCGACTGACTCATGAATGAAAATAATTCATTCACTGCGTCGTGGCGGTGCGTCATAGCAGAGTTAGGCTCGCTGCCAATTACGAGGAATTGTGGACGAGTTGCTATGCTCGCATAGGAATTCAGTTCCAACGAATTCTGGCCGTACAGGCTGGGTTGACTTCGTTGGTTGGGTGTACCGGGAATTGGTTTGGCGACGCGAGCGAGTATGGGCATGCATTTTCGGGGGAAATTGGAATGGCTTGGGTGCAAGCAAGGGGTATCGTTTAGATAGAAATGTTAACCGAAATAATTTCGGGGAAATGTGCGCGGTTTATTTGGTTGGTAGTGTTCCGTTGAGGATTGGGTATATGCTTTGTTAAGGCATATGAACTTCGGAGAAATGTGTGCGGCTGGGTATGCTTGCTGATGTTCCGTTGAGGATTGAATATGCGTTTGCTATGGCATACGAGTTTCGGGGAAATGTGGGTTGTTTGGTTGCGTTGAGGAAATATGGATAATTGAGTAACGCAATTTTGGGAAAATGCATGTGGTGGTGATTAGAATATATTCGGTTGAATTATATTCTCTTGGAGGTTTGGGGGAATATTTTATTGCATATTTGGGAATATATGCTATTGCAGATTTGGTTTTTGCATGTTTGCGGGTTAGGGTTGTGGGTTGGTTCTGTGTGATGTAGAGGACCCCCACAGCACTCCCCGCCCAGTGACGCAGTCACGAAATAAGGGTAGGGCGAAGGGAGTAGGTTGGTGTGTGGCGGGAGGGGTGTTAGGTAGCTAGGGGTCCGGTGGGTTGGGTTTGTCGCTGAAGGCGCGGTGATAGGGATTGGGTCGTCGTTGGGAGTGGACCTGGTTGTAGGTGCCGCGTGTGTTGCCGGCAGGGGCGAGGGGGTTGCGGTGTGGTCCAGTGGTCTGTTGTGGTCTGTGTTGACCAGCAGGTATGGTGGCTGGGTAAGTGGTGGCCTGTCGGTAGCTCTCTCACATTTGCCGTGACGAAATTGCGTGTGTGGGATGGAGGAGCTTGGAGGCCGGAGTTTATTCTTCTGCGCAGTGACGGGGTGCCGTGTGCCGGGTGGAGAAGGTTTGGTTTGAGGGTTGGCATTTTTCGTGCATACGGTGGTATGGGGGGTTGTTTGCCGCTCTTGGTGGGAGTGCGGTTTCCTGGGCGTTGGCGTCGACGTGGAGTCTTGGCCTTGCGGGTTGGTGTTGGGGTAGGGGTTGCTGGGGAATTCCTAGGTTTTGATCTCCTTACCGTTTTTCGGCATTGATCCCACGTGTGGTCCGTATGGCCACGTACCGCGCATCCGATTGGGCCGCTAGTCACTCGGATGGTTGATATAGTGGGGTTTTGGGAGGTAGAGGGTTGGTGTGGTCGCGGGTGTGCTTCCCTCGGGGACTGCCTCTGCTGGCGCGGTGATCTATTCTGTGGGAGTGGGATATGGTGTGCACGACATTCTACAATGTCGTGGCCATACTGCCAGCACTCCCGACAGAAAGGCGTGTTTCGCCTTTTTAGGCACTCGTCGTACAGGTGGCCTTTTTTATGGCAGAAGCTGCACGTGATGCGTGCGGTCAGTGAGTACAATCGATGGGCGCCTTGATCCCTCGTGGGTTGATCCACTGGTGTGGTATTGTGAGGAGGCGGAGGCCGATCTGTCTGTTGGGTATGCGCGGTTCGGTGGGGGCTTCTTATCTTCGCGTGAATTTGGTTTAGTTCGCGACGGAGTGAGGCCTGCAACGCGTGGAGATCGGATATGGTGGCGGGCGCAGGGGAGCTGTCTGAGGGGGACTGGTTGGGCCTGCTGTCTTGGGTCCGCTGTGGGAATTGGGTTCCGCGGAGTGGGGTCCTGGGGGCTTCTGAAGGGGGTGCAGGGGAGTGCCGTGTAGGCGGTGCGGCGTGTTGGCTAACCGCCGCGACCTGGTATGGTGGGAGCTCGGACTGTGGGTCTAAGGTTTCCATGATCGCGTCAGCCACCTTTGATAAATAACCCAAACTTTGGTTAGGTTGGGCCATTAATGCCGAGCGGGCATGTTGAGGTAGATTCCTCAGAAAATGTGGCCTAATTAGGTCATCCGAGATCCTGGTCCCCGCTATGGAGCGTAAATGGGTCAGGAAAAGGGATGGTCTAATACCCGAGAAATTGGTCTCATTCGCCAGTCGTTGCTGTTTGATGCTGATGGGCTGGTCCAAGGCGTTGAGGAGCGTCTCCCGCATGTTGCTGTATGGGTTGGGGCCTGGTGACCTGATTGCGTGCGCGATATGCGTCCGCTGTGTCCCATCCAGCACCCGCAGCAGTTCTATAGCGCGATGTTCTTCGTCGTGGATGTTGGCGAACCGGAAAAAACGTTCGGCTGTAGCGAACCAGAGCTCTGGATCCTCCTCGTCGAACGGGGGGAGCTTTATATTTTGGGTAGGGGGTGGGAATTCGAAGCCGGAAGCGTCCTGAAACGCGGGGGAGTTGGGTCGCGGTTGTTCCTGCTGGGTAGTACCGGCTCGTGTGGTGGGCATAGTGGTGCCGGAGTCGGGAAGGGTAGCCGGGATTGAGGAGGGACGGGGTGTGTCGGTGGATGAAGCCAAGGGGCGTGGAGCGGACGCGTGAGTCGAGGGGAGTCAAACGAGAGTCGCGTAAGGTCCAGTGGAGTCGTGGATATTGTCGCGGTTTTTACTTTAGTTGCTTCTATGTTTAGTGTGCGTGGATTGTACCCAGAAGGGGTGCACGACAGTTTATAATTTGGTAAGGTTCTTGCGCCTAGTTTAGTTTGATATTTTTGGTTTTTTTTGCTTGTTATGATTATGACACGGTGGTTTTGAAGTATGGTTCAATCGTGATCTTGTTTTTGGTTCGGACCCGGAAGGGGACTTACAATAGTTTGTAATTTTGATAGAATTGTTTCGCCTAATTTGGTTTTAATATTTTCGGGTTTGCCGATTGTTATTTTAATTTTTGATCTCGATAAATTTATAATTTTTTATTGTTAAAAGGGAAATGCTTATGTTTTGTTTGGTCGGTTTTATGTTTGCGAAAAAGAAAAAAAAATTTTTAATTGTTCTTTCGCTCTTTTCTTTTTGATCTTTAATGTTGTGTAGTACGCTTTTTATTAGTACTTTGGATGTTTGATACGATAGTGAGTGTGTTTGGTTATATATATCCTATTTTTCTATTGTAACGAATTATGTTTGTATGTTTGTTTTAATATTTTGCTATTTTTGTTTAAAAGCTTTTAGGTATTCTTAGTAAGGCTTAATGATTGGTAAAATTGGAGTTTGGCGACTCGTTTCTCTTTACTGTGCGTGTGTACGGAAAGATATCAATTTTGTAATTATTTAGCTTTAATTATTTAGTCATGAGTCTGTGTCGTTTAAATTAATTGTGTTCTTTTGTAATTATTTAATTATGCTTCTTTAAATATTAGTAACAATGTTCTTGAATAGATGTGTGATTACTTGGGCACTGAGGTCATTATAAATTAAAAACGGAATATAAGAAATATGTGCCAGAAAAAGTAGGGGCCTGGGAATAATTTGGTTTCTTACTGCTGTCTTTAGCATAAAACTTTAGTTTGCGTTTCTATTGACAATTTTAACTTATTTTTAAATTTTAGTTTAAAGTTCACAATTTCGTTAAATTTTGGAATATTATTTAGAAAATTATTTTTGGTGGCTCAGAAGGAGCTCGTCGCAAGGAGAAATGACACTTGGTATAGTAAAAGAAAGGCAGACCTGATTATCCGGGGCTGTTGTGTCGATGCCGGTGCTGCAGCGTCAGATCCCTTGATGAGGTGTTGTGGCTTCGCTGTGGTGTTACAGGTGGGGGTAAGCTGCTGGGTGAAGGCTGCACTCCTTTAGTAAATTGGTGTCGATCAGTGCTGGATGAGGGACCTGATGATTCTACGGGTTCGGGTACTTCGTCTTTAATTGGTGTAACGGTGATTGTGTTGTTCGTTTGGTTGAGGTACTTTTCTTTGTGCCAAGGTTTTGCCTCGGGTTTCACCCAAACATGGAGATGGACTCACTGCGAGATTAATATAAAATGTTCGTAAAATCCTAACACTTTTCTATTATAAGGCAATCTTCACTATTAGGCTGCAACTTTTTGTGAAATATTATTGATCCGAGTGGTAATGTCCCGTATAACTATAGAATTGAATGTATAGTACGACATGGAAGCGTGTGAATTCGATGGTTGTATTTCTAAAAGGTCAACAGGGACATGTTCGGCGTTTAGATGACGAAGTTGGAATGATTTCACGGGATGTTGCGGTTGTTAGTTTATAGAACGATCTGATGGTTACGCACAATTATTTTCCCCGAGACGGCATGTACAAAATGTAAACTTATTAATTTGCTGTAATAGTCTATATAATTTACTATAATACTATAAATGAAGGCTTTTTAATTTTATTAGAAAATATGGCAAACTTTTTGTTTCTTCCTTTGCTTGTTGATTCACTGGAATTGGTCTGTTTTTATTTTTCACTGAATGTTAATTGTTTTTTTGAGGGGCTTGGTTGCTAGCACTGTCACTGTTCTAGTTTTTTTTGGTTTGGTAAAGGGTAAGTCGGTGTTTAATGGTGCGTGTTTGCTCTCCGGTCGCTAATGTTCGAGGGTTGCGCGTTTTTACGGGGTCACCAGTGTGGGGGACGGGTTGTTGGCGCCAGCACGGACGCGGTTTCACGAGGCCCCCAACACGCCACTGTTTAAGTAGCACTGAGAATGTTCGCCGACGGTGGAGAGAGAAGAGAAATGAAACGCTTCTGTCCGGTTTTGATATTAATGTTCTTCTTCGTATTTATTCTCCATTCACACATGAGGCTTATATAACACATTAACGATTACAAAACAATTTGACATTATTTAGTGTTTTTTTAGAAAAGTTTTTAATTGCCTCTCAACTAACTGCAAATTTAGTTTCACACGTATAAAGGCGTTTTAAGGCACTTAAATTATGCTTCCTCTGCGGACGACACGTTCACAATATCCGAGTTTATGTAGGCTCTGTCATTTGGGTACGCGCACAAACAGCAATTCGGCTCCGCTGGCTAGTTTTTCACACACCATTTGACCCACTAGTTGGTCCTACTAATTACACCCGGGCGTAATTTGTCGTTGCCCGTGGTTTACTTGCCGCGTTTGAAACCGGTTGCGGATGCGTATTGAAAGAAATA
Source organism: Microdon myrmicae (assembly GCA_963931805.1). Taxonomy (NCBI): domain Eukaryota; kingdom Metazoa; phylum Arthropoda; class Insecta; order Diptera; family Syrphidae; genus Microdon; species Microdon myrmicae. The sequence goes on from OZ007499.1 coordinate 165,329,353, forward strand.
GGGGTATGGGAGCGCGGACAATGGTTCCTAACAACTTTTACGTTTGACACAACGGACGATTCATATGAGCGGCCGACACGACTAAGCGTTTCAACTGGGCGACTCGGACTGGAGAGGGAAGGTGGTGCTGCGCACGTGGCGGCTGTTAGATGTCGACTGACTCATGAATGAAAATAATTCATTCACTGCGTCGTGGCGGTGCGTCATAGCAGAGTTAGGCTCGCTGCCAATTACGAGGAATTGTGGACGAGTTGCTATGCTCGCATAGGAATTCAGTTCCAACGAATTCTGGCCGTACAGGCTGGGTTGACTTCGTTGGTTGGGTGTACCGGGAATTGGTTTGGCGACGCGAGCGAGTATGGGCATGCATTTTCGGGGGAAATTGGAATGGCTTGGGTGCAAGCAAGGGGTATCGTTTAGATAGAAATGTTAACCGAAATAATTTCGGGGAAATGTGCGCGGTTTATTTGGTTGGTAGTGTTCCGTTGAGGATTGGGTATATGCTTTGTTAAGGCATATGAACTTCGGAGAAATGTGTGCGGCTGGGTATGCTTGCTGATGTTCCGTTGAGGATTGAATATGCGTTTGCTATGGCATACGAGTTTCGGGGAAATGTGGGTTGTTTGGTTGCGTTGAGGAAATATGGATAATTGAGTAACGCAATTTTGGGAAAATGCATGTGGTGGTGATTAGAATATATTCGGTTGAATTATATTCTCTTGGAGGTTTGGGGGAATATTTTATTGCATATTTGGGAATATATGCTATTGCAGATTTGGTTTTTGCATGTTTGCGGGTTAGGGTTGTGGGTTGGTTCTGTGTGATGTAGAGGACCCCCACAGATCTCTTAAGCAATTGTGAGCATTTCGTTACATTTTTTGTGACTTCATCCCAGTCGAATTGAATTGATTTGGGTGCCAGTTTCAGGATGTGTTCCACAATTTTAAAGTGTTAAATATTATCCTGAAAGTGGCTCTTCACAGTCTCTGTGATATTAAATGTAACCATTGAAAATGTATCCCACTCTGGGGCAGGGGACTTTATTTTCTATATTATCTTCACGTTATCTACCTTGCATTTTTGTATCCAGAATTTTAACTTAATTTCCTTCGAATTTCTGCATTAGTTCTACTATGAACCAACTTTTGTTCTATTTTTCTACAAAGATTACTTGACTAGATCATAAAACCGTTCTGGAAAAAAATTCTTTATATTCATCGAATCCTCCCAGGTTATGTTGATTTCGCATCAACATCTGTTCATCATATCATCTCTTCTATCTTTCATAATCCAGCATCACCTGTGCCTCCAACGAGTCAATTTTTCAACTTTCCTCCGTGGCATTCACCCTCTTAAAACCTAACTCTTTGACCACCTGTTCATACTACGCTCAAATAGGGGCTTTCGTCCCCATGAAAAACAATTATTTGCTCTTTCACCTACCTATTGTAATTAAGCTTCCCACAAATCAAATACGAGTTACTAGTAAATATTTCCTTTACTGAACACTGTTTATGTTATTTTCCTCAAACACTTAGGAATACGTTGAAAAAAGTACGACGCCAGAAAATTAATTTTTGAATGAAGCTATCAGACAATATATATTACAAAAATAGTGATAAAGTCGTTCGTGAAAGAAATAATGATTCAACGCTTCAACCATTTCAAGAACCGGTTTCCTAAAGATCTCTGGCAACTTCGATGTAATTCAAAATATAATATTTCTACTACTAAAATTCGTTTGGTTATCGTATATAAAACATATTCATTATTATATTCCAACCTTGTGGATTCATAGCTTAGGTTCCTTCAAAATGCAAATAGTTTAATTGCCTTGAAAACTCAACTCGTAAAAGTACTCACTTACTGGCCCAAATGATTCTCTATTAAGTGGAATGACCTCCAGTAAATTGGAGTAGCAGAACGATACTTTCATAGAAAACCAGCCTCAGGATAATTATAGCGCTGTAAGGCGCTTAAGTCTTGGAAGAGGAGGAACCAGTGAGGAATAAGTTTCACTGCTTGTCAAAGACATTCTGGAGAGGAATGTACTCAACGAGGTTATGTCTGTGTTGAGTCCAGAACCATAGAATAGAGCTTTAGCATTGCGACTGTAATAAACTTCTTCTAGGAAAGTAACTGTAACAACGAAATGCCCTTGCCATTTGCTTAACAAGAGAAATTGGAACACAAGCATTTTAGAGGCTATCTGTCATTATGTTCAAAGCAACAACACCTTCTCTTACCGCAGAATAAAAAGAAATCGTTCCATTTGAAATTGAAATATTTAGATGTTTCGCTTAGTGCCTATAAATTTTCCCTATTAAGCATTTTATAGTTAGCCATGAAGCTTTAATAATCGTATATTAAAAATATGTTCGGGATCAAAACACGCATTTAGCACAAGGACATGGTTCCATCGAGTAGCTTGTTTGGCTATATAATAGACTAGAGACATCAATTATCAAAGTGAATGGTCCTTATTAGTTTCTTTCGTCGTTCTATTATCATTTACAAAGGACCTCTTTGCAACTAAAAAATCACTAGATTAGCTGCAGATTCTATTCCATATTTTCTAATCTACGCATAGGCAACACCCGAAGGAAAGTAACGGGTTTTTAAGTAGGACAACAGGAGGAAATGTTTTTAAAATCAAATAAAATACAAAATATTTGAGATAAAATTCCTTATTTTAATTTTAAAGTACAATTGTTTCAAAGGCAATCTATACTAAAAACGACTTGTGACATTTCTATCATTTTAAATGAGGCTGCTATAACATTTTAAAAACATATTGTCTCGCAGCCATAATTGAATTTTAATGGCACCATTATTGGGAAACCTTAATATTAATGTAACCGCGGGGTCAAGTAACTTAACCCAACTTGTAAGCGAGGTTGTTAAACATGGGCGGGGGGGGGGGGGGGGGGGGCATTCCAGTAATACAGAATCGGTGCCTTGCTCCTAATTGAAATGGCAGTCGAATCGCTGCATTGTGGGAGATGAATTTAAGAGTTAATGGTGCAACTACGGAACGAGCGATACAACTTTAAGAGAAAAAAAAAACTCAAACATTCTAAAGTTATTATTTTTCCTTAATAATAGGGCCTTTGGGAGAGGGTGTTAGTATATATGTGCTCTAAATGCTCTAAAAACACCGGAGTCAATAAATCCATAATGTGGATATTTTGTTGGGCTGTTGTCAGTTCTGTTTGACGTTTTCGCATGAAATTTTTGTTTATCTTAACGTATTTACACATCAAAAACTCGATGTCGACGTCTATTCTAATTTCTATCAGCTTTTAACTCCTCAGAGAATGTATACCTTCTATATTTTGATGCTTGTCTATTTCTTGGCATTTGTTTCTATATACCTCCTTCGCAACCAATCGTGTCATATGAACTGGCAATAGCAGCGGTTGATCACCTAACCACGTTAAGTAGTTCCCTTGACGATATCGTTATTATTTACGTTTTCAACCTCCCCCATCTCCAATGGACGGTGTCAGATGATCAATTCTTTTACAGCTCAAACCCCACTAATACGAAGGAATGTCTCACCGGCTCAAGCCTCCGTCAAATATGTAATGTGCCAAATCATACGAAGATGCAACTTGACCTTGTGTTCACAACGGACCCCTATAATTTCTCAATTCTCTTTAGTCCTCACGTCCTCTCAACCATCGTTAATTATCATCCCCCGCATCTCGTATCCCTTTATCGTGACAGGTTATTCCAAACCTCACCAACCCATGCCAAATTATCCTACAACTCCCGCAAAGCTAGCTTTCACCTATTAAATGAACATATTATCAGAATTGCATTTCGCTTTGATCACCTAGAGGTAGAAAAAGATATTGCCACTCTCTATAAGAAAATCTACAATGCCATTTCCATATATGTCCCTTATTCTCGATATAGGCCATCGGTTTCATCGCCTCCATGGTACAACCGCAAACTCGGTACTCTTCGGAACAAGAGGAATAATTTGTGGAACATTTTCTTAAGAACACACTGTTCCCTGGACTACTCCAACTTTCTCGGTTCCTTTTATAAATTCACCGAGCTTTACATCTTCCTTTACTACAATTATCTCACAAACTTCCAGAACAACCTGATCAATGACCCCAAATCTTTTTTCCACTTTATTAACTAAAAACGTAAATCTGACACCTAGCCCTCACCTTTGACACGATTACTTCAACCGACCCACAAATTGCTGCCGATTTTTTCGCTTCTTTCTTTAAATAAACCTTCACGGACAACTCTTTCGAGCCTAACCCGTCTTACATCAAAGACCTGCCCGAATTCTTCCTTGGCCCCTTCATCTCTCGAATTATTCAGCATCACCTAGTTGAAGAAAATTAAACTTCCTTAAACACGAGTTCAGCCCTGGACCTGATGGTCTTCCGGCTGTCCTTTTAAAAAAATGTTCCTCTTCTCTTTCTCTCCCGCTATAAAAAATCTTCAATCTATCCCTTACACACGGTGTCGTCCCAAATATTTGGAAATTTTCTTTTGTCACCCCCATAAATAAGAAGGGACTTAACAACGATATTAGTAACTACCGTCCCATTCCCAGGCTGTCACGTATTCCAAAACTGTTCGAACTGTTCGAAGTTTATAACGCGTTATGTTTCCACTGCAAATCCATCATCTCCCCCAACCAGCACGATTTCCTTACGGGTAGGTCGACCGCCACCAAACTGGTTGAATACTCATCCCATGCTCACCGTGCCAACGAAGACGACAAAGTCTCCCACAATCTCATCCTCTTTAAGCTGCCTTGGCTGCAGACCCCTACTGATTAAGTAGATTGCTTCCTATCTTACCGATAGAACCTACCGTGTCAGATTTAGATCCACCCTCTCCAATCCTTTTCTTCCCATGCCTATGGGGTTCTCCAGGGTATTCATTCTTACTATTAAAAAGATAGACTCCAGTATTAAGCACTTCTCCATCTCTCTATACGCGGACGACACTCAACTCTTCAAGACGATCCGCTATTCTGTCGACTCCTCATTTCTCCCAATAGATCTCGACAGCTTTTCAAGTTGGTGCCAAAACAACTGCCTCGAACTAAATATTGCCAAATGTCATTCAATCACCTTCTCCCGTAAACTATCCCCTTAGCCGCTACGCTCCTATGTCTTACTCAACCAAGAGATAATACTTGTACAAACGATTCGTCACCTTAGCATCTTATGTGATAGGGAGTTTAACTTCATCCCACATATTGATGACATTATTCTCAAGGCCAAATCTGTCCTTAGTTTTGTGAAACGCTGGTGGAAAGAATTCTGTAATCCTTACGTTTCCCGATCGCTCTATACAGCCTTTGTCCGCCCCCTTCTTGAATATGTTAGTCAGGTTTTATTCGCAGGGTCGAGAGGGTGCAACCTCGTTCTTTGCGTTTTGCCCTCCGAGGATTGAATTGGGAAAATCCTCTGATTCTACCCCCATACACGAGGCATCTTCACCAACCTTAACACACTTGAGGAGCACAGAATTCATGCCGACATCCTCTTCATCCACTAATCCCCGGAACCTGCGAAACTCTCGTCTCTTCAATTTGCCCGCCCATCACACCTCTTACGGGTCTGATTAACCACCCCACTCAATACCAACATTCTCGCGCACTCATACCCACACCCTAGCACCCGTCTTAGCCTCGCCCTTCGCTGTCTTACCACTTATACTATTTTTCTATCCATCTTTATTTAGTTCCCCATTCCCCAGTTTTTAAGTTACATTAAAGTTAATCCTCCACCTCCAACCGTCATGCCTTAGTTTTTAAGTTTGTTTGTAAGTCTATGTATAAGTTTATATATTTATACCACGGACATCAATACGTTCAGACATTGTTCACATATGAAACGTTATTTTTTAAATTCAATAACCCAACTTTTGCAAAAAATGATTTGACCGTAATTTTAGTAAAATACTGGTACTTTTTATATAAAAGGATTATTGGAGCACAATTTCTTTAAAAAGTAACGAAAAGAGTTTTAGCTATAAAATGTTATCGCCAAATAAAAAAATTTTTTGAGAGTGGAATAAATCTATTTTTAATAATCATACTAATATTATTTAATTAAAAAATAATGTCGTAAATAAGATAACGTTATTATAAATGCTAATAACCTTGCCAGGAAAAACAAATTATTATGGAAAATTTAACAAACCTCAGACTTGTTAAATAAGGCCAAGACCGGATCCCGGTTGTAGTGTCGATGATGATGATGATGATTATAATTGCTGTAAAAACTATCGAAACTTAGCATTAAACAATCCAGAAACATTAAATTTGTCGTGATTCGATTTTGAAATAGTTAAACATATTCTGGGTGACGTTTAAAAAAATGACATAGCAGAAAATGCTCCATTTAAAGTAATTTCTTTGTTCAAAGTTCCTATGTTGCTGCTCTACACAATAAAATGTTAAGACTTGGAACAAGAAAAAAAAATACAGTGAGATGATGAGTATATCATGAATATTTCACTATGCTAATTGTAAAGGACAAATAAGTTTAAATTGTCAGTACCAGGCTGACTTTCAAACCGACAACTTGTCGCTCAGTTTTGCTCGTGCTATTTATCTTAATCAACCGTTATTTTCACAATAATTATCACAATTTAATTATCATTATCTTGTTTTCTTTGCCTCGTTTTCCGCATATATAAAGTTTGAACAAGTGTTAAAACCGTTAAGTTATGGTCCCTGGGTCACGTGTGCTAAACAAAATTAAGCGCAAACGGTTGCGTTACGACCCCGTTATTGGAGGGCAAACTCCTCCCGATAAACTTTCAAAAGTGAATAATAAAGTGCTAGAAAAATCTAAAATGTGTTCAAACACTAACTTTTTCCAACCACTTCAAAGGCTGATGGAAGACTCACCTGAAATGGATCCGACCAATGTCGAACAGTGCGCAGAAGTTATTAAAGAAACCGTTCCGGCAATTGTTGTGTTAAAATCAACTAGTGCTAAAGTGCGTGATATTTTGAACAACATTAAGATAGACAAATACCTAGTTAAAAATTGGACAAAAGTATGTGCCCCAATAATGGACATATATAACAAAATCAGAACCGAACTCTTACGGTTAAAATGTGAGTTTTTTACCCACTCGCGTAAGGTAAATCGTCCATTAAAGGTAGTGTTATCCGGATTAGACTTGATTAGCAACGATATAGTGAAACATGAACTAATTACACTCGGGATTAAGTACCTAGATGTTAAAACCATCACATTAAATTCGTCAACAAAAGCCCTGTACAAACACTACTTGTACATCGTCTACATTCAACGCGGTACTGTTAAATTAAACGAACTAAAACGGAACTACTCTACCTTGTTCAAAACCATCGTTCGCTGGGACTTTAAAAAACATCATCCAGGTAAGGTCACACAATGTCACAATTGCCAGCTTTACGGTCACGGCTCGATGCATTGTCACATAAATAGCTTCTGTGCAATCTCTTCGGGGAACCACAAAACATCCGACTGCAAAACGAATGCGGTCATCGGGTGTGCAAATTGCAGTGGGCCACATAAATCCACCGATGCTGAATGCATTAGCCGAAAGCAGTACCTTGACATTCGCCGGAAATTATCCCCACGTGGACGTGGTACAGGAAATACTACGTTCCTACAGCCTCCGAGTGACAAACAGCAGCCATTGCCCGACCGATTCTCCCTTGATAATTTTCCTCCACTACCGCGATTTGTGCGTCAACCTTCACTTCTTTCATCCACCTGGGCTTCTGGCCTCCATCAAACCTAGCAACCTCCCAACAGTGATACGACACACACGAAGAAAAACCCGTCTGAAACTATAACTAATGATAACTTGTTCTCATTTACCGAGATAAACTCTCTTCTCAATGAAGTTGTAACCAAGCTTAGTGCTTGTCAAACTAAAGCTGACCAATTTAACGTCATTACTTCATTAGGTATTAAGTACATATACATCATAACTTGGAATGCGGGAAGCATCAAAAACAAAAAGCATGAATTTTTTAGTTTCTTGATAAATTTTAATATTGACATTGCACTTGTTTCAGAAACCTGGCTCAAACAAGACATTTCGTTCTCACATCAAAATTACATATGTTATCGCCTAGACAGGGTACATGCTAGTGGTGGAGGTGTCGCCATTGTTGTGAAAAAATGTATAGAACATTCCTTGCGTCCTTCATTGCACCTTAAGTTAATTGAGGAAATTAGTATAGATGTAACATTAAGTGATAACTCCAAGGTGAGCCTTTTTCCGGTCTATTTCCCTGGTGGAAATGGAAACATTGAGAAATCTACTTATTTTAAGCGGGATCTGTAAAAATTGTATAGAGTCAACACTCGAAACAAGGTAATTATTGGTGGTGATATAAACTGCAGACATCAGTCGTGGAATTGTCTTAGGGCAAACTGCTGGCGTAACATTTCACTAGATGTTACTGAATCCGGCCCAACTTTTTCCATACTTTATCCACTTCTCCCCACCTATATCCCAGCGAGTGCTAACAAGAACCCCTCAACTCTTGATCTATATATCACTAACATTCCAAATTAGTGCGCAGTACCATTAACTCTAAATGCGTTAAGTTCAGACCACCTTCCGATCAGCCTCACAGAGAATCATACAGGAGCTGTAAATCGTACCAGTTTATACCACAACTATTCCGCCGCCAACTGGAATTGTTATAAATCATATATAAACACGAACATGGTTCTAGGTGATACCAGCCTAAATTCTATAACCTGCAGCGAGCAAATTGATATCGTATGTAACAATTTTGTTTCTGTTATCAATAGAGCGGCCGATCTTGCGATACCTAAAAGTTCCACTGCTCCAGTTTATAAGGCAACGCATTCTGAAAATATCTTACATCTGATTAGCCTACGAAACTCTGAAAGAAGAAAATGGCTTTGTAGCGATTCTAACAGATACACACAATTCACAAGCAAAAATAGTGAAGAACACCGAACGAAAAAAAAATCGAATAAGAAAAATACATCAGAACCGTATACCAAGCGATAAAATAAAAATAATTCATACCAGTGGAATATGGTCGAGTTTGGAAATCAAATTCTAAACACGGTTAGTAGCCTGGTGTGTAACGCTTAGGTCAAATTTTTTTCGTGATTGGAGCTGTCATAGCGTCAGTTCGAATCACACGATCTTCTTCACTATTATTTAAAACGCTATAGCTTCGTTACAGAATCGATTGTTTTCTAGTTAATGTTAAAGTCTTAAATAATATCATTAAAAACGAAATCTCAGCATATAAGAACAAGTGTTGGAATAAACACCTTTTCTCTCTTGACAAAGCAAGCAAACCGTTCTGGAAAATATCAAAAATTATGAAAAAGAGAGGGTCAAGTATTCCTCCGTTTAAAGTTCACGACAAGTTGTTTATTTCTTCGGTGGAGAAATCGAACCTACGTGCTAACACGTTTAGTAAGAACCACTCCATATCTATGCATCTAAGCGACGCGTATACTAAGGCTGAAGTTGCTAACACTATCCATGTACTTTCTCAAACACCAGCTGAAAGTACTTACGCAACTAATATCAGCAAAGTTAAAGAATTGATAAAAAAATCGAAATCAAAAAAGGCTGCGGGTCTCGTTAATATTGACAACAAATTAATTAAAGCACTTCCACCTGCTGCAAGTAACTATTTAACGTTCATTTTCAACGCTTGTCTTAAGAATTGTTATTTTCCGGACTGTGGAAAACAGCAAAAGTAATACCTATCCCGAAACCCGGCAAACCAAAGAACAGCCCCGAAAGATACAGACCTATAAGTCTACTTAGCAGTCTAAGTAAGCTCTTAGAAAAAATCATTAAGGAAAGGATTGATCGTTTTGTGGAAGACAATAACATCTTACCAAACTTTCAGTTCGGTTTCCGTAGTGGTCACAGCACAATCCACCAAGTCTTGCGCATTAAAAACCACATAGCTGGTAAATTCATCGACAAGGAGTCAACGGGACTGGTTCTTCTAGACATCGAAAAAGCCTTTGATACGGTATGGCACGATGCCTTGATTTATAAGCTACTAAAGCTTAAGCTGCCAATACCGCTTATCAAAATTATCCAGAGCTTCCTTCGTTCGAGAAAATATGTTGTGAGTATAGGAACCGACATATCCTCTACTCACCAAATCCACAATGGTATACCCCAGGGCTCGGTCCTTGGTCCCATATTATTTACATTGTTTGTCGCAGATTTTCCATGTCTAGGTGAAAACATTCATGTTTGGTGATGATACGGCCATTTTCTCTTCGGGTGCCTTATTCACTAATCTCTACAACTCTTTGCAAGCAGCTCTTGACAAACTAGCAGTATATTACAGGAAATGGAAAATAAAAATAAATGGTAATAAAACACAAGCTGTCTGGTTTTCGAGATGTAGGAAACACTGCTACCTACCAAATGGCACTAAACTCAGTATGTGTGCAGTTGATATTGATTGGTCCGAAGACTGTAGATATCTAGGTATTATTCTAGATAAAAAACTCATCTTTCAAAAACACATCACTACCACAATTGACAAAATAAACAAAGTCGTAAGAGTTATGTATCCATTAGTGTGTAGAAAGTCAAAGCTTAGCATCGAAAATAAAATTATAATATATAAAACCATTTTTCAAGCGATACTCCTGTACGGGGCCCCTGTATGGTGTAATTGTGCTCGCACACACAAAATAAAATTGCAAAGGTGTCAAAATAAAATATTGAAAATGTTGCTGAATTTATCATGGCATTATTCGACACATGAACTACATGAAAACGCTAACGTTAAACCGGTAGAGTTCCTTATTGACAAAATCAATCGAAACTTCTTCGTCAATTGTTCTTTTTCTGACAATGTTCTCGTTTCCCGTCTTGCGTTACCTTAAATGACTACATATGTACTCTGTCTATGATGAAATTATATCGAGGTCATTACTATATAAAATAACCAGAAACCCGTGCAATATTAGTCTTAAGATTCAAATAAGGGTTTTTTATTGTAGTTTTCCTTTAATTAATTATTTGTTATTCATTAAAATTGTGCTATTGTCGTTGTATAGATTTAGGATTATAGTTGTAAAGGAATTGCTATCCTAAGTACTAGTTGTAAAATATACCATAAATGTAATTATCTACCAAATAAAATTGAATTGAATTGAAAAGTTTAAATTGTAATTTTTTTAGTTGTCTGAATGAAATAATTACATTTTACACTTGTTTATTTTTCTCTTATAATTTAACTGAAATTAATTCGGAATAATCTTGATTAATAGTGTGTTTACATGACTTTATTTAAATTACTATTTGTTACACAACAATATTTTTTCAGTAAAACTAATATCTGTTACAAATGTCAATTTCTAATAACACGCTTTTGTAGAAAGTCGATTTGAAGATAAAAATTCGTCGATTTTCCTTCATAATTGGAATAGCTATTATTACATAACAAAATTGAACAGTTTATTCGTGTTGAACACTTCACTCGAATTGCTTAACCATTGAAAATATTTTTAATTTAATTCAAACACACCTTTAACCACCTCAATGTATGAAAAGAGGACATTATTAGAGACCGTGGGTCCCATTAAAACTGAATTTTAGCACAGCGAACCGGTCTTCGGTCGACCTACACGAGAAGGGACCGCTTTATTTGTTCATCCTTTTCCGCCTTCAGGAATTCGAAACCAATTTGCTTCTTCGGCACCGTCCATAGATAATTAAAACTAGGATCGAAAGGCTTTATTATAGAAAAACTAAAATACCAAGTCGAAATTGAGGAGGTTGTTGCTGGAGACTTACAATTAATCAGTGCCAAACGTTCGCAAAGTTTATGGATGCCTGAGAGAAGACTACTGAAAAAATCCTAAGCGGAACCTCTAAATTAGACGATGAGTACAGAATTCATCTATGGTTCCTTGGGGTGTAATTTTGTTATACATTTATATTCTATTATAATAAAATATACAATGATTTTGAATACACAACAGTAGCCGCTTTGTTAAACTTTGTTGCAGAAACCTTGCTGGAACATAATTTTTTTAATACACAACTAAGAGATAGCTAATACGTCCATAAAAGACAATAATTCTTCTCCGTAGTCCCTGCGCTCTGAGAACTTTTACCCATTCACATATTTAATCGCCTGACCGATTGAAAAACACTGCGTTCATCTTTTGGTTCATAATTGAAATGCTCCCACTACCCATCCCCAATTTCAAGTGAAATTAATCCCTAAGGATAAAAAAACATCACAGTATCTCTCCAAAGGACCAGTTTCTCGACCCATTATTCCAACATCAACGCTTCGGATCCGCACTAGAGCAACAACCACAAATACTTTAACACTCGAGCTCGTGTCAGCCTCCTTCAGCTACAAATAGCGAAACGTGTTTTTCATTTAAAAACGCGCTCCTACAACATTTCACTCTCATCCTCAGCTTGAGGGTGATGTCACGCCACCACATCATCTTCTCGGGCATAATTTTCTTCTGCACTAAATATCCTTTTGATAGCAGTGAAAACAAGAGAAGCGCATTTACAGATACATAGGCAGCGCACATGATATACAGGTTCCCCATCAACAGTTGCGACAAAGAGCACACAAGCGACTCATGGGATTGTACCCAGAACTTCATCGAGTGCGCCCGCTCACTTTTTGTACGGGCTGCTGCAGATATTCGTTAGCAATTTCGCGTCTTTTCGTTCGTAATTCGTTTTGAAATAAAGATGCAGTGCATCCGTTAATAAGGCATCAGGAAAAAGGAAAGGAATTCTCATTTCTGGAGCACAAAGAAATATTGTTTCAAACGAGTATAAAAGACTAAGAAACAAAATTACTTGACACTAAGCCATTCTTCGTTTTCTGCTGCAAAATTTACCTAGCTGCGTGATAGTGGTTTGCTCCTTTGTGCGTCTCACTTTTTAGATGGCACAAAACCAAGAAGGAAAAAAGAAGTAAGCATTTCAAAAACAGAGCCTAATAACAAAAATCTTGCTATCTGTGTTTTTGATCCTCTTGTTTATTACTGTTGCTGAGCTTAAAAAGGATTCTTCGAAGCATTCCATTACGTATCCTTCCAGAGGGTAAAAATAAACTGCATAATCATCTTTGCAGTCGTATACTAATTAAGAAACTGTGTTTCATGAAATTGTAAATCTTCGCCAATGAAATAAGCTTAGATCACCTATCTGGAACCTCTTTGGATACTCGGCGCATTCCCGCGGAAATAAATTTATGCTGGCCGGGGGATAACAACAAAATAATGAACGCACAGAAACTTGGGCTCTGAGTCTGAACAATGAATTGACCATTTATAAAATGCTATTATATTTGCAATTGGAAGAGAATATGGTTTTACCATTATAGCTGCTTATATCCTTGGCCCTTGAGTGGTATGGCATTTTCGACGTTTATTTAATTAATATTCTTGTTTACTGAGATTCCCGTTCTCTTCGGGCTTTCAATGTTAAATTACATTACTATTCTCATAAACCATTGCCTAGTGGATAAACTGTGCGTGCTATTTTTTAATAAAACATCGGGATGACCTTGCTTATTGAGAAGGCGCTCCACATGACGTGAATCGAAGATATTGTTTATGAACCCTCGAAACCTGTTCTCAGTAGACCGCTGCATTGCACCATCAAGCTATTCATTCGAAACAGACTTTCCAAATTTCAGTAAAGGGAAAGATGTCTCCCATGTTTCACGCCACCGCAGGCTGTCTTCTACACTATACATATGTGTTTTTGGTAGCATATTACACATACACAACCATAGTGAAGCACAGTACCTCAAAAGCGGATGAAAAAAAAATCATCGAAGCTGCATACCTAAACACTAACGTATCAGTACGTAGTTTAAGTAGCGAGTTGAACATCATCGTGTACCCGCGGCCGTGTTCTGATGTGGTTATGCCTTGGTACTAAACTTTTCATGGCGTGGATTCGGAACAGATGTTTTCCATTATTTCGCAAAAGGATATAATTCTTGACCAGGACGGGATTAATGCACATGACAAAGCCAGAATGTACGTCACTTCCTTGGTTATGCATTCTCTTCAACATCTTCGCCTCAAATATTTTCTGGTCTGAATGGTGTAATGTGATTGTGTTCCTATCATTTATAAGATCTGAAATCGCCTCAATCGTCATATCAGTATTACAGTAGGTCTAAAATCCGACACAACCGAGAAAAGTTGTCGGCATAATTCTAAGTAGTCAACAAATACAAATGGGAGGCACTAACATTGTGCTCCGGAATGAGGGATTGGCGCCATTTACGCCATAAAAATTACGCATGTTATACAAAAAGTCGTCGGACGGTGTGGAGAAACAAAAATAATACAGAAGTCAATCTTCTTTACTAACATACTTAACACACGTCTCCAAAATGTGGTATTGTTTACGTTCTGTTGGCAGGGGAAAACTTTGACAATTTGAACAAAAACCCCATACTCTAGGACACTAGTCAGAAATTCAACAGATAAATCTAATGTGTTCACCAATTTATTTTCGACGAATTCGAGGCCCGATGTCGGTCTTTTAGAATCCTGTGATCGCGTCGGTACGGTCTTCGATGCGGGATGTGAGGTTACGCTCGCGTATTATTCAACGCGTTCTACGTGGACTGGACTGTAAGAAGCGAACCGGCCCGGGCCGAATACCAGCAATAGTCCTTAAGAACTGTGCTCCAGAACTGTCGCGCGTTCTGGGCAGGTTCTTTCGCTTATTTTACGCACAGAGGACATTTCCTACCTAGTGCAAGGAAAAACTATCTCCCACAAAATTACCGACCTTTACATTCTACGTTATCTAAGGTGATGGAAAAGGTCGTCAATGCCAAGTAAATTACGAGGGTGGCGTGAAAAGCTTCCGACCTAACAAAGATACAAGAAATTTTTTCTTAAAATTTATTTTTATTTTTCTACATAGTCTCCTTGTAACTCTACACACTTCTCCCAGCGATGCCCCCATCTCTCTAATCCGTCCAAATAGTACTGGCGTTTTTCTCTGCAATATAACTGTTCTCGAAGGCCTCCTCATTTGACGAAAATGTCTGTCCTCTGAGCGCAATTTTTAGCTTGGGGCTAGATCTGGTGAGTAAGGCGGATGGTCAAGCAGTTCAAACCGTAATTCGTGGATGTTCGCCATGTTTTAACTATATTTTTGTTTCGGGCGTATAATGGTGTATCCACGTTTCATCGAGAGTAATTAATCGGCTCCAAAACCCGGATTTATTATGTCTAAACTGCGCCAACAAAGCGTTGGAAATGTTCATTCGAACACGTGTTTGGTATAACATGAGCAAACGCGGCAGCCAACGAGCGGACAGCTTTCTCATGCCTAAATCTTCATTTAATATGTGACAAACATGTCCTTTGGACATTTTCATAGCTTCTGCTATCTCTCTCACTTTAATTCGGTGCTCGTCTAGCGCCATTTGGTGAACTTAGCGATGTTATTGTCCATTGTTGCAGTTTTTAGATGTCCCGAAGGTTCGTCGTCTTGTGGGAAGGAAGTATGTACCAGCATGGGTACTCTGTTCACTTCCGTCCCCATCATCTATTGTTCTCGCGCTAAGGAAAGTAACACTAAAGAATGAAGGAAAACGCACCGATGGTAGTCTCCGGAATAAAATGCACTGATTTGGTTGGTGATCACCGCTACTGTTTTATTGTGTTTTAATTATCGACTTTAGGGTTTTACACTATTGTTTTAATTTTATGTAAGACACGTTAATATTAAATTTATATGCACTCAATACCGACTCGCGGAGACTACGACACAAACGATTATTTTTTATTATCGCTTCCCTGTGCCCACCAGGGTAGCGATGGAGCCGCGACCCGCTCGGGTCGAAGGATGGAATTTGACTCCATGATCGTCATCTCATGCAGAGATGATTTCGCTAAGGAAAAAAAAAGGAAGAGAGAGAAAAACTTTTCTCTTAAGGGTGTAACTAGTGGCGCAGTGGTATATGTGCGCGATCGAACAGATTCAATGTTGTTGCATGTGTTCGGAAACAGACAGGCGGCAAGGACAATAGGGAAAAATGACCACATGCGCCGCTGGTAATGCGGGTCATTGTTTACACGATGCCTCGTCGCTATTTTCGATGTTAGGAGAAAAAGGTGCTAAAAGCAAATTGGATGTTTATGGCATCTCTGGCTGCAATAGAAACCGGGTTCATATTTGCATTAGGAAATGCTGGAGAATTTGGTTTCGGCGTCTATTGCGCTAATTATATGCAGCTGCTTGGTTTGTTTATTGATAAGACAAACAAAAAAGGTTGTCAGGCAATGTGTATGAAAAGGTATATGACGCGGCTGGGAAAATAGACGGCGCGATTTTTATGGTCCCTGTCATGACGGTTACATTGAATGCAATCCGAATTAGTTTGTTTACAGGAATTCATCTAAGGGAATTTGACTGGCGACGTAGATGCCGAAATTGATTGGAAATTCCTGGTAAGTTAATAAAGAAATCTTAAGGAGCAATGGTATGCGAAGAGAATGCATGACGGTAAGTTTCCTTTACAGGGACTTAAAGATCATAGATTTGATCTCTTAAATGCGTGCAGCATTTTTAGGTACTAATACTGTTGCATTAGAAAACTAAAGAGAGTTGGGTAGTAGTTATGGGGGTTTTTCAGGTAAGTAGACCGTAGGGTTTGGCGACACCGCTACAGTCTCCCAAGCTTTCTCGGCCACGTAAAATTCAGCTGCCCAAAATGTCACGGTGGTAAATGATGGTGCAGAGTCCCCATACACAGAGTCCCAGTCATCTTTGATTTGCATAGGCGTATTGCCTTTCAAAAACAAAAATTTAATGATTCAATTTTGTCCATTTTAACAAAACACTCACATTGCCTCACTCAAACAACTGTCAAATAAAAACTAACCGTCCAATATGGTGAGTAACTGTCAAAAGATGCACAACTACATTTAATAGCTTTTATTGGCGAGTGCTGCTATCTTTTGTTTGATGAAAGTTTTCAGCCCCCCCATGTAAATATTTGGAGTGCAACGGACTTCTGAATGATCGGCAATACGGATTTCGTGGCAGGTGGCCCACGGGACCCTTATAACCGATATATAGACATCTGCGATTGAGGGACATGTTGAGCCAAGAGCGGTCTCGCATTGGATATCTCTAAGGCTTTTGACCGCGTCTGGCTCGAGGCATTGCTGAGCAAACTTTGTTCATACGGTCCTTCCCAGCAGCTTTGCGGCTAGATGAAGAGTTTCCTCGAAAATCGATCGATTCAGATTGTTCGGATTTCTATCCCTTTAATACCGGGGTGTACAAGGTTCTATTTTGCCTCGAACCTTGTTTTTGCTTCAGATAAATGATTTGTTAGAGTGAATGGATAACAGAGTGTTCAGTTTTGCGGATGATAGTATGTTCATTTGCTTGTTTTCGAGTAATCGGTCGACTGGTGCATCAACGTCGCACCAGCTGAAATGTGGCCTAATTGGCGCTCTGACTCGGGATCTGGATAAGGTGGGGAAAGGCCAATCTGTCGATTTATTGCAAATCCCACTTCGTGAAGAAAGCTATCTGTGGCTCGGCTAAATGCACGTTTAGTACATTTATTTCCACACATTAAGCAGGTTTTCAAAGTATTGCTTCCACTTTGCCACGATGTTGTTTGTTTCTGTAACCAAACAACCATGTGTGTCTCGATTTATATTGGCTCTTTAGTACCTGTTTCTAACCGAATTTATGCCGGGGTACATTTCTCTGATGTGCTTAGTCCTAGCATTTTCCAGCATTTTTTCGACTCGATGTCTCACCTGTTCTCGTTTTTTGCGTTTAAAAAGTGTCATTGTCTTCCTCCGACCTGTAGTGTATCTTACTGCGTTGACTTGATCATATCTAATATATTTTGTTTTTTTTTCAGGAAAATGTGAAAAAACTTTATAGTTTGAAACCCAACTAAGACTAACTGAAACTAACTTACAGCTATAGATCTAGGGATGAGTTCCTGCCATGTGGCCTCCACTCCACCTACCTTTAGACCATTGATTAATACTTGGTAGGTCTGATGTCACATGCACACCAGCCTTAATCCAGTATTAAGTAATATTTAAAAACAAAAAAGCTTCTAAACTTTTCACCACCAGCAAAATTCTCCTCACATCATTTTTGAACAAAGACAAGCGTTCCATGTTGGCGCTACTCCGTTGAAGAGCATTTAAATTTAAATTTACTTCTAATATAACCCTACAAGCGCTCTCTAATTGAAAACTTTCGCTAGCAAATATTGGGAATGAGTTTGGCAACCGCCAAACACACATGGGTATGTTGTAATATCAGTAGAGAAAAAGCAAAAAATGTGAGATCTGCCACTCTTTTAACGGGCGACATGTGAGCGGATTGAGTCTGTCTGAACAATCACCGTCTCTTGTCTCGTCACAAAATTTTACAGGGAAATGGAGTCTACAAATTCATACTACATGAGCTGATAAGTCCCGGGATTTTTCAAGAGGTGGCGCCACTAGAAAATGAGGTTTGATAGACTCATCCGTCTCTAGTTTATGTATGAAGTTTCGTGACATTTCGTCTATTCGTTTACAAGCTACAGTTGTTTGAGCTACTTTCGCCTTCGTAAAAAAAATGGAAAAACAGGAATACCGCAACTTGATCAAACATTGTTTTTTGATGAGAAAAGCTCCTGTGCAATCATTGCAATGGCTGCGGAAATGGTATCCCGCGTCTGCTCCTTCGAGAACAACAGGTGGTTTAGTGAATTTAAAATGGGTCGTGTAGGCGTAGGTGTGATGAGCCGACACTACCATAAGGGAAAAAATCATCAAGAAAACACCGACTCGGCAAAAAGAAGACGTAGGGAAAAACGGAAAAAGCGGGATATACGCGTCGGTACGTGGAATGTTCGAACGTTATATAAACCAGGCACTATACAGACGATCGTAGAAAACGCGAAACAATATAAAATGGACATCGTCGCGCTTCAGGAAGTTCGACTCCCACATCAAGTAATCGAAACCAACGGGTTTACACTGGTGTGTGGAGGTACCTCGGAACTGGCTTCATCATAAGCAAGAAGATTACGCCCCATTTAAAAGATGTGCAATTTATTAATGACCGAATGTCGGTGCTAAAAATACAGGGCCCATGGTACAATTATGTATTTATAAACGTACACGCCCCAACAGAATCTATGGACGAAGAACCGAAGGACAAATTCTACGAGACCCTAGAGGAAGTATTTGATGAGATCTCATCATTCGATGTTAAACTCCTCCTCGGCGACCTCATTGCGAAAATTGGAAAGGAAGATATCTTCCAACCAACTATAGGTAAAGAAAGCCTACATGACGTCTCAAATGATAATGGAATTCGAATTATCACGTTCGCAGCCTCAAAAGATCTGGTAGTAAAAAGCCCGATGCTCAAGCACAAGCAAATCTGTAGCGATTCTCCCGAACGCCAGCACCCATCGTCCCATAATCTACGTAAAAGCCCCCAAATAGGACATACAAGCAAAAAGAGAAACAAGTACTGTGGCAGTTCCATTGAACGCCACTACTTACCTTACAGGTACACAAGGTAACATTTCCCTGAAATTCATTAAAAGCCTGTACTTACCTTCTGTACTGTACCTGCAAAATCGAAGCAAAACGATGAAACATAAATTCTCGCTGATATGAAATTACAGCGCAGCCAATATAATATCTTCAAGGCAATTTGGTTTAACAACCAACCAACCAATATTGCCTGTGCAAATATCTACACGATATTCTTTTGTGCGCCAGCTGCACATCAGCAGAAAAAGGTATTTTGCCTCAGCAAGCATGCCCACATCGAACGACCGATACATGAGGGCATCCAGCTGGCGCCCCGGCAGTTGAACTCGCAAATGGAAAATTACCATCAGAGTTCGACTGCGAGGATACACCAACAACACGCACACGATCAGCATCACGCTACTCGTAGCCACTGATCGTGTAAACATTGCAACCCTTGTGCCGTCGAGATACTCGCACCTGTTGCGAACTTAAAAGGGGGACTTATGCAATGTCTGCATACTTGCGGACGCACACGATGAGCAGCGAAAGCAATCATCGTGTGTGTATTTCCATCCCTTTTTGTGTTGAACCAAATGCCAAAGGGGCATATGACCAGGTCGCGCCCTCACGTTAATTTACATCCCTCTTGGGCCGCCCCAAGGGATGGGTTAATTCACTACCTTCCAAGTACTGATTGTCTCGTCGGTGTCATCGATCATTATCAAGAATAAAAAGCGGTGCAAAACGGAAACCATATCCCACGTGAAGTAATATTATAGTTTGAATTGAAATTCCTTGCGCGCTAGGACCTCACACCTTGTGTTAACTAAAGCAATATATGGAATGTGAATTGAAGTATTAAATGTAAATCAAAATCACCTTTTTTTTGAAATAAAAACTGGAGATGAAATTATATTTCGAATATTATAAACCCAGTGTTTGATTTAATCCCGATTCGAGAGTTAGCCCTGACGAGGTCGTGAAGGCTGGGCAACAGACCCACAAATCCATAACGCCACATGGATATTGTGGCGACTCGTGCGAACCCCACTACTCTCCTGCCTACCTTACCACCAGGTAATATTTTATTATATAAGCCTTCGGCGCCAATTAAGCGCGTACTTACCTGCATTAGCATGTCTAATAACCACGATGCAGCTGATACAAAGTGTATCAGCAATAACAGGCATCTTTTCTAAATTAGAAATGTAACAATACCTGAAATAATGACATGAAGACCAAGCGCAGCGTAGTTGCAATGGTATGAAACTACATGGCACCAGCAAGCATGGGACATCTGCACATCGATCAAGATAAACACAACCAACGATCTGATATAGCAGAACTACATCCCAAAACATTATGTGGTTGCGCAAGCCTGCGACTAATTCTCAGAATTACCAAGCAGGCGCGCAAACAGATGAAACCTACAACGCATGCCCTTAAGAGAGATACAACGCATGCCCGGTAGCCGCATCAGGTCGCACGTATGAACATACGAGCGACCCTTGAAATGAATGCGGACAATCAGCGAACCACACACATAGCGCCCACCACTGTGCTTATAATGAGAAGTGCACACAGGTAAGGGTGCGATGTAGTGACCAAAATGGGGAGGTTGATGTGCGATGGTGCGGCACTAGTCAAATTATATTACAGTCCCACTGTTAATCCGTCTGTCGAATTCTCCGCACACGAATCGTTAGTTAAATATTACGGCAACTAAGAAATAAATGATATACAGTGCCATTTCTTTGATCGGTCAGTTGAACTTTCCTTACTAGAACAGTTTGTGAAATATTACGGCAACTAGAAATAAATGATATACAGTGCCATTTCTTTGATCGGTCAGTTGAACTTTCCTTACTCGAATAGTTAGAAAAATATTACGGCAACTAAGAAATAAATGATATACAGTGCCATTTCTTTGATCGGTCAGTTGAACTTTCCTTACTAGAACAGTTAGTGAAATATTACGGCAACTAAGAAATAAATAATATACAATGCCATTTCTTTGATCGGTCAGTTGAACCTTCCTTACTAGAACAGTTAGTGAAATATTACGGCAACAAGAAACAAATGATATACAGTGCCATTTCTTTGATCGCGCCACTGGTAACACGTAACTTTGAGTAAGAAAATATTAACTTACACTTCATATATAATTTCACTATATATTAAGAGAATATTAACCTACATCTCATATATAATTTCAATACATGTAATTTCAATATTTATTAAGGAAATATTAACTTATAACTCATATGTAATTCACTATATATTAAGAGAATATTAACTTACATCTCATATATAATTTCAATACATGTAATTTCAATATTTATTAAGGAAATATTAACTTATAACTCATATATAATTTCACTATATATTAAGAGAATATTAACTTACATCTCATATATAATTTCAATACATGTAATTTCAATATTTATTAAGGAAATATTAACTTATAACTCATATGTAATTCACTATATATTAAGAGAATATTAACTTACACTTCATATATAATTTCAATATTTATTAAGAGAATATTAACTTACATCTCATATATAATTTCACTACATGTAAATTCAATATTTATTAAGGAAATATTAACTTACACCTCATATATAATTTCAATATGCATTAAGAGAATATTAACTTACATCGCCTATATAATTTCAATACATGTAATTTCAATATTTATTAAGGAAATATTAACTTATAACTCATATGTAATTCACTATATATTAAGAGAATATTAACTTACACTTCATATATAATTTCAATATGTATTAAGAGAATATTAACTTACATCTCATATATAATTTCAATACATGTAAATTCAATATTTATTAAGGAAATATTAACTTACACCTCATATATAATTTCAATATGTATTAAGAGAATATTAACTTACATCTCCTATATAATTTCAATACATGTAATTTCAATATTTATTAAGGAAATATTAACTTATAACTCATATGTAATTCACTATATATTAAGAGAATATTAACTTACACTTCATATATAATTTCAATATGTATTAAGAGAATATTAACTTACATCTCATATATAATTTCAATACATGTAAATTCAATATTTATTAAGGAAATATTAACTTACACCTCATATATAATTTCAATATGTATTAAGAGAATATTAACTTACATCGCCTATATAATTTCAATACATGTAATTTCAATATTTATTAAGGAAATATTAACTTATAACTCATATGTAATTCACTATATATTAAGAGAATATTAACTTACACTTCATATATAATTTCAATATGTATTAAGAGAATATTAACTTACATCTCATATATAATTTCAATACATGTAAATTCAATATTTATTAAGGAAATATTAACTTACACCTCATATATAATTTCAATATGTATTAAGAGAATATTAACTTACATCGCCTATATAATTTCAATACATGTAATTTCAATATTTATTAAGGAAATATTAACTTATAACTCATATGTAATTTCACTATATATTAAGAGAATATTAACTTACACCTCATATGTCATTTCAATATATATAATTTCAATATATGTAATTTCAATATTTATTAAGGAAATATTAACTTATACCTCATATGTAATTTCAATATATGTAATTTCAATATATATAAGTTCAATATAAGTAATTTCAATATATGTAATTTCAATATATATAAGTTCAATATAAGTAATTTCAATATATGTAATTTCACTATATATTAAGTAAATATAAACTTACACCTCATATATAATCTCCATATATATTAAGAAAACATAAACTTATACCTCCTATGTAATTTCGATATATGTTAAAGAAAAATAAAACTTACACGTTATACTTGGATACGAGTTGTTAAAATATAAAGTACATAGTATACATCACTGGCAATAAAGAAAAAAAGTCTTTAGGGTCAGCCGTTATTCATAGCGAGCTCCGAATCACAGTGGACGATCGCACGGTGTGGACGTCTCGGTGAACCAGTGTCGGGCGGACACCTTACCGAGACCAGTGAGAGAACCATCACTAACCCAACAACCACCACACCACCACAATATCACCCGACGGCGTAACGCTTAACCAAATAGATCACTTCCTCATAGACAAAAGACACCACTCGAATATCCTTGACGTAAGATCATATAGAGGAGCAGATTGCGACTCCGATCACCTTCTAGTGATGGGCAAAATTAGAAGTTGGCTTGCAGCAAACCCACATGAGGAATCACAGGAGACAAGCAAAAAGTTCGAGATTGATAAACTAAAAGACCTACGTAAAAGGGTTGAATATCAAGACGAACTAACGAATAGATTTAGCAACCTAGAGAATAACAGTAGTGAGAAAGAGGAAGCCAGTTGTGTGAACACTAAATGGGCATCGATCAGAGACACAATCAAACAAACAGCCCAAGAGGTATTAGGATTTAAGAAAACAACTAAGACCAAACCTTGGTTTGACGATGAGCGCAGGGCAAAGATCGAAGAACGTAAACGCCTCAGAATGATCCACAAATTCATTTAGAAATGGCTACCGAGGGAGAACCAAAATAATCCGAGACACAAACGGCTGTCTGGTGACAGAAACAAAAAATATCGTGACAAGATGGAAGCAGTACTTTGAAAACCTGTTCAATGTGCGCACCCATCAAACAAAAATAACCGCACCAGACGTACATACAGCCGAGCCCCAAATCCCAGAGCCCTCTTTCGACAAAGTTGTAGACGCGATAAATCGATTGAAAAAAAACAAGGCTCCCGGAATCGATTGCACACCGGCAGAGCTTGTGAAGCATGGAGGAGGGGCAACCGCTCGAAAGATCCACCAACTGGTTAAAATAATATGGGACAAGGAAGTCATTCCGGAAGAATGGAAAACCTCAATAGTAATCCCCATTTTCAAAAAAGGCGACAGATCTGACTGCGAAAATTACAGAGGAATATCATTGCTCCCAACCTCATATCTAAATGCTAACAAATGTCATACTGGTAAGATTCTCACCGTACGCAGAAGAAATATTGGGAGACTACCAATGCGGA
Source organism: Microdon myrmicae (assembly GCA_963931805.1). NCBI lineage: Eukaryota > Metazoa > Arthropoda > Insecta > Diptera > Syrphidae > Microdon > Microdon myrmicae. The sequence goes on from OZ007499.1 coordinate 165,353,957, forward strand.
TTCCGTCGGAACCGATCAACGAGCGACCAGAAGTTGACAATAAGGCAACTGCTGGAAAAGAAGTGGGAATACAGAGAGACGGTTCACCAACTGTTCGTTGACTTCAAAAAAGCCTACGACTCAGTCGCAAGGCAAAGACTCTACCATACTGTGGTTCAGCTGGGGATACCAAAAAAATGTGCCGCCCTCATACAAATCTGCATGAACGAAAACAAAGGGCGAGTAAGAATAGAAAACCACCTCTCAGAACCATTTGAAATCCGGGACGGACTAAAACAGGGCGATGGCCTCTCACCATGCCTTTTTAATCTTGTCCTCGAGTATTTTATCAGAAAGGTACAAGACGACAACACGGCCGGATCATCCCTGAACGGGGTCACACAAGTGCTCGCGTATGCGGATGACATCGCCGTTCTGGGCGATAATCTCGAATTTCTAAGTAAAAACTGTGAAATCATCATGCTAGCGGCAGAAGAGGTGGGCCTAGAAATAAATGAAGACAAGATGAAATACATGATTACGGCGAGAACAGGTGGACCTCAGAGAACACATATAAACGTCAGGGGCAAGATATTTGAAAATGTCAAAGAATTTAAATATCTGGGAACGATACTGACGACCAGAAACGAAACGTCAAAGGAAATTAACAAAAGACTACATTCCGGCAACGCTAGTTGGCATGCAGCCAGTAAACTGTTGCAATCCAAACTGCTATCACGTAATATAAAGCTCCGTATCTATAGAACCATAATCACGCCGATTGCTCTATACGGATGCGAAACATGGGCTCTCACAAAACGGGAAGAGGACAAATTCCGCGTATTCGAGAATAAAGTTTTAAGGGGTATATTTGGCGGTAAATACGACGAGGAGTCAGGACAATGGAGGAAACTCCACAACCACGAATTGGAAGAGCTATACCGCAAACCTACAATAGTGAGAGTGATCAAGTCGCGAAGATTAAGATGGGCCGGAAAGGTAGCGCGAATGGGCGACAGGAGATGGGAGGACAATGTTAGATTGGAGATCGGATCGGATGGTCGAACGTGGAAGGAGAGCGCACAGGACAGGAAACAATGGCGGAGCCGAGTCGGTGAGGTCATGAACTTCCGGGTTCCTACAGGCCAGTAAATAATAATAATAATACTAAAAATGGGTCGTACAAGCACCGAAGACGTACCCCGCTCTGGAACGCTAAAAGAGGCTACGAACGTGGAAATCGTAAAACAGGTGCATCTAATCGCTTTGAGTCATCGTAAAGTGAAGTTGCGCAAGTTAGCTGAGATCGTGGCATCTCAAAAGAGCGGGCGGGATAATTTTGCACAATCTTTTCGAGATGAAAAAGATTTGGCTGTGATGGGTGCCGCGTTTGTTGACCGTCGACCAAAACCAGCGTAATCGAGCGCATTTTTTTTTCGACATTTTATGACGGTGGAAGAAACATGGGTCTATTACCATACTCCTGAGTGCAATAGGCAGTCTGCAGAATGGCTGGAAAGCACCGAACGCCAACCAAAGCGGGCAAAGGACTAACACTCGGCCAGAAATGTTATGGCCTCCGTTTCTTTCGATGCGCATGGCATCATCTTTTTCGATTACCTGCAGAAGGGAAGAATAATCACAGGAGAGTATTATGCAGCGTTATCGGGCGAACTAAATGGCGAAATCAATAAAACACGGCCCTATATGGCGAAGAAAAAATGTCTGCACCACCACGATAGCACACCGTCATACACGTCCTTGAAAACGATGGCCAAATTAGATCAATTACGATTTGAATTAGTTGCTTACCCACCACGCTGGTGCGAAGTTGATCTTCTATTGCCCGGCCGTCTTCATTGTGAAGTTAGTAAACGAAGAAGACAAAAAAGAAAGAAGAAAGACGGTTACATGAAAATCCTCTTACGATGTTACTCCATTAAATAGGCTGGGCAAGACGCGTAAATAATTCTTGTAAAATTTTGCAATTGCATAAAATTTGCCTCTGGAATTAAATACACATAATTGTGGCAATTTCTTCGCTCTGAATATTCAAAACTGAAACTGTTTTGCTCCCATACAAGAGTATGGTAGACTTGTTCAAGGAAAACCCGTTTTACATGAAATTCCTTGAAATACTTTGAGCTCTAAATTAAAATTTTTTGACGGAACTAAAAGGATTAAGGAAACAGATTATTCATTAAAGGCAAGTAATGAAAATCTCATTGGACGATGTAAAAAAGATTTAGAGACTTATCTAAGAAGTTATTAAATGGAAAACTTCGCTCTGATAAGATTCATTCAAACAAACTTTTAATTACACAAACAAAAGATACAATCGTAATCTTATCGTCTTGTGATAAGAAAGGGGAACCTTAAAATTGTTTACACAGGACCTACGGCCAATCACTTGCTGAAATTCAAGTGGCTTCTTGAAAGAACACTCACTCCTCAACAATACAAAGATCAAGTAGTGGGAATTAAAATGGAAGAGGTAAAGCAACAACATCCGGTGGTGCTCTTAAATACTCATCTCCTCACTTGGTAACAAATGTCTACTTTCTTACCCGTTAACAACCAGGCAACCAAACGATTGTGTGCAAATTTCTCGTCAACTCGTCTTTCCTGATTAGTTCTATCAGCATTTTTCCACCCACCTCACAACCCTGTTACACTAATCAATAATTCAGTAAAGCGAATCATTTATTTTCGCTACTCAGAGGGCTCCACAGTATTTATACAGCACTTGAGCATTGTCTATGCATATCGGTGGAGCGATGGAGAGAACTCCTTTGAAGTACATCATGGGGGGTTCGGTAGATACTAGTAACCTAAAGCAACGTTTCATAAATTAACAAGGCGAAGTGGGAAAACCACACAATATACAAACAGACTCATTCGAATGGGATGAAAGAGCGACAGAGTGGGCGCTGGAGGTTACAAAGGGCAATTGAAGCAAAGGTGTGGTCGGAGAAGTAAATTGGTCTCCAAGAGAACTCATTGAACCGCAAAATGTCTATACCGCAACAATATTCTGTGTTAAGTGGAGCGTAGATGCGTTTCTGAAGCATCGGCGGCTGAATCTGGTCAAGGATGGACTTTATAAAGGAACAGCATATTGGGGTGCACTTTCGTTCGGCATGTTAATATGATAGTCGGTTTAAATTAATTGGTTCAAAAAGCAATTTAAAACAACAAATAATTCAATGAGTTCGAAAGAAACAACTGCACCGCATGCCTTTGTGTTTATAATATTAAATTCTTTCAATTTCATTTAAAACCCTCCGTTCAAGTTCAAATACAATTCCAAATTTAATTTAATCCTGTGTGTGATTATGAACCGCACAATAATACGTTCAATAAAGTAAAGGACCCTATATATAGTGTATTCGGGTATTAGAGGAAATTAGTTCTGAAAGGAATAATCAATATTTTATGGATAACAAAGTTTCAGGGCATTCCACAAATGATGACAACCTGGGTAAAATAAAGGTCCGACTGCTTATAATTTTGTGGTTCCTGTTTACTGTGTTTTGCTTTTAGTTAATGGTAGAAAAGTTTTACGTGTATAGCCCGACATTATCCCAGTACGCTCGTTGATATTTAAGGGTATCACAAAATGCTGTTCATGCTGCATACAAAAATCTTGAGGAGAATAGAGAGGAGGCTATATAATGGAAAAAAATGTTTAAAAACAACAAAATCGTTTTACTTATTTCAATTTTAGCTTAAGACGTTTAATGGTTATCTGATGGATGTCGTGTATAATAAGCCTCAAAATCCATTAACAAGCCCTTCTGAGAACTGAAACTCTTTGTCTTAGAGGATAAAATGTAATAAACGGTATAGGGGTAAGTAAAGTGGTACAACCTGTCAGACGCAGTAACCTCCATTAAGCTAGAGGGGATACTGACTTGAACAATTATATCACAATCTACGTATAGTGTGACGAGCTTTAAAGATAAGTGTAGCATGGATTCTATACCTCTCTCGACCGCACAATTCTTTTCGCGGAAGAGTTTCAGAAAACTACATCGCATCAAACACAATAGCTCTAGATCCCCATAGCAGACATTTCATGTTAAAATTAGCAGACCGACAATTCATAACCATCTTAAGCATCATATCACCAATAGTTTAAATCAAAATAGCGTAAATTAAACTAAGGAACCTGGAACTGATTTTCCAAGCTTTGGGCTCTACTGGAGTTTAGGTGTTACATATACTTTACCTAACTACTACATCATTTGTATAAATATGTTTGGTTTTATATTAAGACAAATTGTATAAATATAAAACCCAATATGTGCGCGACACATGTTGGAATAACCAAAGACGCAACTGTAAAATGCAGGTAGATACTTCGCTTCCTAATTACATATTTTCACTATATATTTTGTACCCATAATCGTATTGCTACTATATGTTAGTTTTTTGGAAACAGAATTATGGAGGAGAGGAAATGTATCTGGTGCTATTCGCCTGCGAAAAGAGATCATTGATACCAAGCGAATGGATGATCTGCGGAAAATCGATAGGACACTACATCGGCTAGGGAAATATTACCGTGGGAAAAACGCTAATGAATGCGGTAATTACCCAAGCCATTGGATGATGATGCAACCGCGTCGTTTGGTTAGACCTGTTGTTGCTAACCGACATGATGTGATTTCCGATGGAAATCTCATGGGCTAGCAAAAATGGAGTTGCCGTGTGGCAAAAAGGTAGCTGAATTCAATTATGCATTATCTGCATAGAAGAATGAATTCAGCTATGCGTCCATTTGGAAAACATGATATTTCAGGTGAATAGCATGAACGGTGGAATAGGGTATAACGTGAAGTGCTGCACGCGGTCGAAATTAAGTTGGAATTGTGGTTTGGTTCTCCATGTAATATAGAGAACCCCCACAAACTGATACACATCCACAGATTAAGGCGTATCGCGGGAAAATGTCTGAAGTGGCGGAACACATTCAGCAAGTTCAGTTGAGCAACGACCGTGGTACTACCTATAGAAAAGAGATAGGCATAATACGTTGCGCCTGTGTTTTAACGACGGAATTGATCGGCTTACGGCTGGGTCCCCAATAAGTTTCACTGCTCGTTTTTGCATCCTGTCGAGCACGTGTAGTGCAGTTTTGGATGCGCCTGACCAAATATGGGAAGCGAACTCCATTTTTGAACGAATATACGCCTTGTAAATAGTGGCCAGGTTGGATGGAGTGAAGTATCTTTTGCATCTCTTAAGGAACCCCATACATTTGGCTGCACTTTTCTTAGCTTAAAATATGTGGTCATTTCAGTTAAGAGTCGAATTAATTCGAGTGCCAAGGATTGATAAATCCTTGGCTTCGTTGATGCAAGTGTCGTTTACCGACAGTATAATTACTTTGGGGCTCACCTTTGACGACAAGAGGCAGCACTGAGTCTTAGAGCATTGAATTCTATTCGGTTAGACAATCCCCACTAATATATCTTGTTGAGGTCTGAATTCAATGTATCAAGCATGAACTGCTGGTTGGTAGTGACGTTCGAAGAGTTTGGACGGGAGTGTTCGTATGAGTATAAGAAACTCAACGTGCTATCATCAGCAAACGAGTGAATTGGGTTGTGAGTAATTGACAAAAGATCATTTATAAAGATCAGGAAGAGGGTCAGTGAGAGTACAGAACCCTGGGGAATACCTCCAGGGAATTCCCTTTTTGGGAATTGGCTGAATGTTCGATGACTCCCATCTATTTGGGAAACGCAGTAGAATAAGACAAATGGAAGAGTTTCCGCAGTGGTTTGGCGAGTGAAGAGGAACATCTCTTCAAGAGGATTGGGGGAATGCCGTCAAGACCAGCGGATTTGTGTGCGTTTAGCTCTTTGAGTGCGCGGGCAACAGTATGCGTTCGGAAGCGAATCGGGCTCATGGTGTACTGCTTATGCTCAAATTGAGGTGGAACTGATGTTGTATCAGGCAGCGTTGAATTGGCTGCAAAATGTGCAGCAAGTAGATTCGCCTTCTCTATTGCATTGGTGACTTGTTTGTCATCGACTATAAGCGATGGAATGGATGAAGAGACTGAGTTTCTACTACCCGTGGGAGGGTGTAGTATTTTTGGTCTCACTCTCTGGTCATGCAAGAACTTGGCGCGTTGAATAAACGCATTGCAGTCATTGCTAGCTCTCTTAAATCGTCTCCGGTTTTTCTCCGGTAGTATTGTTTGATTTATACAACCGGAAACTCAACTCTTTAGCCTTAATGGCTTCTCTGCAATCGGAATCAAACCACATATTTCTCTTGGGTTTGATACTCTTTACTCTGTGTGGAATAAAGGTCCGCACGCCAAGTACAATCATGTCTGTCAATGTGTCCGCTATAGATTCAACATCGTTATGGAGGAAAAATAACGACCAATTTAACCTCCCAAAAAAATCGTTCAGACCTTCCCAGTTGGCTTTCTCGTAGAACAATACTGTTCTTTTGGGAGCTTTCTCATTAACGCTACTGCTGGTTAGAAAACATTTGGCTGACAAGACACAGTGGTCTGAAGTGCCCAAGGGCGAAGAAACTTCAATTGTGTATTTGTTTGGGTGGGAGGTGAGAAACAGGTCCAGTGTTTTGGCGAAATGACCATATAAATCTGGTACCCGTGTTGGCTCATTGACAAGTTGAGTTAAGGTATTTGAATGAGCAAAAAGCTGGACATATTGACCTTCAGGTGTTGTTTTCCGGAGTGACAAAGCCACAGAAAGTTATGCACATTAAAATCATCCGCAATAACGATTTCACTGTGCGGATATACGGTCAAGATCCTATCGATAGAATCAGACAGAGCATCAAATTCGTTAAAGGATGCATTTCTATACAAGTTTGGGCTTCTGTAAAGAAAGCAGTAATGTACGATATGCTTACGAACGTGTAGTTTTAGCCAAGAGAAGTTAAATTCTGGGTTGGAACAGAGCCCATATTGTGGCAGAAGCTGATAAGCAATATCGTTTCGTATGCATGTGGCTATACCACGATGTGGAAAGAACAGTGGCACTAAGTTATATCAAGGTAGATTAAAATCGGAAATATCTGTATTAGTAATTACCTGGTTTTCGGTAAATGCAAGGATAGTTGGTGTCTGGTTAGAAGCATGGACAGACACAGAAGAGAAATTGCATCTCAAGCCGCGAATGTTACACGAATCAACCCGAAATTCCCGCTCCATTGAAATGGCCCTACACAGAAAACCAATACCGCCTCGGGAAAAGATGCAAATCGAGACCAGCAATGGATCAGCGAAAGCAACCAGTACAGGTGTTATGCCCTTGTAGTAGGTGGCCCCACTAGATCCGTGCCGAAATCCAGGTCACATCCCTTCCATCATTAACATTATGCCACTCAGACACAAAAAACTCTCCAAAGATTATTAATCTATCGAGAGTATAGATGCCTGAGGGACGCAAACAGAGGTGCAAAGGAAAACAGACACAAGGAATGGAATCAGTAGAGGGTTTTCCCGCACTGCACATTACTCGCGTATATATTCTCGCACATTTCACAGCACTAAGGCGCGTGTTTGAAGATCCGTTTGTTTGTTTAGGATGCCACAGTAAGACTTCGCGCTCGAACCGATAGTGCAATTGGGTATCTTATGTGTATCTAAGATTACCAAAACGGATTGCACAATTGGTCCGATGGTACGGATCACGAGGCAGAAGCGCACTTGCTGTCTCGTTACCGGTTTTAAATTGACTCATCAATTAAAGTTATTAAAATATAATGACTGTGGTAGATAATACCAACCTTAGAAAGATTAAGCATCAAGTGTGAAGACTCTATGTTATTACATGTTTGACAATCATCAATACTAAGCATTCTCAGTGAATTTATGAATATGGAAAAACTTCACACTTGTTCACAAATCCGTTATTAGAGTGGCCAGAATCAATGATTTGAAATACGAAATACTTCTTTAGCACCCTCGGACTATTATCTCTTTCCAAACTTGATCAAATGGCTCGGTGATAAACTCCGATAACGGAAGTTTAAATTTCCATGTTTACAAATTCACTGATAGCGTTCACTATTGTTGCCTGTCAAAGAAGCAATAAACAACGCATTTTCAAACGAGAAACTTACATTGATATAAGCAAACGAGTGAATTTGGTTGGAGGTGTGGGGGTATAAGTGGTGATGTGCCAGCGTATGGCATGGATTCCTTATATCTCCCAACGAAGTTTCGCGGTTGCGAGAATAGTCCACCCAGGATAACAGTAACAATAAATAACACACTGATGTTTGTTGGTTGGATAAATGTTTCTCTTTTATTTGATGTTGTTGCGCCATCGCGGTTGAGTTTTTAATTAACATTTTGATAAGTAGAACGTTCTTAGGCACTCGAGGTGCGTTAGCCTGTTACACGAAAAACAGTTAATCTTCGCGGACAAGCGTGTGCATAAGCATGCACACGCGGCGGTGGTTAGCGACACAACCTCCTCCTGATAATCTCGTTAATCGACAGCTTGAAAAGGGAAGAAATTGGATACAACCAAAAGAGAACATACTTCTGCTCTCCCATTGCCACGTTCTTCGATGTGTGGTAGGTTACATCGGTAAACTGATGATCGAAGAGAGCGGGACAATGAGAGAACAGAAACACGCTGGGGTGGATTTGGTTGTATGTGCATGGATCAATGTAGTTCTGAGCGGAACCCATTGACCTGATTCGGTAGTATGGTGAGTTCAGTGTACATTGATCTATACGAAGACAGAACTGAGAAAGAGAGGAGAATTAAGCTGATGATATTCACCTGCAAAAAGAGAGCTTTGATCCCCAGCGAATGAAGTAACGCTAGGGAAATATTATCACGTGATTCAATCGAATGTTTTGATAAATTTCCCCAGCGGTTCTGCAATGATGCGACAACTTCGTCCGGCTGGATTTGGTTGTCGCTAATCGACATGGACACGAGTTGCCGTATTGCAAAAAAGGGAAGCTAAACTCTTTTATGCATTGTCTGCGTGGTACAATGAGTTTAGCTATGTGTCCTTGGTGGTAACATGCTTTGCAGGTGAACAGGTAAGTAGGGGGAAATGGGGTTGATTTGACGCGCTGTAAGGCGGTCGAAATTAGGTAGGAATTGTGGTTGGAATTGTGGGTGGTTTCTCATATAGAATAGAGAAACCCCCACAGGGGAAATGGGAAAGTGATCGTGCATAAAAATTACAGTGAGTGAGGATATCATCAATTTAATGGGAGGCAGATTTAATGCCATTCAAAACCACTTGAAGTGAGCGGCCACAAATAAAATGTCTTATCCATTAATTCAGCGTATCGTAAACTCCATACAAATGCATTTTCAATAACGAGACTAAATGTCCGGATTTTAAGATATTAAGTACGATACAATCTGTATTCACCCAAGTAATAAACAGAGTACTTCAACTTTTGGATAAAGTAATCCTCTACATCGTCTGTGGATCTTTTCCTACGATACTTTTATTGAATATCATTTAAAAGTTCTTTCGATTCCAATTAACGAAACTTGAGCTGATTAGTCAAGAAAAATTGAGTGCTTTATATCGAAGAAGGAGCGAGGGTCTTTGAGGGACTTTTTGAATATTGGTTGGGCATTCGCAGATTTCCATCTACTTGAAAACTGTCCAGTTGCATAATACGGATGAAAGGGCTTTCGCAGTGGTTTAGGAAACAAAGAAGATTTTTTAATGTTCTTTTTTTTTTAACTCGTTTTCGAAGGCGAATGTTGGTCGAATAGAAGAGGAGTTGACGTGGTGTCGTGTATCGTTGAATTAGATGTGAAATGAGCTTTGAACGAAATTCTTAAATTCTCCCTGGTATCTGCATGGTTTAGTGAATGCACGGAATTCTTAATTCCTTAGCAATTTTCGTAGGTTCTTCTTGTTCTTTTTTTTTTGACAAGGAAGGAGCGAATAGAACTTATTCAAAGTTTAAACATAAAAGTTGCAGCTAACCAGATGTAACCATCAGGCTGCAATATAAATGTTCAAAAGTATTTTCAGGCGAAGTAACATTTGACTTATCTAACAAACTGCAGGCAAACAAAACATTGGCAATCTCACTCTACTTTTTTTTTAATATAATGTATTTCATACTTGGTTAATCTACTCATTACCCTCTAACACGTTTCCTCATGCCCATGTGTTTTTGCAGATATGTCAAAAAGGTTTTTACATGACCACCATTCATAAAACAAGGAACGAAAAACAAGGTGGTATATTCAAGGTATTTGCATAATTTAAGTACAGTCTCTCTTGTTCAACACGACTCTAATAAAGATAAACACAAAATAGCTATCTTACTAAATTTTGCTTCTTAAATGATACCATCAGTCAAGACCCGGAAGAATGGACTTCTGCAAGCATTTCATCAAACTCTACCCCAAGATAGTAGCCTTCAACTACTGAAAGCTTGAATTTATCGTGGATTAAATCGTACTCCGAAAATTGTTAGTACCAAGTTCGATTCGGTTCTGGTTTTTCTACACGATTTGAACGTCGATTTGAGGTGTCACATGGGTTCCACTTCGTTCCCATGATAGATATTGTTTATACTTTGCAGACCTATTCAATTCATGTATAGTAGAGAACTCGAATATTTCCAAAAGCAATATCCTTGAAGCGATCCGAGATAATTTCCCTGACTAGGAAGTGGATTATTATTGATTTGCATACAAACACTGCCAAGAGACATGTTTCTACTGACATATTCGCACATATAACATTTGAACCTCAACCAGTGAACGTTAACAATTCGTTACCTCAGTAAATAAGTTCATCCCATCCCATCCACGTGTGGACGTTTTGAAATGAAAATGCAAATACACAATTGAAGGTGGTCAGCGCTATGAAAGTACCTCTTCTAGAGAAAAAAAAGTAAAAGGTAAATAATTAAATATCAATACCAGATTGTCCAGTATTATTCTTTGTTGACACATCATAGACCTGCTGCTTTTTCTATTAGTATTTATCAATTATATTACCCTGAGGCATATCCCACTTCCAGTAATCATTTAGTGGTTGGGTAAAAGGCACACAAGTAATGATATGCTCCAGATAAGTAAGTTGGTGTCTTTCAGCACCAGATGTCCATGATTTTACTCACACTAAAATACTAACCGCAAACAGTATGTTCACATACACAACTTTGCATTTATAAACTTCCGAAAGTTTGTTCAGGTGATGGTTATGGTATTATTAAAGGGCCCTTGAATGTATCCATTCCATCCAAATTAAGCTATGATTAGATTAACGAAACTCATCAAACGAGCCCAAACTTCCAAAAGTTCGAAAACATATGGCTGGAGTGAATTTAGTGAAGTAATCACATGAACCTCATCCTGTGGGGTTCTCACCCTAAAACAACTCATTTCCTTTGAAAATTTCAATAATTACGGCTAGACGCGACCCAACTACAAGGAAAGGAGTTAGACAAGCAGAAGAGGAATGCGAATAATATTATCCTTATCTGCCGATAATATCCCAAGTGATTTAATGAAGCGATTCTGCGAAGCCTTTCTCGTTAAGTAGATGAAGTTATTGAATTAAAAGATAATATTATGAGGAATTAATCAAATGAATCTTACGCTTTAGAGTGGGTGAGGGCTAACCGATACTTAATGAATGAATATGTTAAAAATATACTACTTAAATCAAGTACTTACATATGTAAGATCCAAATAAGTATTCTGATGCTATATCCAAATGTACGGCAGTAGAATATCTTTACCTCCTCAATTAAAGCAGAACTTCTATTCTGTGGTCAAGGACCACAAGTTGCACTCAATTAAGTTGGTCCTACATTTGATTTTCAAAATACGCACTAAAAAGACAAGCCAACCGAAACACACAACCCGACGATTTGAAAATCTTTTAACGAAACAACCGACTGAAATTCGATACGCTCGGATCACACTTTTAAAGGAAATCAAAACAAGACAACACAAAACCATAAACAAAAGATTACCGAATCGAGTGACGCTATTTTCTGGCAGCCGAATGACGTTTGCGACCGATCCCGCGATACTCTGTTTACGCTATTCAACGGCAGTATCGCGCAAATGATTTGTGCAGATTCGACATTTTGACGCAAATTTTAATAAAGCCCCCGAATTAATGGATGGATTTTCGATGAACACCGAAGTCCATTTATTATAACGACCTGCAATGGTGGTAGTCTTTCCCAGGATACTGGCCGTTATACGTGTTTATGTTATCATCGAAACGAACACTAATTTATTGCTGAGCACATGATTTGTGCGAAAGGACGTTGGCTACCTCCTCGCCGGCCGATGTTAGTGTTTGGTGTTTTAACGCCGCATTAGTGGGCGGTTGATGTAATTATTTTTCACTACCGTCCATGCACACACTTCCAACTACATTTACGAACACACAGATAAGTCACGCGGACACACAAGTGGTCAAAACGAAGACAAATAGTCCTTCAATAAATTCGAAAATTGATATGTGCAGTAGAAGGGAGGTCATACAATAAGCCAATCTTCTCTTACCGCATCTCCACTATGGCAAATAGTACAGCTGATGTCTGTAGCACGAAACGCCGTATACACTATGCGTCAAATATGTCGGTTCCTTGTTCGAACTTAGACATAGCCACCAAAGATCAATACATTGAGGATAAATAGTACGATTTTTCGTGTCAAAAAGGGTTGGGATTGCGGAAAAGTCCTCTTCTTTAAGTACTCACACCCGACGACACATCTTTTGCTACACCATGTGCATATTGCCGTAATGACGGAAACACGAGAACACTATCCGACGGAATATAGGTCAGCTAGTTTCAAAGGATGTCCTCCATTTGGTAATAGTGTCAGTAAACACTCGATACCGTTTCACCTGGTTTCCAGCAACTTTCCGCTAGTTAGGCAAAACCAAATATCCTCAGACGACTTGGTAAAGAATTCACTCGTTGACATTTAAATACATTTGCCTATGAAACTAGAACTGGTAACCGTTTGCCGGGAATACATCGGTTCGTAGCCAATTCAAAATCGCGTTCAGATTCCAACGGCCTGATTGTCCCGATGATGTCGTTGCCAATAATCTATCGGAAGCTACTGTTTATGATAAACTGAAATTCGTTGAGATGATTTGTCGAAGGTCCTTTCCGGAATAGAATGTTTCCTTGCCGTGGCGCTATTGAGAGCTTTGGTACTCTTCCATTGCTCTTATTTCCATCAGTCAACCTTTGACCCGAAGAAGTCTCGTTGGTGAGTCATGTGCAGTCGGAAAAGGCTCCCTTAAAAGAGAAAAAGAGTAAAGGTGTTAAATGAGTTGGGGATAAGAAGCAGTATGTGATAAAATGTGAACAGCTTGCTGATATTTAGTAATGCTTACACTGTGCACTAATAGCTTGTGAGTGGCATTTTCCGGCTGTCGATGTCCGACTTTAATAGGGAAAGCTGTTGTCGATTTATACACTTGAAAAGTTATCGCTGGACTACAGGGCGCACGATAAACGTATGTCGGCTTACAATGCCAATATTCTGCAGATTAAGTGTAAGCCGTCAGATAAAAAGCACTGCTCTCGGATATGCTAGTCTGTGCGTGCAGAGTGAGCGTTTTTTTAATCAAATTTAATGTTATTGCTTTCGGGGCAGTCTATTCACGCAAGATTTTGTGAGATTTGATGGCATGGCCGCAGGTGCTTTTCAAGTGAGTTGCGGACTTCTAGTTGGGTATTATCTGTCCTTATTCGGCAACTGATTTTTTGAGTGACGATGAATCTGTGAATTACTTTTGCAAATGGACCAGAAACCGTTTGCGCTAAGTTGTAAGGGTGGTGTGATAAGTCGCAGGACTTGACCGCACTGTATTGACTGCGGGTTCGTTTGGTACTTAACTTATCGACAAAGATTAGTGTGTAGGTGTTTTGTTGGACTTCTGTTGATTTACATTAGTTTGTGATTTATATTTCGGCCTTTCTAATTTTATCAAAAGTTTGTTGATTATTCGATTAAACTAAGATTCATGGAGCTCTTGTTTGCTTGTTAAGAAGAATGTCGCCCAAACATGTGGGATAAGAAATTATAATAGTAAATATAAAACTATCACCACCAATACAATTCCACGAGGAAATATATAACACAGAATTGAAAACGTAGCCTCTTCCATATAGAACACACTTAAAGGGGAGTTTCTAATACCTTTAAAGTCTAATATACTTAAATTCACCGAATAAAAAGAGATACAAAGGTCTTACATGATTAAAGAATGATACGAAATCAGATGATCAGGCCGAGCATTTCTTCATTACATGAAGTATTTCTTGCATTTCTTAAGATTCCGTAAAGATTTCACAACACTTGTTTGCATTTAAATATATGATCGTTCGTGATATGGTTCGACATAATTTAGGTATCACGAATTTGAAGTTTTTTAGCTTCAACAATACAAGTGCCGTTCATCTGTCTTTGATAACAAGATAACATTGAAGTCACTAAGCATTGATATGCACACGATTAGACAATCTCCATTATAATACCTCCTTGAAATTGGTGACAATATCGAGCCCAGGGAATCACATATCATAACGATAATGCGAATTCTCTTAAGATATCCCCTGCGTCAATTTTGCTTTCCGGTTCTATGGGCCTATTTTTACAAAAACTACATTAGTAATCACCAATGAGGCCGAATGCTTTAAGATATTTCAAGAGGAAGAGGATAATGGGTCGTGCCTTTTTCGATTTAGTTGAAAATTCAATTACAACAGTTTACTCACAGCCCAGTTTAATACACACTAGAGGTATTACCATGGATGAAGAAGAACACTTTATCAAAAGTATCCCAACATATGTATATATTTAGTACTTTGAATGTTCGGACAGCATTCGAAAACAAAATTAGTTAAAAGACAACATTTCGTTTTCCCGCCTGTGCTGATGAGTGGCCTAGTACCAAATTGACTTCAATGCATTCAGAAAACTCTACCAATATGAGATCGATAGAATTTTATGAAACATGTTTAAAGTAGTAAAAAAAATGTTTTGCTTTCAGTAATTGAACTGTGTGGTATGGAATCGAAACTGTTAATGGAAATAATGAAAATACTAAGCCACAGAAAAAGAATATGGTTGTAGTGCTCCGGAAAGCCCTACAATTTCCTTACCCCATAGAAACAATCTCCTTCCCCGACATACAAATCCCTACACCCAAATCAACATTGAATTCAATGTCAACCAAATCGAACTGAACGTTCAAACTCAAACATTGAATTCAATTCAATTCAAATTCCTACAAGATCCAGAGCCCAAAATGTGCATGTGTCTAAACAAAGGCATATCTATTTTCCGCCGACACACAAGTCAAGCAATCATAAACATCCTAATTCATAACTTCACATGGCAGATGTTTTATGACTTGTAAATGCACCAATTCAAAACCCGTTACCTAATTCCCACGGATCTTATTTTACCCATCCGAAGGACACGCAAACTCTTGTCTGCATAAGCCAGACGGATAACAACAGCAAAAAACCCAAATTCCAATGCATATCCTAATATGCACCAATTTAAAAAAGATTATCCTAATGAGCACCACACACTAAATCGACATTTTCCATCTGAAACGTTCGTTTCAAGACACAAAGTCTCGATTTGTTTTCATTTAAAAGGAAGATGTATCGCGATCTGCGCTCATCTCAGCATACTTTAACAAATGGAAAATTCACCTCAACCCAACCAAAACCCAACTAACAGTGTTTAAGGGCAAAAACGCTCACTGCCCAAACAACACTAAACGTTGCCACAACAAAATTAAACTAAATCTTAATAACACCCTCATAAAACCTTCCAAAACCCTAAAATATTTGCGAGTAACCCTCTCCAACAACTGGTCATTCTCCACCCACATCAAAAATTCTCTTCAAAAAGCCTTAATACAGCTTAACCTGTGCAGACGAGTGTTATGGAAACCTAAAGGCCTCTCTCTTAAGGTCAAACAGCTCATCTACAAACAGATAATCAGACCTACTCTTACATACGCCTGCCCATTATGGTACCACATCTCACCCTCCCAAATGGAGAAATTACGAGTGTTTGAACGAAAATGTTTCCGGTTTATCACTGGCTTACACCGCAAAACCAACTCATATAGATACCATTGTAACAATGACCTTTACAACACCGCAGGCATCGAACAACTGGATAGACGGATCCTAGAACTGTCGATAAATTTCATAGAAAACCTTCCTAACAATCCCAATCCGATAATAATGGACCCACCATCACCCTCCTACAATACGGGAGCTCACTACCGTAATTGTCTCCAAATCAGGCCCCTCTTCGCCGCAGGCAGACTGGTTAACGATCTAAACGAGATCGTGTACCACAACACCGAACTGGCACGCAATCATTTCAAATACAGCAACATCCAACCATTCTCCAAGATCCTTACCTTTAACACAGAACCGAATGGCTCCCCCCTCCTTCAGGAACTTACCTGATCCTATCCCTTAGTATCCTCAATCCCAACGAGAAATCCCACATCCATAACTAAAAATTGTAAATATTATTTTTAAGTCAAATTCGAATTGTCACTATCATTGCAATATCAAATATTGTAAATTGTATATAAGATTAGATTAAGTTATGTTAAGTAATTTTAAGTAGGCTAAGTTAAAATAAACAGAGTTCCTGGTTTTTCTTCTGACCTTTTCCAGGAAAAACAAAATTAACAATATATATAAATCACATTAAATCTTAAGCACATCTAAAAAGAATTGTTTGAAAAATGTTAACAAATAGCATGTAAACACTTATTATGTAACAAATCTATTATAAGGTAGCTGTATTACTAATTGTAACTATTCATTTTTGGTCAAATAAATACAGTTTTGAAAAAAAAAAAAAAAACGATCTCCGGGCCGCAGTACCTAACAAGACATTGTCCCTGGAGTAAGTACCCCTGAAAATGAACAAATTAAAATTTTCAACGGCAATAAAATACAAAATACAAAAGTAGATACTCCGCGCGTTTTTTTTTTTCTTTTTTTTTTGAGTTTTGTAGAGAAAGGATTTCCTTCCAGATTTGAAGTTGCAGATCCCTGGTGGCCAGCAACCCCTGCATAGGCTGCTGACTGTCAATTCAAGGAAGACATCACCCATCGACGATCGGTTGCTACTCTTCCCTCAAGGTGTGAGGAAACACTGTGGATACCGCAACGGGTCCCCTCAGGAGCGGTCTAAGAGATCACTCATCCATTTCAGGACCAGGAGACACGCTACCTGGGAGCGAGGCCTACTATCACAGCATGGTTATGGATAATCTAATCCGATAAATAGTTGTGGGGAAGAGAAGTAGGTTGCGCCGCCTTTCGGCGCTGGTTCGCTTTCTTCCTCCATCGTTCGCTAAACACCAAAAGAAAGTTCCACTGTTCTGCCAAATACAGTCTAACACAAATATAAAAACAAAACTCCACAACACACCGTCCAGCGTAAGTGGAACAACAAAGCACACTGTTGATTGTTTATTAAATGATTACTTTATTGATGATAAATGAAAAAAAAAACATGGCTTACAGTCAGTGGAATTTATTACGTATTTTATCTAAGCGCTCTCACATTGTTTGTTAATTAGAAAGTTATCTTATGGTTAATTAAACAATCTTGGATTTGGTGATAAACTTAAATCACGCGACTCGCGGTTGACTTTCGCGTCCCCGTGCGCACCAGGGAGCGGGAATGACACCACCTGCTCGGTCGGCGGATGTAAGAGGACTCCATGATTCACCCCTCGTGTGGGGTGAGTTTCCTCGAGAAAGACAGTGTTTCTCCCGTGGTAATGAACAAGGAAGAAGGACTTGGTAATGTATGTGTATGTGTGATCATTGGTTATTTTCATGGTGCAAGCCCATGAGAACGAAGCTGAAAACAAAGAAAGGGAATAATGTGCATCGTTGAGATGTTAGTTCGGATAAGTAAACAAGCCGAATTTCATTGGGTGCTAATTAGGTTTCTGTTTGTTCATGCCGCTAGGTTATGGGCAGCAGATCCAGAACTATGGGAAGACAAAGAGATTGTGGTGATCATTGTCTAAGATATGCGTTGCAGCTAAATTGATAGCCGCTATGCACCATGCATATGGTGCTAATTGGTCATAGCTTATTTACAGGGCACTTGTGTTTATGACATCGCTGCCAAGGGTAAGTATACCATACCTATTTGCATTTGCCTATGCTGTAGGATTTAATGTATGCCTTAAGACGCAAGATGCGTATATTTGCTTTTGTCCCTTGGGTATAGGTCGCCAGCCAATGTATATGTAAAGGAATTTATTATACCCATGGTGAGGCAATGTTTATGATCCATGTTATGATAGTTACAATGTATGTACACCAAATTGTTTTGTTTTCAGGAATTCGACTAGGGAAAATGCGTGTGTAAGATTGAGATTTGTCTGGCAACCGAAGGTGCCGAATTGGGCTTGGGATTAATGAAGTTTGGAACAGAATTCTTATAGGGAATTTTGAATTCGAATAAATGAATTAAGGTAAGAATTCTCTTCCAGGAGCTTTTAGCTAAATACATTTGATAGACTTGATGCGTGAAGCATTTACAGGTGCTAATGTGATTGCATTAGCAGAAACTTATGAAGGCTGGGTTGTAGTTATGGGGGTTCTTCGGGTAGGTAGACAGTGGGGTTTGGCGGAACCGCTACAGAGTAATAACTCCATATCAGACAAGCTGAGCGACTATGAAGATAGTATCTTTTTCATGGTATGAGGAATTCGAATTATACATTATTGCGAAATTTCTACAAAAGGAGTAAGTGCGCTTTAAGTTGTCTAAAGTGAAACGTTATATTTCCCATGGGCGTGTAAAGAAATTATCTATTTATTAGTGAATAAACAACTCAACTGTTTGTAATGATAACACATCATCGTTATCTAAAATCTTTCCGAAGGATATCATTGGCCATCTCATCAGTAGCCTGATTTCGTAGCACAGGGATTTGCTTTTCTGTAGGTGTTCCTATTTAATCCCTCCAACACATCGTTTTACAACTACGTCATAAGCGCTTTTTTTACAAATTAAAAAAAACGGCGAGCCAATACAATCATGATCCTTTTCTAGACAGTAACAACACAGCCTGTAATCTATTTAATAAAAATGTGCACACTGCATTGCAGCTGATCTGATCAGATCGTTTATCAGGAATTTAAGTTTACGTGTAGGGATCTGCGTGTGTGTTCGGGTAGGGATAGTAGGGCTTTTCAGAGCACTACAAATAAGCCACTGGGAATCAGTAATAGCCAATAGGAAACTTTCATTTTGTAACCTACTTCAAACATACTTCCACAAAAAATGGAAAATATAAATCCTCTTCTTCTGGTGAGTGCATACGATACCACTCATTTACCTTTCCAACCAATCAATCACCGTATCAAGAATTACATTCACCTCTAGTTAGCCTTCTTGCATTATAAGTCCAGCTTGATATGTACACAAACAAAAACTAAAACCAATGGCATCAATTCATTAAGAAGGCTTATCAGCTCTCAGAAAAGTATTCATCAAATTTCATGAATCATTTAATACTCCATCTCAGAACGTCCAAGGCAATATTTCCTCCTATATATTTCCTCTTGTGTCCGTGGACCTACTTAATTCATAACATCCCTCTGCATTCTGATTCAATAATCTTACATACTTATACATAAGAAAAATGTCAAGTTCCATAAATAAATCGTGTTTTTACTATTCTGTCAACAAAAAAATGAATTTATGGCACCACGCATTTACTATTCTTGTCCTCACCGAAATTATCCCTATGCATGGGAGGAATTCTAATTGCAACGCGGTTAAATAATGACGTAATCGCTGTCGCACGATCATATACTTCCAAACAGAAGTTGTTTGTGAAAAATTGGAGTCATCCCCCTATCCACCTGTTTTGTGTACTGATATAAATCTAACTGCAACGCACCTAAGCTTTTTCCAGCAACCGCCGATTACCCAGTTCATGCTTTCATTAGATCAAGTAGTTTTTTTAGCGATAGGGAACATTTCCTACATCAGCTCTTACCTAAACATTGCATTAAGGATGAACGTTGCCGTTTAGGGCGGAGGGCGGTATGCCTTACAAAAAGCTGTTTAAAGCATTGTTTAAAACATCATATTCTTCGTAACGAAATATACGTAGTTCCCACGAACATCCCACTAGATAATAGTTTTCAAACTGAAATCATTGAGGTTCTTGCGGTACTTCGTACCGTAGTTAACTAAACCATCTGTATCAAGAACACCTAGTTCTTGAATAAAGTTGAGGAAGAAGCCAACTGGTTCCTCTCATTTTCACATTTTCCATAAACGATGTCATTCATTTCCTGAACTAGTCTGACCTACATTTATATTTACTCAGCCCACACGACAATATCTAAAAACAAAGATGATCTGAAACTAGTTACAGATCGACTTTATGCAACTGTTCGATATGGTCCCAACGTAATTTTCCTAAATTCAGTATCCTTAAATTTGTGCCCGTGGACCTACTTAATTCATAACATCCCTCCGCTCCGTTTTTTAAATGGTTTAAGTGTCACTTGTTGTCGACAGTTGAATCTAAGGTTACGCTACTACAGAAAGCAAATTGGACGATTGATTTGGCAAAACATTTATTTAAAAAGTCCTCTAATCCCCATGTATTAGGTCTTTTTACATAATACTCCTTGTGTAAGCAAGTATGGTCGCCAATTTGCTCATTGAATGTATCCAACCCAGATAGGTTTTCTACTGAGCGACCCATCGAATTTATCCAACGAAAATGTTTTTCCTTCAGAGCGACCAAACTTCAAACGCATCCACATCAAGAATATTGGTTGTTGATAGACAAGTTAACACTAATTAGGATATTTTGAGCAACATGCTATTTTTACAGCAATTGGTGATTGGTAATATTGACTATTAGACGCTAATTCAATATTTCTCCGTCAAACTGAATGTAATCTTAATTAAGCCTCTTTCGAATATTGCAATTAGCGTTCTTATCCCACTGAATGCCGACTAATACTTCGCACCCGTGCTGAACATCCAAGCGCTTCTAATCCATACCCCAGACTAGGTGTATGTTCAGAATTGAGAGTATTGTTCTGTGTTAAGATCTGAATGATTGACGTTAGCTTAATAACAACTGGACGAAAGCACAGAAAAATAACTTTACACGTGAGATGCGAGACACGCGAAACGTGACACAATGTAACGAAGAAAGTAACGTAGGACGTGAAACGTGAGACGGAAAATATTATTAAAAGTTTGGTGCGGGCATAGGCAAAGTAGCCTTGAAGAGGGAACACGCCGCAGAACTTAGACGAAAATATCGTGAAAGATTGAAAGAGCGAAAACTTTTGACAGTAGAAACATCCTATACAATTTTGTTACCACGTTACCATGAAATCAACAGAGTGTTGAACGGAACAGATGAGAGTGACATACATGAAGAACAACAAACTGATGAAGTAAATGTATTATTACGGACCTGAACATAGGAGACATAGAGATTTATGAAACTATCGACGTACGGGTAGTTAGTAAATCGATACTAATTAAAACAGATACAGAAACGACTTAGATATGGAAATAATGAAGACGAATAGTAAAAAGCGTAAACTTACCAAAGACGAATGCGACGATCCAAACAGAATTATAAAATAGAAAATTATAACAATGATACTGGATTAATAGAAAGGTTTATTCATCTGTATTTTCTTTTGTTGGAGTAGTCATGATGAATATGACGAAAAACAAAAACAAAACATATTTGACAATTCGTTATTTAAAAGTATCTTTCGCGCTTGGTAGAAATCTTGACGTGGTGCGGGGGCTTAAACTACGATGAATCACTCAGGCTATGCTGACGGAAGCGTACGCCTCTAGTATGGCCACCCATGTCAGACAGGCTAGCGTGGAGTAACACACAAAAATCTACCACCTCTAATTCAGGGTGTTACGCGTCACCGTGCCTATTGGATGGTGTGCAGCCAAGGGTATACCGGTTGTATTATAACGCCGCCTTTCTGACACCGGGTCTAATCAGAGCAGTAAGCAGACCCTACCATATCAAAGAGGGGCTTTGATGTGGCGGACTATTTGAAACCCCAAGACTCGTGGGAACAAAAATGAATAATCAATATACAAAAAATACACATAACCTCGGAACCGGCGAAGATTACGCCCCACGTAAAATATGTAAAATTTATTAATGACCGGATGTCGGTGCTAAAAATACAGGGCCCATGGTACGATTATGTATTTATAAATGTGCATGCCCCAACAGAATCAACAGACGAAGAAACGAAGGACACATTATACGAGACCCTAGAGGAAGTATTTGATGGGATCTCATCATTCGATGTTAAAATCTTCCTCGGAGACCTCAACGCGACAATTGGAAAGGAATATATCTTCCAACCAACTATAGGTAAAGAAAGACTACACGACGTTTCAAATGATAATGGAATTCGAATTATCACGTTCGCAGCTTCAAAAAAACCTGGTGGTGAAAAGCACGATGTTCAAGCACAAGCAAATCCATAAAGCCACATGGATATCACCCGACGGGGTAACGCGTAACCAAATAGACCACTTCCTCATAGACAAGAGACACCACTCGAATATCCTTAGAGGAGCAGATTGCGATTCCGATCATCTTCTAATGATGGGCAAATTAGCAGTCAGCTCGCAGCAAACCTATACGGACAGTCACGGGGGACGAGCAATAAGCTCGACATTGATAAACTGAAAGATCTGCGCAAAAGGGCTGAATATGAACATGAACTAACGAATAAATTTAGCATCCTAGAGAATGGGAGTAGTGAGGAATATTTCCTCATATTAGGAAACGAATAGTGTGGACACCGAAAGGCTGTGGGCACTAAAAGGGCATCGATCAGATACGTAATTCAACAAACAGCCCAAAAGGTAGTAGGGTTTAAGAAAACAATTAACTCCAAACCTTGGTTCGAAGATCGAAGAACGCATACGCCTCAGAGCGGTCCACAGTCTAGTCAAAATAATTCGAGGCACAAACGGTTGTCTGGTCACAGAAACTAACAATGTCGTGACAAGATGGAAGCAATACTTTGAAAACCTGCTCAATGTGCATACCCATCAACCACAAATAAACTCACCAGACATACATACAGCCGAGCGTCAGATCCCAGAACCCTCTTTCAACGAAGTTGTAGACGCAATAAATCGATTGAAAAACATCAAGGCTCCCGTAGTCGACTGCATCCTGCAGAGCTTATGAAGCATGGAGGAGAGGCAATCGCTCGAGAGATCTGTGGCGTTTTTAACAGATACACACACAATACACAAGCAAATAGTGGAGAACACCGAACGGAAATCGAATAAGAAAATGCATTACAGCCGTATATGATAGCGATAACATAACAATTCCACATCAGTTGAGTGTACTTGAGCTAAGAAATCGAATGCATACACGCGGCAGTGGCCTGATGTGTTGAGCAGTGGTTAAATTGTTAGTGATTCTAACTGTCATAGCGTCAGTTCGGATCGCACGTTTTTCACTATCATCGTTAACGCTATAATTGGTGACACCACACACACACGCTTTCCCATAGTAAACAGAACTTTACGACTACGATCACCACTTTCGCATAGAGCACCGGCGCACTCGCCTGCTCTAACGTTCTTTGCTCGCTCGTTCCTCGGTCCGTCGTTCGCACACGAAGCTGATCGTAACAAAGTTACTGAGATGGGAGTAGTGTGGCGTTTCTAACAGATACACACACAACACACAAGCAAATAGTGAAGAACATCGAACGGAAATCGAATAAGAAAATGCATCAGACCCGTATACCATAGCGATAACATAACAATTCCACAGCAGTTGAGTGTACTTGAGTTTAGAAATCGAATTCGAGCCGTGGCAGTGGGCTAATGTGTTGAGCATTGGTTACGTTTTTAGTGATTCTAACTCTCATAGTGTCAGTTCGAATCACACGTTCTTTACTATCATCGCAAACGCTATAGATCTACCAACTGATTAAAACAATATGGAATAAGGAAGTCATTCCGGCAGAATGGAAAATCTCAACAGTCATCCCCATTTTCAAAAAAAGGCGACACATCTGACTGCGGAAACTACAGAGGAATATCATTGCTCCCGACCACATACAATATACTAAGAAATGTCATACTGTTGTAGTGTAACAACATACCCACGAAATGACCATGAACAATCATATCAAATAAATTAATTGCCCTTGTCACAATTAGCAAGTTTCAAGTAACCAGCATTCGTTGCCGACAATAATTCAAGGTCGATTCTTTTCATTGAGTAAAAAAAAAACGAATTGCTCCAGTTACGATTTGAAAGAATCATACGACACCCGCTTGCGAACTTGCCGCTAGCAGGTGATTCACAATTAATTGGGTCAACTCGTGTCATTGTTCTTACACTATGCCCTAAGCTGGTGATAGGAAATAGAATAGCACAATAAGTAGAATTAAATTGAGTGAATTATGAAATAAGACTGAAATAGTTTGTTAACAAAAATTGTATGAGTGAATTGAGAAATTTGTAAATAATTGAGTGTTTGATTGGGAGTATAAATACCCCAGCACTTTTGATAATAAATTAACCAAAAACCTATTGTGGAAATTGATTCAACACTGCGGCGACTTCGCCATAAACTTTCAGCGAGCTGCGCTTCGTACAGCACCAGTAGGGAGGTGGGTTTTAGACAGATCCTTACAACAATAAAAATATTACATGGCGCCAAAATATTACACTGTCGAGAACCACTCCGTACGCAGAAGAAATACTGGGAGACTACCGATGCGGATTCCGTAGGAACCAGTCAACGAGCGACCAAATGTTCACAGTAAGGCAACTGCTAGAAAAGAAGTGGGAATACAGAGAGACGGTTCACCAACTGTTCGTTGACTTCACAAAAGCCTACGACTCAGTCGCAAGACAAAGACTCTACCATATTGTAGTTGAGCTGGGAATCCCGGAAAAATATACCGCGCTCATTCAAATCTGCATGAACGAAAACAAAGGGCGAGTTAGAATAGAAAACCACCTCTCAGAACCATTTGAAATCCGGGTGGGGCGGGATGGGCTCTCACCATGTCTTTTTAAGCTTATGCTCGAGTACGTCATCAGAAAGGGACAAGACGACAGCATGGCCGGATCTTCCCTAAACGGGGTCACACAAGTGCTCACATATGTGGATGACATCGCCGTTTTGGGCGATAATCTCGAAACTGTAAGTAAAGACAGTGGAAACATCATGCAAGCGGCAGAAGAGGTGGGCCTAGAAATAAATGAAAACAAAACAAATGATAACGGTGAGAGTAAGTGGACCCCACGGAACACATATAAACGTCAAGATATTTGAAAAAGTAAAAAAATTTAAATATCTGGGAACAATACTGACGGCCAGTAAGGAAATGTCGAAGGAAATTAACAAAAGACTAAAGTCCGGCAACGCTAGTTGGCACGCAGTCAGTAAACTGCTGAAATCCCAACTGCTATGACGTAATTTAAAGCTTCGTGTCTATAGAACCATAATCATGCTGATTGTTCTATACGGATGCGAAACATGGGCTCTTACAAAACGGGAAGAGAACAAATTCCGCGTATTCGACAATAAAATTTAAGGGGTATCTTTGGCGGTGTTTATGAAGAGGAGGCAGGGCAATGGAGGAAACTTCACAACCACGAATTGGAAGAGCTATACCGCAAACCTACAATAGTGAGTGTAATCGGATTAAGATGGGCCGGACATGTGGCGCGAATGGGCAACGATAGGACCGTGCGTCGAATTCTTGTCGGAAGACCAATGGGAAAGGGACTAGTAGGCCGGCTGCAACGGAGATGGCGGGACAGTGTTAGGTTTAACCTTGAGGAGATCGGATCGGATGTTCAAGGGTTGAAGGTGAGAGCACAGGACAGAGAAGGATGGTGGAGTTGAGTCGGTGAGGTCATGCACTTCCGGGTTCCTATAGGCCAATAAATAGTAATAATAATCGTTCGCCATAAATAGTTGCACAGAAACAAGATTATTCCATATATTTCATATATTTTGTAAAACGTTGCTGCAATGAAATCAAAGAAAGAAAAAAAAAACCGGCACCAACGACGTTTTGCCCATCGCTTGATAAAAAAAAGGAATATAATGAAGGAAGGAAGGGTTTGAATTAAGCCCAACAATGTAATGTTTTCTGTGACAGAGGAGTAATTGAGCCCCTTCCCCATAACAAGTTCACATTTACTATGTATCTACGATAAAAACGTCTTCGATATCGATACTTACAGCACAGCTATCTTTCCAGCACTGAGCACATAATTTCCTAGCTTCAAACGTTATACTCAAACAGAAATGGTTCCACTTTAACCAACACTACTAACTACTAACCAATACCACCGCTAAATATATTAGTTTTCTAAAAACCAATTACTAACTATAATACCAACTTATTTACAGCTTTCATAGTGTTCTAATGAGTAAGGGCCTTAACACTGGCAATTCCTTCTGTCTGCCTACCTGAAAGGTGATTCCCTATTTTTTAAAGCTTGTGTATCTAATAGCAACATAAAAGGGAACGTAACCCACTCAAGAGAACCGAATTGATGTTCTGGACTTCCCTCCTGAACATAACATACAGTCGGTCGGGATTTCCCTTTCACGCGCACTTGCATTTTGTTTGGAACTGAAAATTAAATCGTCGTTCCCCCGTTTTGTTGTACTATATATGCGTCACTGTTTTCAGAGATGAATACTAATTTAAAATACAAAAATTATTCAAATAAGGGTTTTTTCTTGTAGTTTTCCCTTAATTTATTATTTGTTATTCATTAAAATTGTGCTATTGTCGTTATATAGATTTAAGATTATAGTTGTAAAGGAATTGCTATCCTAAATCTCTTAAGTACTAGTTGTAAAATATACCATAAATGTAATTATCTACTAAATAAAAATTGAATTGAATTGAATTAAAATACAAAATGACGTAACGGTTTTATGAAGGTTGTACAATAAGACTTTACAAAGGATAGCATTCAGAATATCGAAAATGGTTGTTCTTAGTGAGTATCATTGCCTACTAAACAGCTGCACAAAAAATTGGGTGTGAAAATCTTGATAGGGTAAGTGACGCGTTTACTTTCAGCGGATAATAAACGCAATTATAGAGTCGACTTTGAGTGTATTTGGCGCTTTTTTCTCGGATTAAGAATCCGTTTTTTAGTCGATACATAACTGTGGACGAAACATAGATACACTACTTCACTCCCAAAAAAGGAGCAATCAAAACAGTGAGATTTTGATAACAAAACTTACTCCGAAGAAAGCAAAACCGATAAAATTGGCCAGCAGCATAATAGGATGCACGCGGCATCCCATACTTCGATTACTTGGAAAAGGAAACCCAGTAAAGGGAGGGTATTATACTGCGGAAAATCTTTTTCTAAGGACTTATTGAGCGTCGTATCCCAGTAAATCTTAAAAAAATAGAAGATCTTCACTTCAGAAAAAAGTAATTAAATAGTTTCATTTTACATTTTACAATAGGTGCTTCTATAAGTAATTGAAAAATAAACTTTCCGCATAATGAGTCGTGTCGACTACATATTGCGAGAACTGCAGAACCTTCAAACAGCCACCAAACCTATGGCGAAAATGTAACAACTTTGGTGTCTATATTGCCAACTATTTTAGTTGAATGGCAACCGTTTTCCAACAAACATTGCCCACGACTTCGCTGATTTTTTTCATTAAGATCTTAGAGAAAACCACAAAATTTTGATTCCTCTTCAAAGATTTCCAGACTCTTCGGAGAAATCGGTGATAAATCAATTCAGTATGAAGTTCAATAAGATGTTATTCAATCGCGAATTGAAAAGAAACTATGGAAAGCGGCGACAGAAAGCGGTTTGCGCTGCGCGTGTAGAACACATTGATTACATAATTGCACCACATGGAAATAACCCAGTACATAGGCAATCTATAACAACTTATCTTTCATGAAATAAAGCAGTTGGTAGAGTAGATTCTGGTTATCTCAACATCAAACGGAAGTGGATTATTGGAGAAATGTACTTCAACGGATTGCCACAGTTATGAAGCTGTTGACATCGAGACGGCTTCTGTTTCGTGGTGATAACGAATTTGTTGGATCTTCTTCTTTAGGATATGTGAGATTATTAAGTGAAGTTATTGCGGCCTCAATGGCTCAGTTGATAAGGAGGCTGTGCCTTGCGTTTGATTGTGTAAACGTGGGTTCAATTGACGACTGTTGTGCAGTTCGACACATACTAAGTGGTAGGTTGGGTCCCAAACGCAGCCGCCCAGTGAAATACCACTCCATTAGGCTTGTAGTGCTCCGGGAACCCTACCATCCTCCCACAATCCCAATATAGCCGTTTCCTGTATTATATATATCTACACATTAAACAAAACCATTTATTATATAAATATATATTTCATCATTACTTAATAACTTCATCATTACTTAATAACAATATGCAAAGATCCATGTCGTCATATAACATACACATTTCCCATATAAGAAACACACATTAACCAAAACGCATTTCTATTATAAATATATACAAAGATCCATATTCCCATATAACATACACATTTCCTATATTATAAATATATGTCATCATTACCTAATAACAATGTACAAAATTCCATATCTTCATATAACATACACATACCAAATTAATTCAAACGATTCCTTATATAATAATACATAGTACCTATCCCAACCATCATCACAATTCCTTAAACGATTTCCAAAAATCGTTATCCTAAATGCATAAGAAGCTGCAATAGTTTTTGCTTAACACGATGAACCCTGAATCATCCCCATGTACATAGAGTAAATAAATATAATCACACAAGCGAAAACGACATAAGAAAACTAACGATAACAGCTTGATTTCGTTCATGCAAAAAGGAAACATATAGAAGAAAGAAAATGTAATAGGAAAGTTTTGTACTTTCGTACGAGGAGTGATAAATGGAATTTTGAGAAGAAAGCGTGTGTTGCTTAAACGAAAAGTATTAAAATATAAAATAGGAGGAAGAATTACAATTTTGACTAGGAAGCATGTGGTGCTTGACTTAAAAGAAAATTATTAAAATATATAATCAAAAGGAGTGATAGTTAGAATGTTGAGAAGGAAGCGTGTGTTGCTTAACTTAAACAAAAATTATTAAAATATAAAATAAAGAGAGCTGGCGTTACAAATTTGAAAGTGAAAGGAAGATGATTAAATCTTTGCTATTCTATTCAGTCAAAACAAGAATAATAAATTGTGTGTTTTAAAATTGTTATTGATTGTTTCATTTAAGTGAATTCGATAAAGTGTTGTTAATTAATAGACATGTCATTCGTCTTACTATACAATCAGTGTATGGACAATTTAATTAATTCCTATCTTACGGTTCGGTACGAAAAACGTCTACGCCCATCCCTCGGTCGTGTCGAGGAAGCACAGCGTTTGGATTAGAACAGGCTATAGGATCCCTGAAATGATTAGGAGAATTCCTTGACCATTTTTCGGAGTTTGGCTGAGAGACCTGGTCGAGAAAAAATAGCACTTCAGGGTTTATACTGACTAGTGGAGGTGTAGTGCTCCAAAAAGCCCTACCATCTTTTTCCGCCATTCCTAATCCAAAATCCCAGCAATATTACCCTAAAACCCAAAATCCTATCAAAACCTGGAAAAACCCAAACATTATCCAAAATTCGCAATAAACGAATCAAACATTCGTTTATCGCATAACATTTGCCCCCACGGCATAATAAAATCCAAAATCAAAATTAAAATTAAAATTCACAATAAACGAATCCAATATTCGTTTATTGTTCTATATTTGCTCCACAGCATCACCCAAATCCAAAATTCAGAGATTGTTATCTCTATCCTAAAAATTCCATTGAGTTAAACAAACAAAAACTCAAAAGCAGATACATTCACACATCTGCGTAATGGTTTCGTAAGAATTCAAGAAATTGATTTCTTATCTTGTGTAAACACAACATCTCGCTCGAAATATCCAAAAGATCGAGATTGTTGCACGAAAATGTGTATCTTTGAGATACAATTTTCGATTCCTTTTCCTTTATAAAGGAATGGTTTAGTGATCTCCGGGCCGCAGTTTAAATTCGTATTGTGTCCCTGGAGGAGATACCCCAGTGGAAGAAAAAATAAAACTCTTTAATTTGAAAACGAAGACAACCCGGATTTTCATTTTACTAAATATCACCTGGCCTGGAAGACCAAAAGAAGATCAAGGACAAAAGGCCAAATCTAAGGACGTTGCTCTTCCCTTTGGACTCAGAGGAAGCACGGCAACGAACCCTGTTGTGCGACAGGTTTTCGGGAACTTTTGAAACAGATCTCTTAGTCCTTTTAAGGATCAAGAAACACGCTTCCTGAAACCAGAAACACAACAAAAAATTTTTGGTGGCAGCGCGTGGGATACCCAAAATCCCCTACCACAGAAGACTCGGGGATTATCCAACAATCCCCTACCAAAGAGAGACTGGTGAAATTATCCACGAAGGACATCCCGATTAAGCGGAATCTGAAAATCCTCTGAAAATCTGAAAAGACTGGTGCGGATCCTAACAATCCACACGCACTCCAGGCCCATGCAGACTGATGAAATAATTCTGCAGAAGGAAAAAATTTTGCAACAAAAGTAAAAGCAGAATTTCTTTTAAAGCGTATTCCGGGGCTAACACCGGAAAGTGATTTAAATATTTTAAATTTTTTAAAAAAAGCGTATTCCGGGGCTGACACCGGAAAGTAAGTAAAACTTTTACGAGCGTTGCCTGGGGCTTAGACACCGGCGGTAGAAAAAGCAAAGTGTTAATTGTATGACGGCCACGAGTCCCGTGGAGAAGCAGGAAAATTTGTCCCGCATAACACTAGGAGCACAACACCAGGACCAAGCAGCTAGATCCAGCAGCGAAGACAGCAGCGGTAACACCAACAGGAGAAAGCTAAACCACGCACCAGGAAAATAAGGTAAAAGATTACATTTCTTAAATATATAGTGGAAAATTTTATGAGGCTAAGAGAGCTCCCCAAAGTGATAAATGTAACTTCTTAGAAACAAAAAGTGAACTCAAATTAAATTCAGTTTTATCATTTTTGTTTTGGTGATTGGCTCCCAAATAAATAAATTTTTAAAAAGTTTTGAAATTGTTAACAAAAAGGGGACGCCAAGAATAAATTGAATATTTATTTTAATTGTTCTTTTTACACGGGGATAAAGAATAAACCCCCAAGCCGAAAATTTTTTAATTTAAATTTCTGAAAAATATATATATACAGGCACAAGTGCCCAAAGTGACAAACAAAAAAATAAAAGAATTTTTTACAAATTTTTTTTAAAAAAGACAAGTACCCACTTATTTTTACAACTATTTAGGCTTGTAGAAAATTTTTAAATACATCCTTCTTAAACGCATTTTTTAAAAACAAAAAAAAACATATTTTTAACAAATTTTCAAAAATTTTTACACACATACATATACACATTTTTTTAAAATTCCAAGATTTTATTCTTCAAAAGGGGACAAAATAAAAACCCCATACAAAAATAAACTATAAATTAGATTTTTATTTTTTGATTTTTGATATATTTGAATTTACTATACACATACATATATACATATATTTCCTGAAATTATTTCAACTTTTTGGGGAAGATTTTTCTTACGTGATAAGCTGAACAATAACGAACAAAATTTAAATCCTTGGTCTTTGTCCTTAGCGTCTTTTTTGGAAAGTTTTCTTTGGGTCGAATTTTTCCTCTGAATCATCTGCGACTTTTTGAAAATCTATTCTGGGATATTTTTCTTTCGACAGTTTGGACACTTTTTCTGGGCGAAAGGGTTGATTTCTTTCACTTTGAACAGAACAAACATCCTCATATAGGATCGAATTTAAACGAGTTTGCAGAAGCTTTTTCGTCTTGTGTTTTCTTCTTGTTAGGAACGATGAAGATCTCATCTCTTTGTTCTCTACCCCTTTTCACCATCATTTGGGAAGGTCTGTTTCACAAATATGTCGTGAGCGACAAAAATAAACCGGGTACGCGTTCGCAGAGACCTGAGCCCGAGCTCATACAAAATCGCGAGGACGAAATATCGGAAACCGTACGTATGGAAACACGCGAACAGAGTTCTAGAATGAACTTACCAATAGGATTAAGTGACATACTGGGACTCGTGCCGATATTTAACGGTAATCCTGACGAATTAGAGGGTTTCGTCTCTTGTGGAGACATTTTGTTCTCACAAGCACAAGATGAGAATCAGAAGTCCTTTATTCTAAGGGTGGTCAAAACCAGATTGCAGGGACCGGCGCGTGATTCTATCAGACATAAAATCATTTCTACTTGGGAAGATCTTGTTTCAGAATTAGAGGGAGAATTTAAAGCTCTCATCTCTAGGTCTGCTGCCCAAAATAACTTAGTGGCAACAAAACAGGATAGCAAGGAGGGTGTGAAAGAATTTTCAACTAGACTCACACACCACCTGCATGAATTGGACAGCGCCACATACGCTAGTTCACCTGATCCTGCAGTCAGAACTTATCTTCTGGCTGAGAATCAGAGACTCGCGTTAAATACGTTTGAGGATGGGATACGAAACTCCAGCCCCAGAATCTTGGTGAAGTCTCACAACGCCCCAAATTTAAAAGCAGCCATCAGCTACGCTTTAGAACAATCTCAAAGATTAGGTAACGATAACTCAATGCTAACTTCCACTAACAATTTTAGAAATAACCAACAAATTGTTTGCCAAACATGCAACAAGAGGGGACATACTTCTGCGACTTGCTATCGCAACACTAATTTTCCTAATTTCGTCCCCCAACGCATTAAGACAGAGGTTGAACGTCTCCAATGCACATACTGTCGAAAGTATAATCACACTCAGGCAGAGTGCAGAACCACGTTAGCTCATATGCGAAACTGGGACCAACCTTCAACGAGTAGAAATCCTTTCAGAACTCAGCCCAATCATTCTCAAAATAGGACAATAACAAACTCGCCCCGCATTGAAAATCGTAATACCCGACAAAATCAAAACATTAACAGGGTATCCAATTCACAACAGGGAAACGAACTCACTCGGGCAGCGAGCAACGGCAATCCTTCTCGAGTGCAGACAATCGCCGATATACACCCCACCCCGATGTAAATTTTGAAATGCGCGTATTTTTCTGCCCTGAATTTAAGGAGCCAGTAATACGTGTAAAATTTAATCCATCGGATAAACAATACTCGACTTTCCTTATCGATACAGGCGCCGACATCAGCCTGATCAAATTAGATAACCCTTATATTGAACAATCTGTAGACAATTCAGACCCTGACTATATCCACCATTGCTGGGAAAACGGTCAGCACATGCGGAAAGGTATTGGGGGAGTTCGAATTCAGAACTAATAGGCACTCCATACCCTTTAAGCATAATCTATTTGTAGTGGGAAGCAACGTAGACTTCCAACACGATGGCATACTGGGAAGCGATTTCCTTACGAAGCACCAGTGCCACATTAACTTTGAAAAGGGATTCCTTAAATTCGCTGTAAAGAAGAGAACTATGGTAGAACTCGAGCAGTTTTTAGGGAACAAATATGAGGTCAAGGAAAATATTCAGAAGGCCACGCCTTACGAGGTGTCTTCCACGGATAATACAGGCATTCTTGAAAAATTGGATAACACCGTTCGTGAGTCAACATCCGAATCCGTTTGTCTACGGGCCGGATCTGATGCTGTGACAAACACAACGAAACCAACCAGCCTTGAATCTTCCTCTCCCCATTTAAATAAAGTTTGTGGTAACAGAAAAGGTAAGGAAACTGCCGAAAAACTGAGTTCAGGAACACATGAACCTGAAACTCTAATACCCTCAGTAACTTTAAAACGAAACACCACGGTCGACTACATAAAATTGCATTCACGATCTCAACAAATAATGGAGATTCCCTTTAAAGAAAAATCCAGTCAAGAACTGATTATTAAAAAATCCGAGATCATGCCAGGGATATATCTGGGTAATAGTTTGACAACACCACAGGACAACAAAATAAAGGTATTATTAATGAACACATTAGACACCGATCAAGAAGTAAGCACCAACGACATAGAAGTCGGATGGGAAGATCTGGATGACTACAATGTGTTAAAGGCGGACGAAACCCAAAATCTTCTAAAAAATAGGCTTGAACGGCTAGAATCACTCCTAGAGTTGCGTCATTGTAACCAGGAGGAAAGGAAATCTATCCTGAATATCTGTCGCACTTATAATAACCTATTTCTTCTCGAGGGTGACTACCTCACATATACTGACGCCATAGAGCATCAGATCATCACTGAGGAAGGAAAGCCCCCACTTTATATAAAACCGTATCGCCTACCAGATAGCTCCAAGCAAGAAATTCACAAACAGGTGAATGAAATGCTTCAGGACGAAGTAGTACAACAAAGTTTCAGTCCTTGGAATTCCCCTCTCTTACTAGTACCCAAGAAGGCAGGACCTGACGGGACAAAACGGTGGAGAGTGCTTGTTGACTTTAGAGCCTTAAATAAAATAACAGTCGGAGATGCATATCCATTGCCCAATATTACTGATATCTTGGACCAGCTAGGAAAAGCTAAATATTTTAGCACTTTAGATCTAGCAAATGGTTTCCACCAAATACGCATGGACAATAAAGACAAGGCAAAAACAGCGTTTAGCACACCCTTCGGACATTACGAATATAATCGAATGCCCTTCGGACTTAAAAACGCACCTGCCACATTCCAAAGGCTTATGAATAACGTACTCATGGGTCTCCAAGGAATAGAATGTTTCGTCTATGTAGATGATATTGTAATTTACGGATACGATCTGAACGATCACAATTCCCGACTTACCAGAGTTTTCGAGCGATTACAAAGGCACAATCTGAAAATACAACCAGAAAAGTGTCACTTCATAAGGAAAGAGCTCACCTACTTGGGGCATGTTATTTCAAAGGAAGGTATAAAACCAGATCCAGAAAAAACTAAAGCGGTGAAAACGTTTCCAACGCCCAAGAAACAAAAAGACGTAAAATCTTTTCTCGGTTTTGTAGGCTACTATAGAAAATTTATCCCTAATTTCGCCGAACTGGCAAAACCTTTAAGCAAATTACTCAGGAAGAATGTTCCATTTCATTGGGATGCCTTTTGTGATGAGGCATTCACAACTCTAAAAAGAAAGGTTATTACCCCACCAATACTGGCTTATCCAGACTTTAACCGGGAGTTTATAATAACCACGGATGCTAGCAATGTTGCGTTAGGAGCAGTCCTATCTCAAGGTACAATAGGACAAGATAAACCTATTGCTTTCACTAGCCGAACCCTAAACGACGCCGAAACACGGTATACAACGTCTGAAAAGGAATTACTAGCAATCGTTTTTGCATTAGCACAGTTCCGACCATATGTCTACGGACGAAAGTTCACAATAGTAACTGACCATAGCTCTCTACAGTGGCTTATAGGACGAAAGGATCCTACATCCAGACTTATGCGATGGAGAATTCTACTCGAAGAATATGAGTACACAATCGTCCATAGAAAAGGAAAGCAAAATGCAAATGCTGATGCTCTCAGCCGTATAACAATGACTACCCCAGTCGATCCCATCAAAAATAATATCCTCGTCACCACACGAAGTAAAGCCAAACTCGAAGAAGATGTGGCTGCACAATCATACAAAGATCCTACCAATCTTGTATGGCAGGAACAAACAGGGTCCATCTATACCAAGAAGAAACTTGGACTACGTATTATAATCCTCCCATTGATAGACTCTGCTGAGGAAGAAAACCTGGCAGGAAGAATCCCAAACTTCACCAAGCCAGACGTAGGTAAAATTACTTTTCATGAGCAAGATGGGTTATGCGCCATCACATTGCCATTGCCTTTCAGAAACCTAAGCGACCAGGAAACCGCTAAGAGATCCCTTATTGATCTGAAGAAGATTTGCGAAGACCGGAATTTCAATTCTATTGGAATCCTAGTGCTCTTCATAGAAAACGAATCAAAAGTAACACTCAATAACTTGCTAAAAGAAAATTTTGCTCACTTCAACGTGACAATGTACGTTTTCTCCAATAAAAAGAAGCTTTTAACAGATCCTTACGAAATACAAAAGTTACTCGCGGAATACCACAACTCACCTTTCGGAGGACACCAAGGAGCCACCCGAACAATCAATAGATTGAAGCAAAAATATTACTGGCGCACAATGACCGCTGACGTCGCGGCGTATATTCGAAAATGTGCTTCCTGCCAGATAAACAAAAGTGGAAGGAATCCTAGAATTCCTATGAAGATAACCACAACAAGCTCAAACCTTTCGAAAGAATTGCTTTAGATATAGTAGGACCATTACCAGTCAGCTATAATGGAAATAAATACCTACTAACGTTTCA
The DNA here is from genome assembly GCA_963931805.1 of Microdon myrmicae. Lineage (NCBI taxonomy): Eukaryota > Metazoa > Arthropoda > Insecta > Diptera > Syrphidae > Microdon > Microdon myrmicae. Next base: position 165,390,452 of record OZ007499.1, read on the forward strand.
AGACGATTTGACTAAATTCTCAGGAGCTTACGCACTGGCCAGCGCCAAAACCAAGGACGTGGCCAGAATTTTCGTTGAAAATATCGTCTGCCAGCGCGGCATACCATCTTCTCTATTAACTGACCGAGGTGCAAATTTTCTCAGCGCACTTTTTAAGGACATTTGTTCCTTACTTAAAATGAGAAAACTAAACACAGCACCCTACCATCCACAAACGAATGGAGCACTAGAACGGAGCCATAAAACTCTGGTGGAATACCTCCGCCACTATGTAAACCAGGATCCTCTCACTTGGGACACCTGGATACCTTACGCAATGTTTGTGTACAATACTACACCCCACAGTAATACAGGCTACACGCCGCATGAATTACTATATGGTTTCCCAGCCGAAATACCCAGTTCTCTCAGACAAAACCCCGAAAGCTCTTATAACTACGACCATTACGCAAACGAATTAAAAATGCGATTACAACATGGTTATCGTACAGCTAAGGGAATACTGATAGAGAAAAAACAAAAATCTAAAGCATACTACGACCAAAAAGTAGGCCGTAAGAAATTTAATGTTGGCGACAAGGTTCTATTAAAGAATCACTCAAGACCTAACAAACTAACCTCCCTGTGGAAAGGCCCCTACGAAATTGTAAAGATCCTATCCGAAGAAAATTCAATCCTCAAAATAGGAAAAGGAACTCGAATAGTCCACAACAATAATATAAAACTATTTGTGGATTAGGCAATCACGAATAAGAAACTCCAAAGAAAAATAAAAGTTGAAGAAAAAATGTATATATGTATAGATAACCTTACAAAAAAAAAAGAGAAATAAATAAATGCATACACGTATAGTAAACACAAAAAAAAATTATAAAGTAACACTGTACCAAAATACCACGATAATGTATTTAAAATTTGCGAAAAAAAAATTTTCTATTCAAATAATTGTATACGAATAAAATAATTTTGTAAATAGTATACAACACTTTTAATACCAAAAAAAAAAAAAAAGAAAAAAAAAACAAACAAAACACAAAAAATAAATATATAGATAAAAACAAATATTAACGCACTTAATAAAATAAGTTTATATCATGTTTAAAATAACCACCACTAACTTAAATAAATAAACAACAACAACAAAATTTTGTAATAACAATAAATAATCTTAGGTTATAAGAAAAAACACATTACATATATACGAAGAAAAAAAACGAAAATACAAAAACAAAACTTACAAAACAATGTTAAAATAAGAACTTCTAATATTTATATAAATACAAAACAGTTTTCAATTAAGAAATACTAAGAAAGTAAGAAAATTTTTATATAACAAAAAAAAAAAAAAAAAAAAAAGAACAAAACTAATATATGTAAATAATGAAAATTTATACGAGTATATAAACAATGAAAATTCGATGTAATACACAAATTGTAAGAATAAACCATAAAAACCTTACTTATCTATGTATCCTTTTACAAAGTATCCTTTTACAAATAGTACTTTATAAAAATAAAAACAAAAAAAAAACCAAAAGTTAAATTTAATATAATGAATTCAAATACTTATGTAATTATAAAACATTTTACAATTAACCTTACACTCAGAAAAAAAAGAAAATATTTTATTATATAACCATTGTGGAAACTTGGATACACGACCATAAATACGAATACATAAATATTAAGAAAAAAGAAACAAAGAACAAGAATTACACATTTATAATAAATATTGTATACATAAAGCTACTATGTTAGAAAATATCAGGCACATGTAACGGAATCACGATACCATCATCCTTATTCCCAATCACACTATTTTCCAGAAAATTAATCTCATAAAGATCAATTTTCTTTTTTTCAAGGAGGGGAGGATGTAGTGCTCCAAAAAGCCCTACCATCTTTTTCCGCCATTCCTAATCCAAAATCCCAGCAATATTACCCTAAAACCCAAAATCCTATCAAAACCTGGAAAAACCCAAACATTATCCAAAATTCGCAATAAACGAATCAAACATTCGTTTATCGCATAACATTTGCCCCCACGGCATAATAAAATCCAAAATCAAAATTAAAATTAAAATTCACAATAAACGAATCCAATATTCGTTTATTGTTCTATATTTGCTCCACAGCATCACCCAAATCCAAAATTCAGAGATTGTTATCTCTATCCTAAAAATTCCATTGAGTTAAAAAACAAACTCAAAAGCAGATACATTCACACATCTGCGTAATGGTTTCGTAAGAATTCAAGAAATTGATTTCTTATCTTGTGTAAACACAACATCTCGCTCGAAATATCCAAAAGATCGAGATTGTTGCACGAAAATGTGTATCTTTGAGATACAATTTTCGATTCCTTTTCCTTTATAAAGGAATGGTTTAGTGATCTCCGGGCCGCAGTTTAAATTCGTATTGTGTCCCTGGAGGAGATACCCCAGTGGAAGAAAAAATAAAACTCTTTAATTTGAAAACGAAGACAACCCGGATTTTCATTTTACTAAATATCACCTGGCCTGGAAGACCAAAAGAAGATCAAGGACAAAAGGCCAAATCTAAGGACGTTGCTCTTTCCTATGGACTCAGAGGAAGCACGGCAACGAACCCTGTTGTGTGACAGGTTTTCGGGAACTTTTGAAAGAGATCTCTTAGTCCTTTTAAGGATCAAGAAACACGCTTCCTGAAACCAGAAACACAACAGAGGTCCCAATTTTCTCAGCACACCCATTAAAAACATCTGCTCCCTACTCAAAATGAAATAATTTAATACAGTAGCCTACCATCCCTGAACTAACGGGTCACTAGAATGGAATTATAGGACCTTTTTTTTAACACTAACGCGCGTACAAAAGAGGATTTTGAACTACCTTTAAATGTCAGAGCACAGTGTGAGCGAATGGAGAAGAAGTGAATGGAGAAAGGAGGTGTCGATGTATATTGATGTTGAATGCCTGGACATCACAACCAAGAGGAAGCACATGAACAGGTAGAGCTTTCCACATCCTTGTGATTCGGGTCAAGGATAACTTCTATGTTTGTTTGCGGGCCTGAAGTTGACTTTCAACGTGAACAGATGGGCATTCACCGATTGACGAGTATCGCTGAAAATGTCTGAAGGGGCGGGGCACATTCAGCAAGTTCAGTTGAACGAGACCGTGATAATCCTATAGAAATAAGATAGGCATGATACGTTGCGCCTACGTTCTAAGGAAGGAATTAAATGACTTACGGCTGAGTCCTCAATAAGTTCCAATGCTCGTTTTTGCATCCTGTCGAGCACATGTAGTGCAGTTTTGGATGCACCTGTATGATGGGAGTTGAACTCCATTTTTGGACAAATATACGTATTGGGGATTCGCAACTAAATGCAGCAGGGTGAATCTAGTACGTTCATCGTCTAGTGCACTCCCCGGCCACCATACTCACCACGTCTGTCAACCACCAGCTGACAATGCGTCACCTGCTCAGGGACGCCATCAAGCTGTCACATTGATTCAAATATGACCAACGGTTTTTGGTCTGTCCCTGCTAGCTCTCCATCGCGAACGCACCGAAGTCAGTCTGCCTTCTTACAGTGGTTGTCATTTATTCATTATAATTACAGTAAAGTGTTTGTTAAACGAAGTGTATAAAACTAAGTATATAAAGGTCTAGTTTTCGCAATAAAGAGAGCACTACCAAGTTTGTTTGCGCGTTCGTGAATTCGCAACGGAAGTTCAAGGACTGTGACCAAGAGTTCTGCCGCATCATCTCCAACGCCATCCGCGGTCGCCTCGTTCCGTAGCATCATTGATGGCCGTTCGCTCGCCACCAATACGCCTTGTAAATAGTGGCCAGGTTGGATGGAGTGAATTATATTTTGCATCTCTTAAAGGAATCGCATACGTTTGGCCGCACTTTTCGCAGCTTCAAATATGTGGACATTCCAATTAAGAATCGAATTAATTCGAATGCCGAGGATTGATAGTTCCTTGACTTCGTCGATGTAAATGCCGTTCATCGACAGTGTATTTACTTTGGGGTTCGCCTTTGACGACAATAGGCAGCACTGACTTTTAAGGCATTGAATTCTACTCGGTTAGATAATCGCGATTGATATATCTTGTTGAGGTCGGGATTCAATGTACTAAGCATGAACTGCTGTTTGGTAATGACATTCGAAGGGTTTGGTCGGGAATGTTCATATGAGTATGAGAAGCCAACGTGCTATCATCAGCAAACGAGTGAATTGGGTTGTGGGTAATTGACAAAAGGTCATTTATAAAAATTAGGAAGAGAGTGGGTGAGAGTACCGACCCCTGGGGAACACCTCCATTAATTTGATGGGAGACAGATGTGATACCACCAAGAACCACTTAAATTGAACGGCCAGAAGGATATTTTCTTATCCATTGGATCAGGGAATTGTCCACTCCATATTAATGCAATTTTAACCCAGATATTTCGAAAGTTGACGGTTGATAAGTGATTTCATTACCTTCGAGCGAATAGAAATTAGTGCTATGGGACAGTGAGAAGAGAGGGACGACTTGCCCCCCACTTTTGGAAATTGGCTGAATGTTCCCTGACCCATCTATTTGGGAAACGGCCAATAGAATAAGGCAAATGGAAGAGTTTGCGCAGTGGTTTAGCGAGTGAAGAGAATTGGGGCAATGCAATCGGGACCTGTGGATTTGTGTGCATTTAGTTCTTTGAGTACGCGGGCCAGAGTACGCGTTCGGAAGTGAATCTGGCTCATGATGTGCTGCTTATGCTCAAGTTGAGGTGGAACTGATGTACAGATTCGCTTTTTCTGTTGCACTGGTGATTGCTCTGTCATCGACTATAAGCGATGGAATGGCTGACGGCACCGAGTTTTGAATGTTTTTCACAAATGCCCAGAAGTTTCTATTTCTTGTGAGAGAGTGTAGTATTTTTTATCTCACTCTCTCATGTAAGAACTTTGCCCGTTGAATATGCGCATTGCAGTTATTTTTATTTTCTATTAAATCGTTTCTGGTTTTCCTCTCTCTTGTTTGAATTATACAACCGGAACCTCAGCCTTAATACCTTCTCTGGACCCGGAATCGAAGCGCTTTCTCATAGAATCATATTGTTCTTTTGGGAGTTTTCTCGTTAATGTTGCTATTGGTTAGAGCAAACTTAGCTGACACAACACTGTGGTCTGAAGTGCCCAAGGGCGAAGAAAGTTCAATTGTGTATTTGTTTGGATGGGAGATGCGAAACAGGTCCAGTGTGTTGGCGAAATGGCCATCTATGTATAGTACCCGTGTTGGGTCATTGGTAAATTGAGTTAAACTATTTGAAGCAGCAAAGAGGCGGTCTGCGTTTGGAGTGACGAAGCGACTGAGAGTTATGCACATTGAAACCGGCCGCAAATATAAATTCAGTGTGCGGATATAGGGTCACGATCCTATCGATTGAATCAGACAGAGCATCAAATTCGTTAAAGCATGCGTTCCTATCCAAGTTTGGGCTTCTGTACAGAAAGCAGTAATGTATGATATGCTTACGAACGTGAAGTTTTTGCCAGGAGAAATTAAATTCTGGGTTGGAACAGAGCCCTTGTCGTGGCAGAAGCTGATACGCAATATCATTTTGTATGTACGTGGCTATACCACGATGTGGAAAGAACAGTGGCACCAAGTTATATCCAGGTAGATTAAAATCGGAAATATCTACATTTGTTATTACCTGGGTTTTGGTAAGTACAAGGATAGTTGGGTTTTGGTTAGAAACGTGGGTATACATAGAAGATAAATTTTGTCTCAGGCCGCGAATGTTACAGAAATCAACGCGAAGTTCCCGTTCCTTTGAAGTGGTCCTACACAGAAAACCAATACTGCCTCGGGAAACGATGCAAATCGGGACCAGCGATAGATAAGCGAAAGCAACCACTACAGAAGTTATGCCCTTGTAGTAGGTGCCCCTTCCATGACGAACATGATGCCACTCAGACATCAAAAACTCTCCAAAGATTATAAATCAATCGGGAGTATCGATGCCTGGGGGACGCAAACAGAGGTGCGAAAAAGAGCAAAACAGACCCAAGGAATGGAATCAGTAGAGGGTTATCCCGCACTGCGTATATCCTCGAACGTTTCACAGCACTAAGACGCTTGTGCGGAGATTCGTTTGTTTGCATAGGATCGCACAGAAAACTTTCGACAGCACTGGGATATGTGTGTGGAGATCCATTTGATTCCTTAGGAAACCACAGTAAGACTTGTCGCGAGAAACGATATGGCAACTGGGTATCATATGTATATTTAAGATTCCTAAAACGGATTGCACAACTGATCCGATGGTACGAATCACGGGGCAGAATCGCACGTACTGTTTCGTCGGCGGTCAGAACTTGACCCTTACCGAATTTCTCCTAATCACGTTAATCAAGATACCCCTATATGCAATGTTTGTTAACAGCATCACACCTCACAGCAGAACAGTCTACATACCACATGAACTATACCAGCCGAAAACCGCAGTTTTCTTTTAGATAAAATCCTATTACGCACCAGAAGCACCTATTCGAATACACATATATCGGGCCAAGCCCAATTTTATAATATGACACCATTTTGGACTTATTATTGTTAAATTAATAAATCCGCTAAGAAAAAATTCTATGACGGTATCGCTGCAAATATGTAACACTTATTATTTAGTATTGTATGTGAGGTTAAAATTGTAAAACCTGTAATGGTAACACTTATTGTACCTGGTTGGTAAACTTAGGTGTTGCAACTCTGCTTAATTTATAATAATATCGGCGAGGGAATTCGAAAAAAGGAATTCGCGATAACCCAAGCCGTTTCTCTATGTAGCGTCGCTTACCCGTGCTTTGCTGTTGCTAACCAGGTATGAGATTTTTTATTTCCGATAGGAAATCTCATGTGGGAGATCGGATGATGGCGATTTTTCAGGCCAATCTAAAGGCGAATCAATTTAAATCGTGGCGGTTTAATTATGTAACAAATATAACCATAGAGTCAATATGTACTCGATGCCGACAACATTTCCCTTAATCCTATCTAAAGAAATGTCTCCGAAACGGAACAAAGGATGGTGGCTATGAATAAATTGGCAGGACAACAATATCATTAAGATATACAAAAATATCTTTGGCCTGTTGTTCATTAAAATATAATTATCCCAGAAACCTACGGTTGTTACCAATCATAAACATTACCGGAAATTCCAAGTAGTGTTTAATGGTTTTATGACACTTGTGAACCCAAGGTACAATACAATATATTACTGAAATATCTGTTGCCATTTATTTTGGTGCATAATATAAATATAAATTTTAATAGGGAACGCACTCACTTTTGCGTGGTGTAGTTTCGCTGCGGCGGCTGTTGTTGCTGGGGCTTTTCCTTTACTGCCAGTATCAAGGTGAGTCGGTTGCTTCTTACGTTTTGGATTAGTTTTATTTTATACTCCTAAACTTTGCTTTGAAAGGTATGATATTCGTAAAATGTGCTCCAATCTACGTTTAAATAAATTACTTGCAGTTTTCTCTTGTTATGTTTGTAATTTTCTTATAGGCAGTTTATGGCACACAAGAATTATCACACATTTAATTATCCTGTTAAAGGGCACTAAATAAACTCAACTAGACCGGTGTGGGCATTGGTTTGAAATGTGCCTCCAGCATTGTTAGGGTATTCCAATATTCTTAGCACTTCAAAACCACAATTATAGTTATTTATTATTTCCTAATTTTTGTATGTTCACGTCCAGTTCTTATAGATTACTTAACTGGTTCTAATTGGCGCACGTTTGTTAATTCATCCATTTTTTAAAACTGTTATAGCGTTTGCGACGATAAAGGAGAGCGTGTGATTCGAACCAACGCTATCACGGTTAAAATCACTAAAAGATTGAACCAAAGCTCAACGCATCAGGCCACTGCCGCGTGTAAGAATTCGATTTTTAAACTCAAGTACACTCCACTGATGTGGAATTGCTATGCTCTTGCTTGATATACGGCTGATGTATTTTCTTATTCGATTTTCTTTCGGTGTTCTTCATGGCAGTGTATTGTGTGTGTATCTATTAGAAACGCCACCCTACTCCCTCCTCAGTAAGTTTGTTACGATCAACTTCTAGCGCGAACGACGGGGCGAAGAATCAGCGAGCAAGAGGACGTCGGACCAGCCGACTGTGCCGGGGCTCTATGCGGAAGTCATGATCGTAGAATTAAAGTTCTGTTTACCTATGGGAGATTCAGTATTATGTGTATGCAGATAACGTCGTAGTCGCCAATCTGGTGATTTTCATTAATTGATTATATTCCGCCGAACAGTGTCCACGAATAAAAGGTCACTTTTAATTTTTCTTTCACGGAGTTTATTTTATACTTTTTTTCACACTTTTCTTATCGAACCTCGCGACATGTATTTATTTATTTATTTTTATGGCTCGCGGCGGCACATTCTTAGTTTTTTGTACTATCGCGGACCCTGCGTGAGGGATGTTATCACTGGACTAACATGCAACGATTTTGTTGAAGGAAGGGAAATTCACCCGGTTGTTCTTTCTTTCTCTTAAATAAAACCTTCCCTTGGATATCCTCCTTTTTCCAAGAGGTTGTTCCTTTCCAGGCGATGGTACCCTCTATTGTCCTACGATTCCGTTTTGTTCGTAGCGATAATGTGTGGATGCACATAGACGCGAACGTTGCTGTCCATTTGGCCGGAGATAAGCCGGAGATCGTCAGGCTTTTCACACATCTGCGGTACCCTTTTGTGTACTTTACCCGCATGTGGTTTATGGCCCTGGTGATTTCCTGGGCCAAAGTCATTATCTTTCGCTACGATAATTTTACAAGGTTTTTATCTCGTTGTATGAACAGTGTCGGTTTGTTTATTGTTTATCTTCTGTTCACACCATAGTCCTTTCGATGAGGAAAAACCGAATTGCGGTTCGTTCAAGAGAAGATCATAAATTTCCTTATTTCTTGGCCATACTTTAATCGCATGGGATTTTGATGGCTGTCAGCGTCTAGTGCTGCCGCGCCGGCAACTTGTGTTTGCCCAGCTAATGGGTCGTCAAACAACTTCGTTTCTAGTGTAGTGTCCTTCGATAACCGTGCAGTCGGGCGTGGGGTTGATGACACCAGTATGTATGTCCCCTTTAGCTGGGCAAAAAGGTATTTCAGCTCACAGTGGTTTGTGAGGTTCGCGGCACGGCCACACTTTCTTCATGCCGACTTCTCACACAGCCACCGTGGTTTTCTTTTCTTGGCTCTGGCTGGTTGACCAATAAACTCCTTGAGTGTCCAACTTGTCCGTGTCCCGTCTGGTCAACGGAAAGGGATGTCAGCAATAACTTCACTTCTTCACCCATTAGTGACGGACAGCGGAACACTAGTCAGAAATTGAAAAGATAAATTTAATGTGCTCACCAATATATTTTCCGCGAATTCGAGCCCCGATGCCGGTCATTTGGAACGACCTGTGATGGCGTCGATAAACTCTTCGATGCGACATGTGAAGTTCCGCTCGCGTATTATTCAACGCGTTTGACGTGGACAGGACTGTAAGAAGCGAACCAGCAGTAGCCCTTAAGAACTGTGCTCCAGAACTGTCGCTAGTTCTTGGCAGGCACATTCGCTTATCTTATTCTGTACATATTTCTTATTCTGTGGACATTTTCTACCTGCTGCAATGTGACTCGAGTTCAGCTGATCCCAAAGAAGGGGAAAAAGTGTTCCCCACAAAATTACCGGCCGATAGCTTTACTGCCTATGTTATCTAAGGTGATGGAAAATGTCATCAATGCCGAGTTAATTAAATATTTGGAGTGCAACGGATTTCTGAATGATCGCCAATACGGATTCCATGGCAAGCTGTCCATGGGAGACCTTTCGACCCTTATTACCGATATATGGACATCTGCGGTTGAGGGGTATGTTGAGTCAAGGGCGGTTGCAGTGGATATCTGCAAGGCTTTGCACCGTGTCTGGCACACGGTATTGGTGAGCAAACTTCGTTCATACGGTCTTACCCAGCAGCTTTGCGACTGGACGAAGAGCTTCCTCGAAAATCGATTGATTCAGGTTGTTGTCGACGGCGAATGTTCGGATTTCTATTCCGTTAATTTCGGAGTGCCTTGCGGTTCTATTTTGGCTCGAATCTTGTTTTTGCTTCACATAAATGAATTGTTGGACTGAACGGATAACATAGTGTTCAGATTTGCGGGTGATAATACGATTGTTTGCTCTTTTTCGAGTGATCAGGCGATTAGTGCATCAACGTCGCACCAGCTGAGATGTAGTGTGATCCGGATAAGGTCCTGCAGTGGGGAATGCGGCTTCAATGTAGCGAAGACACAATGTACAACATTCAGAAAGAAAAGTAGATCATCGGTTCCACAGTTGATGATGAATGGCCAGGCCCTAGAATCTAAGGAAAGCATGAAATTGCTCGGCGTCACTGTCTGTGGGAATGCATTGTGGCATAAACACGTGTCGAACATCGCTCGGTGAGTCTCTGGAAAACGGAATTACCGTTTCAGAGCTAAGAAATATTTTACTCCGGCCCAACTTCTTCCTCTGTATAAATCTCAAATTAGACCCGCGCTCGAATATTGCTCTCATGTTTGAAGTGCTGCTCCTAAACATACCCTCGACTTACTTTAGAGCATACGGAGACGAGCGATCCGTCTAGTTAGAGACATGGCACTGACGTCGGGACTACATTCGCTATTACATCGAAGGCGTGTAGTTGACCTTCCACAGATTAGTAGTATTGTTCCGCGCAAGTCGGTTTATATGCGCTCCACAATACAGTTTAACGGATCGCATCAATTTGCGGTTCATCTCCCGACGAAAAAACGCAAATATTTATTGAACCCCCCTTTCAACTTTTGCATAGAGTTCCTGGTTTTAGTCACGGTGGTAAAAAAATAGTGAGTCGATGAAGTTAGTTTCGTTTTTGCAACGTAACTTAGAAGTCTGGAACTCCTTTCCTACGTTTCACCACCTTCTATCGGTTATATCAGAAAAGCAATATAACGGACATATGTTATAATCTGCGACAGTGGTACACAGTATAGTGCGGAAAGGGCAAATCATATACCAGGTGTATGTGTGGGGGTTTTCTCTATCCTACATGAGAAACAACCCACAATTCCAACCAACATTTCCTACCTAATTTCGACCGCCTTTCAGCGCGTCAAATCAACCCCATTTCCACCTACTTACCTGTTCACCTGCAAAGCATGTTTCCACCAAGGACACATAGCTAAACTCATTGTACGACGCAGACAATGCATAAATGAGTTTAGCTTACCTTTTTTGCCATACGGCAACTCGTGTCCATGTCGATTAGCGACAACCAAATCCAGCCGGACGAAGTTGTCGCATCATTGCAGATCCGCTTGGGAAATTTATCACCACATTCGATTGAATCACGTGATAATATTTCCCTAGCGTTACTTCGGCTTTTCTCCAGACACTTCATTCGCTGGGGATCAATGTTCTCTTTTTGCAGGTGAATATCATCAGCTTAATTCTCCTCTCTTTCTCAGTTCTGTCTTCGCATGGATCAATGTACACTGAACCCACCATACTACCGAATCAGGTCAATGGGTTCCGCTCAGAACTACATTGATTCATGCACATACAACCAAATCCACCCCAAGATAATCGTACAGCATGTTTCTGTTCTCTTATTGTCCCGCTCTCTTCGATCACCAGATGACCGATGTAACCTACCACACATCGAAGGACGTGGCAGTGAGAGAGCAGAAGTATGTTCTCTTTTGGTTGTATCCAATTTCTTCCCTTTTCAAGTCAGTCGATTAACGTGTTGAACTAAAGAAGCTGGTGTCGCTAATTGCCGCCGCGTGGGCATGCTCATGCACACGCTCGTCCGCGGACACCCGAATTGTAGTTGTAGAGTTATGTGTTGTGTGACCGCATCGGAATGTTCTCGCTAGTGAATATTTTCAATAAATTAAAACGGTTGCTGGCAGTGCTATCTGTTATCTTTTTTATTGATTACTTTGGTGTCTTAACTAACTTATTCGAATTCGACTTCAATCGTTTATTTATCTATCCACTCGAAGGAGATGTCGTCCAATATGCGCATCGGATTCGGTACAACCAGGAAGTGGACGTGCGTCCCATAAATGTTTACAATTAGACATTCCTCAATAAAGGTGAACATAAATCGATGCCGCATTTTGAGAGACGAATGGCTATACGACAAACCTGGGGTTACGAGCAACTCTTTTCGGACGTGATTATTCGAACAAATTCTTCCCACGGATCGATGGGAGATATAAGGAATACGTGCCGTACGTCGGCACATCTACCCTTATACCCCCGCATATGCATACGTTTTTTTCCGGTTTAACTAAGAGATGGCACTAGCGAGGGGTACACAACGTATTAATTTGCCATATACGTCATTTTGTTCGTCTGAGATTTAACTAGGAACACATGCAAGTTGAGTTCGCCAAAAACTAGCGTCTTAGCTTTATCGTTCAGTGATAATGTCTAGTTTTGTATCTGAAAAAAAAAAAACATGTGCGGCACGAATTGCTTTTCTTATTTAATCAAGAGAAAAAGGGTGTTGAAAGTCATAGTTGGCTGGTAGACCCATATGGTGAACACGCTCCATCAATTAGAATATGTGAGCCACGGCTTCAACAATTTAAAAGTGGTGATTTCAACGTGAAAGACACTGAGGGCTCTGGTAGACCACAAAAATGCAGAATTGCAGAAGTTATTGGATTATGACACAATTCAAATTCAACGGCAATTAGCAGAAGGATTGCATGTGTCACAAGAAACAATCAGCAGACGTTTACGATAAATAAGGAAGATCAATAAACTCGGTAAATGGGTCCCACACGATTTGAATCAACGTCAAACGGAAAATCCCAAAGACACTTGTGAAATGCTGTAATATTTTTGGGTGCACCACCGTGCTTCCGGTTTCCCGGGAAGAGTGGGCTACCGTGGTTGTCCTTCATGGATGTGTCGAACTCGTGTATATTTGTTTTTCCGAACAAAATCCTGAAAGTGTTACCGCACGATCATATTGAGCCACTAGCGTCGTACCTAAGTGTCTTTACACACGCGAGAAATACACTGTTTGCTAAAAGTCAATTGAAACAGACATTTAAAATTTAAACACAATTGCTGCTTTGGGAAAAAGGACATTTTATTCTCGGATTTAATGGATATACAAACAACTTTTGAGGAGCTCTTCTCCTCATGAGCGCTACTCATAGACTCTGCCAAGCGACTCCAATCAAGCCCCTCTTTCAAGGTGTTCACCTTCTCACTTCAAAAATTTAATTCTTAAATATCTTTATATTCTTTCGAAGGTCAAGACGCATCGCCACTTATCGTTTGATCCTTTGTAGGGGTTTTTCTTTGTGTTAGCCATCTGGCCAATTCAAACAAGAATTTTCGTGCATTTCAAATAGGTAGCACAAGATCCGTGGAAATTGGTTGTTAGTTTAGGATCTGGGAATCCGTGTCTATTAGCTAGTCATAAAACATCTGGTGTGGGAAAATATTATGTTTATGATTGCAAGAATTGTGTGTCGGCGTATCGAATAGATATGCCTTTGTTTGGAGACATGTACTTTTAGGTTTTGGATCTTGTAGGTTTTTTAGGTGCTAATTCCCTTTAGCATACCTGGGAAAATAATGCATTATGCTGTTTGATTTTAGGAAATTGAATCGAACAAATGCATTAAATTGAATAAATAAATGTGAATTCAAAAAATGAGAATTTGAGCGTTTAGTTCGATTTGGTTTGACATTGAATTCAATGTTATGGGGATATTAAATGGGTTTTCTTATAGGTGGGAGTAAAATGTAATGTGGGAGATAAATGTAATGTGGAGGAAAATGGTAGGACTTCTTGGAGCACTACAATGCTGCTCCAACGCCATGAAAGGAAATCGTTTTTGAATCGAATTCTAACGGGTGGCAAAAAATAGATTTATTTTGAAAACCCGAAGCGGAAAAAATCGTGGCTTTCACCTGGCGAAGCCGGTCCTTCAACACCAAGGCCAAATTGCATCAGCAAGAAGACCATGCTCTATGTTCTCTGGGATCAGAGCGGTATTGTATGTTATGAACTCCTGAAGCGCGCCCAACCCGTTAATACACAACGCTATAGTCAACAAATATTGAATTTAAACCACGCATTAATCGAAAGACGACCGGAATTGGCCAGAAGACATGGCAAAGTGATTTCGTTACCTGACAACGCGCCATCTCACACAGCAAAACTAGTGAAAGACACCTTACAATCGCTTGGATGGGACACCCCTCTGCACCCGCCATACTTCGAGACTTGGCGCCCGCGCTCGCAGAGCAACACTTCAGCGATTTCGAGGAAGTTGGAAAATGACGACAAATTACCTGAAAGATAGGCGAAATGTGTAGAAGCCGATGGCCAATTACCACAGACCCCGAAAAAACGTATGCATACACCTGATATGTACTTAAATGATAAGATTATAGTCTCTTAAAATTGCTGCAAATATCTACGGTAGCTGGCCACAGCAATAAGTATTTGGAAAATTTTACATTTCCGGCAAAAAACATTACTAAAAATATACCAGGCACTCAAGTAGCATAGGCATATTTTAAATAAGTTATAGAGCAGTGCAAAGACCGGTGTATGATACGACTGCTCCATCAACAACTGCTATAGGCGTAGGGAGCAAAATAATGTCAGGAAAACACACAAATAATATGAAGGAAATTAAAATCCATTATAATCGCTTACCATTCAAGTATCCGCACACAAAAACTGCGTATGTAAATATGGCAGTCATTCGCCGAAACAACACAAAGCACAGTGAGATCCACTTCCCGATCACAGTACTCGACTGCACTGGCGATTACACCAATGAGAGAAGAATTAATATCGTGACATTCAGAGTGCCGCCAAAAGTATCTCGATAACCAACTTTCAGACAACGTCCAAAGTAACGGTATACATCATTCCCTGCACAGTAGAAGCCTGCTCAAGGGGCAAATCGAGTAACAACAGTGATGGCATTACCATTTAACCGGAGTCAATAAAATATTCAGGGAATAAAGTGAAAAGAAATAACAATTACTTCAAATTAGACATCTAAAAGTCTGTATCAAGAATAATAAAAACTGCGATATATTCTTATGGATACTAAGTACAAGATTTTTACGATAGAAAGAAAAAAGGTTTTGACACAGAGATGATTGGTTTATTCATAGTCCAGAGGGTGATTGTCAGAAGTGGGAATGTTATTGGTGCTTATAAACTATTATATTTTTGTTCTTAAATCTAAGGGATCTACGAATAACGCTGGGCTCTACTTTGCTGATGGTTTGTCTCTTTATATATTTTTTTGTTGTTTAGAGGGATTTCATTCACCCTTGCTTCCGGCATATAGTATTATATTTGGACTGCTGTTGGAAAGTTGTACTTCGAATGCTTCCACTTTTATGTTCTTATTTTTCGTGATGGCATAATTTTTTGTTTTTTAATATATAATTTTCTTCTGTATATTCTAATTTTAACCTAAATTGAAATGAAATGCTTCATGGAGGGAAATTGTATGTGCAATAGCTGTTTGGTCCAGTACCTTGTAGAAGTTATATGGTTTGGTCTGTCCACACTATATGAAGTGCTTTTCTGTCTCTTCAAATATGTGTGTCGCGTTTCTGATGAATAGTGGAGAGCAATTTTTTCCGAATTTAGAACAAAGGCATTTATTTTGTACACTGTCGAAACCTTTTACTACAGGTTAGGGAGTTTATTACAAATCTGGAATCTGCTACATAGTCTGAAAAGTTCCAGGATTTTTATGAAAACAAGCGATTTTTGGGCGAATTTATTCCTCAACATAGTTGCCTTCGAGGGCGATACTCTTGGCATAGCGATTTTCCAACATTTCCATGTTCTTTCTGTAGTACGAAACGTCCAAGCCCTCGAAATGCGCCTCGGTTTTCGTGATGACTTCCTCATTCGATCTGAATCCTTTTCCCTGGAGCCATCGTTTAAGGTTTGGGAATAGATAATAGTCGTCAAATCGTAATTGGTCTAATTTGGCCATTGCTTTCAAGGACGTACATATATGGCGGTGCGTTATCGTGATGGTACAGAACAGCCTCCGCCGTATGGATCCCTTTTCTTATTTATTTCGTCATTCAGTTCGTCCAATAATCCTGTATAATACTCTCCTGTGACTGTTCTTCCCTTCTGCAGGTAATCGATGAAGATCACAGTCACCTGAACTTATAAGATACTGTAGTAACACATTTTCAAATTAATCTTCCTTCAATAATTAATTTACGCAATATATAAATCCACAACTATTATATATTGAAAACACGACAGCCTCTTTGCAAACCTAGGCTCTTAAGTAATCTCCATTTAGTGTTTAGGAGCCCTAACTGTAACTAAATTAATCTCCAGCAATTGGGTAGGCAAGCAACCCCCGACTCAAGATTCAAATAGTCGTCATATGAGGCTTCTGTATAAATTATAATATAACCGTTATCTGAGGCTGAGTTTGTCAATTAAACGGGTTTATATAGACCGCAGCTAATACAACTACTACGTGTATGCTTACGTTTTTTCGGGGTCTTTGGTAAAAAAATACGTAATTTTCTAGGGAAATTAATTCTTTTTATTCAAAATATTGCCCATCGGCTTCTACACATTTCGCGCATCCTTCAGGTAATTTATGAATAGCATGCCAGAAAAACTGCTTGTTTTGCGCGGCACAGCATTTGTCGAGCCATTTTCCAACTTCCTCGAAATCGTTGAAGTGCTGCTCTGCGAGCGCGTGCCCATTTGATGTGAAGAGGTCATAGTCAGATGGCGCCAAGTTTGGGGAAGATGGCGGGTGCAGGAGGATGTCCCATCCAAGCGATTTTAAGGTGTCTTTCACTAGTTTTGCTGTGTGAGATGGCGCGTTAGGGAGTATTGAAATCACTTTGCCATGTCTTCTGGCCCATTCTGGTCGTCTTTCCATTAATGTGTGGTTTACATTAAACATTTGTTGACGATAGCGTTGTGTATTAACGGGTTGGGCGCGCTTCAGGAGTTCATAACACACAATACCGCTCTGATCCCAGCAAACATAGAGCATGGTCTTCTTGCTGAAGCGATTTGGCCTTAGTGTTGAAGGACCGGCTTCGCCAGGTAAAAGCCACGATTTTTTCCGCTTCGGGTTTTCAAAATAAATCTATTTTTCGCCACCTGTCACAATTCGATTCAAAAACGATTTCCTTTCATGGCGTTGAAGCAGCATTTCACAAGTGTCGTTGGGATTTTACATTTGACGTTCATTCAAATCGTGTGGGACCAATTTACCGAGTTTATTGATCTTCCCCATTTGTCGTAAACGTCTGCTGATTGTTTCTTGTGACACATGTAATGCTTCTGCTAATTGCCGTTGAATTTGAGTTGTGTCATAATCCTATAACTTCTGCAATTGCTCGTCTTCACATGTTTGTGGTCTATCAAAGCGCTCAGTGTCTTTCACATTGAAATCACCACTTTTAAATTGTCGAAACCGTGTCTCACACGTTCTAAACTAAACTTATGCCAACACCTAGTATAACCATTTTTGAACCTGAATACTACCAATATAATCAATTAACATCATCAGCAATAATAAAATAATTCAACAAAAAGCTTTAGAATCTGCTGGAGAGCCGGTAGCTGGGCACCGCAAGGAAGCAGACGCTTGACTAAGCCCTGATAGGACCTGCGTCTAACTTACGGAGAAATTTTGTGTCATCTACGTTTTCTTGAATTTTTTATTTCTATTCTTTTACTCCTATTTTATTATTTATTACTTCATATTTTTATAGTTTTTTTTTATTTTTTCAATCTTTATCCAATCACTTGCCGTCCACAACTACCCGGATCTATCGATTTTGAGGAAGCTCTTCATCGAAGCGCAAAGCTGTTGGGGAAGTCGATATGAACGAAGCTTGCTCACCAATGTCCCGTGCCAGACAGGGAGCTGCACAAGATCTCCTTTCCCCAACGGTTAAGGAATAGGTGGTTCATCAATGAACAGTACAGGATGTCTGGCGCTGGTACAATTACATGGGAAAAAGAGAGGAACGAACAGCGGCCATCTGGACAACTGGAAATTCCCCTATAGAACGCAGACGTGTCCAGTGGCAAGTTGGATTCGCATATGCGAAGGTTAGAGGACTTCATTTCTACTGTTGTTATGCTCCGCCAAGGTGAGAAATGGAAGAATTCAAATTCTTTTAGGACAGGGTAACACAAGAAGCTAGAGATAAGAGCCCCCTTATAGTTGCTGGTGATTTCAACGCTTGGGCAGTAGAATGGGGAAGCACAAGGACCAACATTAGAGGTCAGACACTACTCGAAACCTTCGCAGTCATAGATGTGGTATTACTTAATGATGGTGCTGGTGACACCTTCATAAACGAGAAAGGCCGGTCCAAAATTGACATCACATTTGCCAGCTCCATGTTGGCAAGAAGTATGGAGTGGTGAGTTTTGGACACATACACCCATAGTGACCACCAAGCCAAATGTACGAAATATTTCCACACAGGGGATTCATCACTGGCAAATCGGCGAAGAAAACTCAGCAAAATAGGTGGAGAGAGAAGGACCTCGATGCGGAACTCCTCGATTATATACTGCAAGACCAAATCGAACAGTTTGACGCAGAAGCCGATGCGAAGAGGCAGGCTGGAAAAGCCATGAAGTGTCTAACTACCGCATGTGGTGCTTCTATGCCACAACAAAGACAACCAGCAGGGGCTATCAAGCCCGTGTATTTTGTCGATCCCAGAAATCGCCCATGTGCGATCGGAGTGTAACAGGTTAAGACGCTTGCAACAAAGAGCAAGAAACCGTAACACCTACCCACAGTTGCATGCAGAACTCGTCAACAAACGGAAGGAGTTGAGGAATGTGATCCCCTAGAGTAAATATGACGCGTTCTGTCCCCTAAGGGATGAATTAAATAGCAACCCATGGGGCAGCGCCTACAGGATAGCCATGAAAAGAATACACAACAACAGTAGTCAAATGCAAAAAAGTAAAAGTGACGTGGCTAAAATCGTTGCTGTCCTCTTCCCGCAGTGTGATGAGGTGTTGAGAGCCCAAGAGGAATGCAGCATCACCGAAAGGTAAATACCTCCTTTGACTACCAAAGGGGTGCTCTTGGATGCAAGGGTCGTTAAAAAAACAAAATCCCAGGACTGGGTGATATTTTTAACGCTGTAGTGAAGACTGCTTTAACAAAAAAACCGGAAGTATTCAGCAGTCTCTTCACGACCTGCTTCCAAACAGGACAATTTCCTCAACGATACAAAAAAAAAAACACCGGCTTGTGCTTATACCAAAAGGAGGGAAGAATCCAGAAGCGTCGTCTTATCGCCCATTGTGCATGCTGGACACAACAGGGAAACTGCTTGAGCGAGTAATTGTCAATCGCTTGGAATAATTCACTGAGCGGGCATCGGTGCTCTCTGAATGGCAGTATGAGTTCCGGAAAGGTAGATCAGCCGGTAAGGCACTATCTGTGGTGTGCGACATCGCTCGCAATCCGATAACTGGAACACGATGGCTAGAAGGTACGAAAAAATATTGCGCCGTAGTGAAACTGGACGTTCAAAATTCATTTAACTCGGTGAACTGGAATCGGATTTTAGAAACGTTAGGCGATCTACAAGTCTCACGCTACTTGGTGCGTAACAAACTATATCTCGAATAGAAGACTGCTCTATGACACTCATTAGGCATCACAGGAATATAAAATAATAGCGGGTGTGCCCTAGGGATCTGTATTATGTCCACTGTTATGGAATATCATGTATGATGGTGCTCGGGTTTAATGTACCAGAAGGAACTAGAATCGTTGGGTACGCAGATGATTTGGCGATAATAGCCATCGCTAAACATCTAGATGACTTTGAAAATATTTTCTTCCAAACAATACAGAGCATTAAGTGCTGGTTAGATATGGTCGCACTGAAAGCCGAACATAAGACAGAGCCAGTTTTAATAACCAGCCACAAGAAAGTTGAACACCTTGATTTAGAAAGAGAAGGACAAATAATCAGATCCAGTCCCTATATTATATACCTTGGTGTTATAGTCAACAACAGGTTGTCCTTCAAAGAACACTTGAGTATGCAAAGTTTTGGCAAGACTGCTACCCAATGTTGGTGGACCTCACCTCACATAAGGAAACTGATAACCAGTGTCAACACCTTCATTATAATGTATGCGGTTCATATACGGACAGGAGCCGCACAGTATAAGTCGTACATGAGGGGAGTGAACTCAGTGCATAGGCTGGCATCATAACGAGTGTGCTGCGCATTCCGATCGGTGAAATTACGCACGACAGAAGCAGATTCAGGTAAAAATGATTCTCCTCAACATGCATGCAGACCTAAACAAAATTATTAGAGAACAAAAATATGTTGGGCTACAAACACTACAATGTGATTAGGAGAAATAGACCCCAATCCACACAAGGAGGCAGTGCTGTACTCTTAATTAAAACAAGTCTTCGACATAGGGTCCTTTAAAGCAAAGAAGTGCACAACTTTCAAGCGATGGAAGTTTTGATTGTTGACATTCCTCTTCAAAGTCAGATGCATTTATATGTGGTATCAATATATGCTGCACAAATCAGAGTTGGATACACAGTGACTGAGGGCGGACGTGTTTTCAATTCGGCGATTGCGTGAAATTAAAAAGTCATTTTTGTGAGTCGCGAGTGTTTTAAACATAAAGACTATCTATAAATAAACACCAACCATAAAAACAGTAAAAACAAAATTAATATGTAAAGAATCAAATAAAAGAGAACGAAAAAAAAGGAAAAACAGTAAAAATTTCCAAAAAAAAAAAAAAAAAAAATTAAAAATTAAAAAAGAGTTAATATTAAATGTTGTTTCATTGTTGCTACCAACATGTTTTATTCAAAACACAAATGTTTGATTTAGTCGAAGAAAACAAAAAAAAAGACAAGACAGTCAAAACAAAGAAACTCGAAATCAAATAAACAAAACAAGACATATAATAAACGTAAAAACAATGCAGTGAAGTGCGAAAAATAAAATAATTGTCAACTAAAAGAAATAAAATATATCACCTCGGTCGCAAGCGAGAAAAATAAAACTACTAAGCAATACATAATTGAATCGGAAGTTAGTGCTAGTGTAAGGTGACTGGCTCTTGGTCGGGGCTTGGCGAGTTCGAGTCAGCTTACGGAGAAATCGGATTGCGTCGAGGTTTGTACAGCGGGTCAAGTTTTATTTTTCTTAATGAAAACAAACACTCTATGGTTTCCATATACCAGCATGAACACGGAAGAAGAAAAACACGCAACAACAAACAAAAGGTGCCACGAAAAACGCGATTGTGACGCGAATTAAAGCCACGAAAATAACAATGGAGAAAAAAGAACAGCAAGGAGGACAGTGAGCACTCTTCCCCCTCCAACTTTAACCTGTATTGTGGCAAATAATTCATTCGCTTCTCTTGCATCGTCAGAGTCTGACGACGAAGAAGAGGAGATCACCACGGCTAGAAGAGAGACGCCGGAAGAAAGCTATGGCTGTTCCCGAACAGCAAAAAGCCATCCAACAACAACAAAAACCGAAGCCAAAAGTCGACCAACAGCAAACAATCTCAACATCAAAACAGCAACAGCAGCTACTAACAGAAAATCGCCCACAGGAACAAGCAAGCAGCACAACAGCAGCAAATCAACAACAGCAACAACAACAACAACCGAAAAATAAAGATGCCACGAATCAACACTATCCGATATTGAGTATGGGGAATTAATTGGTAAGTCTTTGTTAAGGAAGGTAGCTCTGTAGGAAACAATTTTGTAATTAAACCACTGGCAGGCTTGCCATTCAAACCTTTGCGGTGCCAGACCACGACAAAATTAAAGAGGTTTTAAAAAGAGCCACCGCGGAATTTGACTCGTTTACGCCGAAAAACAAAGGGCGTAACAGTGCTATTTAAAGGGCGTCGACACTGAAATGGAACTGGAGACACTGGTCGAAATGCTTTAAAAGCTGAAGCATGAAGATCTCGAGTTTATCGCAATAAAACCGATCACCACAACCAAGGCAAGAAGAGAAAACCGGAAGCTTTAATTTTGGTCCAATTATAACCGAGCAGCAGAATTGGTGGTCTTGTAGCGGTTCTTTAATACATTCCCAAAGAACCGCCCATCCTCTTAAATGAACCACCTTCCAAACCCACCATACCTACCTGCAATTTTGGGCAGCGTAAGTTACCCTTCATTCTCTTTCACCTGAAAGTTAAACCTCATTAAGGCATGCATCACATTGAATTTTTCTGTTTATGAACCGTACCATATCTCCATCGGCTCGGCTTGTCAGCAATTATAATAGATAAATACTAGCTGGCCAGCGTAATTGTTGACATAGCCGTAGCCGATGGTTTCTTGCTACGGTTCATATCCATTTATTGCCCCAGTCCCAAGGTTCGCAACACTTGCGACCAATTTCCTTTGTCGGTTATCTACCGATAATGGGATTTGGGCACTAATATGATTGACGTTAGACAATCATAACCCAAATCATGCTAACGATGCTCCGGCCTGTAAAACAAACAAAAGCTATCATAGCCTAGGTCATAGGCGAGCGAACCATCGGTTTGCTTATCGCCACGAAAAAATCTATAGCCTACAATGGCATTAGCATGAACGCCTAAGTAAACACGATGTGCATATCATCGTGACCCTAACGTTTTTGTGTATCTTGAAGCAAAAAAGCCTATTTCGTTCAAAGGCGCAGCTCATCAAAGATTTATGGCCTCGAAATAGCGCTTCTGTTTATTTAAGACACAGAAACCTATTTCTCCATTCGGCGATTTTTCGCCATCGCATATCTCTATAATACCAATTCATTGCAGCAGCCCATGTTTATTTAAATGCACTTTCGTCGTCGCCGATATCCAGGCTGAAGGGCAACGTACTTGTGCTATACGCACACAGACACAATCCTCCCCTATCGATGAAATTCGCGGGCATCGAACTGAAAAATGTACATTACATTTGGAGTCAGATTTCAGCGTCAAAAGAGTGTACATGCACTATACGCGCTTTTAAGTTTATTTTTGAATATACGGAGTCGAAAAAAAATAATATCTTTTTGTCTTGTGCGTGATCCGGTATCAAGTGTGTGTTGAAGTCTGTCCTTATGCGAGACGTTTAAATACCGCGTAACTCTTGTCACCAAAGAGAACAATAAATTAAGAGAAACTAAATAGGTGAAAGAAACTTGTGCCAAATAAAATAAAAAAGGAAGTTAAATCAGTGTGTTAATAAAGATTCTTTCATCGAACGTGACGCGTTTTATTTGACCTTTGGAGAGCAGTTGCGGCATTATTCAGTGGGCGTTCGCGATCTATCTGTGTGTGTTTTCTGAATCCGCGCCCGTGCAGGTGCACTAGTTAAACACTACCCACAGTCTAACGAAAATTAAAGTCCTGGATCATCAAAGGCAGAGACATTCTCCAATGTGTCCGCTGCGGCGAACTGTGAAATGCTGCATCGTTGCGTAAAATACGAACAGGACCATAAAGCAGAAGAATGCCCACTGGGGAAAGAAAGGGTTGAATGCAAAGCCCTTCAAGTGTGCTATGGGGAGAACAACCAAACAGGCTACAACACTGGTCGCCACAAATACTCCCACACAGACTGAAAAAACATCACAAGCAGACGTGCTCACAATCTTGCTCAATCTGCACAGACAGATGACACAGCTGCAAAGTCAAATAAACGAGATCGACTCGCACTTGCCCAGTCTAAATAAAAAGTCAATAGAAACCCTCTAACCAAAACATTAATCAAAGCTCTTGCGGTGAATGTAAATTTAGTACTATGAACTGAGAGAAGAGCCAAGGTTTTCAGCCTGTTGCAAGATGAAAACCCTGATATACTTCTGGCAGGGGAAACAAAGTTAAATCGATCAATTCCCCCATAGGCGCAACGTATCGTGCCTATATATTTTCTATAGGTATTATCACGGTCTTTGCTCAACTGAACTTGCTGAATGTGTTCCACCTCCTCAGAAATTTTCCCGCAATATCCATCAATATGAGGAAGCGCATCAATTCACGTTGAAAGTAAACTTCAGGCGCACAAATAAATATAGAGAGTCATTCTTTAGCCGAACCACACAAATGTGGAATACTCTACCTCATCATGTGTTTCCTCGTCGTTGTAATGTCCAGGCATTTAAAACCAATGTACATCTATACCTCCTTTCCTTACCCACTTCCTCTCCTTCCGCTCGCACTGTGCTCTGACATTTAAGAGTATCCCCTCATATAATCCCCTTTTGTGGGCGCGTTTGTGTTAAAAAAAATAAAAAAAACCCTAAGCATAAGATAGGCCATAAAAACCACGATGTTATAGGTAGAGACCATCCTAACTCCTCTCAAGGGGGTGGTGTCGCAATCTTTATTAGAAAAGGAATCCATCTTAAAGTTATATATAGTGGAGAAGTGCGCAGGTTCCGTGTGCTGAAAGCCTGTATTGTACGCATACCCCTTCAGCAAGGAAGGGGTTTGTGTGCGACTGCGGTCTATGCACCAGAGGAGCACCAATATAACCTCTTTATAGCAGAACTCGAGACACTCTTTCGATGCTTACAATTGCACCTGGACAAAAACTATTTTATCCTAGGTGCAAATATGAACGCCTAGCGTAAAAATTGGGGAAATTATATATCTACTACCACAGGAAATCAGTTGGCTGGTTTGTTAGATCTGTATCATGTACCAGGTGTACCGGTCTGAAGTAAGCGTCAAGATACAAATGTATCGATAGGGAACGTTTATTGTGAACGAGCCCATATTTTTTTTTTTTATTTGGTTACTATGATATCTGTCAAACATATTTAGTATGCATCAAGTCATTGTACAAACAACACCTTTTTTATTAATCCTGTTAAAAATGTCGAATTTTGTACCAATAAATGATGATTTGCGGAAAGCATTAATTTTTTGTTTTCATTTGAAGAAAAGTGCTGCAGAGTCGCATCGAATGCTTGTCGAGGCTTATGGTGATCATGCTCCATCGGAAGCAGCATACAAAAGATGGTTTAAGCGGTTCAGAGATAATGATTTTGATGTGCGAAATGAAGAAGGTGGAAGACCACCAGTTTGAAGACGCCGAATTGCAAACAATATTGGATTAAGATGACACTTTAAGTCAAAAACAAATGCCACAAATGTTAAATGTTGCCCAACAAACAATTTCTGACCGTTTAAAAGCTATGGAAAATATCCAAAAGTGTGGAAACTGGGTGCCACATGAATTGAATGACAGACAGATGAAAAAGCGAAACACCACATGTGAAACGTTGCTTCCACAACACGAAAGGAAGTCAGTATTGCATCGAATTGTGACTGGTGATGAAAAATGGATTTATTTTAAAAATCCCAAACGCAAAAAATCATGGGTACATCCAGGAGAAGCGTCAACATCAACTGCAATGCCTGATCGGGTCGGAAAAAGATAATGCTCCGTGTTTGGTGGGACCAGAAGGGGTTGGTGTATCATGAACTCCTAAAACTTGGCGAAACTGTTGATGCGCAACGCTACAAATGATCAACAACAACAAATGATCAATTTGAACAATGTATTGATCGAAAAACGACCAGAATGGGCCACAAGACACAGAAAGATAATTTTGTTGCATGATAATGCTCCGACTCATACAGCAAAACCCGTCAAAGAAACAATAAAAGCTCTCGGCTGGGAAGTGTTACACCACCCGCCGTATTCACCAGACTTGGCTCCTTCCGACTACCATTTGTTTTCATCGATGGTACACGCATTGGCTGAGCAGCATTTCAATTCCTACGAAGAAGTCGAAAATTGGGTCTCCGAATAGTTTGCCTCAAAAGACTTTATTGGGGTGGTATCCACAAAATGCCAGAAAGGTGGTCGAAATGTGTAGAAAGCAATGGCCAATACTTCGAATAAAATATTTTTTACTTTTTTTTAACTTTTACTTTACTAAAAAACAACGGTCACTTCATACCGGTACACCTGGCAGAATATAAAACTGACCTACTAGTTACGGGATATCAATCGTTCCCTTGAGGTAGATGGTTCATAGATATCTTGCTTATTGACTCACGACTGAAACTACTTAACACCAGTAGACGAAACAGAAACTTTTTACGGACCATCGAATACGACAGTGACCCCTGTGCATTCACGGCAGTAATAAAGCTTCCAAACGATCTGGCAGATCTGGAGGAATTCGTGATCCCGCAACCCTACAACTACGGGGCAACGAGGTGGTCACGGTTCACCAGATTATTAACAAGAAAACTGCGTTCGAATGGCTTTAATTTGCTAGTAAATACAGACCTCACAAATGACGAAATCGACAAATACTTATTTATATATAAGTAAGTTAAATTTTAAGTAAAACAGAAAAAAAAAGATGGCACAAAGTTTTTCGAATTTTTCTTTGTCAGACATATAATCATAACTAAAGCCACAAATTACGTCCTGTCGCCGGAACGAAAGGCAATTTGCACAATAGTCATATTATGTTTAGCTAAGAGTGTCTGCGTAGGACCAGTAAATTATAATATAAGATAATTAAGCTGAACCAGGTATTTAGTGCTACTTAACCCCCAACACGAGAGGCAATGCTTTGTTCGAATGGTGGCAAGCAAAAACCATCGAACATAAGTTAGAAATTTACCCCAATTTCTTTCCCAAGAGGGGGCTCCTGAACTCAGTACTGAACTCTTAAATACAAATATTAGTATTCGAAATTGTCTTCGGACTACCGAATACGATAGTGACCACTATGGACTTCCAGTGACAATCGCATTTCACGTGAACAAACTCTGCTCGACCAATGTGATCAGCTTTTTTCGTTCAATTTTCATAAAGCACATTGGTCAGATTTTGAACGCATTATGAAAAGGGAAATCCCCTCAAATTAGATGGTTCCACCTATCAATACAAATTAAAAAAATTAAATATATCGGTCTCAAGATTACACTAGCCAATATAGAAACGCAGCTATCGATGCTCTGTTTACACAAAAAAGTTCCCTCCTATCTGGACTGAAACTCTTCTATCGGCAGTTCACCAACCGACAAATCCCGGAAATAGGGACACTCAATCTCTTGATCCGTAACCTTCTACTGCTGATTCGTGAAAACTACAGAACAGCTATAAACTCAAAATGAGGAAACAAAATTCGTGCAATAATCCCTAATTGCTCGAATATGTTCGCTCAGATAAATAATGTATTCCGAAAGAAGAATCATAATGGTATTCCCTGTTTAAAAATAGCACGAACTTTAGCGAATTGCCAAATACTGCTAAACGCAGGGATTATCAGTTACAAAATAAAATAAAAGAACACGATCTAGTTACAATAAATAAAAGAACACGATCTTTTATTTATAGCACTTTATATTGGGAAGCGTCAATCTTATGACTACTTCTATTCGAATCTATCTTAAGACTCTTATAATATTTATTTGTTTTACGAGAGGCACTTGCCGCTTCGGAATCTAACTTAAGACTCATTTATCTTTATATTTTTACTGAAAATCGAACATAACAAATATGATATAATGTACCTCAGGTAATTACAAAATGTCTACCTGTAAATAGGTCTGTTAATAGGTAATTAGGCACTTCAAATATAATTACATTCTAACGACATTATAAAGATGTATTCATTCTGCTATGCTCACATTATGTTCATGCCATGTTTCTGTTATGACTATGTTATGCTTATGTTATGTTTATGTTATGGCTATGTTATGTTTATGTTATGACTATGCTATTATATGTAACAATTATCCCCGACAATATCATTTCTTAGGGCTAATCTCTATTGAAATTATTTAAGACTTAAAAAGTGATGCAAAGGTTAGCTAATTTCTCAGTCCCAATCCAACTACATAGTTGCTCAAAGTTCTCCAAATTCCACAACTGTTTTCCGAAAATAGTCTAACATTAATATGACTATATATATTTAAAAATTATACCTGAATTCGAAGCCAACCATATCACTTATAAATTTCATTGTGTTAGCGCTTCACACCGTCACTGCAATGCAGATCACGGACTTCACGGAAGGTAGTCCACAATTGAGGAGAAACACAATGGGTTTCCTTTTCAATAATCGGAAGGACAGAATTACTTATCGTTTCGTCTTATCGCTATATCATATCTACGTATGTGTAAAGCACAGTTATCACAGAAGCCAATAACATGAGTTTAAGAATTCGAAAACCCGTCACCCAGAATCCGGAAGTTGTATATTCGTAGAGTAAACTAAACCCCATCAGATTCCTATATGTTAGTCAGTTTCCGTATAATCCTCAATGCCGTCAATTCTTGAGAGTTTCCACACGTGCATGTCCTTTTTTGCACCAAGAAACTTTCACTTGATTTGATTAGAGTTTCTGACGCTCTTGTTGTTGTTACTGTTGTCGCTTTTTCTTATAATATATAGCAGGTTTCGTACTAAAACTTTCACACCCCTGACGGTCGCGCTCCTTCTTTGTATCCAGCCAACCTATCCTTTGCGTTCACACCTTGTATTGTTTTGTGTTAAACGACGTGTCATCCTTAAATCTGGTCACGCCTTATTTCCGATGATAAGAAGGTAAAGTTTTGGGACGTTTCCAGATGGTAGAAAGGCGAGACGTTGAAGGTGAACGACGATATGTTTATATCCTCCGACTTTGGTATAATCGAAAGATATTCTAGTAGGTGTATGACAATTGCTGTTAATAGTGATGGTGACGCAGGCATATGAGCATTCTGACTTTTGAATAAGCCATTTGAGTGAAATTGATTTGGATCTGTGCAGATCTTCATCCTGTGTAACTACGACAATTTTGTTTTCAGTTGAGTTGCCTTAAGAAGACTGGTCTTCATAATTATTGCTTTATAGGAAAAAGATAATGTTTGTCTGGTGAGGATATATTTAAGACAACATTATATTGTTAGCGGCAGTGGAAATACTTGACATTTTCTATGTGGTTCGGTGTTAAGTTGTTTTATTGAAAGTACACAAATCCCATCACATGCCAACCAAAGTAACTGTGAATATGTAATAACATTTGTGAAACGTAAGTTTGAATGGAATAGCTACCTATCTGACCAATGTATATACTATGACACATGTATTTCCTACTCTTAATCAAATCCCATATCTTTTTACTCAACCTATATCAGTGGGTAAATATAACATTATAGAATATAACAACACAAAAAATCGATGAAATAGTAAATTGGAACCAATCCAAGTAGATGAAAAGATTAAATATCAATATGTTTCCTCTATAGTTCGGAAATATGTGTGAACATCCAAAATTTGAGCAAGTATTTATCGGAACCAGGTATTCCATAAAACCAGCTGCTAAGATGCCAACATTAAAATGTTAGTTCTGAAAAATGTAAAAATACTTCAGGCATTTAAGACGGCACTATCTATCTATCTACATATAAGTAAAGTAATTAGTGAGGTGTTTTTGATAAGGGTTTGTAGTGATCATATTGTGACGCATATGACAATCAGTACTAGAATATTCGAGAAAGTCCGAAACAAAGTACTAGAATATTGTAGGAAGTACTGGAAAACTGGGGACTAGGAACAGCAGAACATTCAAGGCTATGGAACGGACGGAAACGAAACGCCGAATCAGGAAACGGTATAAATACGTCGCACACCGATCATGGAGACAAGTTATAAGTAAGAAAGTGAAGCAAGCGATAAGTAAGAAGTAAGCAGTCAAAGACGCGATAAGTACGGAAGTGATAAGTCAAGAAATCGTTAAGTGTACAGTAAATGTAACGGTTGTTATTAACGGACTAATCAAGTGTTATATTAATTCAAAATCGAATTAACGGCTCTTATTTATTCAAAATAATAAATCCAGCGAACCCTAAGCTCGCTACAATATCAACTGGGAGCTTTTCAATAATTTGAATGCGACTACAAACAAATTGTGATTATTTTGTTTCCTCCTGGTAGTTATGGGATACTCTGCCTTTCTCCACTTAAAAGTGGGATTATTAAATGAACATTGAAGACCTTTGTTCATAAGGGCTGCATGAGTCGCATTGGTAAGAAATTATAAGGAGTGGACAAACTCACAAGTTCAATTAAACATCAATTCAACGTGGTACGCGTCTTAGGGAAACTTCTCTGAAATACTCGGAGTCAGTAGCGACTTTCAACCCTGAATCGGGTGTTGTGTGACAGTTTCTCTGCCACATAAAATTGTGTATGTGAATACAAAAATTGAATGGGTTACCTGTTCCTCCTCTGAAACTCTCTTTGATGCTGGCAATCTTTTCGTTTATTCAAAATGTTATAACTTGTTCAACCAAAAAGAACACGCGGGGCAAACTTTTTCTGTCTTTTAGTTCTTTAACATTTACTTTTTCTTTAACTTCTTTTAGTTCTTTAACATTAACTTTTTCTGTCGTTTTTACATTTTCCTTTTTAACTTCTTTTAGTTCTTTTACATTAACTTTTTCTGTCGGGACGTTGCCTTTCTTCCGCTTTTTTCCAACTGTTTTCTTTTTTTGCTTTTTTCCGTTGTCAAACGTCAACAACGGAATTCCGAACCGTATTTTTGAAAAAGGTTAACCCTTCATCTCTCTCGCTCTCCATTCACGTCCACTTCGAAAAACAAATTCGAACTCGAAGAACTGCACGATCCACACCCGAATCGGGGCGGGTTCAAAAACTCACTTCTGGATCGTGCAATTCTTCCACCACCTTACCATCGTACTATTTTAAAACAAAATTATATTAAACACAAATTATCAAATGATGGTGGTGGCCGACGTACGTAACACACCTCCCCCCTCCACAAGACTGCGTGGCATTCTTAGGAGAGGAATGTCACGCCGGAGAGTGGACGGTGGAGAGCAAACAAACAAACAATCAGCAGACCAATCAACAATTAAATAAATAAATAAATTAGTCTGCAAGCTTAAGTGTTAATGTTAGTAATGATTATACTACTTATATATCATTGTTAGTAGGAAATAAATAAATCATGCTTAAGTGCTAATGTTAGTAGGGTTTATACTACTTATATATGAGGGTTAGTACAAATAAATAAATAAATAAATAAATAACATTTAATAGGGGAACACTAACTACACAGATTCCCATCTATCGCGGCGGGCCCGACACTGAAACGACGGTCCGACAGAAAGCTCGACCGCCCACACGATCCGGTCAGGACCCCCTCGCTAAGGCGAGGCGATCCCCTCTCGTTCAACCTCCGAAATGTCACCCGGCCGGCGAAAGCGTCCCGCTCCTATATATTTACTTTAATCCTCCTCTTTTGGACTCGGTACTTGCCCCGGTCCATGGGTTGGTAGGTCGGGGGTTTTGTCCCGATTCGACGGCAAAACCTACCGTCACCCGACATTATAGTGCGCTTTCGCACTTTCATATATGCGATCCAACCCCTAGCACTGGGGTTTGCCTCTGCAGTCTGCGCTGGGACTGCGCCTGCAGCATTAGGCCTGGCCTTAAATACTTTCGTCAGACTCTCAAGTTGGTATCCCTCGACGAAGGTCCTTTACAAGGACGAAGATTCCGGAGGGTAACCAGAGTCTGGCCAGCTAGGATCAGGGTCTCCAAGTTACCGGAAGGCTTAACCTTTCTGTAATTGTTCTTTTATAAAAAAAGTTGTCTATAACTATATGTTATTAACGTCCACTGTTTGGGGTTCATCCGGATGACCACGTGGGTAGCACGTGGTTGAACAGCTTTTCGCAGCCCTCTCCTGTATGGGTAGGGTCTCCGGGCGAGTACCTGCCGCAGTATCGACCTTAACAGGTCCCTTTGGCACGTCTCCCCGTTTGGCTGCCACACGCTCAACCCTTCCCGTCCCATTGCTGATAAATTGAATGGAGAATGGCACGGGATTTACGGTCGTTCGGGGAAAAACCAAACAACCACCCGGCCCGTCTACCTTACAATTCCGAGACAGGAAGTCGTACCCCAACAATCCGTCTTCCTCCAAACCCGGCAAGGAGTCTACTATTTGGAAACTGCAGGGAATCTCATGGTGCAACTTGAAATTCCCAGTGCAGCATCCCCTAGACTTGCCTTTGACAAACAGCGCTTGGAGCGTTGTAGATTTATGCACATCCATGCCATATCTAGGATGGAGTGCCTTCAGCTTCAACAGGCTGATCTCAGCGCCGGTGTCCACGATTAGGCGCGTAGGGTTCCTACGGCCAATGTCTAGAGGGAGAGCGACAATCGGGACTCGAGTCGGCGAAAACTGAGAACAGCTGGAGCTGGGTTTCGTTTTTAGTGCGGTCGGGTAGGATCTTGCCGACCCGACCTTGGGGAGTTTCCCGAACTCTCCCATTTTGCCTTATGTCGATACTCTGCCGCCTTGTGAGTGTGTCGACCGCAAAACTCGCACAATGTTCCGCTCCCCCGTTCAGGAATATTCCGCTCGGGAGTCCCACTGGACTCCGAACTAGCGGAACTGGAGCTATTCTTTCTGCCCACTTTGGGCCCAATGCGCCGGGGCTGCCATTCCCGGCACCCCGCGCTGCCTGATGCGGCGTCATGTCTCGCATCCGTTTTTGAGGATTTCGAGTCCATGGAGTCGGGTCGCTTACCGCCACCGCTCGACACGGACGATCGTCGCCCATCATCTCTACCTACTTTCCGGGAATCCTCACTCTCCGTGCTACTATTACCGGCCCTCCGATTTCGCCGACGCTGCCTCCGGCGCTTTCCGCGTCTATTTCTCGCTCTTCCCCCAGTCCCCACACGGGTGTCTTGCTCTCGGCTCGCAACAGGTGCTGTTCCGGCGTGCCGCCTATGGGGAGAACCCTGGGAATTCTGTTGTTTTTCCCACCTTTGCCTGTATTCGCACCCGCGCAAGCTATGCCCTTGTCGGCCACAAAACTCGCAACAGCACCGGACGCTGAATACTCTGGGGCCTGATGTCGCTGGTCCGCCGCCCGTAGACGGGGGCTGCGGCTCTGGTAGGGCTCTCCGCTGATACTGCGGTCGCTGATAAGACGGTTCTTGCCGTGCGAAATCGCCCTGCTGACCTCTACCCCTGTATGTAGTCTGGGGACCGCGCGTCCTCGTCGGACGGTCCGGGCAGTCCACTATATCGTGGCCATACCGCCAACACTCGCGACAGAAGGGAGTGTTTCGTCTTTGTAGACACTCGTCGTATACGTGACCCCTCACCTTGCAGAAGCTGCATGTTGTCTGGGATTCCAGGGGGCGAGCCGATCGATCAACCGAATCCCGGACCGGATTGTCCCGACCCGATCGATCTCCAGGCACATACGCCCCTTGAGCCAAACCCTGCGACCCTTCACTCCGACTTGAGGAAGACACGGTATTTGACCACGCTCCCTCACCAGAGGAGGCCGGAGCATAGGCACCAGCATCCCGTCTATAATTGAGAGGTCCACACGACTGCCCCCGAACGAAACCATCCTCTCCCCGCCGATGACTATCAGGCTCTTCGGCCGGCAACACGAATGACACCGCCCGGGGATTTAAGTTCGACAACACCGGCGCCGGCGCCGCGGTGCAATCCCTAAAAGTGGAGGATGTGTTTTCCAAAAGGGTCGAGCAACTTCCCGGTCCTAACTCTAGTGTTTCCGACGCTCGCTCGGCGATCCCGTGCCGCGCATCTAGAAACAGGTCGCCCTGCCTCAGCATCTTCCTACGAGCTCGCTCAAACCCGGTTAGGTGGTCCACCAGGCTACGAAAAGGGACATTACCCAACGCGAGAAGGAAGTGCTTTAGTCCTTCCTCCCTCAGACCCCTTACCAACACCGGTTTGGCCATGCCCTCAAGCTGGCTGGCGAAGACGGACCTACCCTGGCGACCATAAAAGCGCTCAGCTGCCTCCTCGCACCGTACCACGGCCCGCTTCACTCGGGAAACGAAACCTGTGGCATCCTCGGAAGGAAGTTGTCGCATTTTGGAAAGTTGCGCACACAACTCTTCATACGACACCCGGGGTTCGTAGGCCTCTTTAAGACGCTGTTCCGCTTCAAGGAATGTCGTGGGTGGTCTCTCCTCGAACATCCGATAGGCGTCGCCGCTCAGCCTAGAGGGCAGCCACCGGAGGAAGGTAGGTTCCTCCTCCACCGCCAGCCCATCCAAGGTCCTTCTACAGCCCTTGAGAAACGAAGAGAGTCTCTCGGCCGTATCCGGGCCTTCCTGTCCCGAAAACATGGGGACCGCCTTCGACACAAGGTCGAAAACCCTATCTGTGCCCAGCATGGTCCGTACAGGACATGCTTGTGGGCCCAGTTTGAAATACGAGGGCATCGGCGTGTCCTCCATGCTCCCGACAGGCTGTTTACCGACGGTGGGTGGGGGGCGTGTTGGCGATCGGTCGTCCACAAATTCGTCCCTCGAATCATGGAACGCCTCCGTATCCACCTCGTCAACCGGCGGCTCGGGAAATGCCTCGGGTCGTGCCCGGGCAGGGGTGCCCTCTCGGACATCTCTTTGACGCTGCCTTGTTTGCATCTGCCGGCCGTCTAACTAAACCTAAAATCTCACGATACTAAGAACCGAACTCGTAACCTCGACAAGCCCTGCGGCCAACAGTAAACCCGGGAAAAACAACGGTCCAACAAAAACACAACAACAAACACAACTCGTCCAACGAGAGAACCAACCCGAACGCGACAGAACCAATCCGCACACGAGCCGGCCGTATATCGGATACAAGCCCACAACGTCCGAGCAGATCAGTGCTTCACCCCGAAATCCCCGATCGTTAAAGGTCACACACGGAACGAGGGGGCGCGAAAAACAACAATGGACACAACCCCCACAACAGGCAAACAACCACTCCTAAAGGGGACAACCACTCCTCTCGCAGCTACAAAACTACAGACCGCGCAAAGAACCTCACAACACAAACAGCAACCACACTCACCGAGAAGAGAGAGAGAGAGAAAGGGGGAAGGAAATAAAATTTAGGCACAAGAAGAGAAGAAAAAAATAATCAAACGTGTCTCTTGTCGCGTATAAGAACAAAATCTAAACGCGCAGTCAAAAAAGAAGGAAGAAAAGCTTAATCACAATTTCAAAAAAAAAAAAAAATATCCCAGGTTAAGACAGTGCTACAAATAAATGGTTATCACATATATAAATAAATAAATAAATAAATAAACAAATAATAGCACCAATCAATTTTCAAGAATAAAGAAAAGAGAGAAAAAATTTAACTACATATATATACATATAGGTTTCAGCTCTGCCTGCAACTCCGCAATTTCACTCCAATTGATACGTTGGCTGTCTCTTCCGTTTCGAAAATGAACAAAACCATAACCTTTGGAGACGCACTCTTCATCCACAGCGACCTCGCAGCTCAATATTTTTCTATATGCACCTGTATCGACTATTCTGTGCAGACACACAACTCCGATCGCCTCACTGAGCCGCTAAGCCAAATCAGCAAACCTGCCGCGGTCCGTCCGGAAGGTCTGTCCAGTCAGCTTGTGCCGTGTCCTGCGACTTGAGATGCACAGGTTTCTCCTGGATTTGGGTTTTTCAAGCACTTACGAGTTTGACTCAGGCTTCCTCAAATCCTGTCCGCAGCGCCAGTTTGTGACAGTTTCTCTGCCACATAAAATTGTGTATGTGAATACAAAAATTGAATGGGTTACCTGTTCCTCCTCTGAAACTCTCTTTGATGCTGGCAATCTTTTCGTTTATTCAAAATGTTATAACTTGTTCAACCAAAAAGAACACGCGGGGCAAACTTTTTCTGTCTTTTAGTTCTTTAACATTTACTTTTTCTTTAACTTCTTTTAGTTCTTTAACATTAACTTTTTCTGTCGTTTTTACATTTTCCTTTTTAACTTCTTTTAGTTCTTTTACATTAACTTTTTCTGTCGGGACGTTGCCTTTCTTCCGCTTTTTTCCAACTGTTTTCTTTTTTTGCTTTTTTCCGTTGTCAAACGTCAACAACGGAATTCCGAACCGTATTTTTGAAAAAGGTTAACCCTCCATCTCTCTCGCTCTCCATTCACGTCCACTTCGAAAAACAAATTCGAACTCGAAGAACTGCACGATCCACACCCGAATCGGGGCGGGTTCAAAAACTCACTTCTGGATCGTGCAATTCTTCCACCACCTTACCATCGTACTATTTTAAAACAAAATTATATTAAACACAAATTATCAAATGATGGTGGTGGCCGACGTACGTAATAGTTGAAATAGGATGAAATAAATGAACTCTTAATGTATCAAACAGAACATTATACATTCACAGGAGTGTTAAGGACTTGGGTATAGTCAACTATATGTGCTCAAGATAGGTCTTGCATTTTATAATTCCTGCGATTTCTTGCAAGAAAAAAAAAGTTGTTCCCCGTGGAATTCTTACAGAATAAAAATCCACTACCAGAAGGTGCTCACGCTTTCTGGGGTGGATCCTACCTGGGGCTATTGATGTCGTCGTGAATTTACAACGTAACCAATGCTAGCGGTCCCTGGTGATTTCAGGCTACCGATGAAGGGGTTCCTCTTACCAATCGACAATTATCTTCCTCTCGCAACAGCGGTGTTATACTTTCATGTACCCATTGGGTATGAAATACTGCTTCTGCCAGTTTTGACATATACAATTGTCTAAAGAGAAATGAACCAAAATCACTGCAATTCTCCCTCCGCGGGACAGCACAAAAGACAACTCAATTTAGTTCTTTTTTCAACGGCGAACAATACATTTTGGGTAACGGTAAAACGTATGATCCGGTGAGAAACGACGGACAATTTAATTAAATTTTATTATAGAAACGAACAGCACATTTGTCGTATCTTTAGAATTTATGTTAATTTGATTGAATTTTTATTTCAACACACGAATGACCCGTCACATGAAAGAACCGGACACCATCAGAAGACAAAAACGAAGAAAAAAAAGAAAACAGAAAGCTCACTCCTCTTGAGCGACTGAACCAAGTCGCCGTATCTCTTCCTCCGTTGTCCCTTTGTTCTCGTAACACCGTTGCTTCGACTAAGATTCCTGACCATAACTGTCCCGAAACTGATCGTAACGGCATAGCCATATTTTGCTTAGATATGTGGGGGTATAAGCTAGATGTGCCGAAGTATGGCACGTATTCCTTATATCTCCCATCGTTCCGTGGGAAGAATTTGTTCGGGTAATCACGTCCGAAAAGAGTTGCTCGTAACCCCAGGTTTGTCGTATAGCCATTCGTCTCTCAAAATGCGGCATCGATTTATGTTCACCTTTATTGAGGAATGTCTAATTGTAAACATTTATGGGACGCACGTCCACTTCCTGGTTGTACCGAATCCGATGCGCATATTGGACGACATCTCCTTCGAGTGGATAGATAAATAAACGATTGAAGTCTAATTCGAATAAGTGAGTTAAGACACCAAAGTAATCAATAAAAAAGATAACAGATAGCACTGCCAGCAAGCGTTTTAATTTATTGAAAACATTCACTTGTGAGAACATTCCGATGCGGTCACACAACACATAACTCAGATAATATTTCTAATTACAATTACAACGTACTGGTTCAAACGGCTTATTTCACAGTGTAGCATGTCCGCGGACGAGCGTGTGCATGAGCATGCACACGCGGTGGCAATTGGCGACACCACCTCCCTTGATTAAACACGTTAATCGACTGACTTAAAAAGGGAAGAAATTGGATACAACCAAAAGAGAACATACTTCTGCTATCTCATTGCCACGTCCTTCGATGTGTGGTAGGTTACATTACGTAACATAGGTTAGATATGGCTAGGCTTCTTTAAGGCGCACGAAGAGCCACCCATCGCTTTAACCCAACAAAACCTGCCAATACCTGCAACAATACTTACTTGGAAGACATTAGCCGTGGCAAAATCATCTAGAATGATTACCGTTTGCTATTTTGCTATCGCATTAGCATCTATAGAACTTCACCCAGGGGCATGCTTGCATACAAACCATCATGTCTTAAAATCCAATTCGGCTTTCCCATCGTGTAACCGACATAAACATCCGAACATGTCAATACGCATGGCTGAGGAGCATTTTCCCCATATTCGGCATGTCATGCTTACCCTTGCCTTATCGGCAGACCCATCGGCCGATCGTCATATCGACAATATACAGCATAGCCATCGCTGGCTACCCACAAGCGATCGAGTGTTATTTAAAGTAAACACACGCTCGATTTATCGACCTATGGGACGTTACATTTCGAGTAGAATCAGAATGACCCTTCACCCTATGGCAAAAGTGTAAACAAACACTGCCTCCATGCTCACCAGATACAGCTGCAGCCGATAGTTTCCCATCCATTCCGTAATCATATATTGCACCGATATCCTGAGGTTCGCAACACTTGCGACCAATTCCCTTTCATCGGCTTTCAACCGGTCATGGGATTCGGGCATGAATATGACTGTTGTTTTAGCAATCAAACCCATGTTCATGCCTATGATGACCCGCCTGAAAACTAAATTAAACACACAGTATCTCACAGTGTTTGTTTACTTACCCGCACATTAATCCAAACATATAGCCATCCAGCCTGACCCCTTGCCGCCGTCGACGAGGTTTCTGCTGACTTATGTCAACAAAATAATTTTTCTCCTGGTGCACCGGAGCCATATGGCTAAATCAAACAAAGCGCATCTAATACCAGTAGTCCCTTTGTTTGAACATGTGCAGTATCGTTCGTCGTCGATATTTCGAACGAATGGGGCATCGTACCTGTACCTGTACGGAAACGTGAATAATCCATCTAGATGACAGCTGGTGGAAGTTGATCTCGACGAACACCGACGAGTCAGATTTCGTCATCTTAAGAGTGCACACGCACTATACGCGTCTTTTGAGATTCTTTAATATATGGAATCGAGTCCGAACTGAGTATCTTCTTGTCTTGTGCGTGATCCTATGTCGAGCTTTTGTTGAAGTCCGTCCTTGCGCGAGTCGCTTAATATAACAACATATCTATCGTTTGTCAAAAGGAACACTAAATTAAGTGAAACGAAAATTATATTTAACCAAGTTTGCTGTTTGTTGGAAGGAACACTAAGTTGCTGAGAAGCAAAAATTTAATTTAATCGAGTTATTGTGTTAAATGGAACACGCAATTAAGTGAAACGAAATTATATTTAATCAAGTTTACTGTTTAATGAGGAACACAATTGTACACCAATCCATCGGATTAATACAAATAAAAACGACGTTTTATAACCTGAACCCATCAACTTGTTTCATTCATCGACTTTCACAGGTGATCAGTGCTTTGTCTCAACATCGTTGGTGTTCCGTCGACTTTTACTCTGTGGGGTGTTTACTGAACCCGAGTCCGTGCAGACGTACGAGTAATAACACCTCTACACCTTCAATCATCACTGGTTCATCAAAATCGGTGTATTTGTCAAAAACGAATGAAAAAACAAAAGATAAAGAGTGTGTGGTGTCACGGCTGGGAGTATATACATTTTGATGGACATTTCTTACCATATCCTTGAAAGACTCAGACTCTTCGAATTTCTTGAGTGTGTTTGGAATAGTACGGTCCGAAGGATGATTATGCCAACCGTAATATTCTCATAAAGAGCGAAATTTTGACACGACAGAATCACTACTTTTGTAAACCTTCAGCAATTCTAACACGCTGATCAGGGATAATATTGTAAAAACACATATCTTAAGCTCAACAAATAATAAGTTGGATGGCCTTGAAGTTTGACATCCGTCGAAATTAAGGGTCTATGATTTCCAAATAACGGAAGGCCATGCATTATTGGTTTAGCTTACCAGTAAGGGAAATCGTTTAATTAAAACAATTTCTCTTTTGAATTTTTCTTAAACAAGCCATATATTTTGTTATAAAATAAACTAATAAAAAAATGCGAAAAGTAATACTCTGCTAAACCCAGATGTAAGTACAATCAAGTAATCATTTTATGAATGTAATAGGAAGCAGTTAGCTAAAGGTAAACAACTAAGTCTACTTCAATGCACTCCGACATATTATGTTTCTTTGACTTTTTAATTAATTTCAGAGTAACCACACGATCACAATTCTGCCTTTAGTTCTAGAATGCAAAGCTGAATTCTCAATTAATATTAGAAACATGCACTTCTTTGACACTGTCGTCTGGTATATACAACCTAACTCTGAGAGTTCAGTGGGAAATTGTGCCCATTCACACGTAGACATCAAGTTTTCAATCCTCACTAGAAGTCCCAACGTCAGCAAAAGACTATATAAAAGGGAACTAACTAAAACAAATGCCAAATCAATTTCAAGTTCTCATTCGAAATACATTTACATAATAAGTTGGATGGCCTTGAAGTTTGACATCCGTCGAAATTAAGGGTCTATGATTTCCAAATAACGGAAGGCCATGCATTATTGGTTTAGCTTACCAGTAAGGGAAATCGTTTAATTAAAACAATTTCTCTTTTGAATTTTTCTTAAACAAGCCATATATTTTGTTATAAAATAAACTAATAAAAAAATGCGAAAAGTAATACTCTGCTAAACCCAGATGTAAGTACAATCAAGTAATCATTTTATGAATGTAATAGGAAGCAGTTAGCTAAAGGTAAACAACTAAGTCTACTTCAATGCACTCCGACATATTATGTTTCTTTGACTTTTTAATTAATTTCAGAGTAACCACACGATCACAATTCTGCCTTTAGTTCTAGAATGCAAAGCTGAATTCTCAATTAATATTAGAAACATGCACTTCTTTGACACTGTCGTCTGGTATATACAACCTAACTCTGAGAGTTCAGTGGGAAATTGTGCCCATTCACACGTAGACATCAAGTTTTCAATCCTCACTAGAAGTCCCAACGTCAGCAAAAGACTATATAAAAGGGAACTAACTAAAACAAATGCCAAATCAATTTCAAGTTCTCATTCGAAATACATTTACATAATAAGTTGGATGGCCTTGAAGTTTGACATCCGTCGAAATTAAGGGTCTATGATTTCCAAATAACGGAAGGCCATGCATTATTGGTTTAGCTTACCAGTAAGGGAAATCGTTTAATTAAAACAATTTCTCTTTTGAATTTTTCTTAAACAAGCCATATATTTTGTTATAAAATAAACTAATAAAAAAATGCGAAAAGTAATACTCTGCTAAACCCAGATGTAAGTACAATCAAGTAATCATTTTATGAATGTAATAGGAAGCAGTTAGCTAAAGGTAAACAACTAAGTCTACTTCAATGCACTCCGACATATTATGTTTCTTTGACTTTTTAATTAATTTCAGAGTAACCACACGATCACAATTCTGCCTTTAGTTCTAGAATGCAAAGCTGAATTCTCAATTAATATTAGAAACATGCACTTCTTTGACACTGTCGTCTGGTATATACAACCTAACTCTGAGAGTTCAGTGGGAAATTGTGCCCATTCACACGTAGACATCAAGTTTTCAATCCTCACTAGAAGTCCCAACGTCAGCAAAAGACTATATAAAAGGGAACTAACTAAAACAAATGCCAAATCAATTTCAAGTTCTCATTCGAAATACATTTACATAATAAGTTGGATGGCCTTGAAGTTTGACATCCGTCGAAATTAAGGGTCTATGATTTCCAAATAACGGAAGGCCATGCATTATTGGTTTAGCTTACCAGTAAGGGAATTCGTTTAATTAAAACAATTTCTCTTTTGAATTTTTCTTAAACAAGCCATATATTTTGTTATAAAATAAACTAATAAAAAAATGCGAAAAGTAATACTCTGCTAAACCCAGATGTAAGTACAATCAAGTAATCATTTTATGAATGTAATAGGAAGCAGTTAGCTAAAGGTAAACAACTAAGTCTACTTCAATGCACTCCGATATATTATGTTTCTTTGACTTTTTAATTAATTTCAGAGTAACCACACGATCACAATTCTGCCTTTAGTTCTAGAATGCAAAGCTGAATTCTCAATTAATATTAGAAACATGCACTTCTTTGACACTGTCGTCTGGTATATACAACCTAACTCTGAGAGTTCAGTGGGAAATTGTGCCCATTCACACGTAGACATCAAGTTTTCAATCCTCACTAGAAGTCCCAACGTCAGCAAAAGACAATATAAAAGGGAACTAACTAAAACAAATGCCAAATCAATTTCAAGTTCTCATTCGAAATACATTTCCATTTAGACAACAAAAATCATGAGATTATTCAAAGGCAGAAGGATCCGTTGCCTATTGTCTTCTGAAATTGAATTAAATTTTCAGTTTCCACCTTCGGGGAGACGCGTGTTTATATGCGTATGTGTGTGGATGAGCTCCTACGAGGGCCTGGAAACAAAAAGGACTCGCACGTCGGCCAGTTACTATCTAGAGGTAAATGAAAAGTTGTCGAAAATAAGAATAGGATTCGATTCTATCCAGGAATTGTCTTTTGGGAAATGGTCAGCAAATGGCTTCTTTCTGTATAGTATTTCTGCTTTCAGATACTTATTTCGTCGTCGTTTTTAACCTTTC
Organism: Microdon myrmicae; assembly: GCA_963931805.1. Taxonomy (NCBI): domain Eukaryota; kingdom Metazoa; phylum Arthropoda; class Insecta; order Diptera; family Syrphidae; genus Microdon; species Microdon myrmicae. The sequence goes on from OZ007499.1 coordinate 165,433,023, forward strand.
GATCGAATGATAGCCTAGGGAGAAGTTTTCAAATTGATGGCTTTGTCCAGATGTGGGTGATGTCCTTGTGAACATAAAAACTAAAACAAAACCAAATGGAAAAAACCAAAAGAAAAAGTACCCTTCCATTAGATTGAACTGTAGCAGATAAAGAAAAGCTTCTGTTTTATTTGAGTAAATATATTTTCTTGTGTGTTTTAAATTTTATATCTTCTTTTATTTATTAGTCTTCTTTTGTGTTTGTCTGTTCGCCTTATAATGAAACGGTATGGATTCGGCGGTTGTCCGCAGCAATCCTTTTGAAAGATTCTATCTGCATTCGCATACTCATATTCGTCCTGCCGTTACATTGCAGTCATCGCCAGTAACACGGTGTTTTAAAGAGTCATTTCCATACATATATTACAACGTTCGCGTGAATGTGTGTTTTGTTAACAATCCTGGAACGTTATCCTTTGAATAAGTGGCTGGAAAAAGTATACGTATGAATACTCCACGGTAATTCGTTTTTAATGCCCAAGCTCTTCAGTATAAGCAGTTGGGTTTTGGCTGAAGCCATGCTACCCAACTAATTCCCTGAGTAAGAAGGATATCAACGACAGTGAATGGCGCATAGTACTTGTTCTAGGATCAAGAAAAAAAAAGTATATTTACATATAAAAGTGTATATATGAAACGTGAAAACATTATAAAACAGGATAAGCAGGCGATGTAGTTGCCTGTTGCCCGTTTTTCCCGTTCCTTCACAGCTTAGCATAGTAGGAAATTAAATTTTCTTTATTATTTTCAATTATTAAAGTAAAAGGATCCCACCAACAGACGAAAGCTACGGTGCTCTAGAGCAGAATTAGTAAATGCACTTTAATTAACCGGTGCAAGTCCACTCGTTAGAGCATATTTTGTTAATTAATATTTTACCCTAAAAGGGAAGCAACGTCGGAGTAGAACTGGCTGACTAAGTGAAATGTTTCTTTGAAGTATCTATATGCCGATTTTCCGTTGTTTTTATCTTATCTTTTAGAAACCTTCATTCGAATTTATTAAGTTTAAGACAACAAAGCAAAGATGAAAACCAAACAAAAATAATAATAATAAAGACTCCGTTTTAATTATAAGGGCTGCTTATTATCATGAGTATTATTTACTTTTTTCTTTGCTTCCTAAAACTTTTAAACAAAAGGACATTAACAAAAACATTACTGAAGTTTTTATATTCACAACGTTTTTAATATGATCTCACTTATTATTGGAATACGAATCTAATTACTTAGAACTCAATATCGAAAATAAATTGGGTGATCGATTATGATCATTATTGTGGCCCAACTGACAATCAATACTAGAATATTCTAGAAAGTCCGAAACAAAGTACTAGGTTATCAAGAAATCGTTAAGTGTACGGTAAAAGTAACGGTTGTTATTAACAGACTAATAAAGTGTTACATTCATTCAAAATCGATTTAACAGCTCTTATGTATTGGACATAATTAATCCAGTGAACCCTAAGCTCGCAACAATATATATATATATATATATATATATATATATATATATATATATATATATATATATATATATATATATATATATATATATATATATATATATTACCAGTTTAATAAATATTTATATAAGTTTAACAAATTATTTATATTATATGTTATTTATGTTATATGTGTGATCGATTTTTTTTTAAGATCTCTTTCCTATTTCATTTTTAATAATCTTAACTCAAATATTAAATCTTCTCTAAATAATGTGTTCTGTTCTTACATACTGCATTAGTTTCGAATGTTTTCGTACTTTCTCAATCTGTTCCCATTGAATTCGACACTGAACATACGTTCTAAACTCTAGTCTCTAGACTTAATGTAAAAACATGCAAATATATCAATAATTATAAGGTAGGTGGTCTTCGCGCCCTCTCTCCTCTGCTATATGTCACCCAAAGTTACTCATATTATAACCGTCAATTAGTGCATGCTTTATCTCTTTTCCTCGCAATTAATGCACACGGAATGAAAAGTTTGTAAATGACTAAAACTTAGTCATAAAAACAGCAATGGCAAAGTTACATATATCCAAAATTGTATATCGCGCCTATACCCTTAGGTCCGCGACAGTCGCGACAATTCCCTGTTATCGGCTATCAACCGATCATGGGATTTGGGCATGAATATAATCGTTGTTTAGGCAATCTTATCCATGTCATGCCCTATGATGAACCTTCTGCAAACCAAAGCAAATACACAGTATCCCACTGCGTTTGTTTTGTTTATTAACCACTGGTCTATGGTTCCCCTGGGTGAGACGTTTGCTTGCACATCTGCAGGTCAAATCCCTCACCACCATATCCATGTACCAGCACATTAACCTAACCATATAGCCACCCAGCCTGACCCTTTGCCTCCGCCGGTGAGGTCTCTGTTGACTTAATGTCCATAAATAATTTTCCTCGTTGTGCCCCAGAGCCATACGGCTAAAACAAACATAACTCAAATCTCCGGTTGAACTATCGTCACCGAAGTATGTATCGCCTACAACGCCATTTCCTTGAACTCATAAATAAATACGATGACGATCCCATGCAACATCGGCAGACCATGAACGATGTGCATCTCATTGTTTGACCATTGAAATAGCGTTTTTGTTTACTTTAAAGCAAAAACCTATTTCGTTCTCAGGCGTGGATCATCGATGATTTATGATCACATCGCCTGCAGCTCCTGATGGTTGTACATTTGTTTGATCAGGTGCCGGCCGATCGTTGTCTGTATTGCAGGTTCGCCCCACCTACAACGATGTGAGCCACCACCGTGGAATCTGACGGATGTGGATTGCATCGTGGAGTCAGTTTTCTAATCGCGAGGAGCGTAGTCGAGGACATTAAGTACTGCAAAGTTTAACGTTATATTCAAATTGTTTCCTCTGATCAGGTGTCTTAGCCAAGTCGTGATACGTCGAGCAACGAGTAATTTTTGTATGTGTCTCTGTTAAGAATCGTTACCGAACGCGGAGTCAAAGGTAGGTGCAGTTAAGGAAGACCCATGTTACGGATAAGAACAATAAAAGCCCGAATCGGTGCACTAGTGTAATATCAATTGCAGTTAAAAGGACCTATGTTAATAATGAGATCAATAATAAGTCAGAATGTATGTAACCGTGTAATACTAGTGAGCTACAAAAAGTGTAAATCTGTGCAACTGAGTAATACTTAAGAACCGAAATAAATAATATGTGTAATACTTAAGAACAGAAATAAAAAAATAAATAATCCATGTCGCAGTTTATCGCTTAAGGCCATCACTGTTAATAAAGTTTTAAAAACCATAACTCCAGCGTTTTACTTTGATCTGCTTTTGTGACAGTGTGTTTGGTTTTTCTCCTTTTCCTTGCGGAACAATTTAGTGCGCCATTTAGTGTTGTGGAGTATTTCGCTTAACCCGCATCCGTGCTGACGCCCTTGGTAAATACCACTTACATAGCTACCTTCAGAAGAATTGTCCGTTTTTCATTATGATTTACTTATAACGAACTTCGCGGAAATAAACACCTGTCTCTTTTGTCGAGTTCTCGGTCGCCTTCTTCCTTTCTTCAATTTTTCCAAAGCTGACGTTTTCACGTCTGACGTCTTTAGTGCTCCTGTTACACAGGTATCTGTTGCACAATAATCAATATATAAGTAGTGGGTACTCACAGTTTCTCGGTTGTTGATGTTCCGTGGAGTTGATTGAACAGTAGTATTTCCACTGGGACGCTGTTGTATATCGAACTGTTTCGCTGCTGTGCAATTTGTGTCACGCCGCTTCAAGTCCACGGATTGCGATCCGTGCTTCTCTTTCCTGTTTAGTATTAATTGCTGATGTATCCCTTGGTGTTGCACAAAGCGATATTTTCCTCTTGTGTTGTGATCCATTGTTTATAGAATTGGGTTTTCATGGTTTTCTCGTGATTTAATTTCTTGTCTTTATTTACTTTGGTTTTCACAGTTCTCAAAATGATTTCCCCCCAAAGAAAGATACACACCCGGTTAAATAGTCAATTCAATTCAAGGTTGTTTTATTAATACAAAGTAGTATACAAATCTCACGTGCAATGTAATTAAATACACAAATATAAATCCATCTTTTCTTTTTATTCACGTAATTTACTATAAAGAGTTTTACTTGGACATATTTGCAATAATATTATTTCAATTTAGTTCATTATTATTATTACCATTCACATACGAGTTTAGAAAGTTCGGTTTGGTGAGTTTTGTTTGCTTTACAATTAAATGCACACTAACTCAACTTCATTTGGTTTTTATCAATGTTTCTTATCTAAATTGGCTATTGATGAACAAGAAATCCGGTCGACTCCGCGGACTCGAAAACAATCGGCCAACTCAAAAATATATTTTGAAGTTGGTTTCAAAATCCTTTTATCTTTTCTTTTCTTCTATTTTACAGTTTTTGCACATCCATCCACTTTAAAGCAATCGCATTGACTCTCTCGCACCGACTTTCTCACACCAAGTGACCGCACTGTGGTTTTTTTTCACTCGAGATAATTCTCTACCGACGTGAACTTCTAACTCCTACACGTATATGTATATGTAGCATACAACAAAATAAGATAATTAAAATGGTACTCACGTGGCTGTTCTCAGAATGACGTTTTCCTTTTCGTTCAGCCTTTGGTAAGTGCTGTTTGTTGTACCTTTCGTGATTCCAATTGACGAATAAAAAGAGTTTAGAAATAGATTTGAAACAATGTTGTAGTGATCCTAAATCACTACCACCATCCAATCCCCATTCAAGTATTCTACCATTTACACCTAATCCGAATCATATTCCTCAAATGAATCATATGTGCGACAAATTAAATCAAAACTTCATTTGTCGCACATTGATTCAATTCCCATTAACCCCCACATCATTAAATGCCTAATTCTAAATGCATTTTATGATCTTAGCTTCCGGGAATTGGTTCAAACAAATTCCCATATCCTTCCTGGAACCCCATTCCAATTGAAGCACACACAAATCTTGCTTGTGCTTCTTGGAACTTTAAAGTACAATTTTTAAGCAAAACTCTGTAGGTACAGAGTATAAAGGGGCGGCTCATTATGGTGTCATGATTTCAACCCAATCAGCAATAATATTGCCCAATCGGATATGAACGTAGCAAATTGCCTCGCAGAACACTTCTCAAAGATTCATCAGCAAAATAATTCCCTCTCAATTTCTGGCTTCGAGGACACCGTAAACGAATACATCTCAAACAGATTATTCTTTTCATCGGTGAATTTAACAACACAAACATAGCTTCAGATCCGTTAGACACCACAACTTTTCTAACTGCAGACGAATTATCCGAGAACGTAAGATCAGGAAATAAGAAAAAGTCAACTGGATTAGATATAATCCCACACCTTCTATTTAAAAAGCTACACCCGCAAAATCTGCTTCCTACCCTCGTTGTTCTTAATCATATAATTAATGCATCGCAATTCCCAGAGAACTGGAAAACTGCGGTGGCAATTCCTATTATGGAGCCCGGTGGTAGTAATAACCCTTGCAATTATCGTCCAATATCTCTATTAAATAGGGGGTAGGAGCGAACATACAGGGCAAAGTCTATGCTTTCAACCCGGCGAAGACCAGGACGATCCTTGTCTCTGTTCAATCCAAGTTGACATGCAGTCTCTACGTGACACCCCTGGATAGCTACTTTGGCACCCTCCAAGTAGTGAACCAATGCATGCAGCGACATCCTGAGAAGGGTTGGCACAAGGCTAATCACCTTGCCCCGAAAAACAAATTATTATGGACAATTTAACAAGTCTCGGATAAGGACCGGATACCGGTGGAGAGATTTGCTAAATAAGGCCAAGACCGGATCCCGGTTGTAGTGCGGATTGCTATAATGAATATATATATATATATATATATATATATATATATATATATATATATATATATATATATATATATATATATATATATATATATGTTTATATATATACTAGGTGTATGTATACGCTTTTTTCGGTTTCTTTGGTGAAAAAATTGCAATTTTTTAGGGAAATTCATTTCTTTTATTTAAAATATTATCCATCGGTTTCTACACATGTCGCCCATCTTTCAGGTAATTATGAATAGCATCCAGAAAAACTGATTGTCTTTCGCCGCAAACTATAGACAGTTCACCTGCAGTTGTGTAAATTGAAATAACACCCACACCAATAAAGGATACTTTGACGGCTTGGAATAAATGTCTTTCTCGTATTGGCGATAAGACATTTATTCCAGTTAGGATACTGCGTATTATGGTAGCTCAGAACCGGGAGTCACCTTTCCTTCCTGGAAGAAATGAAGAAAAGGAACTGGTCATATAAAGTGTCTTCCTTCCAACCCAGGGGTTTATGTGACTTCCTGGTGAGGGCAAGGCGGCCTCGGTGGGATATCATAGGCTTTCCCGGCTTTCCCAAAAAAACGAACGCATGGAGTTGGGTTCCCACCAAGTCTTAGTGGAGCCCCACTCTGCTAGCCTTGGTCGGGTGAACCCACCAAGCCCTCCTAGGAATTGCCTTAGAATGACTTGTGAAGTTCCCCTGCGTTGTTGAGACTCAAATTGCCTAGCAGGCGTCACGCCGTTTATACTCAACCTAACGGTACTTGTTAACAAAATGAATTATCGAACTTACAACTATGCTTTCGTACATACACAACATACGTACAACTTATTGTACTTAAACTATGCTCTCGAATAAGCGTTTGAGCATAAAAATCTTTCGAAAGCATTCGGATTCGATTTAAATTCTAAGCTTTAAAGAACTCAAAAGTGACATAACTAAATAAGTACAACTACATACCATTAAAAATGGCTTTACAAATTAACTCAATACTGTAACTTTAATAACATAATTCAATGAGGGGAAATTAGTGGAAATTAATTTTAAGCTTTAAAACATTCAAATGTAACATGTCTAAATAGATAAAACTAGATAGCCTTATAGGCTTTACACATATACTTCAATGAGAGGCATTTAAAAACAAATTAAATTAGGGCGTTTTTGATTAGCAGCTGCTAAAGAATACATTATTCTCAATAACCTTAAAAAAAAACTATAAATCATTATGTTTTTTTTTATGTAAAAAGCCTTATGACACACAATAGTTAGTTTAGTGTTATCAGCTGTCGATCTGGGGACGTGGTAAAAATCGGCACGTTCGTAGAGTCTGATAGATATCCATGTGCATCCAGATATAGATCAACACAGGCAGATAACATTACATTAGTTATTTACAAAATTCTTCAGAAATAAATGCTGTATAAAACCATACAGATTGACAGAAAGAAAATTGGTGCTAATTGCCGCAAAAATTTTCTGCAATTAAGATGTTACTTTCAATTCTTCGACAAAAATCACAGCAAATTCATATCGGATGGTTTCCACACATTGAATCAAATGAATCATTTTCAATTCGATTGACCCACATCTATTACCATAGGTGCATATCTAGTAAATTGAATTTACAAGATAAATATTGGCCTTCCCGCCCATGAGGCATCCTTTTTCCATGATCCCTTATTCATGAGGGCAAATATCCGCGTATTGCATTCTCAACAAATATCAGATAAAGTGTTGTCATCCTCGCCCGCTCAGAACCCGATTCCATGGCACTGAATCAAGATATCATACAATCGGTTCTATGCATTTCCAATAAATATTGATTGAGTGTATCCGGTGAGGACGTGTCTGCATGTGAATATTGTTACAAACAGTGGCATTGCTTTGAATAGTTTTATAGCCGCTCTCGCCTCTTTTACTCGTATAGTTGATCGGCGTGTCCCTCAATGCTGTTCACGATGAATCCTTCCGTGTGCAGAAAGGATTGCAATTTACATGTGAACCTGCTTAAAATAAGTGCATTATGTGTGACAGTGCAGAAAGTTGGCCGATTTCCAAGTGTTTCGTACTCACGGCAGTTTATCTGTGACGGCTTTAACACGTCCTTTCCGAATACTACAGATGAATACCACCGAAGGATAGCATTATATCGAAATGGCAATCGTCTACACGATTACTAGTGTCAAAGGAAAAAATTGTCAGTGTTTTGAAGATCAAATTAATGTGCAGTGTCTTCTCAGTTGATTAAATAGAGTGATTCCTATCACATGTACAAAATCATCCTTCAATGTTTAAAAAATTATGTGAGGATTGAGATAAACGATTCTTTCCAAGAAATTCGCCTTCTAAGCAATTACGAGAGGGCAATACCCCTAAGCCCCGCGGCCAATTAAAACTGTTATTTATTCAAGAGAGAAGGATCTCGGATAACGACTGCAAATAAACATTAGCCGTACCGATGTGCGCCACCACTTCTGCAGATTTGTGTCCTAGACACTGTATTTACTTCAATATACGAACAGTAACTAGGACATTCCCAGCATTGAAATAGCTTAAGCTTAGGTAGAATTTCAAGGAATAAATGTTGTGCATACACACCCAGAGTAAGCTGACCTCGCATCCTGTCTTTCTTTCCTCGCAAGCATGTGCGGGTTAACATTTTGGTCCTATTTGCAAATTCACTTGGTAAATTGCCAGCCAGTGGTGCTGCCACATGCTTCATGGCCGACATTCAGAGTTCAACGTGTCTCTCAGTTAGCGCATCTGCAAAAAGAATCCCAGAATAAACGAAACGATGTTTCTAAAAAACTAAAAGCAAACTCATTGTCCAACATGGTAGTACAACGAATACTAACTGCCAACCGCCAGTTATTTTTTTTCTTCTGTTGAATTGAACTGACGCGAAATTTTCCCCATGTGTGCGTATTATGACTGACTGACTTAACCTTAATTCAAATCAAGGCCAGTTAAATAAGGATACTAATGCATACCGAAAATGATTTTGTTTGGTTAAATACTGTTTAATTCAATGTTTCTTTCACTCAACCTGTAAACGCAGGAACAAACATTAATTCTAAACAAGATAAGAAAGAATAATAATGGATATCACTTTAATAGGAAAAATAATATAAGAAATGGTACTGTATAAAATTGTGCACCTTTTTTTTATGTACGAATATGTACGAACTGAAAGGGCGATTAAGTTTCTTACCATATCAGAAGGTGAAGCACGGGCAAACAATCAGTAAGCGAATAGCAGGGATGGTGAGGAGAGGAAGGTGAGTGGCCAAATGTCCTGGTTCTTCATATGTGAAAACCGGTGCCAAAAAAAAACAGGTTTTAATACCATATTGCAGATTAATTTTTTTTTTTTTTTTTTTTTTTGGGAAAAACCATATCATAACAGAAACACGAATCCCCTAATCTGAAAATAAAAGATTCCCATACACAAATGTTGTGTATGCACAGTACGACGTATGTTTATTTTTTTTTTTTTCTTTATAAAATTTTTGATTTTTTTTTTATCTTCTTAGTTTCTAAATTATAATACATACTAGACAAAAATGCTTAAATTTCTGGCTTAATTATCTTACATTATAACTAACTGGTCCAACGCAGACGCTATAAGCTAAACATTACATAACTATTGTATAATTTGCCTTTCGGGGACAGAACTTTGTTTGTGGCAGTACTTATAATTATTTAAATGACAGAAAAATTTGGAAAACTTTGTGTCGAATTTTTGTTGTTGTTCTTTTCTTAAAATTTAACTCACATACTTTTTTTTTATTTCATTTAAAAGAACTAAACTTAACTTAACTTAACTTAACTTAACTTAAATCTTATACTACCCTGATTCTAGAAAAGCTAAGTCTATGTAAGCTGGCTGATGATACTATTATTCTATACCGACTTTGGTATCCAGGTCTTTAAATGCCATTCAACCACCAGAACTGTTGACGCTGTCCGATACTATCGTCCCGGTCTCTGTGGAACATCGCCCTACTGAAGCGCAAGAGCTCTTCTTCGGTGCGCGTTACTTCCCGGTCGTAGCACAATCGCCCGTCTACGGATGATCTACTTACATGATATTGTTTTTTTTTTTATTATTTACTGGCCTGTAGGAACGCGGAAGTTCATGACCTCACCGACTCGGCTCCGCCATTGTTCCCTGTCCTGTGCGCTCTGCTTCCACGTTCGATCATCCGATCCGATCTCCTCGAGGTCCGATCGAACATTGTCCTCCCATCTCCGTCGCGGCCGTCATGTCGGTCTCTTCCCCGTTAGTTTACCGTCAAGAATTCCGGATCTATCCTGTATAAGCCCTTTCATGTCCAAATCAAGGAACGCCTCTCGTGGAACAAAATCGTTGCGACGCACGTTCTCATAGTACAGGGTATCTGGATAATATGCCCCGAGGGCCATTAGGTCATTGTCCGAGCTTATTGCTCTCGCAATATGTCCACTGATTAATTTAATCATAAAATTATCCACCCTATTTTTGTACGCTTCATTATATAAAGTCTCATTTAAATAATACTTTTTATAGTCCGATTCCGGTGTCCGATATAATCTGAGACAACTTCTGAGACACTTCCTTTCGAACACCCGAATCTTTTCCATCAAATTTGGACCTATGTTAAACTATACTGGGGATTGGCCTGATTAGGATATGACATTTACCCTGCTGTCAAGTTGGCTACTGTGAAATAGCCTCCTTGTCATAGCAAAAGTTTTCCTCGCTTTGAGCAAAGCAGCCTCTACATGTCTGTTGAAATACAGATATTGGTCTAGCCAGATGCCAAGGTATTTAACTAAACTCTTGGTTACCAGTTTATCTCCATGCGGTCCCACGATAACTAGCTTTTGCCAGTTTTTCCTTGTGTCGTTCGTGGCTTTATATAATGGAGTTCTAAATAGGATGGCGCCACATTTCTGGAAGTTGATCTTAAGTTTCCAGTCATAGCAATAGCGCTGCACGTTGTTGAAGTCTCGCTGTATTAAACTATTTATGATCTCAACTTTCGGAGCTGTTCTGTAAATTATGAGATCGTCTGCGTACGCAATAACCTGCGGAGTGCATCTAATAAGTCGCTAGTGTAAATGTTAAAAAGAATCGGAGAGAGTACCGCGCCCTGTTGCAAGCCATTCTTGATATTATACGTTTTATTAGAGGTCACATTACCATTTTTGACCACGAACCTCCTGTCCTTTAACATATCGTAAAGTGCATACAGTAAAGGCTTTTGTATGACATGCCTGACCAGTTTGTAATATAACCCTTCGATCCAGACGGTATCAAAGGCCTTTTCCAAGTCAATCAGACAGGCGCCTGTGCATTGGTTCCTACATTTATTCCATTGTATGTCGGAGACCAGTTTATCTGCAGCATGTGTGGTTTCATGACCCGCCTTACAGCCAAACTGGTTATTTGGAATAATGTTGTTGTCCTCTACCCGTTTTAGCAGAGCATTGTTAATAGTCTTTTCAAATACTTTACTAATGGTTGGGAGTAAACTTATCGAACGCATGTTCATTGGGTTTGTACAAACGTTGCCCTTTTTTGGAATGGGCTGAATGATAGCCGTTTTCCAACGCGCGGGATAATATGCATTATTCAACGCGTTGTTAAACAGGACCGTGTATATATCTATTGCCATTGGGGGCAGTTTCTTGAGTACGATGTTAGGTACTCCATCTATTCCTACTGACTTTTTGCTTCTTAATAAGTCGAAGATACTCTGAATTCCTTGCCTCGAAATTAAAAGGCTATTAGCTCCACCATTGGCATTAATGTCAATAGACAAATTATTGTCACAGAATTCGGTAATACCGAGATTCTCCGATTTACGTTCTGAAGGACGATGTTTGGTATTTCATCCATTCTATACTTTTTGCTTCAATGACTCGAAGACACCCCGGATTTCTTCCCTCGTACGTAAAAGACTATTAGCCTGGCCATTGGCATTAATGTTATTTGAAACCGGGATTCTCCGATTGCCAAAGTGAAATTTCATTTCGGAGGTGCAGATGATTCAGCAGAACTCTGTCCTCCAAGTCGTGATTTCGGCGAATGCTTTCATTCACCTTGTACATTTCCTGAAAGACAGCTCCCACAGCGTTCATCTTTTCCAAAGCGTCTTCGATGACGAAGAGCTCACTATTGAGGAGAGCGTTCACTGTATATATGCCAATATTGGTTAGCAGCTGCTTGTTTACATCAGTACATGGAATTTGGAGACACTGAATCTCGTTTTGATTATTTCTCCTGAATATTTTATTTATTTGTGGGAACATATTCGGGTTATTAGTTTTTATAGCTCGAATTCTGTTGTTCCAATACAAATTTGTTGCTAATCTATAATTAGCTTTAAGTAATTGTTGGAGGTGTTTTAATCGGGATTTCAGTGATATTATCTCCTGGTCTTGTCTGTTTGTAAACTGTCTGTGTAATTGTTTTAGTTTCGATAGCAGTCTGCTCTTTTTCTTGTGGAGTGCCTTTATTATTGTGTTTCTGTACATGTTTATGTGATCTGTAACTGTTGTTTTGGGAATTGTTTTGTCCATTGTTCGTTTTACGGCTTCGTCCATTTGTTGGATGTATTTGTCGATTTCGTCATTTGTCAGGTTTCTGTTTACTGGCAGATTAAAGTCATTCGAACGAAGTTCTCTTGTTAATGATCTGGTGAACCGCGGCTATCGCATTGCCCCGTAGTTGTAGTGTTCCGGGATCACGAATTCCTCCAGATCTGCTAGATCGCTCGGAAGCTCTATTATAATATTTTTGGGTGCACCACCGTTCTTGCGGTTTCCCGGGAAGAGTGGGCTACCGTTGTTGTCCTTTCCGCGCACTATCGACCATGTTGCCGCACGATTACACTGATGTTCTGAATTAAAGAACTAAAAACTTTCTGCTAAGCAGTCATAAAAAACGAACACTTCAGTTTCTTTATAAAACTGATTTTATTCTTAGTTTAAATAATATATAAAAACTTATATAATAATATATAAAAACTTATATTAATTTTGAGGAGGTCTTCTCCTCAAACGCGTTACTGACTGACTCTTTTAAGAGACTCCCGTCAAGTCACTTTTCCAACTTCAAAATTCTAATTCTTAAATATCTTTATATTCTTTCGAAGGTCAAGACGCATCCCCACTTATCGTTTAATCCTTTGTTGGGATTTTTCTTTGTGTTAGCCATCTGGCCAATGCAAACAAGAATTTTCGTGCATTTCAAATGGGTAGCACAAGATCCGTGGAAATTGGTTGTTAGTTTAGGATCTGGGAATCCGTGTCTATTAGCAAGCCATAAAACATCTGGTATGTGAGAATATGATGTTTATGATTGTTAGAATTGTGTGTCGGCGTATCGAACAGATATGCCTTTGTGCACGTTTAGGTTTTGGATCTTGTAGGTTTTTTAGGTGCTAATTGCTTTTAGCATACCTGGGAAAATAATGCATTTTGCTGTTTGATTTTAGGAAATAGAATCGAACAAATGCATTAAACTGAATAAATGATTTGGAATCCAATAAATGAGAATTTGAACGTTTAGTTCGATTTGGTTTGACAATGTTATGTTGGGGATATCAAATGGATTTTCTTATAGGTGGGAGGAAAATGTAATATGGGAGAAAAATGTAATGTGGGAGGAAATGGCAGGGCTTCTTGGAGCACTACACTATTACTGCCGTGAATGCACAGTGGTCACTGTCGTATTCAATCGTCCGTAAACAGTTTCTGTTTCGTCTGTTGGTGTTAAGTAGTCTCAATCATGAGTCAACAACCAAGATATCTAAAAACGATGTACCTCTAGGGAACGATGGATATTCGGTAGCTAGCAGGTCAGTTCTATATTCAATATGATACTGAGATAACCAGCCAGCCAACTGATTTCCTCTGGCATTAGGTATATAATTTCCCCAATTTCTATGCTTGGCGTTCAAATCTCCCCCTAGGATAAAGTGGTTTTCAATTCGATGATCGAGTTAACTGAAGAACTTTCTGTTATGAGTCGCGAGCATTTGAAATATAAAGACTATCTATAAATAAATAAATTCCAATGATAAAAACAGTGAAAACAACGTTAATATATAAATATAAACAAATAAAAGAGAACGAAACCACGTGTTGTGTGACAGTCAAAACAAGCACGTGTATACAAAAAAAAAAGGTAAAATGCAAGATTGCAGAGAAGAAACAAATAATTAAAAAGTTAAAACCAGAGTCCGCATTAGTAAAACGCCCTGCAAGCTCCCCACTGATAAGAGCGACGACAAAAATCAACAAGCCAAACAAGGCAATAATAGACTTGCTCGAAAAGGGGCAAAAAATGGTTCCATATAATGAAGGCAATGTGACAAATAATATGTTTGTATGTTTAGCGACTACTGACACTGAGGACGAGGAGGAGGAAATCAGCGACCTTGAAGCAAGGCTATCCCGAACAAGAGCACAATTAGCTGAGAAGTGTCGCAAAGAAGGAAGTGGCTGAAAAGGAGCAGCTAATAATGAAACAACAGCAGCAGAAAAAACAGCAACAATGTGCATAAAAAGGATATCTACCGCAACAAATTACACAACAACAAAAACAACAAGAGCAACTCGCAGCAAAAAGGTAAGTCTGGTAAGTCTATGTAAGTTTTCTATTGGGGGGGCTTTTTCAGTTACAGGAGTGACAGGAAACAGGTTTGCCATACAGACAAATTCGTTTGAGGATTTTGAAAAAATAAAAACGGTTCTACCAAAGGTTGTGGGTGGTTTCTCTGTTCTACATGAGAAACAACCCACAATTCCAACCACAATGTGTAGGCGTGCCATACGTTGGCATAATACTACAACCCCCGCATTGGTGACGCGACAAAAAAATCACGCAACCTTCAACAAAAAGTTCAAATTAAAACAAAAACATTCAACAGAAATCAAAGACAGTGACCTAAGAATTCCAAAAATAAAGTAAATTTTACTAAAAACTCTTCAACAAAAATTTCAACTTAAAGTGTCAAAACTTAATATTTTTCAAGAAGAAGGAAAAAAACCAAAGTGAAATAAATCTAAGGGGGCTCCTCGATAGTATAGTGGTTAGTATACCCGCCTGTCACCTGGGAGACCGGGGTTCGATTCCCCGTCGGGGAGCCCCTGGCGCAAGACTAATGACCTTGCCCAGAAAAAATAAATCATTATGGAAAATTTAACAAGCCTCAGGACTTGCTAAATAAGGCCAAGACCGGTTCCCGGTTGTAGTGCCGATGATGATGATGATGATGAAATAAATCTAAATATTAAAAACTTATTAAAATCAAAAACAAAAAAGACAGTGATCCAAAAATTTAAATGAATTAAACAATTAAACAAAGAAAAGGCGTAAAAAATTTAAAGGAAATAAACAAAATTTCATCAGCATAGATTTCAAAAATTAAAAAGAAAAGTTTAAAAAAAAAAACCTTGGGACAAACGAAAAATCAAAAACGGGGGTGAATTAAAAAATTTTTTTCAACAAAAATTCAAAAACTTTTACATCAAAATAAACCGCCAACAAAAAGACAATAAAATTACCCAACAAAAACCAAATTGACATAAATTTAAATAACTTAAAAGACGCTGAAAGGGCAAGTAGAGCCCTAACACAGCTTTACTATTTCTCAACGTCAAATATGTTGGACAAATCATCTCATCTGTACCACCAAGGCAACGCCAACCAAACACCGCCCACCTTTAAAACCCAGCGCTGGATCTCCGGTTTTTTCGTTCCGTTTTAAATTATTTTTCAAGTGTTATTTCTTCTTTGGGGGAGCTCCGTCCGAGCCGCCATATTTAAAATTTTAAATTTCATAAAATATTCGATCAAATAGTTAACTTTAAGATGGTAATTTTGAAATAGTCTAATAGGTCATAAGAATAATAGAAAACAAATTAGTTTTAAACGTTAAACACATTCTTACCTTTGTCAAATTATAAAAAGTACAACAGATATTACAATAACAAATTGTATAGAAAGTGGCGTGGAAACTAGTTGAACAACCAAGTTCTTTTTCATAAAATCACATACAGTAAGCACTACAAGAAGTCCCTTCAGGCAAATTCTTAACATCAAATCTTCATCAAACATATTTGGTAATAACCTTATCATTGAAAAGCAAAAATTCCATTGGTTTTTTTTTTTTTTTTTTTTTTTTTTTTTTTTTTTTTTTTTTTTTTTTTTTTTTATTACCAAAGAAACAAGGCACTAAGTAATTCTAAATAATTCTTCCGACGAAAACGGAGAAGAAATCATTATATATAAATATCAATTAATTTCATGCCGCTGACTGATTCCTGTGAGCGATAAAACAAAAATTCAAGTGTTTTTGAATCAGCTTAACAAACACAGTTAAAAACGATATTCATCTGGAAATTTATATATATACATAAAAATACAAACAAATATATATTACGAATTCGTGATATATACAACTTATTGATTAAAATTACTAACTTTTGTAAGCCCCTTCTGGGTTCAATAAGGGCACATCCCACATTAATATATTCTCGACTCTACTCGGCACTGCGCGACTCTTAATTGACTCCTCTCGACTCCACGCGTCCACTTGCGACCTCTTCCCACTTCCACAGACACGACTCAACTCTTCTCAATCCTCCAAATCCCCGGCTTCTCTTTACTTTTCGGCACCACAATGCCCACCACGCGAGCCGGTACATCCCAGCAGGCGTAAGCGCGACCTCAGTCCCCCGCTTTCCACGACGCTTCCGGCGTCGGTTTTCCATCCTCTTCACAAAACGTAAAGCTCCCTCCGTTCGACGAGGAGTATCCAGAGCTTTGGTTCGCCACAGCCGACCGTTTTTTTCAGATTCGCCAACATCCACGATGAAGAACATCGTGCTATAGAATTGCTGCGGGTGCTGGATGGGACACAGCGAATGCATATTGCGCACGCGATCAGGCCACCAAGCCCTGATCCCTACAGCAACATGCGGGAGAATCTCTTTAACGCTTTAGACCAACCCATCAGCACCAAACTACAGCGATTGGCGAACGCGACCAATTTTTCAGGTATTAGACCATCCCTTTTCCTGACCCATTTACGCTCTATAGCGCGGACCAGGATCTCGGATGATCTAATTAGACCACATTTTCTGAGGAGTTTACCTCAACATGCCCGCTCGGCATTAACCGCCCAACCTAACCAGAGTTTGGGCTACATAGCTAAGGTGGCTGACGCGATTATGGAAACCTTGGACCCACAATCTGAGCTCCCTCCATATCAAGACGCGGCGGTTAGCCAACATGTCACACTGCCTACACGGCACCCACGGCACCCACGGCACCCACGGCACACATCACCTTCGTTAGAAGCACCACGGACTGCTCCAGATGCATCATCCTCACAGCTACCCTCCTCATCCTCCAAAAGGCACGCTCCTTTCTGCACAACCTGTCTCCACCAGCGAACCCACAACCGCGGGCCCAGCGAGCCTTCCGCAGACAGCTCCTCTGCGCCCGCCAATAGATCCGACCTCCAAGCGTTGCAGGCCACGCTCCGCCGCGACTTAAATCAAATCCGCGCGAATGTTCGAAGCGTCCATTGAAACGCACATACCCAACGGGTAGGTCGACATTCGCCCCCTCAAAATACCACACCTGTGGATCAAACCACGAGGGACCACGGCGCTCGTCGCTTATATCGGGTGACTGCACGCATCACGTGCAGTTTTTGCCATAAATTAGGCCACCTATACGACGAGTGCCGGAAAAGGCGAAACACACCTTTCTGCCGGGAGTGCTGGCAGTATGGCCACGACATTGTAGAATGTCGTGCGTGATGCACCACACTACCACAGAACAGATGGACTCCCAGAATAGAACACACCCGGGACCACCCACCCACCAACCATCTGCCTCCAACACTCCAACAACATCAAACCCCCGAGTCTATAGCATTCGCAGTTGCTGCGAGTTGTGTGGCCGTACAGGTCACACACAGAACATATGCAAAGACAGGGAAAAAGGGGATGGCACGGAATCGATAGCAGAGCGTCACCAACAAGGGTAACGACATGCAAGTCTACAACTCCAACACAAACGCGCACGGCTAAGGCTGCACGTCAACGCCAGCCTCCACAAAACGGCACTCCTACCAAGGGCGGCAAACAACTCCCCATACCGGCGTATGGACGAAAAATGCCGACCCTAGACTCGATTCTCCTCCATCCCGCACACGGCACCCCGTCGCTGCGGAGAAAAATTAACACTGGGCGTGAAGCTCCTCCATCCCGCACACGCAACTTCGTCACTTCGGATGCGAGCGAGCTACCGATGGGTCACGACCTACTTGGATGTCATACCTGTTGGTCTATGCAAACAACAACAGGCCAGTGGACCGCACCGCAATCCCTTTGTCCCCATCGGCAACACACGCGGTACCAACCAGGTCCACTTCCATTACAGACCCAAACCCAGCCACGACCCAGGAACACGTCTACACGACAGAGCCAGGCCTTACCACCGCGACTACTGGGTTAATCCAAACCAGCCATACTCCAAACACACGACTCTCCTTCCGCTACTTCACCTAGCGCTCCTCCAACCGTTCTACTCCTTCCGCCCTACCATTATTTCGTGACTACGTCACTGGCGGGGGAGTACTGTGGCGGGGTTTCTCTATTCTACATGAGAAACAACCCACAATTCCAACCACAATTCCTACCTTATTTCGACCGCTAACAGCGCGTCAACCCAATCCCAATTCCTACCGTCGGCTATTTCACCTGCAATACATAATTTCCCCAAGGACGCATAGCTAAACTCATTATCCTATGCAGATAATGCATAATTGAGTTTAGCTACTATCTTCGCCATACGGCAACACTATTGCTCTAACCATGGGATTTCCACCGGAAATTCAATGGAATTTCCACCGTATATTCCATTCGTATTGGTTAGCAACAACATGTCGAAGCAAACGACGCCGTCGCATCATAGCGAAAACGCTGGGGAATTTATCAAAATATCTAATTAGTTGTCATGATAAATTACCCTAGCCAATTTGGCGTCCTATCCACTTTCCCTCAGATCACCCATTCGCTTGGGATCAATGAATTCTTTTTGCAGGGGAGTTACATCAGCTAGGTTTCCCGCTCATTCGTATTTCTTTCCACGGTTCAATGTGCTCCGACTACACCATAGCCGTACCACTGGGTCACCAGGTCATGTCAGTAGCTGCATCTGATACCAACACACACAACCAAAGCTACCCCGAGATCACAGCATATCATGTTTTCTGTGCTCTCATTCTTCATGTCCGTCAATTACCCTATTAACAAAAGTTACTCACACTTTGACGGGCGTGAGGTTGAGAGAGCAGAGGCGTGGTCTCTTTTGGTTGTCCTGTGTGTAGAATAAAATATGAATTTCAACCCTAATTCACACCAGTCGCTATTCAATCACCAGAGCAAAAGGCGGCGTCGCGTCGAGTTATTAATTTAAAAGCATCCTTAGAGTGTAAAATAGTATATTGCGTGCATTTCGAATACATATAGTTAAATAAGGATACTTTAAATAAATAAAAAGGTGTTTTCCATTTCCTTCGGAGTAACAAGTGTCGCGGGATTCTAAGTGAAGCCGTGTCATACGTTGGCATAATACTACAACCCCCACAAGGTCATCGACACTAAAACAAAACCAAACGTTCTATTACAAACGCTACGAGAGCTTAACTGTAATGATATTGAGTTTATCGCGGTAAAACCTTTCAATCCAGCTAGGGTTAGGCAGGAGAATCGTAAACTACTATTCTACCTGGTGCAACTGGACCCCGGGAGCAAAATTGGTGGACTTAAGAAAATCACTATTCTGAACTATCAAATTGTGACATGTGTGTGACAAATTGAAAAAAGGCAGAGATATAATCCAGTGTCTCCAAAGTATTGGCAGCTTATGTTTTAGTAGCTTATAAATCAAGGCATCGTGCCATACCGTATCAAAGGCTTTTTCGATATCTAGAAGAACCAGTCCCGTTGACTCCTTGTCGATGAATTTACCAGCTATGTGGTTTTTAATGCGCAAGACTTGGTGGATTATGCTGTGACCACTATGGAAACCGAACTGAAAGTTTGGTAAGATTTATTGGCTTCTACAAAAGATCAATCTTTTCCTTAATGATTTGTTCTAAGAGCTTACTCAGACAGCTAAGTAGACTGATAGGTCTGTAGCTTTCGGGGCTGTTCTTTGGTTTGCCGGGTTTTGGGATAGGTATTACTTTTGTTGTTTTCCAACAGTCCGGAAAATAACAATTCTTAAGACAAGCGTTAAAAATAAACGTTAAATAGTTACTTGCAGCAGGTGGAAGTGCTTTAATTAATTTGTTGTTAATATTATCAAGACCAGCAGCCTTTTTTGATTTCGATTTTTTTTATCAATTCTTTAACTTTGCTAATATTAGTTGCGTAAGTACTTTCAGCTGGTGTTTGAGAAAGTACATGGATAGTGTTAGCAACTTCAGCCTTAGTATACGCGTCGCTTAGATGCATAGATATGGAGTGGATCTTATTAAACGTGTTAGCAAGTAGGTTCGATTTCTCCACTCAAGAAATAAACAACTTGTCGTGAACTTTAAACGGAGGAATACTTGACCCTCTCTTTTTCATAATTTTTGATATTTTCCAGAACGGTTTGCTTGCTTTGTCAAGAGAGGAAAGCTGTTTATTCCAACACTTGTTCCTATATGCTGAGATTACTTTTTTAATGATATTATTTAAGACTTCAACATTAACTAGAAAACAATCGATTCTATAACGAAGCCATTTTCTTCTTTCAGAGTTTCGTAGGCTAATCAGATGTAAGATATTTTCAGGAAGCGGTGCCTTCTCAACTGGAGCAGTGGAACATTTAGGGATCGCAGGATCGGCCGCTCTATTGATAACAGAAACAAAATTGTTACATAGGATATCAATGTGCTCGCTGCAGGTTATAGAATTTAGGCTGGTATCACCTACAACCAAGCTCGTGTTTATATATGATTTATAACAATTCCAGTTGGCGGCGGAATAGTTTTGGTATAAACTGGTACGATTTACAGCTACTGTATGATTCACTGTGAGGCTAATCGGAAGGTGGTCTGAACTTAACGCATTTAGAGTTAATGGTACTGTGCAGTAATTTGGAATGTTAGTGATATATAGATCAAGAGTTGAGGGGTTCTTGTTAGCACTCGCTGGGATATAGGTGGGGAGAAGTGGATAAAGTATGGAAAAACTTGGGCTGGATTCAGTAACATCTAGTAAAATGTTACCCCAGCAGTTTGCCCTAAGACAATTCCACGACTGATGTCTGCAGTTTAGATCACCACCAATAATTACCTTGTTTCAAGTGTTAACTCTATACAATTTTTGCAGATCCCACTTAAAGTGAGTAGATTTCTCAATGTTTCCATTTCCACCAGGGAAATAGACCGAAAAAATACTCACCTTGGAGTTATCACTTAATGTTACATCTATACTAATTTCCTCAATTAACTTAAGGTGCAATGAAGGACGCAAGGTATGTTCTATACATTTTTTCACATCAATGGCGACACCTCCACCACTAGCATGTACCCTGTCTAGGCGATAACATATGTAATTTTGATGTGAGAAAGAAATGTCTTGTTTGAGCCAGGTTTCTGAAACAAGTGCAATATCAATATTAAAATTTATCAAGAAACTAAAAAATTCATGCTGTTTGGTTTTAAAGCTTCTCGCATTCCAAGTTATGATGTTAAAAGAGTTTCTTAACACGATTTTTCCGAATATATATACTTAATAGCTAATGCGGTAATGACTTTAAATTGGTCAGCTTTAGTTTGACAAGCACTAATCTTGGCTCCAACTTCATTAAGAGGAGAGTTTATCTCGCTAAATGAGAACAAGTTATCATTAGTTATAGTTTCAGACGGACTTTTCTTCGTGTGTGTCGTATCACTGTTGGAAGGTTGCTGGGTTTGATGGAGGCCAGAAGCCCACGTGGATGAAGGAAGTGAAGGTTGACGCACAAATCGCGGTAGTGGAGGAAAATTATCAAGGCAGAATCGGTCGGGCAATGGCTGCTGTTTATCACTCGGAGGTTGTAGGAACGTTGTATTTCCTGTACCACGTCCACGTGGGGATAATTTCCGGCGAATGTCAAAGTACTGCTTTCGGCTAATGCATTCAGGATCGGTGGATTTATGTGGCCCACTGCAATTTGCACACTTGATGACCTCATTCGTTTTGCAGTTGGATGTTTTGTGGTTTCCCGAAGAGATTGCACAGAAGCTATTTATGTGACAATGCATCGAGCCGTGACCGTAAAGCTGGCAATTGTGACATTGTGTGACCTTAGCTGGATGATGTTTTTTGAAGTCCCAGCGAACGATGGTTTTAAACAATGTGGAGAAGTTACGTTTGAGTTCATTTAGTTTTATAGTACCGCGTTGGATGTAAACAATGTACAGGTAGTGTTTGTACCAGGCTTTTGTTGTTGAATTTATGGTGATGGTCTTAACATCTAAGAACTTTATCCCAAGCGCAATTAGTTCATTCTTCACTATATCATTGCTTATCAAGTCTAATTCGGATAGCACTACCTTTAATGGGAGATTTTCCTTTCGCGAGTGGGTACAAAACTCACATTTTAACCGCAAGAGTTCAGTTCTAATTTTGTTATATATGTCCATTGTTGGGGCACATATTTTTTGTCCAATTGTTATGTTTTTAATTAAGTATTTGTCTATCTTAATGTTACTCAAAATATTTCGCGGAACGGTTTTGTGGGGGTTATAAGGTATGATTGCCAACGTATGGCACAGATTCACTTTTAACCCACAAGCAAAGATTCAACCGAAGGAAATGAAAACACTTTTTATATGTTGTTTTTTTTTTGTTTTGTCCTTTATTTTTTTTTGCACAATATTTAATTCGGTTTATCCTAGGTTTATACACTTGTAAATTTTTTTTAATAGTTCAGCAACAATACGATCACTCAACCGAACACTTTTTTCTTACTGCCCTGTAAGCAACGAATTTAAGTAACAAAAGGCGTAACCCCCGACAGCAGTGGTTGAATAGAGACTTTGGACACTTGTGCACCGTATGGTGGATGATTAGTGATTTTAGCGCGAGCGGCGGCGTGACTACTTATGGCAGTGGTTGGATTGTGACTGACTAAATTATGGTGGAAATCGTAATTTCTGCTTTTTACACATTGATCTGCCAATGGTAACCATGCTCTCTTGTGTGTTCCCCAACTCACTACACACATCCAGGTCGAAACGTACTTGTGTATTCGCGTCGATGGGCGTAGCCAGAATGGAGAAATCAAAAGGGAAAGCACAATAACCCTGGGTTGATCTGGCTAGGTGTGTGTGTGTCAGTGCCGTGTATACGGCTGGTCTACTGACCTAGTGATAATCTCTTAGGTCATTGCACTATAGCAAGACAGAAATACCAGAGAGAGGAAAACCAAGCTAAGGTTATTCACCAGCAAAAAGAGATCATTGATCCCAAGCGAATGGGTGATCTGGGAAAAGTCAATAGAACGCCGCGTCGGCTGGGGATATAATACCATTCTGTGGAATGTTCGATAAATACCCAAGCCTATGGACTATGACGCAACCGCATCGCTTGGTTTGACTTGGTTGTTGCTAATCAATACGAATGGAATTTCCGGTGGAAATCCCATGGTTAGCGCAATAGTGTTGCCGTATGTCGTTGATTGTAGCTAAACTCAATTATGCATTATCTGCATAGAATAATGAGTTTAGCTATGCGTCTCTTTGAAATGTTTTACAGGTAAATTCTTATCAAGGAAATGGGTAGGTATTGTGGTTGGAATTGTGAGCTGTTTCTCCTATAGGATAGAGAAACCCCTACAGTTTCTTTCGTCACATCTGCACACTCATCGACGTTGGTCGAATCCATTTCACGTGAGTCCTCCATTAGACTTTGAAGTGGTTGGACAAAGTTAGCGTTTGAACACATATTGGATTTCTCTAGCACTTTAGTATTCACTTTTGTAAGTTTATCGGGAGGAGTTTGGCCGCCAATACCGGGGACATAACGCAACCGTTTACGCTTAATTTTGTTTAACACACGTGGCCCAGGGGCCATAACTTAACGATTTTAACGCTTGTTCAAGTTTTATGTATGCGGAAAACGAGGCAAAGAAAACAAGAAAACCAGATAATGGGTTGTGACAATTGTTGTTAATATAACAGTAGAAGTAATTACTGAGAATAGCACGAGCAAGACTGTAAGACAAGTTGTCGGTTTGAAAGTCAGCCAGGTACTGATTTTTTTGACGATATAATCTCCAACATTTGAAGACCTCTTTTCCTTATCGTATCCCTCTTGTATAGCCTTTGCGTTAACTTGGAGGAGCTGGTACCTTACGTGCCTCAATCGTTTGGTTGCAAATTCCTCGTATTCCCACACGGTCACTTGTTGGTTACCCACAACTCAATTCACTTTGATTTTCTAGTATCCATCCGCACACGTTTCACCACACTTTTCGAACAGCATTATCAATCTGCAGGATATGCTAAGCTCAATAAATTCCGGCCTTAAAAAAAAAATATATCAACGGAATTATCTTATCAAGTAGAATTTAAACCCTCTAAGCCCTAGTCGCAGCTCATGTCGTGGAAGACGAATTACATGGTAGACACAATGTCAATAATGTCTAGCGACTTCCATCGTTAATGCCAAATGACCATCAATTCTTGGAACTCAAATTAATTCTGAAAAAACAATATGTTTGAAGCTGTAAAGTAAGCGGCCAAAAGAACACGCCACAACAGTGAAGCATAGCAACATTTTTAGCAAAACGGTGTAGGATTTCCACTAAATACCATAAATATTCATAATTTTTATTACCATAAATTATTACCGATGGCCTGGTTAATCTTCTCTTTATTATTTGGCACTCTGGCACTCTAGTTAGTGCACGTATTTAAATTCAAATGTAATTATATAAATAAATAATAATAACAATAATTATATAAATTTTAACAACTAATTACACCTGAACTGATCGTCCTGAGCTGCGTTCAAGTTTGAGAGATCATGTTTATTTTAAGGCATATACAAATTATATTATATGTACCCGTTCATCAACTAACCAATAGAGCTACCAAAGTGGGATGAGTAGCGGCCAATGTACAGAAATGTAATTTTCAGCTCTCTACCAAAATTATGTGGGTAAATAAATTAAATCAACATCCTGTCTTAATGAAACCGGCACTCACTCCTGTTGATGATCACAACTCCTCTGTGGAATTCTCCTCCACTAAACGAATTTATTTAAGGTGATCCAAATCAAAGCATGTGATATTTTTGTTGCGATGGTAGTACTCTCCAAGGATAAGTTCATCAAAATAGGAATCTATTCAATGACCCGGCCCTTGGCAATTTATCCTTCGCAGCATAATGAATACAACAGCACTTCTTCATGTGAAGGATGAATGTGAAGACGTAATAGATTTGAGAAGAACCAGATTGGCGCGGTATATACTAATGTTTATCTGTGAAGCACACAGAGCTATCACAAAGTAATAATATTGGCTAGTAGATGAGGTGTTTTGGAATTGCATCAATGGCGGAGAAACAAATGAACAAGTAGTAGGTTCATGAAAGTAAATAAAATCTCTGCATAAAATTTGACTGCTCCCACGGGAGAATTCCTTTATATTGTAATTTGTTGAGGGCAGAGCATCCCATGCCAGGTTTCTTAGAATGATAGACACCAGAGTGGTATTTTCAGATGATAACATTCAGATGCGTAAATACTCTGAACAGAACCATTTAAAAATCGAGAACAGCTCAGTTACAAAAAACAACCTTCATTCCCAGAAGAATATCAACTGAAACCAATTAATTATTTTACGTCTTAAAAAGCAATTGACTATTTTACGTCTTAATCTCCCGTATTGTTTAACCCATCTGTACGTGATAAAACCCCCGCTTGGTAGAAACCTTGACGTGGTGCGAGGGCTTAAAGTACAATGAATCACTCAGGCTATGCTGACGGAAGCATATGCGTCCAGTAGGGTCACCCATGTCAATCAGGCTAGCGAGGAGTAACACACAAAGATCTACCACCGCTAATCCAGGGTGTTACGCGTCACCGTCCCATTGGATGGTTTGCAGCCAGGGGTATACCGGCTGTATTATAACGGCGCCTCTCTGACACCGGGTCGAATCAGAGCAGTAAGCAGACCTTACCACATCAAAACGGGGCTCTGATGTGGCGGACTATTTGAAACCCTAAGTCTCTTGGGATCAAAAATGAATAACCAATATACAAAAAACAATCCCACGAAAAACCCGGTAAGATTAGGTGTGATGAGCCGACACTACCATGAAAACACCGACTCGGCAAAAAGAAGACGTAGGGAAAAACTGAAAAAGCGGGATATACGCGTTGGCACGTGAAATGTTCGAATGTTATATAAACCAGGCGCAATACAGACGGTCGTAGAAAACGCGAAACAATATAAAATGGACATCGTCGCGCTTATGGAAGTTCGACTCCCACATCAAGTAATCGAAACCAACGGGTTTACACTGGTGTGTGGAGGTACCGATACACATAGCCTCGGAACTGGTTTCATCATAAGCAAGAAGATTACGTCCTATGTAAAAGATGTGCAATTTATTAATGACCGAATGTCGGTGCTAAAAATACAGGGCCCATGGTACAATTATGTATTTATAAACGTACACGCCCCAACAGAATCTACCGACGAAGAAACGAAGGACACATTCTACGAGACCCTAGAAGAAGTATTTGATGGGATCTCATCATTCGATGTTAAAATCCTCCTCGGCGACCTCAATGCGAAAATTGGAAAGGAAGATATCTTCCAACCAACTATAGGTAAAGAAAGCCTAAATGACGTTTCAAATGATAATGGTATTCGAATTATCACGTTCGCAGCGTCAAAAGATCTGGTAGTTAAAAGCCCAATGTTCAAGCACAAGGAAATACATAAAGCCACATGGATATCACCCGACGGCGTAACGCGTAACCAAATAGACCACATCCCCATAGACAAAAGACACCACTCGAATATCCTTGACGTAAGATCATATAGAGGAGCAGATTGCGCCTCCGATCACCTTCTAGTGATGGGCAAAATTAGAAGTCGCGGGAGACGAGCAAAAAGTTCGAAATTGATAAACTAAAAGACCTACGTAAAAGGGCGGAATATCAAGACGAACTAACGAATAGATTTACCATCCTAGAGGATGACAGTAGTGAGGAAGAGGAAGCCAATAGTGTGGACACTAAATGGGCATCGATCAGAGACACAATCAAACAAACAGCCCAAGAGGTATTAGGATTTAAGAAAACAACTAAGTCCAAACCTTGGTTTGACGATGAGTGCAGGGCAAAGATCGAAGAACGTAAACGCCTCAGAATGATCCACTTAGAAGCATATGATGAAGTCAACGCAGTAAGATACGCGACAATTCGGAAAGAAACAACTAGACTTTTCAAACGCAAAAAACGCGAATTGGAGAAGACTCGGATCGAAAAAATCATAGAAAATGCCAGAGCAAAGAACAGCAGAGGTATGTATGCCGGCATAAATTCAATTAGAAATGACTACCGAGGGAGAGCCAAAATAATTCGAGACACAATCGGATGTCTGGTGACAGAAACAAAAAATATCGTGACAAGATGGAAGCAGTACTTTGAAAACCTGCTCAATGTGCGCACCCATCAACCACAAATAAACGCACCAGACGTACATACAGCCGAGCACCAGATCCCAGAGCCCTCTGTCGACGAAGTTGTAGACGCAATAAGTCGACTGAAAAACAACAAGACCCTCGGAATCGATTGCATACAAAATATTAACAAATGTCATACTGGCAAGAATCACACCGTACGCAGAAAAAATATTGGGAGACTACCAATGCGGATTCCGTCGGAACCGGTCAACAAGCGACCAGATGTTCACAATAAGGCGACTGCTAGAAAAGAAGTAGGAATAAGGAGAGGCGGTTCACCAACTGTTCGTGGATTTCAAAAAAAAGCCTACGACTCAGTCGCAAGGCAAAGACTGTACCATATTGTGATTGAGCTGGAGATCCCGTAAAAATATGCCGCCCTCATTCAAATCTGCATGAACGAAAACAAAGGGCGAGTTAGAATAGAAAACCCCCTCTCAGAACCATTTGAAATCCGGGATCGACTAAAACAAGGGGATGGCCTCTCACCAAGCCTTTTTAACATTGTCCTCCAATATGTTATCAGAAAGGTACAAGACGACAACACGGCCGGATCATCCCTGAACGGGATCACACAAGTGCTCGCGAATGCGGATGACATCGCCGTTTTGGGCGATAATCTCGAAACTATAAGTAAAAACTGTGAAATCATCATGCAAGCAGCAGAAGAGGTGGGCTTAGAAATAAACGAAGACAGAACGAAATACATGATTACGACGAGAGCAGGTGGACCTCAGAGAACACATATAAACGTCTGGGCAAGATATTTGAAAATGTCAAAGAATTAAAATATCTGGGAACGATACTGACGACCAGAAACGAAACGTCGAAAGAAATTAACAAAAGGCTACATTCCGGCAACGCTAGTTGGCATGCAGCCACTAAACTATTAAAATCCAAACTGCTATCACGTAATATAAAGCTGCGTGTCTATAGAACCATAATCATGCCGATTGCTCTATACGGATGCGAAACATGGACTCTCACAAAACGGGAAGAGAACAAATTCCGCGTATTCGAGAATAAAGTTTTAAGGGGTATATTTGGCGGTAAATTTGACGAGGAGTCAGGACAATGGAGGAGACTCCACAACCACGAATTGGAAGAGCTATACCGCAAACCTACAATAATGTGACTGATCAAGTCGCGAAGATTAAGATGGGTCGGACACGTAGCGCGAATGGACGATGATAGGACCGTGCATAGAATTCTTGACGGTAAACTAAAGGGGAAGAGACCGACGGGACGGCCGCGACGGAGATGGGAGGACAATGTTAGCTTTGACCTTGAGGAGATCGGATCGGCTGGTAAAGCGTGGAAGGAGAGCGCACAGGACAGGGAACAAAGGGCAGAGCCGAGTCGGTGAGGTCATGAACTTTCGGGTTCCTACAGGCCAGTAAATAATAATAATAATAATAATAATAATAAAGTACGTGATAAAACTCAGATGATGAAACAGTAATTATTATTGTTGACTTTCACATAATAATTTTAACTAAATTCAGTCGACTTGTATGCAATATCTTTCAAGCCGGAATCAAGCCACCGAAACAGCTTCTTCGTTTTTTACTGTATGTTCAAACAAGCGTTGAACACACCTTCCACCAACAACGGGTTCTTGTTTTGTTGTGGGCTGGGTGCTGGCGTCAGGAACACGATGGTGTTTCCTGGCGTGCACCGATGGTTCTGAAATACTGATGATGTTATTAGGAAAAATAGCAAAGAATACCTAATGTGTTGGTATCAGTCCACAATGTATTTCTCCTCCAGATGGGAATGGATGTATTTCTTGAACTGGCTTGTCCCGCTGTAGGCAGTGATGATTAATTTGATGTTTGGTTGATGGGTTGTATTCAAAACGAAGTAACCCAGGATAACAACTAGCACGTTCCTTGTTATCACGTCTATGCAACTCAAAAACCCGCAATTGTACAAATAAATTAAACGCAAGCTATTGAACATTTAAAGACTCAAATTTGAGTCACATTCTTTAATTTATTTAACACGATTGCTTTGATTTTGTGGGATTAATATTATTGCGATCCGTGGTCGCCAAAGAGTTTACGAAGAAGAGATCAAAAATGGTTGTCGTTTGACAACCAACAAAATTTAATTTAAAATGCTTTCGAGGTACTTGTATGCTAATTGTAGCAAGTACTCATCGAAAGGGATAATGGAGGCGCCTTCGTATAGGTGAGAGTGATCTTAGAAGTCAAGACGCATCACCCTTTTATATCAGATCTTATCCAGCTTGTATAAGAAAATACATTAAAAATTCCAGGAAGATCAGACAAGGAATTTGGATAGGAATCTCGTTAGGCAAAGTCCAGGAAGTTAGAATTGTACAATTCATATGAAGATATGCATTGTTATGATATGGATTACGGGAATGTTAGTTTATGTATAGTAATCAATCTTTGTCATGTGCTTCTATATCCTGCCACCCCATCCTATTAAAGTTTACGAGCTCGCTCTCAATGCTATCGACCATATAATCGAGCTGAGGACATCATCATCTTCGGAGATTTTAATCTTCCACAACTCAATTGGGCTTTATCTGGCGATCATTCACACTTCACCTCCCACCCCACCTCGGACAAGGAATTTCTTTTCATCGGTAGACTAGATGGGTCTTGTCTATGTCAAATCAGCCACGCGTGAAAGCCCTTGGGTAGGCAGCTTGACCTCATCTTTACAACAGACCCTATAAATACATCTGTCTCATCTAGCCCCTTCCTCCTTACATCTATAGACAACCACCACCCACCCCCTCTTATCGTTTCCTTCTTCCGAGTCCGCATGGCACCCCCCCCCCCCCCCCTCAATCACTTCGCCTACGATTTCCATAAAGTCAATTTTTACGTTGTAGTGCTCCAGAAAGTCGTACAATTTCCTTACCCCATATAAACAATCTCCTTGCCCCACATACAAATCCCTACACCCAAATCAACATTGAATTCAATGTCAACCAAATCGAACTAAACGTTCAAACTCTCAAACATTGAATTCAATTCAATTCAAATTCCTACAAGATCCAAAGCCCTAAACAAAGGCATATCTATTTTCCGCCGACATACAATTCAAGCAATCATAAACATCCGAATGCATATCTTCACATGGCAAATGTTTTATGACTTGTAAACTCATCCGAAGGACACGCACACTCTTGTCTGCATAAGCCAGACGGATAACAAAAACAAAAACCCAAATTGCAATGCATATCCTAATATGACCAATAGTTTCATGAGAACTCATAAAACCGAACCATTATCCTAATGAGCACATTGAACACCACACCCGAAATCGAGATTTTCCATCTGACACGTTTCATTTCAAAATACAAAATCTCGATTTGTTTTCATTTAAAAGGAAGATGCACCGCGATCTCGGAGAGCAGTTGATTAACGTACATGGTTCCCCGCGGAAGTGCTGCAGGAGACGAACATGGCAAAGTAACATCATAGAGCAAGGTTCTTGGAGGTTGTGTTCCTACCAGAATCGTCTTTTCTTTTTCTTTTCAAATAAATAAAGTAAAAGTGAATTTTCTAAATAAAAAGTATTTTATTATTTGGAATTGTGCGTTCTTTACAAAACGTTGGCTGCTTCAGCACAGACGACGAATTCTAACCTGGACCAGTTGAGTAGAGTGGTGGCACGCCCATAAAACAAATCGTTGCAGCTTTTCGATTTCGAGCATCACCCGAAGGCGCCAGGTTCCACGGCGCAGGTAAGCTATTCCTGGAACGACGTCCCACGAACTATCGGTCGCTACTCTTCCCTCTGGTTTGAGGAAGCACGGCGGCGACCGCAACCGGTCCCCTCAGGTGCGGTCAATAGAGATCCCTCATCCTATTCAGGAGCAGGAGACACGCTAACTGGGAGCGAGGCCAATAAATAAAACAACAGCCTTTTAGCGTTTCAAATAATAGTGAAGAAGATCGTGTGATTCGAACTGACGCTATGACAGCTCGAATCACGAAAAAAATTTGACCTAAGCGTTACACACCAGGCTACTGACCGAGTTTAGAATTTGATTTCCAAACTCGACTACATTCCACTGGTATGAATTATTTTTATTTTATCGCTTGGTATACGGTTCTGATGTATTTTTCTTATTCGATTTTTTTCGTTCGGTGTTCTTCACTATTTTTGCTTGTGAATTGTGTGTATCTGTTAGAATCGCTACAGCCTCATCACCGAATACCTAGGGCACCCTTTCGTTCAACTGCGATCACCTATCCGTTGAAGATGCCATCACCCACTTATATACCGAAATCGTCTACTCTATTTCCCTGTCCGTTCCCTACTCTCATCTGATCCTGTTACTATCGCCAACTTCAGATCCATGATATCCAACTCCTTCCTCGCCACCTCTGGGGTTCCTTCGAGGTAGCCACCTTGGCCCTTTCCTTTTTATACTGGCAACTAATGACATAGATAAGGTCATTAAAAATTCCAGTTTGTCCCTATACGCTGATAATACCAAGTTATAAAAGACCATTGAGTCACCACTTGATCCTGCACTGCTGCAATCTGACTTTGACAGCTTCTCGACTTGGTGTGACAAAAATTGCTTTGTACTTAACATCACCAAATGCCAATCTATAACCTTTTCCCATAAGCGTATTCACTCATCCCCACGTCCCTATACCCTTCATAACCAACCCCTGACCATTGTCCAACGTATTCGAGATTTTGGGATCCTTTACGACAGGGATTTAGGGGATGGAATGGACTACTGAAGTTTTCCAACAGGTTGGATAATATGCAACAATAAACTTCAAAAGTTTATCGACGGCTGTAAAAGGACCTTTGGTTGCCTGGCGGTGAGGGGAGAGGGGATAGATTCCTTGATTGACGTGAGTCAATAAAACTCTTGACGAAGGCAGGAATCTATTTTGGGATAATGAACCAAGCATTGGGTATGACCGTTGGTAGATCGTTTAAAATAAACGTATTTCGGTCATGTACAATTCGATGCATGGGTGCATGTTGTTTTAGGATATGCTAATCCCGTTGGTGGTACCGTCAGGCGAAAGTATCTGCTTGGGTGTTTCCTTGTGTAAACGAAAACAGCTTCGATAGCCAGCGTGAGAATTGTGGCTACTCGTTGCTTAAGTAAATATTCCTAGACGTGACCGATGCTGGTGATCGTTCCTGGATACGGCAACGGATCGTAAAATCGGTCATTCTGATAACCAAACAAATATGCGCGCCTGAAAGGCCAATGTTTAATTTGATCTTCTCTTCTTTAGGAAAGATAGATCATAGAACATGCCGTTGAAAATCTGGCTTGCAGATGTGCAAGCAACCCGAAATGACTTCTAGGACAATGGATGGGTACAAAGATTAGCGTGTGTTGGTGGACATGGGCCATCCATTGTTCGGTCGCGGAAGCTCGGCCGATGCTGGATTGATGTCATGGCAAGATGATAATCTTGTCATGAATTATGTTTCCAGGTATGACCGCTCGAAGAGGGCTTGGAACAGCCCTTAAAATGGTAAGCTGCCTATGGGGTATTTATGTCGGTTATCCGTGGGGATAACTGAATTCATTCCAGCAATTGGTTGGTAGTTAATGCCATAGCAAGATTTTATAATCTTGCCAAAGATTCCACTTTAAGGTAAGTTGTATTTGCTGGTAATGGTGGCGATCGAGCGATGCGCGGCTCTTCGGGCCCTGAAAACGCCACAATCCTTCGCGGATTAATAAAAACTGAGGTCAAACTGCGAGGAGTGAAAACTTTGAATATATGAACAAAAAAAAAAAACCTTTGTTGTGCATTTGAATACAATAATTTGGTGGTATTACAAGCATTACAATTAAGTATTACTACACAAAATCCGGAACTCGTAGACATGGAATGTCATTATAATCATCTCTTCGTAAGACTTTAATTATTTCAGGGATCATATTCGGTTCACTCGCTTTAATGGCTTCAATTCTGTTGATCCAATCTTCATTGATTACTGATCTATTATTGTCATTGATCAGTTTTAGGAGATTTTTGATTAGTGACCTACTTGTTTTTATTTCCTGGCTATTTGGATCACTGAACTATCTATATAGCAGTTTTAATTTAGAGCAGAATTCTCTTTTGCCTATACAGAGCATCAATCGTTGGGTTTCTGTATCGACTTGTATGGCCCTCCGAGTGAGAGACTTATGGGATAGAACGATTCATTGTATTAATAACAATGCTGTTCATCGTCAAAAGATAATGATCAATTTCATCAGTATGGAGATTTCTGCCAGACGGCGAATCTACGCTATTATAGCGTCATTCGTTTTGTATTAGTCGGTCAAAGCGCGACTAGTGTGCTTTTCGGAAATTAAAATATGTTTCAGGTCATATTGCTCAAGTAGAGGGGGTTAGTTTGGAACGGCGCCTAGTCCATAATGATCACTATTGTACTCGATTATACAAAGACAATTTCGAGTAGTTAGATCCGTATTCGTTGGTCCCACAAATGTAAATCCAAAAAGGAGTTTCTTCTTGAATAAAATGACGTAATCCTGGCTTATGTTCGATAGAAATTTTTTGCCACAATTAGAACAAACCATGGCCTCTACTGTTCGAAATAAGGTTACCCGAAGCACTGTGCTTGGAGTTGAAATCTCTGCCACAAAAAGATAATTATTTTCCTCGTCTAACTTGAGCCTTCAGAAAAAGGTATCAAGTTCATTGATAAATTGTGTACAGTCGGAAGCTTCGGGAGCATAAACGGAGACCCTGTATGTGGTCTTTGATTGCCTTTGACTTTTCAAAGGAATATCTATAACACAGGAACCATTATACTGTAAACGACTTTGTGTTGTAGCCCATTTTTAACTAAGACAACGACCCCGTCCCCATGTGTTGAGTTTAGTCGTTCTCGTCTAATTAGTTTAATTAGTTGTTGTTCTTTGTTGTATGAACTGAAACTATAACTATTTATTTTAAACTTCATGTCTTTCTGATTTGTTTAAACTGTTATTCTTTGTTGTATGAACCGAAACTATAACTATTTGTTTTGAACGTTGTGTCCTCTTTGACAAACAAGAAAAAACACAACAAACAACAGTTTGTTCTTTATTGTATGAACCGAAACTATAACTATTCATTTTCAACTTCTTGTTCTCTAAGTTATTTTACTTGTTTAACACACTATTATTTAAATTTTACACACGCCCGCACACGCACACAACTCTTTTTCCAATCTCCTTAAAATCGGATTTAAAACTTTTTGTTCTTTTAATTTTTTAGACTTTTCTATCCGGCGTCTAGATTTCAACTGCTATTAAAATCGGATCTCCCCGTGGACATTCGTCATTCGGGGTTTTCTTTTTCAACCCCTGGCGTTCAAACAGACTACCTGTTTAGTCCACGTGGAGTTGACCCTTGATTTGGTTCTCACCAATCCATTTTCCTTTTTTTTTTTTTTTTTGGGTTTCCTTCATTTTCAATCTACCGTTATGGTCACCCCTCCGCAACGGCTATAAGGACTTGCGACTGTCGTTATGCCCTTACGGAGGGTTGTTTTCCAACGGTACATCCAACAAAGGAAACTTTTTGGGAGAAGTGTTGTTTTCTGGTGGATAATATTTCGGACCTGTGGCAAACAAAATATTAAGCTATTGGAAAGGGATTATGTATTTCTAGGGATGTATTTTATTTTAAAATGTCTCTATTGTTTGGTGGGAATGTGCTATTGTGTAGGGAAAGGATACGGACCGGTAAGAATTTCAAATAGTTTTGGGGGGGGTGATAATTAACTGCTGTTAATTATATAAGATTGTAGCCCAATTTGCGCCTTTGGTTTAGCTTAGGTTTGCTAGCCAAAAGCACATCTGCTTGTGTGGGTTCAAGCGGATTGCGCAGATTATCCCTCTCTCCATGCAGATAAGTGAATTTACATTCACATCAATAATTTTAAATGTTAACTCAGCCGAAGCGAGGACTTTGACTAGTGTATTGAGTTATCTGGATACTGGATCGAGTAAATATTATCTATCCGGTCCACCTGTCCCGTCAGTTGTTTTTTTCAATTATTTCGATTTTTTTTTTCAAACGCAGGAATCTATCTTTGTATGGACAGTAGAATTGCTGTTGTTTGTTTGTGCCTCCGGTTCAGGCGTTTTAATAAATATTACGCGGTTGTTCCATGATATATGCTTTCTTTACACCATCTGCCATTTGGGGGTATGACACACTAGGTGCCACGAAGTTGTAAGAACGGATTTTCGTTCGTGTCTCATATTCAACTTGATTCTTTCTGGCTTCCAACTTTGATTTTAGTTTTTTGGTATTTACGGCAACCTCTAAACAAGGGTTACAAAGGACACAGAATAATGTATTTCTATCCGGGCATTTGACACAACGAAAGTACATACTGCAATGCGGCGAAACATGTCCAAAGCATTGACACCGCATACATTGCAATAGACGATCAGACTTCTTTTTTTTTTTTCTCCCAACTCATTATTTGATGACTAATGTATTTAATATGACTCCTCGATAGTATAGTAGTTAGTATACCTGTGGGGGTGAAGAAGTATAGCAGCAAGCACGGGCACACGATTCACTTCTTCTTCACTGCACCGTCACTACGAAAATAAATGTTCGCCCGAAAAAAATCCAGGAAAAAAAAGGAAACGCAAACACTGTTTTATTTTGTTGTTTTTTTATGTTCTTTATTTTAATTTTATTTGTTTTAGCTTATATTTATCATAACTGATCACTAGATTTAAATTGAAGAACAGTGTGTTTACACAGAAAAGGATCACAACTCAATGTAACTATCGAAAAGGTGCGCTTTGGCAAATAATACACAAAGAACGAAAAGCATTATGAGGACTGCGGCGAGTATGTTGGATGGCGTTTAACATAATTATTGATACTTGTCTGGTCGCGATGGCGAAATCCTGATTAGCCTCGAGCGGCGGCGTGACTGCGCGCGATTGTGAACGAAAAACGACTCTGATTGCAGCGTAACGTGTGTACACTGCTGTAGTTGGATAGTGACTGTTGAATTAGGGGTGAAATTCTGTATTTCTGGTGTTACACATCGATCCGCCAATGGTAATCATGCTCTCTTGGGCATTCCTCAATTCCCCCACGCTCATCGAGGTAGAAACGAACTTGTGTAGTCGTTCGACGTCGATGGGCGTAGCAAGGATGGAGAAATCAAAAGGAAAGCACAATAACCCAGGGTTGATCTGGCTTAGTGTGTGTGCATTAATTCCGCGAATGCAACTAGCCCAGTGATCTAGTGATGATTATGGTAGGTTTCATAGATCATCGAACTATGGAAAGACAGAATTTCAGAGGAGAGGAAAATTTAGCTGGTGGTATTCATCTGCAAAAAGAGATCATTGATCCCAAGCGAATGAAGTGTCTGGAGAAAAGCCGAAGTGACGCCAAATTGGCTAGGGTAATTTATCATGAAAACTAAATAGATATTTTGACATGATGCGACGGCGTCGTTTGCTCCGATGGAAATCTCATGGGCTAGCAAAAATGGAGTTGCCGTATGGCAAAAGGTAGCTGAATTAAATTCTGCATTATCTGCATAGAATAATGAATTCAGCTATGCTCTCTTCTACAGGTAAAATCGCCGAACGGTGGGATAAGGGATAATGTGACGCGCTGTTAGCGGTCGAAATTAGGTTAGGATTGTGGGTTGGTTCTCCATGTGATATAGAGAAACCCCACATACCCCCCTGCCATGCGGGAGACGGGGGTTCGTTTCCCACCGGGGAGCCTCGGGCGCAAGACTAATGACCTTGCCCGGAAAAAACAAATGCTTATGGAAAATTTAACGAGCCTCAGAACTTGCTAAATAAGGCCAAGATCGGTTCCCGGTTGTAGTGCCTATGATGATGATGATAATGTATTTAATATACCTAAGTCCATAAATTTTACTATTGTGACTGAGAGATACAATGAAGAAAGGCAACTTCCGTTTGTGATTTCTAGAATTTGCGGTGGAGAACGGTTTCACACCTCTAATTTTTAAGCTACCGTTTATGAAGCTTTTTAATTCTTCAGGCACCTCTGCTGGAGTAAAGGAAGGATCAAATTCTTCGAGGAGCATGGACACAGTCTTTTCAGATTTAGTACAGATTTATTTTTTCGATAACCTTATAAATCATCGCACATTATACTCAGTTACATTATTAATTTGTTTCGTTTTGAAATGTTTACAAGTCAACTCACCTAATTTTATAAGCTCCTTTGTCTCTATATAGCTGATGACAATAAGCGGTACTGTGCCCTTTTTGCTGACTAGCTGCTGTGGCTGCGGTTCCTGCCGTGGATGTGGTTGCTGCTGTTGTTTCTTTTATTTATCATGTTTTGTTTACCTCCGAGGGTTGCTGTTGTCCTTTTTGCCTTTGTTCTCCTCGCTGCTGTTGTCCTTTTTTCTGCTGCTGCTCATTCTGGCTCAATTTCATTTTTACAAAAAGAACTTGCTCCATTTGCTGCTCTAGTTCTTATTTATTTATTTTAATCTCTGTGGTGAGTTTATTGAGGACCTCGGCCTGATTGCTGGGGAATGCTGCTGCTTCGCTGATATCCAGTTCTTGGACTTGTTTTCCAGCTCCTGAATCCTGAACACCATTAGTGTTGTCTTCGCCGTCACTATTGTCACTCATAGTCTCGACGTCGTTGGTTTTGTTTGATTTATGGCGTTTAGCTTGGGAATACAGCTGTGGATTATAGCTTCTCTATAACACCATTTGAAAATTAGACAAATCAGTGTACTATCGTAGACAAAATAAGTACTTCGTTACCCATTGGCAAATAGGATTTAATAACTAGTCAGAACAATTGCCTAACTAACTTACAGTTCAATATCCATACATACATACATTCAAGAGATGTTGAATAATACATGACATATAAGGTACCCCTTACTCTCTTAATTAACTCATCTTACAACTTTTCAGCATCGCTATGTAGTTATTCGACTAAAATGGCCATCTAAAAGGTCCACACGACAATTTACCCCAATGTCTTTCTCAAACAAAGATGTAATTCATGTCATATGTTGTACACCTCTTGTTAGTCTTTTATTTCCTTCTGTCATATCGTTATCTTACGCCAATGGTTTCACTTTGGTAACGACTTTCACTATAAGGCTGTTAATTTTATAAATCAGAAATTATCCTCATGGAGTGAGTGTGCAAGGATTTGTTAAACATATGTCAACCTGAGCTATATATATGGCGACAAAGTGTCATGATATGCTAACAATGTATTTTAGTAACGATGTCATTACGTGCTACTCTCGCAGAATACAATACAACCAACATCAGTGTCCTTTTGCAACTTTTTATATCTCGTTATTTATTAAAACTTAAATTCCCGCTGCGTAGGGATTCCTCTTGAGGACTACTCCTCCCAGTTCCGCATTCATTCTTTTTATTTTGGCTTCATGATATTAGATGTTTACAAAGAGGAAAAAGTTTGACTTACGTTTTTACTCGCTCATTCTCGTCCTGAATAAATGCATGAGCGTGAACTGTTTTTTATGAGATATTTTAGGTTCTTCTTTTCTCTATGTTATTCAGGCGTTTTAAGGCATTCGTTAGCGATGTGAAATATTTAGCGAAGGCACGGTATTTGCTTTACAATTACAGGTTGTTTGTGATCCGAGGGAGTGAGTGGAGATGCAAGGGGAATCCTATATTTATATGTACAAAGTAGAAAAATGCAAAAGGAGGGTCACAGAAATTTAGAATTCTCTTCTAATGTTAAATGAATTCTCGTTATACTTTCGTAACTTACATAAAGGCTTTTCGCCGCCCAAGACTGATCTCTTCCGTATACCCAGTGGGACTGTTAACATATGTTCTGTCTACCATTAATCTTTCCTGCCTGGCAGACAAATGGGTAATGAATTCCTAACTAATGAGCACGTTCTCCTCACACAGCCAGTTACACATTTCCACTAATAATCATCCATAATCAATCACCCCGACTTGGATGAACTCCTGTGTAACTGTGTTTAAGGGTGAGTATAGTAATGGCTGGAAACAATGTGTACCAGTAGTGTTAATAGGAGGTGACAGGCCTAAAGTGGATCCATGTCGAAGTAGTCTCCCCATTAAGACATCACCGGAAGTAAAGTCAGTGTTGAAAGGTATTTCACTCTTAGTTAAATATATACAGAGAGATAGGGGAACACAACATGTGATATTGTGAAACAAAAAACATCTCATTAGGTTGTTGCAGATGTTGTCTGTTATATTCACGTGGGATAACTGTAAGTTTACTTGTCTGCTTCATCCTCCTTGTTAAGTGGTAAACATTCCCTGGAACTATAACTACCCTTCGGCGTACGATGTCTTTTATTCAGTTATATGCAATGGCAATAATCAATATGTAAGACAGTTTCTACATTCACTTCTTAAATATTTGGTGTGCAACTAAGTTCTCATTGTTTTTAATGAAAATTCAACTTTATTGTGAAAAAATGATTACAAATAAATCATTCGAAGTATTGGCCCATCGCTAGCTACAACTTTTTCCCATCTTTCTGGCAGGGCTCGAATACCGTTGCGGTAGAGGTTTTTTTTTTCTTCTTTTTTTAGCAGTAGTAGTTTTATTTCCTATATGGTTTGAACATTAAATTTTACAATACAATTGACAAATATTATCGACTATAATAATATATAAGAAAACTAGAAGGCATTCAGTGTTTTTATACGATTAAAATAACAAAAGAGAGTTGAATGCCTCTTTACAATGGCAATCAAGTAAAATATCGATTTTGTAAGGTGGAGTGAGTATTACCACAAAGCTTGCATAAACATTTCACATTTATTCAAAACGAAATAAATGTAGGTACAATTTGTTAAGTCGGCTGAAGGCAAATAAAAGGGTACAAACTATGATTAAACCAGAATACCAGAAATACAATAATTTAAAGCAGCATAGTCCAGGCTGAAGAGCCACATCTTCACTCATTTAGAAATGCACCAAGTCTAGCTAGAGCCCTGACTGATGTAGGTAACTTAATCGAAATGACAACAGAGTAAAGAAATCACGATATGCTGTAGCACGGATTTTGGGAACAGTTATCATAAATAAATAATTACCCCTAATGTTATATCGGGAGATTAAACGAAAACTAAGATTTCCAGATCTCAAGAAGAATATTTTTAACACTATAAAACAATACAAGTGTCTTACAGAAAGAATATTCAGGACCCTGAACAAAGGAAAGGACGGACGCCTGGTAGGCTTTCTACAAATTTTTCTAAGAACTAATTTCTACAGTATTAACAATGGTTGTATTTTATTTTTACAACCACCACCCCAACATGCAATTCCATATTGTTACTTGGAATGAAATAAACCATAATAAACTATCCTCAAAAGCTTAGTGGAACAGACGTTACGTAAAAAATAAAAATGGCGAAGAGTGCATCGTTAATATTTTCTCAGTGTATTAGCGTGACATGAAAAGCTCATTCTCGAGTCGAGTGTAACTCCTAGATATTTAAATTCGTTTACACTCTCAATAGGAAAACATTTACCACTACAGGTTCGACTGTAACAAAAAGGGGGCGAGGAGAAACCGCTTAAATAGCAGAAGTTAATTAATGAATCCAACGGACAACCCAAACCATAGGAGAAGGCAATACTATCAGCAAAAGCTGTAGGTGAGCCCATGAAATCAAGAGTGAACAGTGAATTAATGTAGACCAAAAAAGGACAGGGCCCAGAACGAAGTCCTGTGGAACGCCGAGCTTAAGAATTCTTTCACCACTCCTGATCCCATCAAACACGCAACGATTAAAAAGATTAGATAGGACGTCCACTGAATAGCGTTGCTGTTTTCCTAAGTATATTATTTGATATGCTATCAGGTCCACATGAATTTGAATTAGGTAGAGTACCAATGACTTTCAAAATTTCAGAAGGAGTAAACGGCTGAAAAGCAAAACTGCTACTCTGCAATGGTTCAGGCCGGGCGTAAATGCTACGACAAGTACAACTTGACGAACGGACAGTACTCGGTTGAAGATTTCGGCCAATATTGGCAAAATAAGTGTTAAATGCGTCACCAATCGTTAATTTATTATATACTTCAGAGTTTCCAACGTGTAGAACAGTAGGTGATGTTGAAGCAGGAGATTTATTTATTATACTATTCACTACACGCCGCTCTTTACGTAAATTACCCTGAGCAGGCAGGAATTTGGCATGTCGAGACAGATGGGAATCTCTTTTTTGATTTCAGCACATAATAATTTTTACCTTCATACCATGATACCTGATATAGAAACATGGGTGAAAAGAAAACATGGCGAGCTGAATTACCACTTGACTCAGCTCTCATCAGGACATGTATCCTTTCGGCAATACTTGCACAAGTATAAGCATGTGGATCACCCATACTGCTTGTATTGCGAAGGCAAAATATAAAATGCCGAACACATACTCACAGAGTACGTGAAATTCAAGACTGCACGATTTTGGAGAGACATATAAGACAGACAGTTACTCCGGGGGGAGGAATAGAATACATGCTTAGTTCAAAATAGGCATGGTCCGTAACAAATGGTATTCTCTGTAGAATGATGCAGCAGTTGCGACGCGACGAGCGGAGTAACAGATAAACTCCGTCCCGCCCCGCGATGGAATATCTAAAAGAAAGTTCCTGGGTGTCAACGGGAATATGAGCCTGGCGGGAGGTGGTTTTAGTCGGTAAAAACCCGTCATGCCTCTGAATCGGTCCAGAGGTATCTTTTGAAGATTTCCACAAAAAAAAAAAAAAACTTCTTTTTAGTACAAGGTTATCAGGATAATTTTTGCATCTTTTCCAGAGTTGGCTCTTAGCTGCAACTTTGTTTACTAAGGCACTCGATATCCACGGTTTAAGTCTTTTTGCCGAATCTTTGGGTGATACTAATGAGAAACAGAAGAAGATATGCCTATCGAGAGTAGCGCTGAAGATTGCATAAGCGTCAGCTGAGGAGCCACAAACATACACATCTGCCCAGGTTTCATAGCATATTCTTCGCTTAAGCCTAACGAAGTCAATTCTCGGTCTAATTAGAGGAGTAGGAGAAGGTTTACAACTTCTAGCTAAATGGACGGGAATCAAGAGCCCCGTCATGCAATGATCAGAGAATTGCAAATCGAAGACACATTTCATGCAATCGTTAATTGCAACATAAGAAAGGCGTCCATAAATATGATCAATACAGCTTCCCGATGCGGGCTTGTGGGGGGTTTCTCTATTCTACATGAGAAACAACCCACAACCCAACCAACATTTCCACCTAATTTCGACCGCTTTCAGTGCGTCATACTTACCAATTTCCTTTATATGTATTCCCCTGTAAAACATTTCAAACGGATTTATAGCTAAACTCATCATCCTTTGCAGATAATGCATAATTGAGTTTAGCTACATAAATGTCATACGGCAACTCCATTCTTGGTAATCATGAGTTTCCCATCGGAAATCTCATAATGTCGGTTAGCAACAACAAGTCTAAAAGAACGACGCTGTTGCAACATAGCAAAATAGCTGGGGTAATTTCAGCGTCATAGAGTCTGGTTCTCACGCGAATTATTTCCCAAACATCAGCGGCGTCCTATCGACTTTCCCTCAGATCACCCATTCGCTTGGGATCAACGATCTCTCTTTGCAGGGGAGTAACATCCGCTAGGGTTCT
Organism: Microdon myrmicae; assembly: GCA_963931805.1. Classification (NCBI taxonomy): domain Eukaryota; kingdom Metazoa; phylum Arthropoda; class Insecta; order Diptera; family Syrphidae; genus Microdon; species Microdon myrmicae. The sequence goes on from OZ007499.1 coordinate 165,476,348, forward strand.
CTCTCATTCGTATTTCTTTCCACGGTTCAATGCGCTTTAACTACACCATAGCCGTACCACTGGGTCAGTAGGTCGTGTCAGTAGCTGTAACTGATACCAACACACACAACCAAAGCTACCCCGCGATCACAGCATATCATGTTTTCTGTTCTCTCATTCTTCGTGTCCGTCAATTACCCTATTAACAAAAGTTACTCATACTTTGACGGGCGTGAGGTTGAGAGAGCAGAGGCGTGGTCTCTTTTGGTTTTCCTGTGCATAGAAAGAAATATGAATTTCAACCCCAATTCACACTAGTCGCTAACCATCTCCCAAACGGAGCACACGTCTCCTGAGTCGCTATTCAATCACGAGCACGTAAGGTCGCGTCGCGTCAAAAAGCGTAGTGAATAGTTTTTTTCCTTTGATAATTGATTACCAATTACAATAAATTTCCGCGAAAATATATTTTCAATCGGAGTGAATAAACACTGAAACGCGAATTGATAAAAGGATATTAAATAAAGAAAAAAAAAATAAATGTGACATCTAACAAACAAATTCAGTTAAGCGTGTGTGATTATTTCAAATTGAAAGCAAATATATTGGATTTTATATTTAAGAGTTAACCGCAGAACTACTTTCTAATTGTCGGGGGTGTTCAGTGAATCCTGTGCCATACGTTGGCAATCTACTTTTACCCCCACATTGGTGACGCGACAAACAACACGCAACCTTCAACATTGGAATAATTGAGTTCAAAAAAGAAAAAAAGAAGCAAAATCAATTTCAAAGCCAAAGTGCTCAAACGAAAAATCTAAAGTAAATCAAAATAAAAATCAATCAAAAACATTCTACTTAATAAAAATCAAAAACGGTGGTTAAAATGAAGTTTTAATTCCAATCAAAAAACAGTTAAATAAAATTTCCAACAAAAACTCAGTGAAATTTTGCAACAAAAATATAAAAACAAAAAATTTTCAAAAAACAAAGCTAAATTTCAAAAACTAATCAATACAGTGATTTTCAACAAAGTGGAAATATCCAAAATAAACCGCCAACAAAAAGACAATTTAATAAAATTTCATCAACAAAATTCAAAAAAAAAAGAAAAAGTTTTCTCAATGAAAAACTAAAACATAAATTTTCGAAAATTAAAAGACGCTAAAAGGGCAAGTAGAGCCCCACCCCATCTTTAACACCACGGCGACGCCAAACGATACCGCCCACCTTTTAAAACCCAACGCTGGACCTCAGGTTTCCTTTTTTAGTTCATTTTACATAAGTGGTAATTTTTCCTTTTGCGAGCTCCTTCTGAGCCATCAAATATTAAATTGTAAAAACCGTATAAATTGATAAACTTTTCTAGGAATATTTAAAATTCTTTTAAACAAAAATTGTAAAATATTAAAATACACAAACATAATTTGTTATAACAGAGAAACAGGATATCTTACAGTTTATAATTAATAATACATTAAACAAATGAACCACAAGGGTCATAGATGATTACAAATTGTCTTCAATTAGGAATCAAATTTTGATTAACATTAAAAAGAGGAATACTCGTGAAGAGAATTCGACCCATTCAGGATAATCTAACGAAGCTCGAACGTATCAAAATTAATCATTGCAAATTAGATCATAAGATCCATTAATTTTAAGTAAATTAAATTTAAAACAAACAGAAAACGATACAAATAGCAATCATATTAGGTGGTCCAGCAATTTAATAAACGCTACAAATAATTTTACATTTTGAAGGAAAGAATCTTCCCGATTAAATTTTTAACACCAAATTTTTTATCACACATAGAAGCAAAATTTCATTCGCCGTTTAGTATCAACGAAACAAAAACATCCAAAGTAATAATAAAGAGCGTATTAAACAGGAGTAAAAATCAAAAGGGCTCCTCGATAGTATAGTGGTTAGTATACCCGCCTGTCACCCGGGAGACCGGGGTTCGATTCCCCGTCGGGGAGCCCCTGGCGCAAGACTAATGACCTTGCCCAGACAAAATAAATCATTATGGAAAATTTAACAAGCCTCAGGACTTGCTAAATAAGGCCAAGACCTGTTCCCGGTTGTAGTGCCGATGATGATGATGAAAAATCAAAAAGAAAAGAGAAAAAGTTCAACTAACTATTTTGTAACCATAAAATCGACCAGCCAATAAGCGCTTATCTTTTAACAATAAAAATTATAGTAGTTAAGCAATCTATTGTACCAAAACTTAACTATTGTAAGCCCCTTCTGGGTATAATTAGTGTACAACACGCCATTATTCGACGCGACGCGACTCTCTTGTGACTTCTCTCGACTCCTCGCGTTCACTAGCGAATCCTTTCGCCTCTATACGCGACTCTCACTCAATCCTTCCCCACTCTTTTGCGACCTTTTTACTTCCTCCACAGACACAACTCGTCTCCTCTCGACCTCCAAATTCCCGGCTTCTCCTTTAACCTTCGGCACTACAATGCCCACCACAAGAGCCGGTACAGCCCAGCGGGGGCAAGCGCGACCTCAATCGCCCGCTTTTCATGACGCTTCTAGCGACGATTTGCCATCCCACACACAAAGTGTAAAGCTCCCTCCGTTCGACGAGGAGTACCCAGAGCTTTGGTTCGCCACAGCCGAACGTTTTTTCCGGTTCGCCAATATCTACGATGAAGAACATCGTGCTGTAGAATTGTTGCGGGTGCTGGATGGGACACAGCGAATGCATGTTGCGCAGGCGATCAGGTCACCGGGCCCTGATCCCTACAGCAACATGCGGGAGAGTCTCCTTAACGCTTTGGACCAACCCACCAGCATCTAACTACAGCGATTAGAGAACGCGACAAATTTTTCAGGTATTAGACCATCTCTTTTCCTGACTCATTTACGCTCGATAGCGGTGACCAGGATCTCGGATGATCTAATTAGACCACATTTTCTGAGGAGTTTACCTCAACATGCCCGCTCGGCATTAACGGCCCAACCTAACCAGAGTTTGGGCTACCTAGCTAAGGTGGCTGACGCAATTATGGAAACCGTAGACCCACAGTCTGAGTTCCCTCCATATCACGACGCGGCGGATAGTCAACACGTCACACTGCCTACACGGCATCCACGGCACACATCACCTTCTTTTGCAGCACCCAGGACTGCTCCAAAAGCGTTATCTTCTCAGCCACCCTCCCCATCCTCCAGAAGGCACGCTCCTTTCTGCACAACCTGTCTCCACCAGCGAACCCACAACCGCGGGCCCAACGAGTCTTCCTCAGATAGCTCCCCTGCGCCCGCCACTAGATCCGACCTTCAAGCGTTGCAGGCCATACTCCGCCGCGAGTTAAATCAAATCCTCGCGAATGTTCGAAGCGACCATCGAAATGCGCATACCCAACGGGTAGGTCGACATTCGCCCCCTCAAAATACCACACCTGCGGATCAAACCACGAGGGACCACGGCGCTCGTCGCTTATATCAGGTGACTGCACGCATCACGTGCAGTTTTTGCCATAAATTAGGCCACCTATACGACGAGTGCCGGAAAAGGCGAAACACACCTTTCTGCCGGGAGTGCTGGCAGTATGGCCACGACATTGTAGAATGTCGTGCGCGATGTACCACACTACCACAGAACAAATCTCCGTGCCAGCAGAGGGACTCCCAGAATAGAACACACCCGGGACCACCCACCCACCAACCATCTGCCTCCAACACTCCAACAACATCAAACCCCCGAGTCTATAGCATTCGCAGTTGCTGCGAGTTGTGTGGCCGTACAGGTCACACACAGAACATATGCAAAAACAGGGTAAAAAGGGGATGGCAGGGATTCGATAGCAGGGGGTCACCAACAAGGTTAACGACATACAAGTCTACAACTCCAACACAAACGCGCAAGGCTAAGACTGTACGTCAACGCCAGCCTCCACAAAACTGCACTTCTACCAAGGGCGGCAAACAACTCCCCATACCGACGTATGGACGAAAAATGCCGACCCTAGACTCTGTTCTTCTCCATCCCGCACACGGCACCCCGTCGCTGCGGAGAAAAATTAACACTGGACGTGAAGCTCCTCCATCCCGCACACGTAACTTCGTCACTTCGGATGCGAGCGAGCTACCGATGGGTCACGACCTACTTGGATGTCATACCTGTTGGTCTATGCAAACAACAACAGGCCAGTGGACCGCACCGCAACCCCTTTGTCCCCGTCGGCAACACACGCGGTACCAACCAGGTCCACTTCCATTACAGACCCAAGCCCAGCCACGACCCAGGAACACGTCTACACGACAGAGCCAAGCCTTACCACCGCAACTACTGGGTTAATCCAAACCAGCCATACTCCAAACACACGACTCTCCTTCCGATACTTCACCTAGCGCTCCTCCAACCATTTTACTCCTTCCGCCCTACCATTATTTCGCGACTACGTCACTGGCGGGGGAGTACTGTGGGGGGTTTCTCTATTCTACATGAGAAACAACCCACAACCCAACCAACATTTCCACCTAATTTCGACCGCTTTCAGTGCGTCATACTTACCAATTTCCTTTATATGTATTCCCCTGTAAAACATTTCAAACGGATTTATAGCTAAACTCATCATCCTTTGCAGATAATGCATAATTTAGTTTAGCTACATAAATGTCATACGGCAACTCCATTCTTGGTAATCATGAGTTTCCCATCGGAAATCTCATAATGTCGGTTAGCAACAACAAGTCTAAAAGAACGACGCTGTTGCAACATAGCAAAATAGCTGGGGTAATTTCAGCGTCATAGAGTCTGGTTCTCACGCGAATTATTTCCCAAACATCAGCGGCGTCCTATCGACTTTCCCTCAGATCACCCATTCGCTTGGGATCAACGATCTCTCTTTGCAGGGGAGTAACATCCGCTAGGGTTCTCTCTCATTCGTATTTCTTTCCACGGTTCAATGCGCTTTAACTACACCATAGCCGTACCACTGGGTCAGTAGGTCGTGTCAGTAGCTGCAACTGATACCAACACACACAACCAAAGCTACCCCGCGATCACAGCATATCATGTTTTCTGTTCTCTCATTCTTCGTGTCCGTCAATTACCCTATTAACAAAAGTTACTCATACTTTGACGGGCGTGAGGTTGAGAGAGCAGAGGCGTGGTCTCTTTTGGTTGTCCTGTGTATAGAAAGAAATATGAATTTCAACCCCAATTCACACTAGTCGCTAACCATCACCCAAACGGAGCACACGTCTCCTGAGTCGCTATTCAATCACGAGCACGTAAGGTCGCGTCGCGTCAAAAAGCGTAGTGAATAGTTTTTTTCCTTTGATAATTGATTACCAATTACAATAAATTTCCGCGAAAATATATTTTCAATCGGAGTGAATAAACACTGAAACGCGAATTGATAAAAGGATATTAAATAAAGAAAAAAAAATAAATGTGACATCTAACAAACAAATTCAGTTAAGCGTGTGTGATTATTTCAAATTGAAAGCAAATATATTGGATTTTATATTTAAGAGTTAACCGCAGAACTACTTTCTAATTGTCGGGGGTGTTCAGTGAATCCTGTGCCATACGTTGGCAATCTACTTTTACCCCCACAGGCTTATTAGGTTCATTGGCATAACAAACAAAACCGTGTGAGGCGTGTAACGACAGGTAGTTACTGATAGTTTCATCGTCGTCCAAGATGTTGATATTGCTATTGAAACACAACAATTAAATTTTTTAAGGTATCTCCTGGCAGGAGAGCAGAAAACTCTTGGATAAAACTCCCTATACTCATCGTGTGAAGTCTATAGACACAAAGTAATACAAATACAACCTGATTAATTTGAACAAAAATCCTTAAATCGTCCGCACTTGCCATCTCAACGCAAGTCAAATTAATCATGCGATTCTCTCTCACGAAACAATCTACTCCGCCTGAAGCATACCCTTCGGTCGTCTTAGCAGCAAACTTGTAACCTGGCAAGGTATAATCACATATCTCAAAGTAATAAATCCAAATTTCAGAAACAAAAATTAAATCAGGGACGCGTGCAAATGCTTTTAGGTGGTGTACAATAAAAAGTTTATCACCACAAAGGAATTTATTAGAAAGAACATTATCACTATAATTGGATCGATCATAATCGAAATTCCTTATTGTAATTATAAAATAGCCTTGCACTAAAGGCGTGCAAGATCATTTAACGATTTTATTGACATGACTCTTCCCCCTTCAACCATTCTAACTAAAATTTGGTCAAGTTTGCACCACACAAATTTACCGCCTTTCTATTTTACTACGTCCTTCGTCTTCTTTAGTCGAGATTTCCATGTGGGATCTGCATGCCAATCATCTATGCGTTCAGCTTGTTATTGTTTCTGTTCTTGCGGCTCATTATTTGCCGTTTCTTTGCTCCGTTGCTGAAGCCTACGCAAATAATCTGCTTCCCGTCGGAGGAAGAGGAGTTGGATTTATTTCTCCTCACATAACAGTTGACGATGTCCTTATCTGCAACTTCGATGGACAGAGCTTTAGAAAAGATCTTTTGTGCCGTCCTTAAAGCATCAGTTCCATCTATCTTGGAGAGTCCTGAAATCTCCAAAGAGTTCTTCAGAAGACTTTGCTGCTGCCAGTTCACCTTACTCACCAAAGCTTTGATTTTGAATTTTATGTCAGCATTTTCGATGCGCAACTCGTTAACTTGCAGCAGGAACTGGTGGTTAATTTCCTCCAAGTGTGTCAAATATTTGGTGTAGTATATACCCATGACGTAGAGGCATGATTGGGCAGTCCCCATGACATTTTCTTTGGGTTGCTATAATGAACCCATCCACTTCCTCTCCTTCCGCTCGCACTGTGCTCTGACACTTAAGGTTACTCCAAAATCGCCTTTTGTGTGCGTGTTACGTCAAAGAATCCTTCGACGACACAAAAAAACCTATCTATCGAAATGTGTAACTTAATTACACATTTCCTAGAAACATTAAAATATAAAAACTGCAATGTAATGTCTATTGCAACCTATGATGGAAATAAAACCTATTAAGAAGTAATTAAAATTTAATTAACAAGATTTCGTGGAATCACGAAATAGGCAATTAAGCATATTACAATACAATATCCATTACGTAGAAAGATAAGACGAAGGAAAAGATTTCGATGTAAAAATAAATTCAGTTTTAGAAGCGTCTCTCTGAAAAGCAGACGATTTTTTAACTCCAATATAAATTAAAATAAAAATATAAATTTTTATAAAATAAAATGTTTTTTTTTTATTATTATTTCACTTAAGTGTAATTTAGAAAAAAACGTAACTCGCGCGTTTGTGTAAAAAAAAAATTTGTTTTCATCACTCATCACGATGCGAGGAAGAAAATCCTTCCTTTTTTGCCGCTGGATCAATTGTTCACGGGCGAAAAAACGATGCTCAACTTTCCTTGGCTTCAAATCATAAGGAACCCAAGTTCCTTCCCTTTGAATCATTCCCAACGCATGTAATCGCTTGGAAATGGCTTGGTGGGTGACTCCTAGTGCTGGTGAGAGCTCGTGTGGCATTTAGTATGGATGCTCATCGAGCAATGCCTCCAATTCAGCGTCTTCGAATGTTTTTGGCCTTCCTTCACGCGGACGGTCGTCAACATCGAAATCACCGTCATTGGAGCGACGAAACCAATCACAACGCGTTGTTTCACTTAGAGCAGCATCTCCGTAAACTCTCGATGCGCTTCAGCCGCCGATTACTTCGAATGAAAAAAGAAAATCAACACTTCCTGCAAATGAGGATTATTTAACACAAAATCAGACATTTTCACACAACCAAAAGTATATGACACCAAAACAAAATCGCTACTGTGTCCAAGCGGCTTGTTTACCATATGTCTAACCTTGGTTGATGACGTTGACCAACACTTATTTCTGGAGCTATCTTTTGACAAACAGCGGCAACTTAGTTGCGAACCTAATATTTTTAGGGTTTATATGGTTCCATCGAATGTTCCAATATTCACAACTCAAATTTTTTCATAACAAACCCACGCAGCATTCGTAATCTCGTCGGTTGACATTCCGACACCATACCGCTTACGGCTCCAACGAACGCATCTCCCGAATGCTTGGAAGTGCCAACTCCAAGTCATCCATCTTCGACTTTAATATTAGCACCCTCATTCTTAAGCACCGCCTCTTGAATGTCTCGCTCTAACTTATTTTCATCTCCCGTCCTATCCCTCACCCTCGTAGTTAAGTTATTAATTAAGTTAGTTCCTAAGTTAGACCTAAGAATCTTTTGTAAGCTTGCCCTAACCCAATAAATGGGGTGTTGCCCCACTAAAACTATATACATATTATGAACATTTAATTGTTTTCTTTTTTATCATTTTATTTGTTTTTTTCTTATTAATTTTGGGTTTTGTAATCATTGTATTGCATATTATAAAGAAATTCCCACTAACAGATTTGAAAGCTCCATTTTTGTGTCATATTCTTGTGCACTACCAGATCAAAATCGACACACTTCTATAATATAGAATTTTTTTTCCAAATATTGAAATCCTTGACTTTGATTGCGATATTTCACTTGTTCTGATCAACTACTTCTAATCGGCTGTTTCTGATCTTTCAAGACCAGGACCAGCAACGACTAGCGCATAGCAATTAAGTGATCGATCAACAGCCGTTGTTTGCAAGCTAGACCAACATAGTTGTTAAGGCAAATCGCGTGAAATTTTCATCTTACATCTTCGCTTAATGGTGTTGAGCCACTGTTTTGTACGACCGATTTTATGTATATTTAATATCGCAGTATCTAAACCTAGTTTCTCATAACACTAACTGGCAGACATACGGAGTAAAATCATATTGACACAAACTCTCTTTGTGTTTATTTTCTCCATTTCTCCCATTCCTGTGCGCGCAAAATGTTTCGTTGTCAAAAGCGACATAATGTCACAAGCAAGTTCTGCTTATGCCTAAACTTATATCCATTGTCATAGTATTTCTAAAGTGAAAATATAGCTCAGCCGTAATCATCTCACATCATCAGAAAATATTTCCGGGAATAGTATTTCATCACCCCTAAACGCCTTTGGAAGAAGTAGAGAGCTCCCATATCGCAACGCGTCGGCCAAACTACAACAATCTTAAGAACTACAGAATCCACCTGTCATGCCAAAAACGAGCAACAAATGTATCACCAATACCAACCTGATATAACAACGACCGCCTTTATTGGTGGATTTAGAAAGTATTAAAATGGGAGGTAAAAGGTTCTGATAAACGCTCAAAAAGACTAGGTGTTGGGAACTCAGCATTGAGTCTGGCTTTATGGTATTTAATACAAACCAATCGACAAGATTGCTAGGAGAAATACGTGGTTCACAACGCCTTTAACAACAACAGACGACGCAAAAGTAACCTTTCCAGCAGATAAGTATATGTGCCCACTATTAGAGCGAAGAACACAGCAGCAGCACCTATCAGTATTCTAAAGGGGACATTTAGGGTTATAGAGAGGCTGTTCCCTTAAAAACAATTGACTGATACAAAGCCAATTGCGGTACGTGTAGAAAATGCCGTATGTAACTCGAAACAGCAAACAAGCAGCTCAAGTGTCAGGTTCATCCCAACGATGCAATACACTATTATCTACAACTGAAAGAGTAAAATAAAATTCTTCTTCCAAAAATGGCTCAAGACGCTTTTCATGTTATAGAAAGCATGTGGTGCGCCCTTCCCAGCACCCAGTGATTATATTATTTTTAGTCAAACAACTACCATCCCCCACTCCATCCCTCTGTGAACCTAATTATCTGTATGAGTTCGTTTATTCTGTTATGCATTGCCTTTTACAAACTTGAGAGAAAGTAAATACTGACAAGTCTTTTATGTCGCAATGAAGGCAGAAAACATCATGAATATTAATCAAACGAGAACCCTCAAATAAGACTCATGTAATATAACTCGTTACATCGCTATGTACGGGTTGGATTTCACAGAACTTTCAACACATAACGGGGGCCTACTTTAAACCTCCTTTTTGAGCCTTTTTGTACAGGCCAATACTTGGATTAGGGTAAGCACCAAGGTCGTCTGGATAATCGTGGAGAATCACGTGGCTATGTTGTAATGTAGGTCAGGGCGAAGAACGTTTATTCGTTTATTGTTCGTAGCAAAGAGTATTACGCAATGATTATCACTCTTCACATTCAAAGGCTGCGGTAGACAATTCTCCGAATAATTCAAAAGGCTCCTGCAAATAAAATATTTATTTTTATATACCCACCGTCGCGAATTGTTGAGGTGTGTAATTTTGAATTCTTAATACCAGCAATGGTGAGGCGTGTTGTAAACGACAAGATGTTAAGGTTTGGGTATACATATTTCATACAAGACAAGGAAATAATGTTAGGAACACTAAACGCAAACTTTGTACATTATTTCATTTTGAAGGTTTTTTTTTTTTACAATCGTTGTCTGAAAGATGTTTGGAATATTAAACTATGTCAAGAATCATATTGTAACTGCTCACGTAAGCTGGGAAATATTAAAGGTGTAACATTTTTGCTACAATCTTAATAGTCTTAAGTTTTTACCGCTGCTAGCGTAGTCGATATCATTGAATTTAATAAAGTCAATATCTCCATAAGTCCCGAATTAGGCAAAGACAAGAGCCATAGAATGAAGCAACGAAAAACAAAAACACACCCTTGCAATACTTTGAAATAAATTGTTTCCTTTCCTTTATTGTTTCCGTTTTTTATTTATTTACTAGGTGGTCCGGCGAACTCAGTACCGCCTAACAGTCAATGAATGTAGTCTCAACTTTTAGTTAAACTTCATTTAGTATTTTATTAATGTAATAAAACAAATACAAACAATTCATTAAGTTCAATAATTTATTAGGATAATATATATAAAGAAAATAAAAATTCGATAAAAGTACACAAATCAAGTATTTCAATGGCGTATCAGCAAGACATTTGCCTTATTTAAGCTATGTATTTTGCTGCATGGGGTGCACTCGGGTTGATTCTCTTCAGTGAAGCACATTTTTATAGGGTTATACAATACGGACTTGACAACTTTGAATTTAATTTGTGAACGCACCCTTTCACTAATCATACTGTCAATTTATTCAGTAAACTCAACATTTTCATCATGATTAAGTACATGAACGAACAACGTCTGCAAATTATAAAAATTTACTACCGAAAAAAAGTTGTCAAGTCCCTATTGGAAAACCCATGAGTTTTATAATTTGTATTTTACTGATCTAATTCAGAGTCCTTAACATTGTTAGTGAAATGTCATGTCGTCCAAGTAACCGCCTCCGGCCGTGGCACGCATTTCATAATAATTTCGCACACTTCTGATGTTATTTCAGGAATTTCGTTCCGAATAATGTCTTTAAACATCAAGGTTGCGCTTTATTTGTTGGCGTATACCCTTTTCTTCAAGTGCCCCATAGGAAAAATTCGGAATCACAAATCACTTTGTGACGCTGTTTGGTAAAAAGTTCATACTTTGCCAATGGGTATGCTGCAAACAACTGAGGGTTCTGAGACGATCGTTGTGTACAAGTGAATTGAGGTAACTCTATAAAAAAGAAAACTCTCATGAGACTAGATCAGGTGACCGTGCTAAACACTGTGTAGATCTCTCCTTCAGGAGACGACGGCGTTTTGGCAAATGTTGCCACAAAATAGTGTGTGGATTATACGAGGGGAGTTCAATAAAGACTGACACTACACCGCCGTGTAGTGGAATACGTACCATTCGGGAAATTTTGTGATTTTCTCCTGAAAGAGCGACGCTCACTGTAAACATATCAAGTTTGGCCTCAATAACCTGAACAGTCTCGCGAGAACCACGCGATAAAGCACTCAGGTAAAAGTTCGCGAAAACACCGTAACGCGTTTTATTGAAACTCCTTAAAAACACTGTTTTTTATTTAATGCCAAATCAGAACTGAGGAAGCACAGTAAAATATGCAGCATATAAATTAAATTTGCTTACAGTCTCGTACTGTAGTCCAATTACTCACAGTACTCGATATGCATAAATCTATACGTCCAGGTAGTGTCCCTGCAGAGAAACCTCTTGAATTTCGATTCGAACAATTAAACACACCATTCCAAGAAAAACTCATCTTTATACTTAGTGAGGTCCATATTACAAAGCAGTCAATTAAAATTGTACACAATGAATACCTCTCCGCACAATCAAGATGATAGATAATACGAAAGATGTATTAAGTAATTACAAATAAAAGCCGAGTTATAGTTTAAACGACATTTATGGAATCCTTAGATGTGTAATCTTACGTATACGGAGATGTATGCATTTTTTAAACAGTTTCATTGAATTTTGTTTCGGTGTGTATATGTTCTCTATTTTGTTTTAATATTATTTGATACTTTATTAAAAACATTTATAAAGAATTTGTTTGTTTCAATACATACTACGAGGGTTGCCTTTTATATTTCGAGATTAGAGAACAAAAACAAATATTGATCATCGAAAATCACTTTATTGTTTTTCAAAATATTCCCCATGAAGATCTATACATTTTTGCATGCGTTTGAACCAATTGTCGAAGCACTTTTGCCACTCTGATTGAGGTATCTCCAACACATGCATTCTGAATGCAGCAACCGCTTCTTCAGGTGTCGAAAAACGTTGACCTCTCAGTTTGTTTTTTACGTACGGGAATAAAAAGAAGTCATTCGGTGCCAAGTCAGGACTATACGGTGGATGACCCATCAAATCGATGTTTTGGGTGCTCAAAAATGCAGTTGTCGCAGCCGATGTGTGAGAGCTCGCATTGTCGTGGTGAAGAGTGATCCGTCTTCGGCGGTTGGTTTTCCTGATTTCTTGGAAGACAACTGGCAAACAAATGGTTGTGTACCACTCAGAATTGACTGTTCTGGGTTGCTCTAGTGATACGGTTGCGACATGTCCAGTTTTTCCGAAAAAACAGGCGACCATTTGCTTGGAAGTGCTTCGTTGGATTTGGCTCATCTTGAAACACCCAGACAGTCGACTGCTGTTTACTTTCGGGCTCATACGCGTAAATACACGATTCATCACCTGTCACGATGTCATAGACGTGTTTCGAAGCACCACGACCGTATTTTTTGAGCATTTCTTTCGACCAATTGACACGAGCCTTTTTTTGGGCGATTGACAAATTGTGTGGGATCCAACGCGAACAAATTTTTTTGACAGTCAAATGTTTATGCAATATTGAATGTATGCTGGTCCCACTAACGCCTAAGGTTGTCTCAATCTCACGATAGGTCACATGACGATCTTCCAATATCAGTTCGCGCACAGCATCAATGGTTTTCGGAACAACAACTGATTTTGGACGACCTTCACGAAATTCATCTTGGAGTGAACTACGACCACGATTGAATTCACCATACCATCGATAAACACTGGTCCTTGATGAAGCTCCATCGCCACAAATTTAATTAAGTTCATCCATGCACTGTTGCTGAGTTAATCCACGCCGAAAGTTGTAAAAAATAATCGCACGAAAATGTTGTCGATTTAGTTCCATTTTTGGGCCGAGATGAATCTTTTAAGTTACTGTAAACAACACAAATAGCGCTCGTATGTCAAAACGTTCTGAGTGCGTATAACCTCAAAAATGTCCAACTTTACGACAGAGCTGTCAATTGCCAGATTGCAACACTAGGGTTCCGAAACATAAGAGGCAACCCTCGTATAAAGTACGCGCACAATTTCAAATATAACTATGACAACATTTGTTTTTGTATTATTTTTAATACTTTTTCGTAACGAATTATAAATAAAAATGGTTAATGATTTTAATATATTAATAAACAATTTTATACTTATGGGCGACAATATACCTCCAAAATATTACTGCTCATTTTCTCACTTTAAAAAAATGTCTATTATTGTTGTTTCTTATCGTTTAAATTAAAAATTTTTTTTTTGTAAATGAGTAACATGTAAATATAATGTGGATATTACATTTCCTTGTAATACATAGTTAAGTGCTTTTTTAAGGGTTTCATTGGAAGTGTATATATTCCCAAACATTTGAAGATCACTTATATTTATGAATTATTAACATGGAAATCATTTTCAATATTCTACATTAAGATCCTGACAAAATACAATAATGGTTAATCAAAAGGTATTGTTCCTCTTCTTGGTGGACAATTTATTCAATATTGTCTAGTATGTTGAATTATGATGACCAGATTTTATGTTGGCAAATGTAAAAAAAAGTTACATCAGCTGATAATGGTTTTACTTTAAAAAGGTGGATTTAGTGTTTAAAAAAAAGGAAGAAACATAACAGTATGTTCTACTGTATATGTTGGCCATGTATTGTGTCCAGGATGATTACTGCACACAGACCGACCATTTTTTTACTGTCGACTTTATTTAAAAAAAGGATTTATTTGTATCGGGTTTTCCAATAGGGACTTGACAACTTTGAATTTAATTTGTGAACGCAACTTTTCACTAATCATCGAACAGTCACTGTCAATTTATTCAGTAAACTGGCTAAACATTTTCATCATGGTAAAGTAGACGAACGAAGAACGTCTGCAAATTATAAAAATTTACTAGCGAAAAAAAAGTTGTCAAGTCCCTATTGGAAAACCCTATATATACGACATTTTTCGTTTTCTTATTAGGCTCAAGAACAAATAAAGCGCATGGTTTACCGACACATGAACATGTCAGGTACAATTAACCATGAGAAAAACATTTTCTAGATGCAAACCACAAACACTTAAGGATTGGCCTTGTGATTTGTTAATTATCATGGCGAATGCAAGAAGAATCGGAAATTGAATTCGTTTAAACTCAAAGGGCATATCAGTTGGGATCATCGGAATCCTAGGAATGAGACCTTCCTCACTGTGTGAATCACATTGATCATCAGTTTTCTTATCACCAAACGCCTTCCATTGCCTAGTTTTGGTTCGCTTAGATTACGAAGCATGATGACTACCGAGCCAATCTTCAGTTGTAAATTATGCGGTGGTAAGCCAGGCATATCCAATGAGTTTAAAAATTCAGTTGGATAGTTGGTGGCTTCGTCCTCGTTTGTTATACAGTCAATAGATTTGAATGAATGCAGAGTACCAACGATTTGATTCTGAATTACGAAGTTCAAGCCATCCACGTCTTTGTTCTTAGTCGCCAAAATTGCTCGCTCACCCAACCATGTTTAATTTTTTAGGTTAGCCATTATGTTCAGGAATACTTTGTTGGTGAGCTCATCTTTCGATGAGATGAAGTTGCAATTATTCGGAGGAAATGAAATCAATACGCTTCGTTGGTCGCAAAACATCTCGAGTCTTTACGCAGATCTTTCAATGTTTAATCAAGTGCTTCCAATGCCCGTTTGTGCGCCATTGTGTATTGGTCCCAGCTGATGATTTTAGATGCTACTGAAACTTTGGATATTGTCGAGTGTTTCGCAATGTTACATCTCGGTTGTTCACTAAATTGAAGGTTTAACAACAATTTTAATACTGAATGACCCATACGGCATCCTTCTCACAATGTGGCCGCTATTCCAGAAGAAGCAACTGTTACCGCAATGTCAAACAGCCAAAATCAATAATGAGGAATGTCTTCTCAGTTACATCGGGGGCATCCAGGAAAAATAAGCCCCCATTTCGATCATCAATTGTCGGGGGTTCAACAGGGGTACATTCGTTTGAACTGGTTGGTCTAACTCATGTCGATCACATTCACATTCACGTGCCAATTCTCAATTAAATCGGTCATCCATTCCACGATCTGGCGCTGGAATTCCTAACCTGACTAACAAACTGCCGCACATGAGATAACACATGTTTTCGATCAAGAGCAAAGCCTGATTATGCATCCCCACATTCACCTCAAGATCGGGATTTCTTGAACTAACACGAGTTCAATGTAAAATGTCTTCTGACATATTGTCTTTGTGTTTATTCCATAGGTCATGTGGATTCGATGGGGCAGGTTGGTTAATAACTCTAATGAGATTGTATACCACAATACAGAGCTTTCACCTCACCAATTTAAATATAGAAATATTCAAGCCTTCTCCAATATTTTGCGTTTCAACGAACAAACGGAAAGTAGTTCCCTAACCCACATCCCTGACTGACAATATCCTCACTAACCCATAACCTACCTATTGATCACTATGCTTCCCCCTTCCACACCACACTAACTTATTTCAATAATAATTAGGTAACTAGACTAAGTTAAGATAAGTTAAGTTAAGTTAAGTAAATTAGCATAGGTTAAGTAAATAACTATATCCTGGTTTTCTGATCTTTTCCAGGAAGCTCTACCCACTACAATCTTAATCCATAATAAATATATAACTCCTATCATATTGTTTGAAAAATGTACGAGTAAGTATATGTAAACAATTATAGCTAAAGTATCGTAAGTTATCTGTATTGCTTATTGTAAAAATTATTGATGGTCAATAAATACAGAAATGTAAAAAAAGAAAAAGATGGGAAGCATGTATAAATGATGATAGCATATAATGTGCGTATCTGACTTGTAGATGCAGAAATAATTGCTTCAGCGATTGTCATGTCCCAATGAGTATCGTTTTCAAGCAAATTGAGGTCTTGACATAGAGCACGATTTGTTGGACACACTATACCATTAACAGTTCGTAGTGATTCAAATGATGTTGGCCACAAACATTCACCAGCAACAACCGCAAATAGAGCATTCATAATTTTTTCGGATGAACTGTGTAAATATAACAAAGTGCATCAGTAGAACGCACATCCGGATGAACAGCATCGTCTTGCTTCCGACGTTAAAATTTCTTCAATGAAGCGTTCCAAGTGTAATAACGTTGCATCTCCGAGTAAAGCAACGTCCGTGTAAGCGGATCGCTTTCGCAAATCGCAAAGAAACTGGTCAATGTTGTCGCAGGAGGTGCTTCAGCATGTCGAGCAACATTCGATGCGGTGATATACACTCGTTGACTATTCTGATGCACCACCAAAGGTACAACAGTGGGATGACGTTCTTGAATAGGGAATGAGAATATACGTCAAATCGCCTCAGTCTAGTTCGAATATCGACCACCTTGTAGTGCGTATTTTCATCGTTGGTATTGGCCATTCCGCTACCTTTCGAGACATATTTGCAGATGTATTTGATGGTTTTCTCAATAGTATACTGGTTAGTATACCCGCCTGTCACGCGGGAGACCGGGGTTCGATTCCTCGTCGGGGAGCCTCTGGCGCAAGACTAATGACCTTGCCCGGAAAAAAAACAAATCATTATGGAAAATTTAACAAGCCTCAGGACTTGCTAAATAAGGCCAAGACCGGTTCTAGGTTGTAGTGCCGATGATGATGATGATGATTTTATGGTTTTCACCGAATTGCAATACTCGACGTTAGAATGTGTCTTGGATGTTTTAAAAAAAAGTGGCGAATATAGAACATTCCAACTGTTGTCGACCACTTAATCGTTTCCTTTCACTTTCCTTGTGATAGTTCAACCGTTACCATCGGATGATCGACGACGATACCCATTAATTCAGGGGTTCAAAATAAACCGGACAACTTTAACGAGCCAATTGTTGTCTTTAACACATCTAGCAGTGCATACTTCGATGACACACGTGATAATGGTCACGGTTTCGTCACGCCAAATACCCTACAAAATCTAGTTAAATCTCCAAACCCCAAGAAGTCACTAGGTATCGACAACATGTCGTACGGCGAAGGCTTTCTGCTTTATTCTTTATAAAGCTCTCCATTCTGTTCAACCATGTCTACAACATGGGGTACTTTCCCCAAGCCTGGAAACATGCTGTTGTCTGCCCAATAGCAAAAGTTGGGCAGCCGCCAACACCTCAAGCTTCGTCCTATTTCGCTCCTCACCTGCATCAGCAAAATATATGAACAGTTCATATACGAGAAGCTAAATAACTTTATCAGTGCCAGGAACCTAATACCTGATTTCCAATTTGGATTTAGAAGAGCGCACAGCACCACCATGACTCTCAACATATTTCAAAACCACGTCTGCGTGCGCCTCTTTAATAAGCAACCTACCATTACGGTGAGCCTGGACATTGAAAAGGCTTCTGAGACAACCTGAATCGAAGGTCTCGTTTTCAAATTACTGAATACTGGCCTCAGTAGAACGCTGTGTAGTATCATCTGCCAGTTCGTTCTAAACAGTACCTTCCAAGTTCGTGTGAATGGAAAGATATCCCAAACTTTCAACACCGCTGCAGGCGTACCACAGGGCCCCATTCTAAGGCCCATCCAATTTAATATCTACACCTCAGATATTCCTCGACCTGTGGACGATAGAATAAACCATATATGCTGTGTGAATGACGTCCTGGTGTACACGTCATCTAAAAGCCCAAAACTCGCAACAAACCGAGTCAACCGTCATCTCGACGAACTGTATCAGTACTACAGTCGATGGAAAATTCGAATTAACCCATCCAAAGCAGTACCTATAATGCTGAGTAGTAAACACTCCCAACCTACTTCTCGATATTCACAGAATATCCGAATACAAATTGGAGGTACTACGATTATACCACAGGATAAGATGAAATTCCTTGGGGTCATTTATACCCCAAAAATGAATTTCATCAAACATGTGACCTATATTCTTTAAAGTGCCCTCGGTCAGTCTAAGCAACTGCACAACATTTTGAAGTGGAGCAACAAAGTCGACGCCAATGTTAAGCTTATCTGCTATAAGCAGCTAATCCGATCTGGAATATCGTACGCCTTTCCCATATCGTCCTGCGTATCTTCGGCTCAAATGGAAAGACTTCGGGTTTTCGAAAGGAAACTCCTCAGAACATGCACCAATCATTCTAGACGGCCTGACGGTCGTCATTACCCCAACTCTCACCTATACGAAGGCGCCTCCATTACCCCTATCGACGAGTACTTGCTTCAATCAGCATATAAGTACCTCGAAAACATTCAGAACAGCGAGAACCTACTTATATGGGAGTCTTGCGTTCTTGACCCTTCTGTAACAATTAGGAGTTTGATCCCTAATGTTAGCATTTAAATAATGAGTTTTTTGAATGTATATTTGTATTTAGTCGTTATTAAATTTTTGGTTATAATTTCAATCTAATATCTGAGCGTCACCCCAGACATTAACATTTGTTAATTAGTTATCAAAATGTAACATCTGAGCGTAACCCCAGATGTTATCATTTATTATTGAATTATAGAATTGTTACCTAAGGCTTTTAGGGCGGTTAGTAACTACTTACGGCCTTCTTCTGGTTCTCGGCCGGTATCTCCTGTTAGGTGAGTCCCCTCGTTGGGTGAATGAAACGCAGGAATAGTAGTTTAAGTAGTTTAACTGACGCAAGTAGTTTAATTACTTATTGAACTACACCCTATAATAACTTACTCGCAAGAAGACCCGCTCTGCTTATGGTTGGCCGCACTCTTCTTGCTTTCATTTATTCTGTGCCTTCCAACTCATTTGCATCGACTTTATATATTTTTGGAATCAATTATTTCCGCCTATGATGCATCTTCCCATAAACGAGTAACCCATTTAACTGTCATTCGCCTGTCATATTCCATTTGTTTAATTGCGCTGCAAAAACTGCAGCGATATAGGATTTACCAATTTCTTAATTGGTTTACCTGCAAAAACTGCAACCGAATCAACTCATTCGTTTAAACGATGTGCGAAAGCATTGACCAATCTAATTTCAGTCCATTACTCCGTACGATGAGTTCCGTAATTTAATTCCTATTTCGCATATGTTGGCAGTCCCCTGCCATTGATTCGATCTTTGATGAAAGCCGACTTGTGTTTACACTTGTAAACATATGTTGTTGAAATATGAGGCCGCGTCGACTGCGAACAGGTGCCCGCCTGCTTTTGTCAACGCAGCGGAATCTACGGTGAAACGATTTAATGGGTAATTATCGTTTAGCTTGCGATACGATCCATTTGGACGGCTTTGCTTCTGAATGAATTGAGTGTTGCATTGCTTGCAGAATATGATTTTGATATGAAGTATTGAATGCAGAATTGGGAGTTAGGTTTGGGATATTGCTTTGTAAACAGAATGGGGATTTAAATGGATAGTTGAATTTTATTGAGAGGAAATCTTATTGATATGGAATGGGTGACGAAGATGCATCACTCGGGTGATGTGTTGTAAAGATATAGAGATCGGTAATGAAATGTACCACTTCTCTCTCTCTCTCGATCTCTTCGGATCAGACCACCACAATTTCTTCTTCAGTACAGAACTGAAGAAAGCACCCTTCCCAACAATATTCTCCTCTATAGTAGGGGATTCCTGGACCTGTGGGAGTATCACTTGGTTATATGCCGGCCTTGGCAAGGTTCATCAAGTGTCCTAACATAATAGTTCGGCAGAATTCCGAAGAACCTAGTTCACTCGCACGCCGTTAGTCAGTAGACAGGGAAAAACGAAATGCACTAGTGAGGTTTGTGTCTTAATGTCCTTTTTTATTTTGGCTTAAATGTTATATTACAAGTTTCACAAATTTCATTCACAGGAAATCACATCGCTTCCACATACTCGATTTATTCGAAACAACCCGGGACTATTTTTCTATTCGTGGTTTCGTGCTTAACTTGACTCTCTATTTTAAAATTTAAGTAAAACGTTTTGCATGGTGCACTACTCGGTGTTACAAACTCGACTCCTTTACAACACTTCGACTAAACTACTTTTGTGCGCGGATCACCTTGTTGGCTCGTGACGCGAGCTCATGGGTAGTCGAACCGTGGGAATAAAAATTCATTAAAAAGCATCTTTGGGATTAGGATGCATTTGGGATAATTACACAATGATGGTTGTGTTTACAACCATGTTAATTGTGTATTGCAATCCTAGGGAGTCATGGGTCGAATTCCAGTGTGAGTATTTACACTGGCATTGAATTCGGCTCTTGGCAGCTAGGCGCGAATTGCGCCGGTGCTTTGAAGATTGCATAAAAGCCGCCGTGAGTACTGGTGCAACATGAAAATCTGTTGCGCACGTGTGGGACAATAAATGCAGGCAGACAGGGGTTCTGCTGATTGTTTTTATAATCCACTTCGGTTATCTAGTATGGCAACCGAAATGTTTTCCTTTTAGAACAATGCTGAGATGCATTGATGTATGCGGTACTGGCGTACCGAATTTCTTCTAGGGAAATTTATATAACGCGTTAATTGCGTGAATGTCCTTGATGGGCAGATGCTTGATGTTGGATGCTATTTGCATAACCGAAAGGTAATGCAATCGGTAGGAGAATGCTTGGGGAAGTTATTGCGCTTGCATACGCAAAAATGACGAAATTAATGGGGCTTTAGGAGGGAAGATTTTGAGGTAGATTGAAAAGATAGCAGTGGCGTTGGTAGATACGCCACAGACCCATCCCATAGGGTCTACTGCTGACACACTACAAACACGCACGCACAGTACAAGACAGCACAAGCACACACACACACGCACACTCACACCGACCAAAGCGCAGATTATCAGACGCCAAAGACGTGATCTGCGTTTACTACCGCACTCAAGACCCACCGATTTCTTTCCCACCATCCCCCCATCCAAGTAGTTAGAGAACACTTGAAGTAACCCTGTCCACACTGTCCTTAGATACCCCCTTCCCCATTTCTTTTCAAATATCTCGAGACCGAGCCCAACGTCCTCACGGATGATGCCATTTGTCCTTGTCTCCCTAAAGTTGGCCTCTCGACGCCTAATTTTTTTTTTTTTTTTTTTTTTTTTTTTAATTCGAGATCAGTCGAAATCCAGGAGGCCGAAGTCACGGCCAACCGTCATGCATTAAAGAACATTAAAATTAAACTAAAAAAACCCTGGGCATTTTTTTAAAACTTGAACAGGACCGATCCAGCCACAAGGACCAATCCGGGAACTATTTGGAAAGGACCTCATACTGAAGGATCGTCTCCTCAGAAAGCATTTCGCCAAAAAAGCGAGAAAGGTATACACCTCGACGCCGCCTTCACCCCAACCCCTGTCCTGTAAAATGGATTCGACAGACAGGCAGCAGCGTCCGGCAGGATCCAACAGGCCTTTATCCACTGGAAGCAGCCCGAGCAGGCATACCCAACCAAGAGGTAAGAAAAATTAACTTAAAAATGTAACCTGACAAATGGTTGTTCCATATATCTTTTACGCCGTTTTGAAATGTGGCGAACTTCTAGCCTAATCGAACTTGTAGGCTGTTCAAACATGTTTATGTTTACTTTAACGGACTAGGACGTACTACTGATGGGTTATGATAACTAAATTAATTAGTTAAATATGTTTATATAGTAGTTTGACCGACTCATTTTTCTTACAACCATAATTTGTGTTTGGAAAGTTGTAAGAGCTATTCGCCATCGCCTTTGCTTAGTAGTATAATGCTAGAGTAAGTTGTGGTAAATTATTATTGTGACGAGGTGTTATGTCGAACATAACAGAACCACAGTAACACACAGAACAGCTATCAAATGTACACAAGAAAAGGTGTTTCTAGACCCATTTCCTAGTTATTATAATGCCTCTATCTTTTCAGATCGTTTTCCACGTTCATGCCTATCTCTTTTTTAAGATACTAAAAGCACCCCTTTAAATTGTGTGCATTTTAAAAAAATAAGTCATTACAAATTAAAACTTATACCTTCCGAAAATGTAACATTTTCTTCTTCTTCGTCATGTTTTACCTTGATTTTCACGTCAATATTTTGATGTAGTTAAGATATTAAATAAGCTAATTGGCTAAAATCTATTACACAGATTTGATTCCTATTTCAATTTTCAATTTAAATTTTTAATTTAGATTTGCATGGCTTGCTGAAGTAAAAACTCTATATATCCCAATTAATTAAGTAATATGAGGGTAATGGCTCTAGAACAGCGTCATGATTTTTATGGCAATAAAAACTCAAACATCTTCGCCCTATTTTCTTACGTTGATGTAAGTCTTTCTAGTCGTTTAATGAAATTCTTATGTGATGCCCCAAAAACGGAGGCACTTACCGAGGGCGTTTAAAGCTTCAACATTCAAAAAATCTGATGATGAACGTAATTCGTTAAATAAACTGAGGGTAGGCCTCATAAACTGCCTCCTAATAACTCCAGCGAAAGAGGAAGCCACATAATGTGTTCTATCCCCTCCGTCTTACCTACTCAAAGTACTTTACGCACTTTCCCCTTGCCTCTGTTGTTGCATGATTACGATGTTTTTTAAGATAATAAATTTGCCCGAAGGAAACTGGGTGGTGTGATCTTGGGTGTAAATTGTAGCTGAAGGTATTCATAAAATATGAAAATGAAGAGACGAGAAAGTCTTAAAGAACAGCACAGTCAGCTGCGTTTGGGATAAAGGCAGTTAGAAAGCTGAGCGGGCTGAATTGAATGGCAATATATCAAACTGGAGAGGAAATTAGGCAAATTATGAGCACGGGGCATAATATAGGTAGCATTTCTACTAGAAGTTCCTCACGAGTTCCTCATTCTCTCTATCAGAGGTAAAATCAGTTCTAAAAAGATGGTTCATCTACTTTCAAATTTGTTCCACCGTATTCCGGTAAATCAATATCAATTGAAGCAGCTCAAGTATTGTGTGCATGATAAAAAAACGGGCAATTTTTAGATAGATTTTATTGAATTTATTTTAGGGATGAGGTTAAAATCTTTTTGCCCGGACTTCGCATTAGATAGTCCAAAATTTTACAGCAAGAGAAATAATTTAAGGAAATAAACGGTGATGTGGCGATCCGATTTTGTCACGGAAACGAATTGATATTACATATTAATACTAAGAATATATTGGAATAAAATATGTTAAGACAAATTATTAATTTACATATTTTCTACAAAATTATTTCCGAACTAACAATCTTTTTCTTGAGACCAACAAAACGTGCGTGCGTGATTCACTCCATTATCAGTTATCTGGCACGGGATGTGTAATAAGCCAGCCCTCGCTTTACAACACATTTCTATCAGAGAAGAATTACTAGTCTAAAAAATTAGTTGTGCTAAAGTTCAAGGTACACGTAGTCCGAAGAATTATTCCCAGTTGAGTGAAATACATATTTTGGAAGCGGTGATGCTAGCAACGTTTACCGAAGTATTGAATTTTTCATAAATACGAATGTGAAGATGAAAATGTTTCCACTTTGATTTCGATGCCTTAAATAGAGGGAACAAAACATGCGTTTACCAGTTTTGCACATTGGTTTAGAAGTTTCAAGCCTATACAAAATGATTAAGGGGTACAAAGCATTCATATAGTACCTCAGAAATCTATAGAAGAAGTATGAAAGTCTACACTATGCTTTTCTTACTCCTAATGGAAAAAGAGTTTCTAAACGAAACCTGTCAAGGCGATCGGGTTACTTACGCCCATTATAGGAACTACGTAATTAGTTAATTTTTCATTAAGCCAGCCGAGGATAAAAGAAGTTGATCGTTATGAATTGTATTCCTCACTCAGTTGTTGAACAATTTTTAATTTCCACGAATTGTAAGGATGATATAGACGGTACAGAATTAGAAAACACAACGCCCGGAAGGATTCCCTCTAAAAATTGAACACCTAAGCACATGACAAACCCTTTGACAGATTTTAGTAACGTCTTACGTTTTCTTTCCTAGTCAAATACATACCGCTTACATTCGGGAAATTCGTGGGCTACCAATTTCGACGCGCGTTCAAAAACAGTCATCTTTGACAAAGAGTGTTTATGATACGTTTATTATCTGCTCTTCTTATTATTACTGCGAACGACTTAAATTATTATATCAAGCACACACATTCTGATATTCAAACTCGTAAAATCCGAAAGGGAGGACAAGGCGATTTATTACTTTATGCGTAACCGGATTACATTGCGCGTCCCAATTTCGAAGACAAAATCACATAAGAGGACAAATGCAATTGTAGAATTACGGTCCATAAATAGATCCTCGGCAAGTGTTCTGGAGTTACAAATGTTTTCCAAAGATGTAAAGCAAAGGTTATGTATGGTAAGTGTAACACTTAGTTAGGTTTTATACACGCATTCCAGAGTTCGGATATGATGTTCAGAAAGGATTCATAATGAAAATTTATGACTTTGCAGCGAAAGTGGTGCTTCCATTCCGTCAATAAAAATCGCTTTGATTATAACGTAACATTTTAGAAGGCAAGATATGGGCGTAACAAAGAAGGGAACATGGGCTTGCAAAAGACATATAGGTCTATTGGAAAATGAGCTCCTTCCACTTTGTATGTATTGGGGACCCTTCGCAATGAGATTTTTGAAACTATGTTAATAAAATTCCCTCTCTTGCTAGACTATCTCAACTTCTTGATTTGGTAAAGTCATCGCTTGAATAATTTAGCTGGACTTTAATGAATCGCGCATCCCATTATAAAAATTAAAAGCCGCAAAGTGGTTATACTTTCAATGACATCGCTGTCCTAAATCACAATTTCATTAATTTAGTATTTGTTGTTTTTTTTCACGCGCGCACAAAGGGGGATTTTGAAGTACCTTTAAATGCCAGAGCACAGTGCGAGCGGATGTAGGGGAAGCGGATAAGGAAAGGAGGTGTCGATGTATATTGGTCTTGAATGTCTGGACATCTCAACGAAGATGAAACACATGATCAGGCAGAGCATTCCACTTTCGTGTGGTTCGGCTAAAGAATGGCTCTCTATGTTTATTTCTTCGCCTGAAGTTCAACTGATGCGCATTCAAAGATTGATGGGTATCGCGGGAAAATGTCTGAAGGGGCGGAACACATTCAGCAAGTTCAGTTGACCAACGACCGTCGTAATACCTATAGAAAAGAGATAGGCATGATGCGTTGCGCCTATGTTCTAATAACGGAATTAAACGACTCCCTGGCAGAGTCCCCAATAAGTTTTACTGCTCGTTTATGCATTCTGTTTTTTGAGCAGTTTACAATTTTAATCGTTTTTTTTTTTAATTGTTACTTGTTTACAAAAATATTGTAGCGAGCTTAGGGTTCGCTGGATTAATTATTTTGAATAAATAAGAGCCGTTAAACCGATTTTGAATTAATGTAAGACTTTATTAGTCCGTTAATAACAACTGATATTTTTATCGTACACTTAACGATATCTTGACTTATCACTTCCGTACTTGTCGCGTCTTTGACTGCTTACTTTCTACTTATTACTTCTTACTACCGCACTTATCGCTTGATTCACTTTCTATTTCTTACTCATAACTAGTCTCCATGATCTGTGTGCGACGTATTTATACCGTTCCCTCATTCTGATTCGCCGTTTCGTTTCCGTCCGTTCCATTGCCTTGAATGTTCTACTGTTCCTAGTCCCCAGTTTTCCAATACTTCCTACAATATTCTAGTAGTTTGTTTCGGACTTTCACGAATATTCTAGTACTGATTGTCATATGCGTCACACTACCCTCCGCCTAGATTAGTTCGTTCCGAACTAAGTTCACTGGTCTCCTGGGTTAACAAAACTCGCCAGTCGGTCACGATGTACCACCTTCATCTTGGCGTTCGGTCTTCGCTGAATCCTCTAGACAACGTCGTTAATTCTTGTGAGAATCTTATACGGTCCTTCCCAATGTTCCTGCACATTCGGAGACCTTCCTTTTTGCCGATGAGGGTTATAAAGCCACCCGTTATCGCCTGCATTAAATCCGGATGCGTTGGCTCGAGCGTCGTACCTTATTTTCATCCTGTCACTTGATACCTTGATTTGCTTTCGAACCAAATGATGAATCTCATCGAGACGATTTCTCCATTCGGCTACGTAGTCTTTGGTCTTGTCTATGGCGTCTGGAGGTATTCTGAATCGCAGATCGGCTGGTAATCGTATCTCTCGTCCAAATATAATTCTTGCTGGAGAATGACCAGTCGTATCGTGATTAGCCGATCAATAGTTCATGAGTGTTGCAAATCCGCAACATATATCACATGATACCATTCCGAAAAAACATACCACACGGAACGCCACCTATTCCTGAATAGACAAAAGCAAAATTGTCTATTCGTGTGACGTTTCCATGCACTGTTTACAGTGCTTGTTTTACTACTGTACGGTGCTCACACTGTTTTTGACCTTTTTGTATACGGTGCTTTCAGCACCTGTTGTTTTGATAACGTTTTGGGAGATGACGGTTGGTGTTAGACAGTTTTTAATGACGAGAGACTCTAATCATTTACTCAACGTGTTTTAAATCGTTTTTAATGTGACATTAAAATTCGTAATAAAGTTAAATTAATGTAAAGTGTTAAAAAATGTTGTTTTAAACTATTTGCTATTACTGGGCTATAACGCCACAAAATTTGCTGGGCAATAACGCCACAAGATTTGCTGGGCAACAACGCCACATATTTGTCCCAATCTCGTTGGTGATCACTAACGACCTTCGATAAATACTCTTTCATTGTTCGGTTGAACTTTTCGACCATTCCGTTTGACTGCGGATGTAAGGGTGTGGTCCTGGTTTTCCTTACGTCCAGTGCCGCACAGATGCCTTGAAATATCTGTGATTCGAAGTTTCGGCCTTGATCGGAATGCAGCTCACAGGGAACTCCATATCTGCTGATCCAATTATAGATAAGCTGCTCAATGATGGTTGTTGCTTCTTTGTTTGGAATTGGAAGGACTTCCACCCACTTGCTGAAGTAATCCATGATCACCAACATGTATTTGTTGTTGTCGTTGGTTTTTGGAAATGGTCCTGAGATATCAATCGCAATTCGCTCGAAAGGGACACCACTTTTCTGTCCAATTGAATTTCTTGTCTTTACCCGTTAGTTCGTGTAGGGTTTTAGCCACATTGGCAAAACCTTTAACAAATCGTCGGTAACATGTGGCTAATCCCATAAAGCTTCACAACTGTTGCTTGTCTTCTGGAGTAGGCCACTCTCGGACGGCTGCTATCTTATCAAGATCCGTTTGAACTCCTGGAGATGAAACGACGTGTCCCAGAAATTGTACTCTCCTTTGGAAGAGTTCACATTTCTTCGAATTGAGCTTTAAGTTGGCCTGTCTTAGTCGCTCGAAGACGGAGCGCAGATTATTGATGTGTTCTAGTAAATTCCTTCCAACAACGATGATATCGTCCAAGTACACAAGACACGTCTTCCATGTAAGTCCCCGTAGAACACGTTCCATTAATCGTTCAAACGTTACTGGGGCATTGCATAATCCAAAAGGCATTACATTGAATTGATAAAGTCCGTTTCCGGTAGTAAACGCTGTCTTCTCCTTGTCCTCCTCCTTCACTTCCACTTGCCAGTAACCGCTTTTTAGGTCCAATGTTGAAAACCACTGAGCTCCAGAAAGGGTATCTAGTGTCTTTCTTTGTAACGTCGTTTAACCGGCGGTAGTCGACACAAAATCTAATTGTCCCATCCCACTTCTGACACCAATTGTAGCGAGCTTAGGGTTCGCTGGATTAATTATTTTGAATAAATAAGAGCCGTTAAACCGATTTTGAATTAATGTAAGACTTTATTAGTCCGTTAATAACAACCGTAACTTTTACCGTACACTTAACGATTTCTTGACTTATCACGTCCGTACTTATCGCGTCTTTGACTGCTTACTTTCTACTTATTACTTCTTACTACCGCACTTATCGCTTGCTTCACTTTCTACTTCTTACTCATAACTTGTCTCCATGATCTGTGTGCGACGTATTTATACCGTTCCCTCATTCTGATTCGCCGTTTCGTTTCCGCCCGTTCCATTGCCTTGAATGTTCTACTGTTCATAGTCCCCAGTTTTCCAGTACTTCCTACAATATTCTAGTACTTTGTTTCGGACTTTCTCGAATATTCTAGTACTGATTGTCATATGCGTCACAATATGTAGGGTGCGCCATCTTTTATATATGTATGTGTGTATGTGTGGCCGGATTCCAAGCGACGTGGACTGTTGGAAATGTTCTTTGAGTCAATTGCAAATCATCCTTCTAAATGCGCCGCAAGGTGGTCCCACTGACGCCAAAATGCTGAGCGCGGTGACAATGCGAGACATGCAGATTCTTGCCAACAACCTTTTTACCCCTTCAACCACTTCATTGGAACGTGTTGGGCGTTGATGAACGGCAAGTCGACGATCTCCTACTGTCCCGTGCTAAACAAAATTCGACTGTTGTCAGACGGTGCTTGTTGGCTACGATATTTTCGATGATATGCACGTTGAGTTAACACAACTGAACAACTATTTTCGGTGAGTTGTTTCGGTGTGAAGCAGTTCATGGTTAAAATTGCACTGAATTGACGTTTCAAAAACATCTCTACTCAAGTCAGTCGATTGATAAATGTTTTCAATATTTACATCATCATCATCATCATCATCATCATCGGCACTACAACCGGGAACCGGTCTTGGCCTTATTTAGCAACTCCTGAGGCTTGTTAAATTTTCCATAACGATTTGTTTTTTCCGGGCAAGGTCATTAGTCTTGCGCCAGAGGCTCCCCGACGGGGAATCGAACCCCGGTCTCCCGCGTTACAGCCGGGTATACTAACCACTATACTATCGAGGAGCCAATGTTTACATACCGACATAAAGGATGGCGCTCCTTATATATATATATAATTTAAAAAAACCTATATATACATTGCGTTACCAAAATTAGTAAAGAGGCAGACCTCTTATATATTGATTACACTGTAAACAAAATATAAAAAATTGTACAACTGTACAATTTAGAGTCCTTGCAAAGAGCCAACAGGTTAACATAAGAACAATAGTTGTAAAATAGGACATAAAAAAATTAATGCGGACTTCACACAAAAAAAAAGAAAACGATTACCATTTCATTACCAAGTGAATATTGTTTGCAACATCAAACTACATGGTTCAAAAAAACGTATATGACGTGAGATTAAAGATTAAACGATTTGTGAGGAACACAATAAAAAGAGAACTTGGCATAGAACACAATTAAAGGTAAAAGGATTAACTAAGTAGGACAATCTGACTGCAATGAATATCTAAGTTCCATTGTTCCCAGTCCAAGAATGGTAGAATAACTCTCCAAAGGATTTCGACGTTGCAGCGTTGTGGCACGTTCGAAGCACACCACGAGACTTACGGAGGCTTTATCAACTGCCGGGACGAAGATCTTCATTTATTCATATTTGTTCATGAGCTGTGGTTATCGTCAGCATACATTTTCTGATGGGTTTCATGGCGAGTGAAAGACGAATTCCACTCAAAAGTTTCAGTAGGAATTCAAATTTCAACCCCAAGTACTATTTTAAAGCTTAGCGAACTATAATTGTATTCCTACAGCACTAAATACGATTAAAGACGACGTTGACGAATATGAAAAGAGAAAAGCAGACAAACACATATACACAAACACAAGTTCAACTAAATATCAGGATGAACTTTCCCAATTTTCATTTAGGTCACTAAACTAACTTTTTGTTAATGACCAGGGCCCAATTATCGGTTTTTGCGTTTGGTCCTGATTACGAACGAATTAAGCAGCTCAATGAGAAGATACCTCCCATACTTCCTTAATTCTAAAATCAATGAATCTTCTCCAGCGGATTAGCTTAAATCCTGCATCGTTTTTTCTTATAATGGATAGATCAACTCCACTAAAGATGAACCATTAGAAGAGACTTTCGGGTCTAGCCAGGAAAAAGTTTATAAGGGAAACTAGTTACAAGAATTGTACACTTGCAATTTAAAATTTTGTTTTATTGATCTTTTCCACGTTCCCTGGGCGCAGGAAAAAGAGTAAGAAAATAGAAAGTTCCATTTTAAAGTTCATTTCCCGCAATGGGTAACGTCGAGGACTGCTGTTATCGAAATATATGAGAGTAGAAATGTCCGAAAGAAACGTTTGGAAGACAGACCTTTTATATGTTTTAATTCAATTGTTGTCTAACCGATTTCTAGACAATGTTGGATAACGAAACAATTTGAGGGTTACCGTATATTCGTATATTAGTTCGAGTAATTATCAACGTGTGAATGCCGTAATCTCACAGCTTAGTCCGTAAAGAATGGGCGGTAGTACATCACCCACAAATAGCAAATTGGGGGTTCAACATCTGACTAATTGTGTATATCTTATTTTGATTTTGCTGCACATTATTCCGTACAACAGTGACAGATTTAGGGTGGGGATTTTTTGTGTACAAATGTGCCCACATTATTCCTGTCGTAATATATACTCACAGCGTTAGAATATATTCACAGCTAGGTCGGCTTTTCGTAAGAGGCGACTAAAGGGCGAGTGGTAGCTGGGGTCACAACGCCCTGTTGCCCGGTGAAATACCACCCCATCAAGCTTTAGGCTCCGTAAAATGGTCGGGAGAAATCGCTGGCCATCCTTCGGAGCTTGGCTGGTGGATCAGTTCGAGAAAAGGTTGGTTTAGGTGATAGTCGGTCCCAAGGTGAGATACCACCCCGTCACGCTGTACATACTACGATATCGGCGAGAGAAATCTTCGACGGTGTTTTGGATGTGTGGCTGACGCCCCGGATTGACACGTAAGTAAGTAAGTCATGATGGTACCTTCTGATAAAAAGAATTCCGGAAGTAAACTAGTCTCCCATTCGGATCTCCGGGGGGACTATGTCAGAGGGAACATCATGCAGATATCATGATAAATAACCGCACTTTAAGAGGTTTGTCATCGCATAACCGGGCTCGCTCCCGAGACTCTGCCCACCCTCAACTGGTGACGGCATTTTGTAACATCAGGGGCAACGGTTTCACCAATACGAATGTAGGTGCCGTCCACCAATATTTGCAAAGAGCAAAACCTGATATCCTTGCCTTAACTGAGGCCTAGGTCGATTCGTCAACCCATTCGACATATCTTCGTTGCTAAGGATACGACTTACATTCGAGATAGCGTTTACAGGGCGGAGTCTGTGCCTTCGCGTGGTCCAATCTAGCTTACCAGGGGATAGAGGCGTTGGAACCAAATAACATGGACATCATATGGTTGAGGGTCATGTTGAGGAATTCTGTTAAACTTCTTTGTTGTCTTTACCGCTCCCCGAATGACGATCGACCATCGACATCATTCGAACATCTTTCACCTACCGTCGACTGAATACAGATCAACCACACAGTTTATGAAATTGTTGTCCTTGGCGATTTTAATGTACACAATTCCGGCTGCTTGGTATATTCTAACAGAACCGACGAGACTGGCGGAGATGTTCGCTATTAGCCACAACTTGACTCAACTGGTGGAGGAATCAACGGGAGTGCCGGATGCCCGAGGTGATTATGCGAACACCCTGAATCTGTTTTTGACATCCGAACCGAGTATTTATACTGTAGAGGTTTCTGTGCCTCTGAGAAACTCAGATCACTGCTTGGTATCTGCGCGCAAGCACTTGTATATCAAGTGAATAACCGACCTAGGCAGCTTCGCCATATATGGAAGTACGGGGCTGCTAACTGGGACGATTTGCGAGATTTCTTCGCATCCTTTCCATGGTCGGAGGTGTGCTTCGGAGACTCCGATGTTGACGCTTTCGCGGAGCCGGTATCCAAGATTATTCTTCTGGGGATGGAGATGTAGATTCCAAATTCCATCAAACAAAGTTCATCTGATAAACCGTGGTTTGAAAAAAATGCGACCACATTACAGCGGCAAAAAATGGAGGTTTTAAGCAATGGCGCTTCAAACCCACCAATGTGAATAGAACGAATTTTGTAAGGATCAGAAACGGTTGTCATCGTCATCATCGGAACTACAATCGGGAACCGGTCTTGGCCTTATTTAGCAAGAACTGAGGCTTGTTAAATTTTCCATAATGATTTGTTTTTTTCGGGCAAGGTCATTAGTCTTGCGCCAGAGGCTCCCCGACGAGGAATCAAACCCCGGTCTCCCGCGTGACAGGCGGGTATACTAACAACTATACTATCGAGGAGCCCAGAAAACGCTTGTAACCAGGCGATTAATACCGCGGGGAAAGCTCACAACGACCGCGTCACCAAAAAACCTCTTCGGTGTCCGACTGGTCTGCGCTCCTTCTGGTCAATGGCAAAGGCTGTCAGCAACTCCGTTTTTGACAGACAGCGGGGTGTTAGTCACGAATTCACGGAGTAAAGCTAATGTGTTCGCGAATTCATACCTCGACCCCAGCCTTTTGGAGCCACCTGTGATCGCGCCGGTACGGTCTTCCATGCGGGATGTAAGATTTCGTCCGCGCTCTATTCAACGCATTCTATGTGAACTGGATTGTAGGAAGGCAACCGGTCCGGACGGAATACCAGCAATAGTCCTTAACAACAGTGCTCCAGAACTATCGCCGGTTCTTGGCAGACTCTTCCGCTTATCTTATGCACGGAGGACCTTTCCTGCCTGCTGGAAAATCGCTCGAGTTCAGCCAATTCCAAAGACGGGAAAAAAGTGTTCCCACAAAATTACCGTCCGATAGCATTACTGTCTATTTTATCTAAAGTGACAGAAAAACTCATTAATACCGAGTTAATTAAGTATCTGGAGTGCAACGGAATTCTGAATGATCGTCAATACGGATTCCGTGGTAGGCGGTCCACGGGATACCGTTTGACACTTATAACCGATATATGGACATCTGCAATTAAGCGGCATGGTGAGTCAAGGGCGGTCGCATTGGATATCTCCAAGGCTTTTGACCGCGTCTGGCACGGGGCATCGCTAAGCAAACTTCGTTCATATAGACTTTCCCAACAGCTTTGCGACTGCACGAAGAGCTTCCTTGAAAATCAATCGATCCGGGTTGTTGTGAACGGCGAGTGTTCGGATCTGTATCCTGTTAATTCGGGGATGTGCCAAGATTCTATTTTGGCTCCAACCTTATTTTCGCTTCACATAAATGATTTGTTGGAGACAACGGATAACAAAGTGTTCAGTTTTGCGGATGATAGTACGCTTGTGGCGGTTCCACTAAACGCCACTACTTACTCTCCCAATTATCTCCAAAGCTTCCTGCCCTGAAGCTACAAACCCCATTGTTAGCACCTGCAAAAGCTTCACGCATCAAGGTTATCTAATGCCTAACCTAAAAATCCCTGTAAAAGAATTCTTACCTTTCATGCATTCAATGCATTTCCCGGATTTCCTACAAGAATTCTTCATATCATACGGGCATCATGAATCCAAAACTACTCGGCATCCTTGTATCCCAAGCAATTCCGCTGTACACGTGCACACCACATGTCCCTGGCAATTACACGACCTCAGCAGCTTTCTGTCCATCGGACAAAACGAAATACACACATCTTGCGTCTAGAGCCATAGATCGAATTCCATCGCATATAAACACGTATACAAAATTCGATCCCTTTTGTCCAGCAAAATGCGGTACAAGATCACCCATCGTATACCTAAATTGCTTTAGCATCACCAGCCTAATTACAATGCGGCTATTTACCCACCTGCATTGTACTCGCCCTACGATCCTTTCATATAGCCGACATTCGAATTCCATAGCATATACAAATGCAAATAAATACATTCAATTTATATTGTGTAACGTATCCCATTTGCTTTTAGCACCTTTTTCTAATAGCAATGCAGCTATGTATACTGCCGCATCACTCATCCATTCCTTTACGATACCCTTGGCGGATTTTCTCCCCTTTGTTCTTTTTCCCTTGTTTAGGTTTCGTTTATCCTTTGGCGAAATGCATCGATAAACAATGTGATCTATATGATCAACCACACGCACACCACTGCGTACCAGAGACCGCCTTCCGTTGGTCACTGGAAGAGAGGAAAAAAATCATTTCCTTTCTACCACACCATAGAGAGAAATTTTCTCTTTTCCCGCAAACTCACCATCGAACTGGGGGTTGGACCAAGAGTCGGATTCCAACCCTCGGTTGAGTCGTTTTCCAACCGCCGATCGAGTCCGTCGGGTCTTCTTCCGCTCCCCGTAGCGTTGCGCGGATGGGTACCGTGCGCAGTAAGGCGCGTACACCCCGGAGTCACCAATAATAGTTAAAGTGGAGATATTAAATGTGTACTGCTTACCTTACTTGGTATCCCTTTTACTCGCTTAATTATGTATTCCACGAATGTTTGTACTGAGTTTAAAGCAAAAATAAATAATTTTACATAAGGTGAACATATTATCAAAAACCACAACGCGTGATTTTAAACAGTGTTAATAAAATAAAAAAAGGACGTTCATTACAACAGACACACAGTGAGTTTTATTTCTTGTGGTGCCGGTCGGCCGGTGTGAATAATTAATTTGGTGCTCGTATTTGCGGCGGTATTCGTGGAACAATTGGCGGAACTTTTGGTGGAGAGTGGGTTGGTAGTAGAACCAGCGCCCAAGCAGGCGCAATGGCTATCTACCACACACGCTTCTTTCCTCCATTTCGAGTGTTCGGCTGATTCGTGTATCTACGTCGCTGAGATGTAGACAGATTGACTCTCTGAATCGGGATTTAGATAAGGTCCTGCAGTGGGGAAGGTCCAATCTCGTCGACTTCAATACAGACTCAGTATACAACATTCACAAAGAAAACTGGATCATCGGTTCCACAGCTGATGATGAATGTCCGGGCCCTCGAGGCTGGGGAAAGTTTGAAATTGCTCGGCGTCACGGTTTGTGGAAATGTATGATGGCAAAAACACGTGTCGAGCATCGCCAGGTCAGCCTCAGGAAAGCTGAGTTATCGTTTTAGAGCCAAGAAATATTTTACACCGGTCCAACTTCTTCTCCTATATAAATCCCAAATTAAACCCGCGCTCGAATATTGCTCTCATGTTTGGAGCTCGGCTCCAAAACATACCCTCGACAGACTTGAGAGCATACAGAGACGAGCGATCCGCCTGATCGGGGACTCGGCGCTGACGTCGGGACTACAGTCGCTATCACATCGAAGGCGCGTAGCCGACCTCTGTCTGTTTTACAGATATTATCACGGGTGCTGTTCTTCGGAGATTCGTGTTATTGTTCCGCGCAATTCGGCTTATATGCGCTCCACAAGACAATCCGACGGATCGCACCCGTTTGTGGTTCATCTCCCGACGGCGCGAACATCCCTACATCAGAACTCGTTCCGCTACAGAGCGGGGAAGCTGTGGAACTCCCTTCCCACGCGAGTGTTCCCGGAACGCTACAACCTGCAACTGTTCAAAAAGAACTGCAACAGTTATTTGATGGCATCTCGGGGCGCCCACTCGGCGCTATAGGTTCGCCTCTCCCGAGAGAAGTCTAATAAAAAAAAAAAAAAAACACAAAATATACAACATTCACAAGGAAAAATGGATCATCGGTTCCACAGCTGATGATGAATGGCCGGGCCCTCGAGGCTGGGGAACGCTTGAAATTGCTCGGCGTCACGGTTTGTGGAAATGTATGATGGCAAAAACACGTGTCGAGCATCGCCAGGTCAGCCTCAGGAAAGCTGAGTTATCGTTTTAGAGCCAAGAAATATTTTACACCGGTCCAACTTCTTCTCCTATATAAATCCCAAATTAAACCCGCGCTCGAATATTGCTCTCATGTTTGGAGCTCGGCTCCTAAACATACCCTCGACCTACTTTAGAGCATACAGAGACGAGCGATCCGCCTGATCGGGGACTCGGTGCTGACCTCGGGACTACAGCCGCTATCACATCGAAGGCGCGTAGCCGATCTCTGTCTGTTTTCCTTCGGAGATCCGTGGTATTGTTCCACGCAATTCGGTTTATATGCACTCCACAAGACAATCCGACGGATCACACCAGCTGCGGTTCATCTCCCGACAACGCGAACATCCCTGCATCAAAACTCGTTCCGTTACAGAGCGCGAAAGCTGTGGAATTCCCATTCTGTTATAAACGAATGTAGGGCAGTGCGACAAAAAATACCCATCAACTATTTTTCTTCTCGTACGTCTTAAATCTCATCAATCGCGAATTATTATTCTTCATTATTCCAGTTGTGGTGTAGTGTTGTGTGGTATTCTAATGTATTTTTCCCCAAATTTTTAAATTTAAAACAGCGCCCCTTTTCCAAATGTTTCCCAGCTCGTCTGACATCGGCCAACATATTATTGTCTTTCAATTACATTAAAATATTTTTTTTAAGTGTTATTCCCTCCTTATATCCATTCATGTCATAGAAGGTAGATCCACAGAGTACGTCAAAAACTGAAGTCGACATCAGTATGCCCTCTTCAACCCAATCATCGTCCAAAATTTAAACATACCACGAACAAAAGAGTATAAAAATAACAGTCAAGGATCCGAAGGACCGTAAAAGCTATTGGAGCAAATATCAACTAACCAAAAGGAACAAACAGAAACACAGAAGAAAGATACCCCCCCCCCCCCCCCCCCCCCCCCCCCCCCGCGCCTAACGTTTCGTTGAATGTTTTCTTTCAATTGTTGTGGTGATGGCCTTTTGGAAATCTACTTTATTATTAATGATCCATTGTGCGGAGCTGGATATTCGGGCTGCCGATTTAATAAATTGAAGACATCAATTTGCTCGGACACTTGGTTGGTGTGTTCGGACTGTCGTGGCCGGTGCACTTAGTGTTTTCGTCCCGCTTCAGTTATTTGAAATATGTGCAGTCTGGTTTTAGATTCGTTTTCAACTTGATATGCCGATGAATTATTCAGCAAATACGCTGAATAATTTACCAAATTGAAAAGCAGCAGCTCAATAATCTTTTGAATGGAGGGATTCTGTCATTTTATTTATAAGGCTATGTAAACGGCACTTAGGATTAATTGGTATACTTCTTATCGGAAAAAATATTTAAAATAAGGTATATTTGGAGGAGTGGGAGTGGGAACAAGATATCAATAAAAAAAAAGGCAATTTGAATTGTTTTTAGGAATAAAGACAATTATAGTTATAAAGTTACTTATAGATTGGCTTAGCAGGAAAAACGAAACGTGTAATATTTAGCGTAATCATCGGTATTAGTACAAGTTTGTATTAATGTGAAATGAGACGGAGTCTATGACAACTACTATTTCCTATTTCCGAAATTTGGCTTCTTCGAACTGAGAAAACCCATTTGTCACGAGCATCCTAAACAAGCAAAATATGATACACATTTGTTGGTTTTTTTATTTCCGGCTCGGACGCAATGTAGTATGGAATCTTAAGTAAACAAAAGGATCTCGATACGTATTCATTTGTTGTGCTAGAAAATTTAATCTGTTCTTTCTCTTTAGGTATGTATTCCGTTCCAAATCGTATCCATTATTTTGGCCGGAGATTACTTTTTTTGTAATATGACAGTAAGGTTTGCAAGGTTCCGTGGTGAGATGTTTCTCGTCAAGCATCCTTTGTTGGTTGTTTCTATTGAGATTGGGTAACGGTATGTTGCTTGTGTTCTATATTAGTAGTACTATCACTTTCACTCTATTACACTATTGTTAACACTACACTAACTCGAAAGGTTTAATTCTATTGAGCCTTCTCACTATTTTACTGGTAGGCGGCGTCTCGATTATGTTGCGAGCACGGATCGCCTTATTCAATCAGTGGACTGTATTATTTTGTTTTTTATTGTTTACTTTATTGTTTTGGTAGAACCAGAATCTGTTAAGATCTCTTATTACCTCTGCACTGAACTGAACTAAACTGAACTGGTTGCACTCTCCAACTGCCGCTGCTTTTATCCTCTTTTTTTGTCCCCGTTCTCTTGTTTGCGTATTGTCACGAGAACCAAAGAGCGAATGGTATAAATTGCCGATCTACGGTGTGCCAGTCAGCAGTCGTGTGCTGCTCCATCCTTGGCTTCGTATGTAACGTCGCCAACAGTCTCCCCCGCAGTGCAAGGCACTTCATCATGTTGAGGCGACGCTTTCATGGGAACCAAAACGACGATCCGGCGGGTTGGTCTTCGCAGTACTCCAAATGTCGTTCTCACATCCAGTATCCTAATTCTCCCATCTGGTCCCGGATACACGGTCTGGATATGTCCTCGTCGAAACTCTCTCGTTGGCTTAACTTGAGCAATTCTTCTTCAGCTCTTATTAAGCATTCCTTTTCTATGGGCATGATGATGCACAGTTTCTTCTCAAGGTGGTCTCTCTGTGACTTCCGGCCGCCCTTTTTATCTGCAATGGTATCCTTTCTTTGATCATGATTGCACTTTTTTAGCACGTATATGAATTGGAACATGCGTGCCGTAGTTCTTAACAGCCGTATCCAACTGGAGAAGTGTTCTGGATCTGCCATGTACCGCTCGGTGACCCTTACCGTAGCTATTACTTCCCTGTTTTTCTCCTCCCCAGTGCTGGCGTTTATTTTTGTTTTGAAACACTGGTCGGGCCACCTGCTTTCATCATTGTACAAAAAGGTGGGACCCTTAAACCATCTTGCGTCACTGCTGAATTCCTTAGGTGTCCCTCTTGTAGCGTCGTCGGCTGGGTTTTCTTTTGTCGGCACCCATCTCCAGTCCCGCGGTTCGGTAAGTCTTTCTATCTCTGCAAGGCGGTGCGCTACGAAGGTTTTGAATTGGCGGGGACTTGGCTGTATCCATTGTAAAACTGTGCTGGAGTCCGTCCAATACCATTTGCCTGATATCTTCCCCCTGAGCTCTTTTTCGATTGCTGCTGATAGCCTACTGCCTAGCAATGCTGCTTGTAGTTCCAGTCGTGGCATTGAGACGGGTTTAGTTGGTGCCACTCGTGCTTTACCAGCTATCAGACTAACACTCGCTCTTCCATCGTTGTCCACAGTTCTCCAATAGACTACTGCTGCATACGCCTCTTCGCTGGCGTCGTTGAACGTGTGGAGTTCACCCTCCTTTCGGCCCCACGACAAGCACCGAGGAATCTTTAATTTTCTGAGGAGGGATATCTCTCGAAATACTTCGTCCAAGCCACCTCCTGTTCTTCTGGGATCTTGTCATCCCATCCAATGCCGGCGCGCCAGATGTCTTGTATCATCTTCTTTCCTTGTATAAGGACTGGTACTGCGAGTCCCAAAGGGTCGAAAGTGGACATTACCGCACTAATAACTTCCCTCTTTGTAGGAGTCCTAATTCCACTAAGTATATCCGGAGGACTGTTTCGAAATGCCACACTGAATGCCAATGTGTCTTCCTTTGTTAACCATCTGAGTCCAAGGGTTTTCTCCTCTTTTGTTAGTTCTAGGGATTCCTTCCCGTCCTCCTGTTGAAGCCCCTGGAGTATCTCTGGTCTGTTACTAGCCCATCCTCTTAGGTGGAATCCTGCCCTTTCATGGATTTTATATACGGCCTTCGTCACTTCCATAGCATCCTCTACTGTCTTGAAACTCTGTAAATAATCATCCATGTAATGGTTCTGGTGCACAGCTCGCACTGCGACTGGACGCTGTTCCTTGAATTCCTCAGCGTTTTTGTTCATCACGTAAATAGCTGTTGATGGCGATGACGTAACCCCAAATACCACTGAAGTCATGCGATATTCCTCTGGCTTTCCTTTGCTGTTACTCCCGCGCCACAGGAACCTTAGATTGTCACGATCTGCCTCTCGTATTTAAATTCGAAGAAACATTTCTTTAATATCTGCCACTACTGCAACCGGGTTTTCTCTGAATCTGACCAAGACCCCAAACAGCGATTGGAGGAAATCCAGTCCCGGTAATAGGGCGTCATTCAAACTTTTCCCATTGAATCTTGCAGCTGCGTCAAAAACTAGACGTGGCTTCTTCTTAGTGGGGTGTATCACGGCGAAGTGGGGCAGATAAAAGGTTCTTCCCGGAACGGTACTTGAAGGAGCCAACTCTGCGTATCCGTTATCCAACAAATTCTTTATTTGTTCCGTGTATATCTTTCTCAGTTCTTCATCCTTGTCAAGTTTCTTCTCCGTATTCACAAGTCGGCGGTAAGCTTGATCATAGTTGTTAGGCAGAACTTCATCTTCACTCTTCCACAGCAGCCCAGTTTCAAACCTACCACATGGCAATCGTCTTGTGGTTTCTTCCAGTACCTCCAACGCCCTTCTGTCTGCGTCGTTGCTTGGACGGCCCGGCTGCACTCCGATGGCCTCAATTTCGAAATAATGACGGACTAATGCTTCTGTCTCGTCATCTACCATCCTGCTATGGTTCACAAATTTCACTGGCACGTTGTCTCTACCTTCGCACCCACGAAGCACCCATCCTAAACTGGTGAGCGAAGCGACTGGTTCGGCGGTTCTGCCCTTCTTCGGCTTCCTGGTGACTATAAGTCCCCAATTATCTTGGCCAATGAGTAAAAGCGGTTCTTCTTTTCTGTAGGTCAGTTGTTGTTCGATTCCTTGCAAGTGCTTACATTTTTTTATCGTGTCCCTTGTCACTTCCTGCTTGGCCAGCTTCAAGTCGTTGATAGTCCTGGCATCGATCGATATCTTTTCCCTTCTGTGGGCTCCCTTGATCTTTAACTGGATCCTCTGCGATTCGCCTTTTCTGATACCTTGTTCGCCGACGGTCTCTAAAACGAGGGTTTCGGGCTTGCCTTTTACCCCAATTTTCTCGGCGACAGATGCATCCAGCAATGAAACGGTCGATCCTTCATCAAGGAGAGCTAACACTTCGGCTGATCCCTTTGGCCCGTACAGACACACTTGCACCATCTTTAAATAAACCCTTCCGCTACCCAAGGTATGGACGGAACTAACTATTTCTTCCCTCGCCTCAGTTTTCGGTTCGCCGTCTGGACGGGCCGCATTACGACGCAGCTTGATTTCATCCTGCATCGTTGTTGTTGAAGCACTGTGAAGAATAGTGTGGTGCCACCTAGCACATCTTTTGCAAGGCGGCGCTCTGCAAGTTGACCTCTGATGTTGGTGTCGAAGGTACTTGAAGCAGAGCCGTGCGTCTTTTGCCATTTTCCACCTTTCGCCTACGTTGACTCTTTTAAACTTGGGACATTCAAGAATCCCATGTCCTTCCCCACACACGGGGCACACCAGTCTGCCATCCTCCAGAACCGATTCATCTCCTCGAACAACGTGGACGGCTCCTCTTGAGGAACCGCGTCTCACCTCGGGCAGCGCCTGGGAGTTCTTTTTTGAATCCCAAAACACTTCCGGTGGCGCGAAATCACCACACATTTCCGCTTCCATCTCCAAGAAACCGCTGAAAAGCGAGAGCTCAGGCTGGTCTTCTCCTCGGTGGCTATGATGGTATGAGAACCACCTGTACCGCATTGATGACGGCATCTTGACGGTCAATTCCTTTATCGTTTCTGGTAAACACAGGTACTGTGCCTTTTCCAATGCACAAATGGTGGCCACGGAATTCTTCACCTGACTGGAAAATGCACACACGTCCATCGGGTCCTCTGTCATTCGGGGCAGACTCTTTAGCTTTGTTAATTCAGCCAAAGCCAAGGCTCCGGGCCTTCCAAAACGTGCTTCCAACCCTCTCATTACCTCCATAGGATCCTCGGCGGTGAACAAGAGACTCCTGACAGCCTCTTTCGCCCTTCCTTGTAGCGCTCTCTGTAAACGCGCCAGATTCTGCGCATGGCTATAAGCGGGTGCCGTGTCATTAAATGTTCTCTTGAACGACAACCACTCCTCGCTGGCTCCACCGAAGTGTGGAAGCTCTAACATCTGCCTTGCCGTAGCTGTCCTAGATGATGTGTGCGATAGCATGGCTATTGCTTGGGCCAATTCTTGGATGTCGTTCCTTGTTTCGTCTTTGGGAAGCGGCATCCTCTGCTCTTCTTCACCCATATTCAATTGGTTGAGCCGTGGTTCAACGCATTCTTCTTGTTTTGTTTCCTCAATCGCCTCATCCTCTGTTTCGGAGTCCAGTTGCAAAATCTCAAGCTCCGCCCGAGCCATCCTTCCTTTAGCTTCGGCGATTTCCAAATCTCGCCTGGCGATCAATATTTGGGCTTCGGCCAATGCCCGCCTTTTGCTTGATTTCACGGATCGTGTTTCACTTCGTTCGGCGGATCCATCACTCTTCTCTGCGCCGTGGTTTTCTGCTATACCGCTTGTCCGTACCGGAGTATAGGGCGCGGACACGTTTTCCTTTAACCTACTGTGAGCTGCCACTCCCTGTCCTGAATACCCCGGAATAGGTGCCGTGTCATCTCCCTTAATGCTTATGGGAGATATCCTTCCTGCGGCATCATCGTCTTTGATGTTACTACTCACCACGGCGGTGGGTGAAGCTCCTCCAGCGTGATGTGGCGGCCTACCCTTCTTTGCTCCTGATCGGGTGATCGGCATTCTTTCGCTTGTTGGATCCGGCTCAAAGGACCAACTTTTACTGGTAGGCGGCGTCTCAATTATGTTGCGAGCACGGATCGCCTTATTCAATCAGTGGACTGTATTATTTTGTTTTTTATTGTTTACTTTATTGTTTTGGTAGAACCAGAATCTGTTAAGGTCTCTTATTACCTCTGCACTTAACTGAACTGAACTGAACTGAACTATTTGCACTCTCCAACTGCCGCTGCTTTTATCCTCTTTTTTTGTCCCCGTTCGCTTGTTTGCGTATTGTCACGAGAACCAAAGAGCGAATGGTATAAATTGCCGATCTACGGTGTGCCAGTCAGCAGTCGTGTGCTGCTCCATCCTTGGCTTCGTATGTAACGTCGCCAACACACTATGTCCTTGGTATCGAGGAGCTGGATAGCCTCAACATTCACATGGTGATAAAGTCTATGCTCGTGAACTTCTGCATATTTTTTGATAACTTTAGCGACAAACTCTACATTTAGGTCCCGGTGGAGATCGTCATTTCCTATGTAGCAGGGTGCATTTACTATTCCTCTGAGAACTTTATTTTGCAATTTTTGGACGATTTGAACATTACTCTTTTTGGTACAGCCCCAGAGCTGTATAGCATAGCTCCATATTGGCATTAGGGCTTGTTTATATAGTAAAATTTTTGTATAGAATGTGAGGTTGTAATTGCATTCAATGTAACCTGTGCGTCTGTTTAATGAGCATGAATCATATATGTTACTTTAATACGGAAATTTGTTTTCTTTGACTTTATCAGGCCTTCTCTTCAGATACTGTTTAACACTCTCTCCACGTCGAGTGTGTGTTGCCTTGCAAAACTCTCTACCCCTTAATACCTACCTCTTTGGAGTCAGTCTCCACCATTAAT
Organism: Microdon myrmicae; assembly: GCA_963931805.1. Lineage (NCBI taxonomy): Eukaryota > Metazoa > Arthropoda > Insecta > Diptera > Syrphidae > Microdon > Microdon myrmicae. The sequence continues at coordinate 165,520,348 of OZ007499.1, forward strand.
GTCGGTACACGCAAAACCATCCACTTAAAGGATGAAGCACTCCGCAAGCTATGAATTGCCCCCATACATTGAATATCGTCATATCAATTCAATATCAAAAAAATTGAACCTAAACGTTTAATTTGCTCATATTGAATTCAACTTAAAAATCCAATACGTGATAAAGAAACCATATGTTCAACACGCAAAATCCCCTGGATCCAAATGTGCGGGCCTGATGACCAACCTTCAAACAAAATTGTTGAGAATCATAAAATGCGCGTCGGCAATTTTATGATCCTTTTAAATTTTCTTTACCCAAATCACCCACAAGCAACATTCTTTTCCATTCTCCTTACCCAAGTTAAAACAAACAACTTGCGCCATAAACGAACCACAAGGTCGTTTTGTCGCCCACCGACATTGAGATTGCTCATCAGCAAGATCCTGTGTTGATTGTTCCTTTGTGTTTCCTCTTTTGATCCCAATCCGGGAAGGATAAAGAAAGGAATTGACAGGTGGCAAAAGGGGCATACAGGCGTGTCAGTGGTTGTTCGATTTATCTTTCCGCGTAAATTTATCCGTGAATCTATAAAATAACGCAGCATAGTTAATCGTTTTTGTACAACAGACTTAACAAATTTATTTAAAAAGAAATTTATTAAGAAACAATAAAAGAAAACCTGAATTAATCAAAGAAAAAAATTTTTAATTGGAGTAGAAACTACTGTTGGTTGGCTCGTGGCGGAGTGTTCTTGTGGGAGACTCCAGCAAAACATAATTGAAGAAGGATAAGAACCAAAGGCGAGAATAAAGGGAGACACCAGAGGCCAACATTAAACCCCCCACTTGGGCTCACTCTCCTGCTGGTACAGATACCCTCACCAGGACCAATCCGGCCATTAAGGACCCACGAAACAGAGGTAAGCCGTAACTTAACCAAAGATATAACCTTACACCGTTGCATCCACATAAAGTGACCGTTTAGTGCGGTTTATGAAATGGTGGCATCATTGGACCTTATCTTTTTGAAAATGCAAACGGAGATACAGTCAATGATGGGCGTTATCGTTCAATGTTTAGTGAATCTGTAATCTCTAGAAATGGAACTGTTAATTACCCTCCAAAAAAATTTGTTTCAAAACCTTCGGATTTTTTTTGTGGAAGTGTTTCAAATCTTTGGTCTAGTCAACAACCTTAGAACAAGAATTGAACGTCGAACGTCGCATTAATGAAATTACATCGGATTTATTACAAAAACTCATTGAAATTGGGTTCATTAAATTCAATCCTGCAAGCCAAACCGTGGTGGATTTATTATTCAAATAATTGTTGTTGAAAATAAATTATAGTTGTCACTTAGAAATAAAAAAACAAATTGATTTACTTTTGTCTCAGATTGTCGCATCTCGCTTCAAAAATTAGCGTAGCCAACGTCAAAATTGTATTGACACCTTAACTGTCAAAAGTACGTCACATCATTCGTCCAGTTTCGTTCAGTTATCGTTCTGCAAGGCATAGCCCCGCCTACTTCCGTTCATCAAAGGACTTTCGTCAAGATGGCCGCCATTAAGGATTTCAATGGTGAAGACCCTTTCACAACTCGTTCACTTCTTCGTTCGTCGTACCAAAGCGCAGCAGTCGCTTCTCGTAATTTTATTCGTTCTAAAACAGCTTTAAAAGGCAATCGTTTGTTTTTAGATTTTATCGGTATTTCGTCAATTATACAAATATAATCGTGTATTTTACATACAAAAACAAATAAAGTTTCATTTGTCATTATAATTTAACACAAAGATTTCGTGTCCTTATTTATCGTTTTATGTCGTTATTCGAATCTGCACGGCAAACGTATCATGCCCAAAAACATTGGTTCTTCGAGCCGGATCGGTTAAGATAAAATCAGGGGCTTTAATAATCGGTCCTTTAAACAATAGCGATTTGATTCATTTTCAAAAGAAAGACAAATCAGTGAATCACACTTTCGTGAATTGTGTTCATTCGGAAAACATTTAAATAAACATTCACACGTGAAACAGTGCGTGCTCATATATTTAAAAAAAAAAAGAAAACTAATTGTGTGGATACTATCGTGCGGTTTATTCGAAAACCATTTAAATAGAACATTGGCATTCCCCACGTGATTAAAAAACAACGTTGGAAACAGTCCTGACCAGCGGCACCAAGCCCAGGAGCGTCGAAATCCAGGAGAAGACAACCAACGTGGGACAACCAACGTGGAAACACCAAGGTGGGAAGAATTGCGACACCAGAGCGTTTGGCCAGAACCAAGAATGCCAATAACTTCAGGTGAGTCAATTAGCGCTAAGGTTTTTAAAGAGCTACCTGCGAATAATCATAAAAAAATAAAGAGTTTTTCCGTATTGTTCCTTTATTATTGCATAACATGCGCCCACAAATTAGTGTCAGTGTATTATTTCCCCTTCTTATGCATTCCCCTTCTTTAACTTTCGAAAAAATTCCTTCTACTTGCATATAACTTCTGTTTACATCATCTTGTCGTGATATCAATTTTACAAAATGGCCGAAGCTCAAATTAAGGCACTAATCAGCAAACGGGCTGGTGCCAAACGATCCCTGACCAACTGCATGAACTTCTTAGACAAGTTCAACCCCGAAACCGATCTTCCCGCGCTCGAGAAGCGTTTCTCGGACATGGAAGAGATTCGCGAGAAGTTTTTATCGTGTCCGGAAGCTCTGGAAGGCTTGCTAGAGCCTTCTGACGAAATTTTGGAGCATAGCGACGCCTTTGAAAATTAATACTACAAGGCGTATGGTATTGCAACAGAACTTTTAGCCGATAGCGCAAGAAAAACTGTTCCGGAATCAATTGTATTGACTGAGCCAACAGATACGGCCGAGGTTGATAACAAGGATATCACCCACGACCGCGATTCTCTCGGTCCTCCACTTGTTCCATTAAACTCCTCATTTTCATCCCTTTCCGGTGCCCCTGGCTTACCAGAAAGCCCAAAACCAACGATGGATAAGGCACAAGACATGGAAAGCCTAAGTCAACAATTGATCTCGAAATTGTCCCACAACCTTATCGAAAACCTTCAATCCTCCCAGTTGCCAACCATATCGTTGCCGTCGTTAGAAGGTTCGTATGAATCCTGGCTAGGATTCTATGATCTGTTCAATGCGTTAGTCCACCAGGACATCAAAATCGCGCCGGTCAAAAAATTATTTTATCTCAAAGGCTGCCTGAAGGGGGAAGCGGCTAAGGTTATCGCATTCATCGAGTCCTCCGATTCTAACTCCCAGGTCGCTTGGGAGCTTTTGAAAGAGAGGTATGATAATCGAAAAAACATTAGCGAATGTCACATTAAGGCTATTATCGATATGCCTTCAGTAAATAGGGAGTTTTCTTTCCAATCTTTCGAGGATGATTTACAAAAACACTTGCGCGCATTACAAGCTCTAAATGAACCCGTTGAGTATTGGGACTCCATATTAATCGTCCTCCCTCGCGAAAACCTTAATCCCTCTGCCCGTGAGCGATGGGATAACGCAGCAGCAGTATAGCTAAACCCACCTTAAAAAACTTTATTGATTTCATCAAAAGAAGAGCTCAAGTAGAAGGCTCTCGAGCAAAACCCAGTTATAGCTTACCATCGGAAAGGTCCTGTACTCATCGCAACCAGAGATCGCAACTGACATTCGTGGCTACGACTCGGGGTTGTGTTCTCTGCAATGACGCTAGTCATCAAATCTACGCTTGTGACAAGTTTAAGTCGCTAACTCCACAAGCGCGTTTCGAAGCCACCAAGACCGGCCAGTGGTGCATACAATGTCTAAGGAAAGGACGTCGAGTGTCGGGCTGTAAGGCGCAGCCATGCAACAAGTGCAATCAACGCCACCATGCCTTGTTACATTTTGAAAAGATAAATAGGATAAACATGGTTGCGTCACATTTCGCAGTTGACGACACGAGCAAGCAGGCTCAAAGCGCAACTCATGGAGTGTTAGCCACTGCCCTAGTTGACATTGTTAATAGTCAAGGCAGGAGCCAATTATGCCGCATATTCCTGGATGCAGGTTCTTAAGTGCACTTTATAACTCGGGAAACAGCCTATCGTCTAAACCTCGTCAAAAGGCCGTCCAACGTTTACGTTTCAGGAATCGACAGCACTTCCACTACGGTTACACTTTCAACACGGGCAACATTGAGATCGCATGCCACTAAATATGAAAAATCAATTGAATTTTTGATCGAACCGCAGATTGGGCATCCAATGCCTTCAACTCCTATAGATCTACATGTTCTTGATCTGCCAAGAAACATTCCTTTGGCTGACCCAGGTTTTTTCAAATCGTCGGAAGTCGATGCCTTAATAGGCGTCAAATTAGTCTACAAGTTGCTTTGCATTGGCCAAATATCGTTGAGAAAGCAGCCAAATGTATTATTGCAAAAAACGCAATTAGGATGAATTGTTGCTGGCGATCTCGATCCAAATTATCAGGCAGGTAACGTGTCCTGCCATCTGTCGATACAACCAATCCCCCAGATGTGAATCTAACTCGGTTCTGGGAATCTGAGGAGATCTCAATTGAGAAAATTCGTTCGCCTGAAGAAATAGCTTGCGAGGATCATTATGCTCTCCACACCACTAGACTTCCTGGCGGGAGATATCAAGTAAAATTGCTTTTCAACCAGAAAAGGACCGCATTAGGCGGGTCGTATACTATGGCATTGAGACGATTTTATGCTTTGGAGCGCAAACTCCAAACCAAACCCGAGGTGCAGCGTGAGTATACTGCATTCCTAGATGAGTACCTGTCATTGGGACACATGTCACTTGCAGTGAATCAAGAGCCCAAAGGCAATTTCCTTCCTCATCATGCTGTGGTGAAGGAGAGCAGCCTAACCATCAAGATTCGGGTTGTTTTCGATGGTTCCGTAAAAACGACAACGGGTGTTTCATTAAACGACACCCTCGTGGTAAGTCCCACTCTACAGGATGACTTATTTGAATTGCTCTCACGATTTCGTTTTCACATTTTCGTCCTCACGGCTGACATCGAAAAAATGTATCGACAAGTTCAGGTAAATTCACCCGATGCAGAGTATCAAAAAATTCTTTATCGACGCACTATGCACGAACCCATATAGGTTTTCAAACTCAACACTGCAACTTATGGAACAGCTTGCGCATCATATTTGGCTATAAAGACGCTGTTCAGACTAGCTGATGACGAAACGAACAACTTTCCCAAGGCTGCTCAAATATTGCGCAAGGATTTTTATGTAGACGATCTACTCACAGGAGCATAAAGACGTCTGATTGCATCCAAATCGCGAGTCGCTCCTCTCAAACCCCTAACAATACCCAGATTGGAACTCAGCGCAGCCGTGTTACTGACTCGTCTGCACAACAGCATACGAAAGAGCATCTCAAAGGAAATCAATGAGGTCTATTTCTGGTCTGATTCCACCATCGTACTGCGTCGTACTACTGGATAAGCGCTCCCGCGCACAAGATAAAAACTTTCGTATCAAATCGTGTGTGCGAGATACAAGCTAATGTATCCAGATGTTATTGGAATCACATCTCCTCCAAAGACAATCCTGCAGATCTCATTTCTCGCGGGCAGCTTCCCTCTGAGTTCGTGGAAAGTAGCCTTTGGTTTAATGGTCCATCGTGGTTAAAGGATCAAGATTCGTCGTGGCCGAAGCAAGCTTTGCCCAAAATAGAGATTCCTGAGTTGAAACCCGTGATACACACGGTCGCTTACATGTCGCTTGAAATTCGAAAACAGGATATACTTGAGCGAGACAGTTCGTTTAGCAAGTTACAACGAATCATTGGATATGTACTCAGATTCGTTCATAATGCCGAAGGCATGTCTCGACGCAGTATTGGCCCATTACGAGTTGACGAGCTTTCACGCTCACACAACGTCGTCATCAGACTCGTTCAATTGCAGTCGTTCAGGCGCGAGATTGAAACATTGTCGGCCGGCCAGCCGCTTCCAACATCAAACAAATTAATACCGCTGAATCCAATTTTGGACTCAGCCGACATAGTACGTGTCGGAGGCAGGCTTGCGCGTTCGTCCTTATCCGAAGATTAACGCCATCCTATACTGTTGGCGTAGCAGCATCATATCACGAAATTGATCATACAGGCAGAGCATATTAGGCTCAAGCACGCTGGGGTCCAAACTACCCTATATTCGGTGCGACAGCACTATTGGCCGATTAACGGCCGCAGCACAACTTGTCGCATCCTTCATAAGTGCATGCCCTGTTTTAAGGCCAAACCTATTCTCGCTGACTACCCTATGGGTATGTAGGTATTAAAGAAATGTCTGTGTGCTTCCTTGCACCGATTCCACTCCTTCCACCAATATCACTTCCCTCAGGATTTACCCCCGTTCTCGGTAGGCAGGCACGACGTGGTAGGGAACACTCGCTATGCGGGGAAACCACAAAAAGTTCCAAAATGGTGATGTTTCGCACTAACGAAATATTGTTTATTAAATACGTTTCAAATAAAAGGTGATATTCAGCACAAATGAAATATGTTTTATTAAATACAGTAATTGAAATAAAAATGATATTTCGCACAAATGAAATATGTTTATATAAAATACTGATAACTTCAAAATCACGTCAGGCTTTAGTCTCGATACCGCACTATCTCACTATCAGACTTCAACTGACCACAGCCGCTAGCTGTGCGCTTCTCTCTTAAGGGTTGATTCGTGCACACCAACACATCACACCCCCCTCTCCGCAGGCAGTTCATGCGGTGATCCTTTCTTTCTCTAAAATCTCTCACACAGCCAAGGATGTGATCACACCGTTGCCTTGGCCTGTGTAAGTCATCAAAGAGTCCGGAATCCCTGTTGGTCGCCACACCGTACCCTTGCCTGTGTGTACTTTAATTATTATTACACAGGGGTAGGCGCTATGTGTGTGGTTCAATCATTGCTACTTATTCATATCAGAGGTCGCCCGTATGGTTCATACGTGCGACTTGATGTGTTTTTACACGGGTATGCGTTATATCTCTCGCTTTGTGTTATTTGGGAGATGTGTCCTTTTGAGGGCATGTGTTGTAGTTCTCGTGTTCGCGCGCCTGTGTGGTAATTCTTGGAATTGTCGCAGGCTTGTGCAACCGAGTGATATGTTCGTTGGCGATTCTGCTGTGTCAGATCGCTGCTTGTTGTTTTTACTCGATCGATGTGCAGGTGTCCCACGCTTGCTTATGGTATGGGGTTTCATAAGTTTGCAACTATGTTGCTGCTTGACATTGATGTCATGCTTTTCGATATTTTAAGTATGTCGCCTTCATGTTATGTGTTTGGTGAGTTTATCACCTAACATAGATTTGCAATTACTTGCAAGGTACTGTACTAGGCGACCGTTAAAATGTTTTGTCATACCTACATGTTATGCGGCTCTTCTTTTGTTATGTTAGGTGTACGCCGTCTTTTGGTAAATTCCTATTTTTCAGGTGACGTAGTTCTGAGGTGTAGGATCATTCGGTGGGTTCGGCGCGAACGCCACAGGTACTCTACCCAAACATCGAATAACATCTGCTCGCCCTTTTCTACGTGTCGGAGTCGATTATTGTGGACCTTTCTATGTAAAAGAAAAGCGTCATCGTAACAAAAATCGGTTAAAAGTCTACGTAGCTGTATACGTTTGTCTGTGAACAAAGGCAGTGCATCTTGAGTTAGTTGGTGGATTATCCACCGAGGATTTTATCGCAAGCCTGAAGCGCTTCTTTTCGAGACGGGGAAAATCGGTCGAAATCCATTCGGATAATGGAACTAACTTTGTCGGAGCAAAAAACGAGCTCCAACGGCTCTACAAACTTTTTAATTCCAAGGAGCATCAAAATAATGTGTCTGATCAATGGATTGATTAACACTTCATACCGCCAGGAACTCCTCATTTTGGAGGAATCTGGGAAGCTGCCGTTAAATCCTTCAAACATCATTTGAATAGAACTGTAGGCAATGTATTACTTACATATGAACAATTGGAAACATACGTGATCGAGGAGCAATTTTAAACTCCCGCCCCATATCCCCTATGTCCTCGGATCCAAATGACCTCGAACCATTAACTCCTGCTCATTTCCTAGTAGGTAGCCCTTTAACTTCCTTTCCACAAGTTGACTTCACAGATACACCCGCAAATCGCCTAACCGCCTGGCATCACGCTCAGCAAATGATTTTTGGAAGCGCTGGCATAAAGAATATTTGCACCAGGTCATACAATTCAGCCGGTCACGCCGTCTCGAGGTCCAGCTAAAGGAGGGAGTATTAGTGCTCATCGCAGATGAAAACCTACCACCACTAAGATGGGCACTTGGTCGAGTCATAGCTACACACCCCGGCCAGGATGGAATTGTACGTATAGTCACTCCCCGTACAAAAGGCGGCATATATCCCTCTCCCCATCGACGAAACTACAGGAGCCGCAAACACCACACCAGTTTTGAACCAGACGCTTCAAGGCGGGCGGCATGTCGCATCTCGCTTCACAAATTAGCGTAGCTAACTTCAAAATTGTATTGACACCTTAACTGTCAAAAGTACGTCACATCATTCGTCCAGTTTCGTTCAGTTATCGTTCTGCAAGGCACAGCCCCGCCTACTTCCACTCATCAAGGGACTTTCGTTAAGATGGCGGCCATTAAGGATTTCAATGGTGAAGATCGTTTCACAACTCGTTCACTTCTTCGTTCGTCGTACCAAAGCGCAGCAGTAGCTTCTCGTAATTTTATTCGTTCTAAAACAGCTTTAAAAGGCAATCGTTTGTTTTTTAGATTTTATCGGTATTTCGTCAATTATACAAATATAATCGTGTATTTTACATACAAAAACAAATAAAGTTTCATTTGTCATTATAATTTAACACAAAGATTTCGTGTCCCTATTTATCGTTTTATGTCGTTATTCGAATCTGCACGGTAAACGAATCGTGCAGAAAATACAGATGTTTTGTGCTTTATTTGAAAAGATGTGGTTATTATTGGAGAATCCAACATATCGCTGCTACTGGGAAACCCAATAGTTTACCATGTCGTGAATGAATTGTTAACAAATTTGGCGTTGTTGCAGCGTAATCGAGCAGAATTTTTCCGACGTTTTCCATTACCCTACCCCTAAGTCAAATAGGCAATCTGAAGAGTGGCTGAACACCCACGAAAGCCGACCAAAGCGACCAAAAAACCAACGCTCGGCCGGGAAGGACATGACCTCGACTTTTTGGGATGCGCATGACATGATCTTCATCGAATACCTGCAGAAGGTCAGAACGGTCACAGGAGAGTATTATGCAGCCTTATTGTCGAAATTGAACGGTGAAATAGAGTAAAAACGGCACCTTATGGCGAAGAGAAAAATACGATAACTCACCGTCACACACGACATTGAAATCGATGGCCAAATTGATTCGTCCACGATTTGAATTGCCCACCGTATTCCCCTGACTTGGCCCCCAGCGCCTGTTATCTGTCCCCAAACCTCAAGCAGTGGCTCCAGGGAAAGAGATTCAGATCGAATGAGGAAGTTATCGCGAAAACCGAGGCATATTTCTAATACTTGGACGTTTCGTACTACAGTAAGGGCATCGAAATGTTGGAAGATCGCTCTAGAATGCCACTAGGTTGAGGTATGAGCATAACTTTCCTCCAAAAAGGTTTGGTTTCATTAAAAATCCCTGGACTTTTCACCCCAAGTAGTAGTATGCTATTGTTTGTATTATATTTAATAAAAGAGAGCAACTGTCAATAAATAAATATAATAAAAAAGACAAAGTCTTCTTTACGCCTGATACACACCCAATTATTACTGAAGTGATTTCATATCCTTACATGAGGACATAATCACTATCTTTTGCGTTTTATTGTTATTGCAGAATATGCATATTATTTAATTGTGTGTTGTTCGCTTTATAGCGCACTTTATTAGTGCGGTTTTAAATTAATTAGAAGGCTTTCTTCTTCTGTTTCTTAAAGACATTTGTATTAGCAAACAAGGAGTTAGAATTCCTTGTTTTAAAAGATAATCTCTTTGAGGCGTTCCAAATACGAGATTTTATTTGGGTTTTGTTCTCGGACAGCATCTAAATAACACTTGATGTGATATTGCGTCTACATAATAACTAGCAGCTCGTCCTTATTCTTACGTGAATAGTAAATCCTCGCTGGACCTTTGCTATGCCATCAACAAGATGTGCGTCCGCAGGCCAAGAGACTTCACACCGATAAATTCGAACTTGGTAAGCAGAAAATCCTTTTGAAAGTGCTACGTTTTGCCTTTATCATTGCGACGTGATTGGCATGCTCAAAATGACTTTGCATCACTAGCCACGAGACCAGCAACATTGCCAGCAGAAGAATATAGGAGCAGTTGTAGGCACTTAGTATCTCTGTATTTACTTGTGCAATAAACGACTACCCACAGTCTTTCTTAAGAAGATAAAATGCCCCTCAGCACCTCTTATTTAGCAAGCATATGAACGAACGCGTTTTAATCGCGTCACGCACCGAACGTTTTGTGGCTGGCGATATATGTATATTAATGCAGTGGCCCTTGTTATTGGTTGCTGACCCGGCACACTGTGTCCATTGCTTTCTGTGGTACTTAAGCGGTGAATAAGGAATTATCACATTATCGGTTGCTAGGATGAATGCTCCTTTAATATAACCTTAGAAGCGTAACTATAGCAGCTAATGTATATTACGAGTATATACACATACCGCTACGCCCACCACGGTTTAATGTTCCATATTTAATTAATTGGATCTGTGTGGATATTCTCTAAAATACTTGACTCCTATCAGCCATTGGAGCATGCCAGGATCTACCTGGCCGTGCAGTCCATTCATCCACTCTTTGCTATTTGGTATCATTTCGTAGGTCCATCTGCCGACGATTGCTGTGTTCGATTTGTGTGGCCAATAGGTAGGCCTCCGCTCCCGGATAGTTTTATATAATGTTTTTTTTAATCTCTGTCAAAAGACATTTCTAAATTTCCTTTAATCTTTGGTCATTCTAATAGTATTAACTATGTGTCCTTTTTAATCTCCAGTTAATTTTACTCCCATCAACGGATTCCGGAAACACTACATCCCTAAGCTGATTCATAAAAAAAAACAACTGGTTTTTTACTTGGCATAAATACCTATATTCTAAATAAAGTAAAGAAGATCAAACTAAAGTCGAATACATGATATACGTTGAATAAGGAGTTGGTAATCATTGTAAGCTGGGAATAATTGTAAGCTTCCCCTATTATGAATTGAACAATATTGTATAAAGGAAATTTCGAAGTAATTTAAGAAGGAATAGGTCGGTGGGGTGGCTGCCAACGTTATCCTTGCGTGGGGTACTATTACATCATAGAATAATATTCGCGATGTGGGAAGGAGAATTATTTGAATATTTACCAGAACTGGTGGTTGATAATAAATGGAATGATGGTACCATCTGACATAAAGAATTTTTGAGTAATACTTCCTATCTGTTATCATTGTTTAAAGAATGTTAACCCGAGCTTTTTTGTGTAATTTAAAATAAACCGCCCTGTACGCACTTTTGATACTGAAGTGCCCTAGAGTTCAGCATGAGGGTTAACTTATTCACTTTTGCTAATGATAGTCTGTGGCGGTTTCGCCAAACCCTTACCGGAAGAACCCCCATAACTACAACCCAGCAATCATAAAGCAATCGCATTAAGCACCTGTAAATGCTTCACGCAACAAATGACCAAATGTATTTAGCTAAAAGCTTCTGGAAAAGAATTCTTACCTTCATTCATTAATTCGAATTAAAAATTCCCTGTAAGAATTCTCTCCAAACTTATCATAAATTCCCTAAAAGAAAACTCATCGGTTCACATATAATGCAACCGCATAATCAGGGAATCTTAACCTTGAGTTGGCTATTCCCAACCTCAACATGTGTACAATAAATTTACCTACATACACATCCGCTGGCGACCCTTTTACCCAACGATAAACAGTCTAACGCAGCTGCATACAATTAGCCCAATAGACGCTGAAACTAATTCCCTAGCATGTACCATGTACAAGCAAAAGAACGCTGTCCTTCAGCAGGCATTCTGGCGATACGGCAAACAATTCAAACCATTCAAGTATTCCAAATTATTACGAGATCTGGTTTTCTGTTCCACAGAGAGAGACTTTACGTCTCTCTTGTGGTAAGTAAAAACATATCCTTAGCGGAGAGGATATCCACCACCACGGAATCGAGGGTGAATCAAGAGCCAGGTTCCAACCCTCGATGAGTCCAATTACAACCATCATTCGCGACAGTCGGTTCGCTCCCCGCTCTCCGTAGCGCTGCGGAGACGCGATATATACACGGAGCTTTGCTGTTTCTGTTGAAAACTATGCATCTTAGTGTTCGGTGGAACTTACGGAATTACTTGCTTGTGAGGGCGAAGTAGAACCCCGTGCCGTACACCGGCACAATGACTTCGCTCGCCACAAGTCTACTTCATAAATAGAGATCAAAACAAGTCAATACAATGAAGAACAGCCAGTCTTTATTATCTCAATGGGATGAAGCCGCTTGTTGCATCACGGTCAATGCGATTGTAATGTGGCATGAACGCATTCCTGTCTCCTCAAAGTTAAAATATATTTTATATGATACAAGCAAATTTCACACGTGTTCGAATATTGTACGCGGTTTTTTGCATCCCACAGAATAATCCGACAGATTTAATTAATCTGCATTACACCTTGCAATAGCACGTACATCATCATCATCGGCACTACAACCGGAATCCGGTCTTGGCCTTATTTAGCAAGTCTCTCCACCGGTATCCGGTCCATATCTGAGGCTTGTTAAATTATTCATAATAATTTATTTTTCCGAGCAAGGTTGTGGGGGGTGGGTGTCCGGGCGCCAACGTATGGCGCGGGGTTCACTCTCACCCACCAATGAATTGCGCCACCGGAGATTGTTCTCGGAATGTTGCCCCGAAAGCGGAAGGTCCGTCACGCCCTGCGCACTTATAGAAAAGGGGAAATGAAACACACTGTACGTTGGTTTAGGTTTCCTTAATTTTCGTTTATTTCAATTTTGCCGCACATACACATAGTTCAAATCGTTTGTCGGCTGCTGGGGGCTCTTGATATGAATTGGCGATTACGCGTAATCTCTTTCTTCGTTAAGTTGTTATTGAACTGAATTTCTTTCTTGGTTAACGGTTATTTCATGCGAAATACAAGTTGGTGATTGCACAGGACGGTGTGCGCTCGAGGGTTTCTCGACAAAGACTGACTTATGAACGAAAATAATTCATTCATTGCGTCGTGGCGGTGCGTCACAGCAAAATTTGGCTCGCTGCCAATTACAAGGAATTGTGGACGAGTTGCTATGCCTGCTTAAGAATTTAGTTCCAGCGAATCCTTGCCGTATAAGCTAAGTTGGATTCGTTGGTTGGGTATTCCGGGGAATTGAAAATGCTTGGGTGCAAGCAAGGAATATCGTTTAGATACAATATTAACCGGAGTCGTTTCGGGGAAATGTATGCGGCTTGGTTAGTTGGTAATGTTCCGTTGAGGATTTGGATATGCGTTTGTTATGGCATATGAATTTCGGGGAAATTGATATTGCTTGGTCAGAATGAGCAAATATAAGGAATATCGTTTAGATAGAATATTAACCGGCGTCGTTTCGGGGAAATGTATGCGGCTTGGTTAGTTGGTAATGTTCCGTTGAGGATTTGGATATGCGTTTGTTATGGCATATGAATTTCGGGGAAATTGATATTGCTTGGTCAGAATGAGGAAATATAGATAATTGACCGAAGCAATTTTGGGAAAATGAATGCCGGGATGATTAGAATATATTCGGTTGAATTATATTCTGTTGGAGGTTTGGAAAATATTTTATTGCAGATTGGGAGATGTATGGTATTGTGGGAATGGTTTTTGCATGTTAGGTTAGGATTGTGGGTTGGTTCTCCGAGTGATATAGAGAACCCCCACAAGGCCATTAGCCTTGTGCCAAATAGCACGTATAACCGTACACCAAAACTCGGTTTGTTACACAATGGAGATTCCTTGGAACACAGAATGCTCGTTTCCAGAACGTTTCAATTGCAACAGGTAGAGAAATACTAACAATTATCTTTTCTGAAGGCACTGTCTGAGTGATGAACGCCCACTTCCACTGAAAGAAATATTTTATTTTTAAATCATATAATTGTGCATCGGTGTCCATTACTATTTACAAAAATGTTTATCCTTTATTAACAATCTGTCAGTGTAGTTGAAATATGTCCATTTACAATGACTACAGTATGTTCACAAGGCTGTTAATCGTACCTCAAGGAATAATTCATTATTTCGAACATAATTTAATTCCATAATCATTTTTTTTTCTGAATTAGAAAGCGTTGTTTTTTGAATCCACCTTAAAGGTTAACGATTTCAAAACAAACAGGTAGTACCCTCAATGTGTTCTGATTCGTTCTTCACCATAAAGAATCCTTTCTGCATCTATATACTGCAACAGACAATTTTTAAATTGTTGAAGAGCAACAACCTTCAACTGGTAATACAAATCCATGAGTATTCTATCCCGACCACACGTTTTAAGTTTCCTGTTACCAGCTCATCAAGCTAATGGTTCCCAAACACTTTGCTCATTATTTTTCCTCGTTTTTCATGGGGATAGACCTGGGAGTACCTCAAGACACATTTAAGAGTAAATATATATCTTTCCTTTCGTTGGTAAATCAAATCAAAATTCATCAAATTCATTTGAGGAAAGACAGGGTCCATTAATATAATCAGACGCCAGGATGAAAGCATTTTCAGTTGCTAAAGCTCAAATTTTTCCACCATTTATCACTTTAAGGATAATATCCTGGCTGTGAGGAATATAAAAACAAGGGAAAAAAAAACACAAGCACGACGGCTGGAATCCGAATTCATTTCCGTTTAATTACATTATCTTATCTCCCAGAAACCTTTTCGTATCTGCTTCCGAAATGTTACTGCATCCGTTCAGCGCAATCTTATTTATATACTGAGACTGACGCACAACTCCCCTACAGGCAAACAAAACTTCTGCCCCAAAGTTAATAGCGAATTTTACTTAAATTGTCATCTGCAATTTGTGAGATTCAATTATTTTCCTACAGTTAGTCCTGGAAATTAAGTTCGCCGACCGAGCTTCGGAAGGTCATGAGTTAGTCACTGCTCTAGTACTCCTTAGCTTGGCCTCTCTAAGATGGGACCTGAACCAATGAAGTTGATTTCATGGTTATGCTGCAATGCAACTCATTTATGCCAGTCACGAACTGGAGTGGTTCCAAACACAGCGGAAGGATGCGGCAGATTGAATGGAGTGAAGAATGAGTTATTTTCCTATCTTTACTATTCTAGTTCTTTTACATCTTATTTTATTTTGTTGATGAATTTAGAAAATGTTGTGCTGTTTGTATCCGACAAACAGGAAGCTACTTCCGCGAAGGTATCGAAGTGCTTTGATAATTGAGTTAGATAAATAGGACATTCGTTCAACGAATGTTGCAGAGGAAAGAATTGAAAGTAGGCGGAAATTGAAATACCATTCGGATTAATCTTTAAACTGGCAATATATTGACTTAGGGTGTAAATCCACATGATCTGAAAATCTTTTCGGGTTATCGGAAATTAAAACACAAGCATTTCTCATTTCCCGTTATGTCCTTTTCAAGCCCATCAGGCTTGATTCAACGGGTAGTCCATAATTCCGTTCGGTTTTCGTAGAATGAAACGCATTCTCAATAACACACTGTCGATTTTTGTTAATGAACTTTTGCCATGCTCCAATCATTAGGGCGAGAAATTTAGCCAAGTTCTTACAGATGTCTTTGAACGGTTCCATGTCATATTGATGAATCATCACAATCGCTTGCACAATGAGCAACCGGTGCTTTTCGACTAGTGACTTCTTATCGGGCGTATAAATTTCGATCGATCGACCGCTTCAGGCTCCGTCTTTGAGACTTATATTTCCGGAACAAAATTGGCAAGTTTAATTAAGTTGGTCTACGCAAGTCTTAAAGTTAAATGACATTGAATTTGTATATAGTAAATAAAGTATTTTTTTCTCGAATAAACGAAGTTCGTGTTTTATTGATCGGTTAACATCTAAATCTCACAGTAATGCACATTTTTTGTGCAGATGTGTCCACGTCGATAATGTAAAAAATTCGGAAATCTCGTTTATCAACAATTTATTGTATTTGCGTCCATGTTCAGAAAATATCGCTATCTTTCCCTTTTTTAAACAACCATACTTATTTGATGTGAAGAACACCTCCAAGATTCACCCAAAAATACTTCTCAAAACACTGAACACCATATTGGGCGGTCTGCTTCTTTTGGGGATATTTTTATTTTATTTATTTTAACAATCTGCTACTTTTATACATTAATAAGTACATATTGTAGTATACAACATTTTGTAACTTGACATGGCGTAGAAGTCAACCCTGTTAAATACTGCGTGACTTTATTTTCCAGCTTTAGAATGTCTGAAACAAAAAATTCAAAATTTGTATTAAAATATAAGTTACCTGCTATGTCCGGTAGTAAAATAAAGTATTTTGGCAACAAAAAAATGTTTTGAAGTTTTGAATTTTTCGACCCTTTTTTTTTGTTAGGTCGCATCAGAAAAAGGTAAATATTAATGGATATTTATAATTGTACTACGAGACATAAGTACACATGTGTAGAATAATATGTGAAAATACTAGCCCGATCGGTTGAATAGCTTTTTTTCGTAAACACGTCAAGGAAGCCGAAAATGTTGTTTTGTTAGTTTTTTTGTTAGAATTTTGAGTTGGGCACGCCTATTAAAGAAGTATCTTATACAGGTTTCTCCAACTAAATAAGATATTGTATACTAGTTCTAAAATCTAATATATAAAACTGAGTTTTTAGAATACCAATTTTTTGAAAAAAAAAAAATATATATATATAACCGGGCTGCCCCCTTAAATTAATACGGGAATTTATTTAATTATAAAAGAAAAGTATATTATGGTTCAATCTTCAATCGCTTATTCGTTTAATACCATTTGCTCTATCGCATTTGGTTAATATCACATCAGATTTCCATTGCAAAGGAACTTTCAAATAGGTGTCTCTTATTAAAAAGAAAATCAACAAGAGTTTCAGGTAAAAATCCAAACATATCATCGTTACCCATGTGTAGGCATGATTAAGGAATCCTGAACATAAAAATAAGGGTCATCAGTAATTTACACTATGAAAGTAAATTAAGTGACTCAAGGACACAGACGAAAAATTCCACTGCGACCTTTATTTAATATGCACTCCCTTTAATTAGAAGCGAATATTGAATGAGTATTCGTTTTTGGAGTCACTGCTCGACCCGAGACTTACAGGCAATACCCTATCAAGATAAGTAATTGCGCACTTCCCAGGATCATTAATAAATTTGATTCATACGGCTAACGTCGAAAAAACTAGTAATTAACTTAATTGCACTACATTCGATATAATTGGGTTTTGGCATATTGCCAAAGAGGTTATTCATTCAATAGTTGCAAAAAATCGTCACAACTGTGGCATTGGTAGTGGTAATTTGAAATAGGACTAGAGTAGCTACCTCCTACAACATTGGTTTCCACCTCGGTTATGCCCGTTGAATTACTCACAATTTAGCTTTGGGATCGGATTTGACCTTCCCAGCAGTTTATTTTTTTTTTTTATTTTTTATTTCGACGGTGGAATTTTAGTTTTTAGAATTCCCGCTTCCTTGAATTTCTAATTTATCTCCATCCCCCACACCCTCGTTTGTATGAAAGATTATATATAAAAAAAACAATGGGACGTTCCCTACAACTCCTCTATTATATAATTTTTGCAATATTTTGTATAACTTACATGCTCGAGGAGGATATGCAAAGATCTTACTACTGACCGTTAATTAAAACCACGGTAACAGTTCTCTAGTCCTATACTATCATCTGTTTATACTACAGGAAGAATGCATTAGAATTTATTCGTAATTTGTGCTCGCCCAGTACGAAGTGGCCTAAATATCCTTGTAATTGTGACAGTATTTTTGTTGGTCTTGCCGCAGGAAATCAATTAATGTTTAATTTTACCTGTGATCCGGGAAAACGATGGTCAGGAATGTACTGTGTTCCTGTTCTCGGCCAGATTAGTCCCTTGAAACAGCTCTCCAGGTCAGTGATCAGGATTGTTTTCGCTGCGTGCCGCCTTGTGAGATTTCCATTCCCAGTCAATTGTTTATATGCTTTTCGAATATCTTGAGTAGTTGCATGACGAGTCACTCCAAGAATTTTATATGGGCCACCTAAATTGATGGTGCATACAATTTTGTTGACCTCCAATTAACTGGGTGCACAAATTTTGCTTGATGATTTATCAATTTTGAGAATTACTCCGCCTCAGTTTTGAATCGATGTACAATTCCGAAAATTTGTTTTTTCCTCTACGAAAATTTCTGCACCATATTGATCTTTTTGTCTGACAGTTATCAGATTTATTTCAACTTTTTTTTTTTTTATAATTTTAATTTTAACAAATTTTAACTTTTTTTTTGGGTCTTTGAAAAATCTCCGGGACAAAAACGAAACCGAATTTTTTACTGCTTTTCTTCTTCTCCAAAAACGGAATGTCAAAAAACCGTACATCAAAAAACATTAACCCGTTCTCTCTTTCGCTCCCCATCCACGTCCACTTCGAAAACCGAATTCGAACTCGAAGAACTGCACGATCCACACCCGTCTCGGGGCGTGTTTGAAAACTCACTTGTGGATCGTGCAACTCCTCCACCACCTTACCATCATACTGTGGGGGTTCTCTACATCAAATCCTCAACGGAACATTAGCAAGTATACCAAGCCAAACACATTTCTCCGAAGTTCATATGCCTTAACAAAGCGTACATTCAAATCCTCAACGGAACATTAGCAAGTATACCAAGCCGCACACATTTCTCCGAAGTTCATATGCCTTAACAAAGCGTACATTCAAATCCTCAACGGAACATTAGCAAGTATACCAAGCAGCACACATTTCTCCGAAGTTCATATGCCTTAACAAAGCGTATATTCAAATCCTCAACGGAACATTAGCAAGTATACCAAACCGCGCACATTTCCCCCGAAATTATCTCGGTTAACATTTCTATCTAAACGATACCCCTTCTTGCACCCAAGCAATTTCAATTTCCTGGTATACACAACCAACGAATCCAACTTAGCTTATACGGCAAGGGTTCGCTGGAACTAAACTCATATGCATAGGCATAGCAACTCTTCCACTAGATTCTTAGAAAGTGACAATGAGTTTACGATGCCACTACCACAACGCAATGGATTTCCAATTCCATAGACAGTCCCTGTCCAACCGCCATCAAGTGCGCATCCTCCTCTTATCGCCCGCCAGTGATTCGAGCTTCAGCCGCCACCCGGGGCACACACGGAGTCGACATCCGATCGCCACAGTTTCGAATATTTCCCTCCGGTCCACTCAGTCGGCGCTGACGTGGTGTATTTCAGTAGTCCGTTGTCGGTACGTGACGTGCATTTCGGCCACCTAATGTTCAGATAGTTATTGCATTGCGCAAATACCACACAAACAATATTTCGGTTAGTTATCGGATGTATGTAGGACGTTTATATATGTGTACAAAGGACACGCGTGTGAAGGATTATATTATTAACTATATGTATATAATTTACAGTGTAAGAACTTCACGCAATCAGTATTCTGGATAGTCGCAGTTGGATGTATCTAGGACATTTGTACATGGGTGCATGAATATGCGTGTAAAGAGTTAACATTGTTAATGGGTAACCCATGTGATTGTTCAGGTGCTTGCTGAAGACGAAATAAAGAAGGAAAACATCAACAAGCCAGCACATTTTATTTCTTCTCTCCCTTTCCCGTTGGTGAACGTTGTCGGTTTTACTTACGCAGTGACGTGTTGGGGGCGCAGTGAAACCGCGTCCGTGCTGGCGCCTACCCTACCACCCCCACAATACCACCTTAAAACAAATTATATTAAACTTACAAAATGATTAATTGATGGGGTGGCGGACGCACGTAACATAATACGTTATAATTAGAACATTAACGTCAAAGTGAAAATCAAAATGAAGCATAAACTACAAATACTCCTGAAAATATTTACCACAAAAAACAAAGCTAGAAATTAAGACATCAAATGATGTGATTGAACGTGTGAGGTGTACGGAGTTCGTTCCAAATTCCGGACATATTATTTTTTGTTGTTGTTGCAAAAACGAAAAATGTACAACATTTTTTAATCATATTATTAATAATACTATTAGAAGTCAACCTACTAAGTGTATCCCCCCTGTTCGATGCCCTGAAATTCCACCTTATTATAGCAAAATTCCCTATTATTTGTTTGTTTTTCCTCAAAGCAGTTTCTACGAATATGTTAAAACATAGATACTGATCCATTCAAATAATGGCACGGAATCTAACTATACTCTTCATTTAACCGCACATCTTCACACTTCGAGATATTAGCCTTAACTTTCCACTCACAATAGGATGTTAAAAAACGCAAGTTTCAGAACTATTCTATGAATTGTTAGGTGCCCTTGTATAATAATTGTATTAGACGACACGTTACCACCACTGACAACGAATCAGACCCCATTTAATGTGTCGTAAGTAATATTAAGTTGAGAAAAAAATATGCAGCGTTTTACTATTTGTGTGTCAGAAACGGTTAGTGATGTCACATTGCTTGATAGAATAAAAATCAGTTGATTATTGGTCATAATTATGTCGAGATTGGTTCGGTGTGTTAAAAGTCATTGCAAAACAAAGTTAAACAGAGTTGCGTAAAAGAACTCTATATTTTCCTGTGTATGTGATAAAGACGTTTGAAACGTTTTTTGTTGTTCACATGCAATGAAAGTGTTATCTATTGCAATCTACTGTCAGGAAATGCTTCGTGTTCTTTCTTCCTGGAGTTTGAATGTGAAAGTTGGCTCTCGCATCGGCATATCTGGTCGGCATATCGCCAATTTCAATGAAATTTCAAATGAGTTTCAATGAAATGGTACGAAAATGGTGTTGGTTGCAAAAAGATGAAACTTCACACACAGTGACTAAACCGGAAGTGTCTACTAGAAAGTGACAGTAAGTCGTATGGTTTAGTAAGAATTTAAAAAGCTGAGGGCGGAATTGATGAACAGGCAACTTGTTGACTTCAAACGTGACAACCCCAAGTTGTAAACATTTTTGACCACCTCGCGAAAATTGAAAGGTACTGGCAGTGCAACGCTTCATTATCGCTTGGTTCGATACCCGCTGTACTCTGCTGTCATAAAGTTGACTTCAAAAGGGATCTGCGTCACAGCACCTGTATCAGTTTTGCAATGTATTCAACAACACCTGTATAAAGGTGTTACCTAAAAAATGGCAGACACTGGTCGAAAATAATTAGCATCATTTAAATAAATAAAATTACTTTTGAATATAAAACAAAATGCTGACAATGTTTTCTAAAAACCGACAACTTTTTGCTCTTTAACACTATATATTTTATGTGTTTACACATTTGGATTATATTTTATATATGGTTTATATTGTATACTTTATATCCAGTCTGACTAATTCGAAGTGTAGTCGATCATGTCATATGATGTTGGAGGCCCTCTCAAAATCAAATGAATATACACTCGTGTTTCTTCGTTTTATGGCCCACCTTATACAAAATTATTGTACTCCATTCACTTGAATCAGGTTCTGTTCACGACTTTTTCGAATATTTTCTCTCTTTTGGGAAAAATTGTATGATCGTTGTTTTTCAGAACACAGGATAACGTGGATGATTCAGCACGTTGTTAAACAGGACAGTATATTATACGTGTTTACATCGCTTTCAATTGGTTTATTGTTTCTCAATGATTTTTTGAGTTTTATTCAAAATTAAATTATATATATTTCTTCATCATCATCATCATCATCATCGGCACTACAACCGGGAACCGGTCTTGGCCTTATTTAGCAAGTCCTGAGGCTTGTTAAATTTTCCATAATGATTTATTTTTTCTGGGCAAGGTCATTAGTCTTACGCCAGGGGCTCCCCGATGGGGAATCGAACCCCGGTCTCCCGGGTGACAGGCGGGTATACTAACCACTATACTATCGAGGAGCCCAATATATATTTCTTCATGTGGGACTAAATGCCTGTCCAATTTAACAAATATTGTTCTTATGTAAACTTACTGACTCTGCAAACACTGTAAATGATACAACATTTAGTTTTTTGTTTATGCCTTTTGGCGTACAATGATTAATATATAATAATATAATCTGATAATGATGATAATTTTGTTTACCATGACAGTCAATATATAAGAGAGCTTCCTCTTTTACTATTTTTACTAGCGCAATATGCATATACGTTTTTTATTTTATTATTATTATTTTTAAAAAAAATTTTTTCATATACATATATATACATATATATATATATATATATATATATATATATATATATATATATATGTATATATATATATATATATATATATATATAAAATAAATAATCTAGAAATAAATGAAGAGAAAACAATATACATGATTACGGCGAGAGCAGGTCGATCTCGGATAACACATATAAACGTCAGTAAGATATTTGAAAAAGTTAAAGAATTTAAATATCTGGGAACGATACTGACGGCCAGTAACGAAATGTCGACGGAAATTAACAAGAGACTGCATTCCGGCAACGAATGAACTGCTGAAATCCAGACTGCTATCACGTAACATAAAGCTCCGTGTCTATAGAACCATAATCAGGCCGATTGTTCTATATGGATGCGAAACATGGGCTCTCACAAAACGGGAAGAAAACAAATTCCGCGTATTCGAGAATAATGTTTTGAGGGGCATCTTTGGAGGTAAATATGACGAGAAGGCAGGACAATGGAGGAGACTCCATAACCACGAATTGGAAGAGCTATATCGCAAACCTACAACAGTGAGAGTAATCAAGTCGCGAAGATTAAGATGGGCCGGACACGTGGCGCGAATGGGGAACGATAGGACCGTATATAGAATTCTTGACGGTAGACCAACGGGAAAGAGACCGGTAGGACGGCCGCGACGGAGATGGGAGGACAATGTTAGGTTTGACCTTGAGGAGATCGGATCGAATGGTCAAGCGTGGAAGGAGAGTGCACAGGACAGGGAACGATGCCTACTCGGTGAGGTCATGAACTTCCGGGTTCCTACAGGCCAATAAATAATATATATATATATATATATATATATATATATACATATATATATCCATATACGTATGTATGCATATACATATGTATGCATATACATATGTATGCATATACATATGTATGCATATACATATGTATGTATGTATATATATATATATATATTATTTATTATATATTATATTTATTATATACATCATGATCAGCGTCACTACAGCCAGGTACCCGTCTTGGCCTTATTTAGCAAATCTCCCCACCGGTATCCGACCTTATCCGAGACTTTTTAAATTATCCACAATAATTTTTTTCCGGGCAAGGTTATTAGCCTTGCCGCAACCTTTCTCAGGATGCCGCTACATGCATTGGTTCGCTACTTGGCGGCTGTCAAAGTAGCTATCCAGGGGTGTTACGTAGAGACTGCATGTCAACTTGGATTGAACAGGGACAAGGACCGTCCTGGCCTTCGCTGGATTGAAAGCAGAGACTTTGCCTTGTATGTTCAAATTCACAAAACAGTTCGACTCTGGGTTTAGCAGAAACGGCTTGAGATGCCGAAGATCATCGTACTTTTTTTCTTTGGTATTGCCAACGGTTCATTGTACGAATTTGTCAATGGTCGGCGTGGAAGTTGTTCAGTTACTGTTGCTTCCCTTTTGTTTCTTCTAGTTGGCGGCTTCCAACCTATACCAGTTTTGTTGCATTCACCAAAAACAAAATGTCTATGGGCGACTTTTGGTGAGTTAGTGATTTCTAATGATCGTATTTTCTTGTAGGGAATGGACATTTTTTCTGGTACATTGTATTCAAGAATTCGCCTCATGCTTTGAATAATTCATGGGTGCAGTCAAGGACTTTGAATGGGGGCGAGTTTATTCTGCTATTTTGAATAACATCCATTCACTTCGATCGTACTTCCACATAACTGTTTTGGTCGATTAATCCCATCTCTTTATCGCATTCGAGATATGAATGGCCTCTCACTGGAAATATTACTTTAATACAATCAAATCTCTTTTTCTCCGTTACCAAGTAGTAAAGATAACGTATGACGGTATAGTTTTTATTTTGACCCGCACAGGAGTCACAAAATATTACGAATTCCCGAACTTCTGTTTTGACATAGTTACTAATATAATGATCCAGCATTGAACAAACATCATCGGAACCTTTCTTACCAACGCTCTCATCATACGTGTAAAAAAACTTCGTTTGTACCAAGTTCATGGATGTTAAATGGATAAAAACTTAATTGGCGCCTATAATAAACATTATTTGTCGCAATATTTGGTGTGGCCAAGTTCTTCTCAAAGTCCATAGTTATGACTGCAATAGTGCTGTACACTCTAGATAGTTCGCCTTTTTTTACATAAAGTATCTTCTGAAGTTTCAGCTGGTTATGAAAAGAACAGTTTCTGTTTTCTGAAAATTGATCTCCAAATTCCAGTTGTCTCAAAAACTTTTGAATCTATTGAAGTCATCTTCCAAAAGTCTGTCGATGACATCAATCTTTTCTATACACCACAATGTCGTCAGCGAATACAATTGCATTGTTGAGAAAACCCACTACATCACTAATGTATATGTTAAAAAAAATGGGAGAACTCCGTGCTCCGTATGCTATTCGGGCATACTCCATTTGGTAACTTATATACAAGTCCTTCCAACTATATGGTATCGAGGGCCTTTTCAAAGTCAACCAAACAAGCCGCTGCGCATTGTTGCTTTGCCTTGTTCCACTGTTTGTCTGAAACAAGTTTCGTCGCCGCATATACGGTGTTGTGTTTCAATATGAAACCCAACCGATTGTTTGGAATAATACCATTTTCATCACACCAGTTTATCAATGATTTATTTATAATTTTCCCGAATACCTTGATGATGTTTGAGGAAAGCTAATCAAGCGAATATTACGTGGTAGCTTCCCCGCGCCGCCCTTGTCTGGTCGAGAAATGTATTAAAAATTAACACACATACATACCTACAAGTAAACGTTAAACAATTTTAAACTGAACCTAAATACAATTAGACTAATATTAAATAAATACAAAACACAAGGTACATTGTGATTTACACATATAATAAATAAACATATTTACAAAATAAATTAAACATATTCACTTAAACACTTTTTAAACATACATAAAATATATTAAACTTGGTATAAAAAATTATAACCAATAAACATAGCAGGTATATAAACCCAGCTCTATTCAGCGAAGACAGTTTCGGAGTTGGTCGTGGCCAAATTTCTTCGCCGGGACAACAGTACCGGAGAGTAAACAGGTATCGGAGGAATAGAGACCTGAGACACAGTTTTGTCCCTTTAGAAATTTGATTGTTCTTTTTGCGCAGAAAAAAGTCGACAGTTGCCCGTACGGTTGGTCGGTAGTGTTGAAAAAAAGAAAGCAAACGGTTGAGGTGAACAGTTTTAGAGTTTTTTCGGCATCTGTCCTGAATTTATTAAGTTACAATTAAGTTTAATTTCATGTAATAATAAACTTATCATGTATTCTCAAATTTGTATATACACAACGTCATTTTATTTTTCGTAATTTTGATGAAATGAATGGAACAATACGAGACTTCTAAATACAGCAACTGTTTGTGTTGACACCACATGCATTACAATACGTGTTCGGACTGCTTTATTTTCTACCAACTTATTGTTTGAGAATTGAGGACTTTAATATGGCTGAGTGTATCATTTTTACTGTCAGGGCTTAAAGACAGTGAAGAACGGCAACTTGCGGTTGCGACTTTGGGAGAAGGCGGTGGAAAATGGTTTTACACCAGTAAATTTTAAATTGTTGGCTTCTATATTTTTTAATTCCTCTAAAGGAAGAATCAACAGCATTTGAGGACCATGGACGCAGTTTTTAGTACTTGCTACATGCTTTTCCTAAGGCATCTTTAATGGTCTGATAGTCTTCCAAATTATCGCACAAGAAACTTATATTGTTGTTTTTCAATAGTTTTGTTCTAAAACTATTGCAAGTTAACTTACCCAGTTTAATAATATACTTAGCCTCCATGAGGCTGACTATAATGGCAGGCATCTTCTCTTTCCTGTTTGTTGGTGGTTGTATCTGATGTCATTGTTCATCTGGTTGCTGCTGCTGTTGTTTCTGCTGCTATGGTTGTTTCTGCTGTTGTTCCTTTACTGTAGATCTTCTTGTATTTTGTTGTTTTTTCTCCGTACCTCAGCAATCCATATGCCTCGCTCAATGTCTTTTTCGATTCTGTCTTCATTGTTGGGGACGCTCTTTGCTTGCGTCGCCATTTCTTTAAATTTGTTCCAGTATAATGAGCTTTATTGCTAACCGGGCATGACATTTTTGATTTCCGATAGGAAATCTCATGCGATATATCCAAGAATGTTGCCTTTTCAGGCCAACGTAACAGGTCAATTGAAAAGTCCCCGGCCTTCCATAGTAAAACACATTTTTTTGGCAAAATTCGTTTTTTTTATTCAACATAATTCCCTTCGAGGGTGATACGCTGATTATAGCGACCCTCCAACTTTTCGATACCCTTTTTGTAGTACGATTTGTCCTTTGCTTCAAAATAGGCCTCAATTTCGGCGATGACCTCTTCATTCAACGAAAATTTCCTCCCAGCGAGCATTCTTTTGAGATCTGAGAACAGGAAATAGTCGCTGGGGGCCAGATCTGGAGAATACGGTGGATGCGGAAGCGGTTCGAAGCCCAATTCATGGATTTATGCCATCGTTTTCACTGACTTGTGACACGGTGCATTGTCTTGGTGAAGCAGCACTTTCTTTTTCTTCAAATGCGGTCGTTTTTCGGCGATTTCGTCCTTCAAACGGTCCAATAACGCTGTGTAATAGTCGCTGTTGATGGTCCTTCCTTTTTCAAGATAGTCAATGAAAATTATTCCGCGCGCATCCCAAAATACAGACGCCATAACCTTGCCAGCCGACTGTTGCGTTTTTCCACGTTTTGTGGCGGGTTCATCGTGTGCAGTCCACTCGGATGACTGTCGATTGGACTTCGGAGTGAAATGATGGAGCCATGTTTCATCCATTGTCACATATCGACGCAAAAACTCGGGTTTATTACGCTTGATTATCTCCAAACACTGCTCCGAATCATCAACTCGTCGTTGTTTTTGGTCAAAAGTGAGCTCGCGCGGCACCCACTTTGCACAGAGCTTTCTCATACCCAAATATTCGTGAATGATATGATGTACACGTTCAGTTGATATCTTTAGAGTGCCTGCTATTTCATTCAATTTCAATTTACGGTCATTCAAAATCATTTTGTGGATTTTTGTAATGTTTTCGTCGGTAACAACCTCTTTTGGGCGTCCACTGCGTTCACCGTCTTCGGTGCTCATTTCACCACGTATAAACTTAGCATACCAATCCTTGATGGTTGATTTTCCTGGGGCAGCGTCTGGAAACTCGTCATCAAGCCAAGGTTTTGCTTCAACTGTATTTTTTCCCTTCAAAAAGCAATATTTTAATTCTGAAAGCAAAGCCAACTTCCAATGTGAATCAGTTTAAAGACCCAGGGGGGGGGGGGGGGGGGGTTATTTCTGTAACAATAGTATAGTTAGTGTGTAACATTATTCAATAAGTGTATAAAAAGAAATTACCGTTTGTATTTGATTCCCCTTCGTATTTGAATTACCAAACAGTCAGTTGAAAATGACGTATTGTAGCATATTGTGAAGGCAATGAAATCCAAATTTCAAATCCACGCTAAAAAAAAAAGGTTAGAACTACAAGGACGTAGCAAATCACAGCTGCATGAAATCGGGACATGCTTCATGGGGTAAGTACCCATCAAGCGGAGGATGCATATCAGTTCACTTAGAAAATGAACACCTAGAATATGGCTAAGCAGAGAATATCGTTCTTTAGTCATACTACATTGCAAACTGGAGGTATTTAATGTTAATGTCCCATATATGTATTGTTTCCTTACCGTACTTCTTCTGCCATCGCTGTACTTTTATGCTGATTAATACCCAAAAAACGTCCTTCTTCATGCGGTTCATGAAAAAAGACCTACATAAAACATGTACTCACACTGCGTTGAAATAAAACTATCCACTGGGGAGAATTAATATTTAATTAACTTGGGGTCGAGGTATTTTCTTGTATTGGAATCATGTGAGAATACACTTTCAACCTTCTTAGAAAATAATGGGCGATAAATGATGCGGTGATGAAATGATGCACCACAGAAGGGACTCCACTTGTGGATGTGTCATATATGGATTATATATCTTTAAACCCTCATCGATATCCCTTGTTCCCTATCTTTAACGCGAAACATTAATTCAACTCATCCAATTAATAAATTGCGAATATTTTTCAAGTACGAGAGTTATTTATTTCCAGTTTAATGCTGTTATTATATTTGTATTTACACACAGTGGCCAATGTGAGAAAAAGCCACTGCCGCTGAATGGACTTGTTATATACGAGTGCACGTTTCATCGATTTTATACAATAGAAAACGAATAGGCCCATATGTAGGAGTATCTGCGCAAAGAGTAAAATACAGAAGCCGCCAGACCAAATATAAACATGTGTATAACCACCTGTAACACCGTTATTGGGGGCAAGTAAGGCCCGCCCAAGCAACCGAAGCAAATTGCGATGAATTGATTTACATATAATTTCTATTAATTTCCATGAAAGGACAACAAATTGTAACCAACTGAGCAGAGACTTTTGAGTTAAATCGATTTTCATTCGATGTGACACTTCCTATCTTCTTGCTATGTAAACTTTCCTCAGATAAAAGACCACGGACCCTGATGATTTTGTGCAGTCTAGGGAATAACGTGAGCATCTTTTACTAAGATTTAAACAATTTCAGAGTTTGAGACCCAAAAAGCCCGTTTAATTAACATGTTTTGTGATTTATCTTGGTTCATGATTGGCAATGTAGTTTTTAGCGAGTAGTGTACTATTACGGTGCGTTTACCGTATAAATTTGAAATAACGACAAAAACGAACGATTAGAAATAATGAATAATACACGAAATGTTTTATTCTAACGAAACTTTATTTTTGCTCTTAGGCAATCGAAAACGAATATATATTATGCACTCGAGAACGATTAACAATGCAAATCGAACTTCACAAAAAGTAACGAAAAAGTCGCACGACACGATACAATAGCGAATTTAGCAGCTCAACTGATAATCTTGAACAACGAACGAAGTGAACGAAGTGTGAAGGGATCTTCACCGTTGAAATCCTTAATGGCTGCAACTTAACGAAGGCGTCCCTTTGTGTGGCGGAAAAAGGCGGGGCCATCATGGTCACGTGGTTGATTAATAGAAATTTTTGGACGAACTGGACGATGATGTGACGTACGACTTATGACAGTTAAGGTGTCAATGCAATGTTCGATGGTCGTCGTCTTTCGATTGATGTTGGCTGTCAATATTGGCTATGCTATTTTGTTAAGTGAGATGGGACATGCCGCCCGCCTTGAAGCGTCAGGTTCAAAACTGGTGTGGTGTTTGCGGCTCCTGTAGTTTCGTCGATGGGGAGAGGGTATAGTCTTTTGACGCAACGATCATATACGCCGTCTTTTGTACGGAGAGTGACTATTCGCACAATCCCATCCTTGCCGGGGTGTGTAGCTATGACTCTACCAAGTGCCCATCTTAGTGGTGGCAGGTTTTCATCTGCGATGAGCACTAATACTCCTTCCTTTAGCTGGACCTCGGGACGGCGTGAGCGGCTGAATTGTATGAGCTGATGCAAATATTCTTTATGCCAGCGCTTCCAAAAATGCTGCTTCATTTGCTGAGCGTGATGCCAGGCGGTTAGGCGATTTGCGGGTGTATCTGTGAAGTCAACTTGTGGAAAGGAGGTTAAAGGGCTACCTACTAGAAAATGAGCAGGAGTTAATGGTTCGAGATCATTTGGATCCGAGGGCATAGGAGATATAGGACGGGAGTTTAAAATTGCTTCTACTTCGATAACATATGTTTCCAATTGTTCATATGTAAGTAATACATTGCGTACAGTTCGATTCAAATGACGTTTAAATGATTTAACGGCAGCTTCCCAGATTCCTGCAAAATGAGGAGTTCTTGGCGGTATAAAGTGCCAATCGATCCCCTGATCAGCACAAAATTCAGATACAGGATTTCGATGCTCCTTTGAATTAAAAAGTTTGTAGAGCCGTTGGAGCTCGTTTTTTGCTGCGACAAAGTTAGTGCACAGACAGACGTATACCGCTACATAGACTTTTAACCGATTTTTGTTACGATGACGCTTTTCTTTTACATAGAAAGGTCCGCAATAATCGACTCCGACACGTAGAAAAGGGCGAGCAGATGTTATTCGATGTTTGGATAGAGTACCTATAAAGTAGTCAGCGAGAATAGGTTTGGCCATAAAACAGGGCATACACTTATGAAGGATGCGACGAGTTGTGCTGCGGCCGTTAATCGGCCAATAGTGCTGTCGCACCGAATATAGGGTAGTTTCGACTCCAGAATGCTTGAGCCTAATATGCTCTGCCTGTATGATCTATTTCGTGATATGATGCTGCGACGGCAACAGTATAGGATGACGTTGATCTTCGGATAAGGACGAACGCGCAAGCCTGCCTCCGACACGTACTATGTCGGCTGAGTCCAAAATTGGATTCAGCGGTATTAATTTGTTTGATGCTGGGAGTGGCTGGTTTGCCGACAGTGTTTCAATCTCGTGCCTGAACGACGGCAATTGAACGAGTCTGATGATGACGTTGTGCGAGCGTGAAAGCTCGTCAACTCGCAACGGGCCACTATTGCGTTGAGCCATGCCTTTGGCATTGTGAACGAATCTGGGCACATATCCAATGATTCGTTGTAATTTGCCGAACGAACTATATCGTTCAAATATATCCTGTTTTCGAATTTCGAGCGACATACAAGCGACCGTGTGTATCACGGATTTCAACTCAGGAACCTCTATTTTGGACAGAGCTCGTTTTGGCCATGACGGATCATGATCCTTTAACCATGAAGGACCATTGAACCAAAGGCTACTGTTGGCGATGGATCACGAATTCCCAGGAAAGGCAAGGCAAGCGCAAACATACCACTTCCAGGGAAACGACGATCAGGGGAGCACCGATTCCGGGAAGCCACTAAGAAAAGCAGATCCCAGGAAACGAGCAAAGGAGGGGACGACTGCGGGCCTATATAAGGCGGGCACTTTCGATGGAGCAGCAGGTGTCGTCGAAGGAACTCCTAATGAAAAGGTCTTGTTCAAGACCAGCAGAATAAAGAGATTAAACAAAATAATAAAATATTCAATTCAGCAAATAAACTATAGGAAATAAGCAAAGTATTCCCCAGATATTATTGCAACCTGTTTTTTCGCTTCGTTGTTGAAATTTTCCTTGGTCGGTTGGCTTGTCTCCTTCGTTGGTCGCGTAGATTAAGGATTTGTATTGGGCAAGACTCAAACGCCCGCCAATCCAGAGAAGAGTCCGGCTCTGGAGGTACAATCACTCGAATTAAGAAAATATCGTTTGGCCGGCCAGCGCCGGAATACAGTCCACTAAAGGAGAGACTGAAGCAGCGCTATAGAAGCGCCGTTTGTTGTTTCGGTTTTCTCTTTTCATTGCAGCAACAGCTACTTTCCACGAACTCAGAGGGAAGCTGCCCACGAGAAATGAGGTCTGCAGGATTCTTCTTGGAGGAGATGTGATTCCAGTAACACTTGGATACATTAGCTTGTATCTCGCACACACGATTTGCTACGAAAGTTTTTAGCTTGTGCGCAGGAGTGCTTATCCAGTGCAGTACGATGGTGGAATCCGACCAGAAATAGACCTCATTGATTTCCTTTGAGATGCTCTTTCGTATGATGTTGTGCAGACGAGTCAGTAACACGGTTACGCTGAGTTCCAATCTGGGTATTGTTAGGGGTTTGAGAGGAGCGACTCGCGATTTGGATGCAATCAAACGGATATGCACTTGGCCTTTAGGATCGACGGTTTTTAAATAAAAACAAGCTCCATAAGCCTGTTCACAGGCATCGCAAAATCCATGCAGTTGTACATTAACTGCATTGGGTATGGTTACTCCACGAGAAAATTTGAGATCTTCGATTAAGTGGAGCTGCTCTTGGTACGCAGACCATGCTGAATGGATTTCCATAGGGACAGATTCGTCCCACGTAACCTCTGCCTTCCATAACTGCTGAATCAGCACATTGGCATATACCACAATGGGGCCTAAGAGTCCCAACGGATCAAACAATTTCGAAATTTGAGACAATATGCCTCTTTTAGTACTGCTATTTCGATTATCAATATTGACAACATAAAAGAAGTAATCCTTGCGAGAGTTCCAGCGTATGCCCAAGGTCTTTATGTCCGAATCGGGGTCTAGAGACATATGCGAGTGGTCAGGATGTTCTTGTTCCATAAGTTGCGGTGTTGAGTTTGAAAACCTGTATGCACTCGTGCATAGTGCGTTGATAAACAATTTTTTGATACTCTGCATCGGCTGAATTTACCTGAACTTGTCGATACATTTTTTCGATATCAGCCCTGAGGACGAAAATGTGAAAACGAAATCGTGAGAGCAATTCAAATAAGTCATCCTGTAGCTTGGTACCTACCATGAGGGTGTCGTTTAATGTCGTTTTTGTGGAACCATCGAATAGAACCCGAATCTTGGTGGTTAGGCTGCTCTCCTTCACCACAGCATGATGAGGAAGGAAATTGCCTTTGGGCTCTTGATTCACTGCAAATGACATGTGTCCCAATGACAGGTACTCATCTAGGAATGCAGTATACTCACGCTGCACCTCGGGTTTGGCTTGGAGTTTGCGCTCCAAAGCATAAAATCGTCTCAATGCCATAGTATTCGACCTGCCTAATGCCGTCCTTTTCTGGTTGAAAGGCAATTTTCCTTGATATCTCCCGCCAGGAAGTCTAGTGGTGTGAAGAGCATAATGATCCAAGCTATTTCTTGAGGCGAACGAATTTTCTCAATTGAGATCTACTCAGATTCCCAGAATCGAGTTAGATTCACATCTGGGGAGTTGGATTGTATCGACAGATGGCAGGACACGTTAGCTGCCCGACAATTGGGATCGAGATCGCCAGCAACAATCCATCCTAATTGCGTCTTTTGCAATAATACATTTGGCTGTTTCCTCAACGATATTTGGCCAATGCAAAGCAACTTGTAAAATAATTTGACGCCTATTAAGGCATCGATTTTCGACGATTTGAAAAAACCTGGGTCAGCCAATGGAATGTTTCTTGGTAGATCAAGAACATTCGGATCTATAGGAGTTGAAGGCATTGGATGCCCAATCTGCGGTACGATCAAAAATTCAATGGGTTTCTCATATTTAGTGGCACGCTATCGCAATGTTGCCCGTGTTGAATGTGTAACCGTCGTGGAAGTGTTGTCGATTCCTGAAACGTAAACGTTGGACGGCCTTTTGACGAGTTTTAGACGATCCGCTGTTTCCTGAGTTATAAAATGCGCTTAAGAACCTGCATCGAGGAATATGCGGCATAATCGGCTCCTGCCTTGACTATTAACAATGTCAACTAGGGCAGTGCCTAACACTCCATGAGTTGCGCTTTGAGCCTGCCTGCTTGTGTCATCAACTGCGAAATCTGATGCAACCGTGTTTATCCTATTTATCTTTTCAAAATGTAACAACGCGTGGTGACTGATTGCACTTGTTGCATGGCTGCGCCTTACAGCCCGACACTCGATGCCCTTTCCTTAGACAGTGTATGCACCACTGGCCGGTCTTGGCGGCTTCGAAACGCGCTAGCGATAACTTGTCACAAGCGTAGATTTGATTTTTATTGCAGAGAACACAACCCCGAGTCGTAGCCAAGAATGTCTGTTGCGATCTCTGGTTGCGACGAGTAAAAGACCTTTCCGATGCTGAACTAGAAATGGGTTTCAGTCGAGCGCCTTCTACTTGAACGCGCCTTTTCATAAAATCGATAAGGCTTTTTAAGATGGGTTTAGCTATACTGCTGCTACAGTCTTCCCATCGCTCCCAGGAGGAAAGGTTAAGCTTCTCACGAAGAAGCACGGTTAATATGGAGTCCCAATACTCAACGGGCTCCTTTAACGCTTGGAGTGCGCGCACATGTGTCTGTAGATTGTCGACAAAAGATTGAAATCAAAATCCTTAGTTATTGAAGGCATATCGATAATAGCCTTAATGTGACATTCGCTAATGTTTTTTCGATTATCATACCTCTCTTTCAAGAGCTCCCAAGCGACCTGATAGTTAGCATCGGGAAGATTCGATGGATGCGATAACCTTAGCCGCTTCCCCCTTCAGGCAGCCTTTCAGATAAAATAGTTTTTTGACCGGCGCGATTTTGATGTCCTGGTGGACCAACGCATTGAACAGATCGTAGAATCCTACCCAGGATTCATACGACCCTTCAAACGACGGCAACGATATGGTTGGCAACTGAGAGGAGTGAAGGTTTTCGATTAGGTTATGGCACAATTTTGAGATCAATTGTTGACTTAGGCTTTCCATGTCTTGTGCCTTATCCACCGTTGGTTTTGGGCTTTCTGGTAAGCCAGGGGCACCGGAAAGGGATGAAAATGAGGAATTCAATGGAACAAGTGGAGGACCGAGAGAGTCGCGGTCGTGGGTGATATCCTTGTTATCAACCTCGGCCGCATCTCTTGGCTCAGTCAATACAACAGATTCCGGAACAGACTTTCTTGTGTGGTCGGCTAAAAGCCCTGCTGCATACTATACGCCTTGTAGTATGAATCCTCAAAGGCGGTGGTATGTTCAAAAAGTTCCTCAGAAGGCTCTAGCTAGCCTTCCAGAGTTTCCTGACACGACAAAAACTTCTCGCGAATCCTTTCCATGTCCGAGAACCGCTTTTCGAGCGCGAGAAAATCAGTTTCGGGGTTGAATTTGTCTAAGAAGTTTATGCAATTAGTTAGGGATCGTTTGGCACCAGCCCATTTGCTGATTAATGCCTTGATTTGATCTTCGGCCATTCTATAAAATTGATACCGCGACACAATAATGGAAACACAGGTTAACAAGTAGAAGGAATTTTTTGGAGTATTTAAAGAGGAAAGCACAAGAAGGGGAAATAGACACACTGACACTAATTTGTGGGAACGGGATTTGTAATAATTTAAACAAGCATTAGATTTAAGAATATATTTGTAATATAGCCCTTTAAAATCTTAGCACTAAGTGACTCACCTGAAGTTATTGGCTTTGGTTTGGTTGTGGCCAAGCGCTCCGGTCCTACGATGGTTCCCACGTTGGTTGCAATTCTCTGCATCCAGAAGTTCCTCCTTTTGGCTGGCACTGGTAGCAGGATTGTTTCCGATGTGGTTTTTAAATAATTAATTTTTTCACACGCGCACTGGTTCACGTGTAAATGTTTATTGTTTTTTTTTTAAATACCGATATATCCGGCTCGAAGGACCATGTACTTTTACGGTGCGTTTACCGTATACATTTGAAATAACGACAAAAACGAATGATTAGAAATAATGAATAATACACGAAATGTTTTATTCTAACGAAACTTTACTTTTGCTCTTAGGCAATCGAAAACGAACATATATTATGCACTCGAGAACGATTAACAATGCAAATCGAACTTCACAAAAAGTAACGAAAAAGTCGCACGACACGATACAATAGCGAATTTAGCAGCTCAACTGATAATCTTGAGAGCAACGAACGAAGTGAACGAAGTGTGAAGGGATCTTCACTGTTGAAATCCTTAATGGCTGCAACTTAACGAAGGCGTCCCTTTGTGTGGCGGAAAAAGGCGGGGCCATCATGGTCACGTGGTTGATTAATAGAAATTGCTGGACGAACTGGACGATGATGTGACGTACGACTTATGACAGTTAAGGTGTCAATGCAATGTTCGATGGTCGTCGTCTTTCGATTGATGTCGGCAGTCAATATTGGCTATGCTATTTTGTTAAGCGAGATGCGACAAGTAGAATGTTGAAATTAATTGACTTAAACAATTTCTTAAATTTAAGAAAACTTGAGGTGTACCTAGACACAAGAATCTCTATTAAACACATAACTACTGACAGTAAAATTGTATCGATTTCCTAGTCCAGTACCACAACTAGGAAGAAGGTTGCGACACAAATACGACTGTGCGTACATATAATTAAAGAATAAAAATGTTCTGTAAAATATCTCTTTTCTATAGATATTACCACGGTCGTTGCGCAGCTGAATCTGCTAAATGTGTTCCACCTCTTCAGACATTTTCCCGCGACACCTGTCAATCTGAGAATGCGCATCTGTTCACGTTGGAAGTCAACTTCAGGCACACAAATAAATATATAGAGTCATTATTGAGCCGAACCACATGAATGTGGAATGCTCTACCTGATCATGTGTTTCCCGCTCGCTGTATTGTCCAAGCATTCAATATCAATATACATCGGTACTTGCTTTCCTTATTCACTTCCTCTCCTTCCGCTCGCGCTGGGCTCTGACATTTAAAGGTACTTCAAAACCCCCTTTTGCACACGAGTATGTATAAAAAAAGGAGGGATCTGACCCTATTTCGCATATATCCAATTTATTACATTTAGGTTTAAAAATCGCCTTTATTCATATTTTATCGTAAAACATGGACGATAGCTTAAATATATTGTTAATATTTTTCATTTTTTTTAATTATTTATATATTATTTAACGGCCTTTTCAGATTATGTTTACACCTGTTTTTTAATAAACAACCCAAATTGATTTTCCTTATAGGTATACACGTTGTATAGCTGTCCATGCGAAAAGACGGTTTTGCTGAAATGAATTGAAGCTTGGGCATTACAGTGTTCTACAGCCCTATTGTACATCCGTTCAGTAAATTGCAAACGTTTTCAAACATATTACCTGCAAATGTATACCGCCCGGCTATAACGTTTCGCTTATTCGATTTTCTTTGATTATTGGCTTGTGTTCCCGGTTTTTTTTTTTTTTTTTTTTTTTGACGTGGAGATGACAATATTCTGAGTGGGTCGATGTATTCTGAACGGGCACTTGCATGACCGAATCACTCTGTTTCCACTTATCCAACAGTGCCTGTTTGTTTCTCCAAAAACGGTCTCTCGACATTTCTTTCTTGAACGAAGTCAGCGCATTCTATTTCTAAATGGTGAATTTCCTTCCATTGTTTGAGCTTAAAGCTAGCACTATTATGTTGGTCTCATCTACTGCCCTGATGATTTACTCTGCCCTGGTTCACAGCGAAATTTATTTCAAGGTCTGGGGCTGGAGCTCGACTTCCTCCATCTGGACCGAGCATTTTTTTGTATATAATATAGAAAGATCTTAACATAATATATAAGACCAATTCGAATTATCAAAATATTTTTACTTCTATCGTGAGCTTACATGGGTTAGGCTCATTCAGATAGGTATCTTGTATCTTGTATCGTTTCTTGCATCTCGTAGTTCGTATCGCATACATCCGAACTCGTATAATAAATAGTTAAGTAAACTAAAATATTCACGTTAAATTAGGATAACTCTAGAACTTGAATCAAAAGTCAAACAAACTAAATATTGGAATTAATTAGAGGAGTCCAAATCAAAAGTAGAAAAAACCTAATCTTAAACAAACTAAATATTGTTACAAGTTTAATGATAATCGTGTTTAATTTGAAATAATTATAGATTTGAATAAAAAGTTAGCAAGCTAAATAGAGTTATAATAAGAGAAAAGAGTTATAATAAGAGAATAAATTAGAATAATAAAAAAAACAGAAATGTCCATGGCTGTGCTTCTTGGATCGACTAGTCCTCTCATTTCGCTCCAGTTTTTTCTTAAAATTTATTTTTATTTTTCTACATAGTCTCCTTGTAACTCTACACACTTCTCCCAGCGATGCCCCCATCTCTCTAACCCGTCCAAATAGTGCTCGGTGTTTTTCTCTGCAAAAAAACTCCTCATTTGACGAAAATGTCTGTCCTCCGAGCGCAATTTTTAAGTTAGGGAACAAAAAGAAGTGGTCTGGGGCTAGACCTGGTGAGTAAGGCGAAGTCAAGCAGTTCAAACCGTAATTCGTGGATTTTCGCCATTGCAACCGCTGAGGTGTGAGACTGCGTTTTTGGTCTAACGTGAGCAAACGCGGTACCCGACGTGCGGGCAGCTTTCTCATGCCTAAATCTTGATTTAATATGTGACAAACACGTTCTTTGGACATTTTTATAGCATCTGCTTTCTCTGTCGCTTTAATTTGGCGGTCGTCTTACACCGTTTGGTAAACTTTTGCGATGTTATCGTCAGTTGTTGCAGTTTTTAGACGTCCCGAACGTTCATCTTCTCCCAAGCTCTCACGGCCATGTTTAAGTTCAGCTGCCCAAAATTTCACTGTGGTAAATGATGGTGCAGAGTCCCCATACACAGAGTCCAACTCATCTTTGATTTGCGTAGGCGTATTGCCTTTCAAATCTGGCGTAGAGCTAATAATCTTGCCCGGAAAAACGAATTATTATGGACAATTTAACAAGTCTCGGATATGGACCGGATACCGGTGGAGAGACTTGCTAAATAAGGTCAAGACCGAACCCCTGTTGTTGTGCCAATGATGATGATTATTGCCTTTCAAAAACAAAAATTTAATGACAGCTCGATACTGAATTTTGTCCATTTTCACAAAAACACTCACATTGTAAACGACTGTCAAATAAAAACTACGCGTCCAAAATGGGTAACATTTTGGTGAGGAACTGTTAAAAGTAGCACAACTACATTCACTAGCTTTTATTGACTAGTACTGGAATCTTCATCTTGAGGTCGAAAACTTTTCTGCCGCCCTCGTATATATATATATATATATATATATATATATATATAAATATATATATTTATATTATACGTATTATATATATATATACTTTTCTGCCGCCCTCGTATATATATATATATATATATATATATATATATATATATATAAATATATATATTTATATTATACGTATTATATATATATATACTTTTCTGCCGCCCTCGTATATATATATATATATATATATATATATATATATATATATATATATATATATATAAATATATATATTTATATTATATGTATTATATATATATATATATATATATATATATATATATATATATATATATATATCTAAAACGTTTCTATCATAAACGATAGAAGGGTTTTTGTATATACCGTAATGGTATCTAAAAGGGCAAGCGCTAAGATACGCATTTGTTGGGATTGCCTAATGCAAATACATTAGGATCGCATTCGATTCATTGCTGGTTTATCGCCTATGCGACCGATCCGAGATAATTGGATGCAGCTGTATTAGCTAGCGATTTGCTATCATGATCGTGGGATGAGCGGTTGCTCTTGAGAAAAGCAAACTCAGCGAGATTGCTGTAAAAATGTTTGGCATGAATACCGACGAGGGGACCCTGGAAGTTTTCCTAATGGTTGGCAATGGACATGGGTGCCGACCAGAGGAAACAAATATGTTTTTTTAGGAATACAGCGATGTGGATGATGCTGTGGCAAGGTCATGATCTTGCCATGGGATGCTTCACAGGTATTTAAGATTATTGAAGGGTAGCTTAATGCTGCCTGATTGCAGGTAAGTACCATGGACTTGAAAAGGTAGAAGAAGGTTAGGTGGGGTTAAAGTAATGGGTGGTTCTTCGGCGCCTTGAAGAAACCCCACAACCCTGTGCTGGACATCGACGGATATAAAACGGAATTGGAAAAAAATGTTCCATCGTAGGAAGCAATAATCTTCTTCTACAAATAAAAGCTCTAGTCAGATACGTTGGAATGTGGGTTGATCAGTATCTTTACTTTGATAAATATGTAGCAGCTTCTCTTGCTACAGCTATAAAAGCATATCCTGTGACAAGAAGTATATTCCGTAGTAGTCTTCTAGACCCCAAAGGCTAAATAATATCATACTCAGCATTCATCCAGTATTGGTGTATGGTTGCCCGATATGGTACAATATATTCCCATTCTATATGGAGAAACTTCGGGTGTTCCAGAAGCAATGTTTGCGTTCCTGCGTAGGGAACTTCTTGGCAAAGGTGCCAGGTATAAACGAATTCTCCGTAATACCGATATCTCTAATGTCCCAGGTGTCCTACGTTTTAGTATGGGGATCAGTGAAAGAGATAAATCAATAAAAGATCAATCACATCCCAACAGGTGGTGGATCTGTGAAGAAAAGACTTCACATCCGCAAATAGATCATGACTTTTGGGGACGGTGTGCCCTTTCCCACTCGCCATACCTAATTATTATGCTTTTTATTTTTATTTCTCAATTATGTTTTGTTTATATGTATTTTTTGGTTTTTTATTTTTGTTATTCAAGTAAGATATGTATATATATATGTATATATATATATATGTATATATGTGTATGTATATATATATATATATATATATACATATATATATATATATATATATATATATATATATATATATATATATATATATATACATATATGGGTGGACAGAAAACTTTCCGACCTCAACGTGAAGATAGGTGTACTCGTCAATAAAAGCTAGTGAATGTAGTTGTGCATCTTTTGACAGTTACTCACCAAAATGTCCG
The DNA here is from genome assembly GCA_963931805.1 of Microdon myrmicae. Taxonomy (NCBI): domain Eukaryota; kingdom Metazoa; phylum Arthropoda; class Insecta; order Diptera; family Syrphidae; genus Microdon; species Microdon myrmicae. The sequence goes on from OZ007499.1 coordinate 165,561,233, forward strand.
CCATTTTGAAAGCGCAGGTTTTATTTGACAGTCGCTTGAGTGAGTCGATGTGAGTGTTTTTGCGAACATGGGTAAAATTGGTACCTGGTTAGTTCAAACAGTGGGTGCATAGCTACAAAGCATAACAATATTAACAATATACAGTGGTGGAAAAAATAATAGAAACAAGCTTGTTCTACGACATTAATCGTTAAGAAAAAATGTATTTGGGGAAAAATAAGAATTAAAAATATACTAATAGATTTGGTGCACTGTAATACATAAAAGAAATACTAAATGTTTAATAAAAAAAAAAAAAAGCGAGAAATAGTGAAAAAAATACTGATTCCGGTTTTCCTTGGATTTGCCTGACAAAAATAATAGAAACAAATTAGTTTTTTGTTTGTTTTGTGAAGAATTAATTTACAGTAAAAGTATTTCATATCCTTTTAATACTTAGTTGTCGGACCTTTGTTTTTAATGACTGCTTCGCATCTTCGAACCAGGGAATTGACGAGTTTGGTACAAGTCCTTCCTTATTTTTGGCTTTGCAGTCTCCGATCTTGCGCTTAAGAATGTCCCATAGGTGTTCTATTGGGTTAAGATCAGGGGACTGCAATGGCCACTCCATAACATCGACGTTGTTTTCAAGAAACCATTCTTTAGCCAATTTTGAGGTGTGCTTGTGGTCATTATCCTGCATAAATTCCCATTTAATAAGCATGTCCTCTTCAGAAAATGGTAGCATAACGGTGTTTAAGATGTCTACATAATATTTAGCACATATTTTGTCCTTTATAAGAAAAATTGGACCAACACCAGATGCTGAAAAGCACTTCCAAATCATTAAATTGCCTCCACCATGTTTCATTGTCTTTTTCGTATACTTTGGATCGAATTCTGAGTTCATTGGTCGTCTGAGGTGCATTTCTCCATCGGAACCAAACAAATTAATCTTGGTTTCATCCAACCATTAGATGTTATTCCAATTCGCAGGGTGGCAAAAGCGAGTTTCTGCTTTATATTTTTCTTGCTCAAGTATGGAACTTTTCTGAGACTCCTTCCAGGAAGACCAGCTTCTATTAGTCTGTTTCTAATTGTACGACTCGTATAAGGTGCGTTAAGTCATTTTTTAATTCCGTTGAAGAAAAAAAAAACGGCTTGTTCTTGGATAGTCGGATTATCAGTTTGTCGAATCGTGAGGTTGTTTTTCTTTTTCTGCCTCTAGTTTCCATTTCGGGACCTGAATGAAGAGCTGTGAATATTTTTATCTTAGACCACTTCATTGGCTTAGCTATTTCATCCATCGTTTTCCCGTCATTTCATAATTTTTTTATCAATTCACGATCGGAACTAGTGCACGACCCATTTTCACACAATTTTATTTTTATTTTTTTTTTAATATTTATTTTATTTTTTTTTCTAACAAAGACTAAAACACAAGTCTAACAAATTACGAAGATTTCAATAAAGACGAATCAGTAGTTTTCTTCACAATCACGATTGAAGACTGTGGTGACGATTTGTTTCTATTATTTTTTTTAGGGAAAATATCCGTTTCGCTTGCGTTTTTTGCTGCTAGGCAAAAACAAAAAACTGATAAGAGCTAATTGATGCACCATATCAAAGTACTGTTAGGTACGGTTCGGGTATAGAATTGGTGTCGAAGAAAAACCAAATTTTACTTAGTTACTGATTGTTGATCGTTATCTAAACCTTTGTTTCTATTATTTTTTCCACCACTATATATTTATATATATATATATATATATATATATATATATATATATATATTTGTTTATTTATTTGTATATATAGATATGTATATTGCAAAAACTATAAAAGAGACCTCCTACATATCGTTATTATTACCATTATAAAAAATCAGATTATATCGGACACCGGAATCGGACTATAAAAAATATTATTCAAATGAGACTTTATATAATAAAGCGTACATGAATAGGGTGGATAATTTTATGATTAAATTAATCGGAGGACATATTGCGAGAGCAATAAGCTCGTCCAATGACCTGATTTTCGGGGCTTATTATCCAAACACTCTATTCTATGAGAGCGTGCATCGCAACGGCTTTGTTCCACCAGAAGCGTTCCTTGATTTGGACATGAAAGGGCTTATACAGGACAGATCCGGAATTCCGCTGATCTATCATGTAAGTAGATCATCCATAGACGGGCGACTGTGCTACGACCGGGAAGAAACGCGCACCGAAGAAGAGCTCTTGCGCTTCAGTAGGGCTATCTCCCACAGAGACCGGGACGATAGTATTAGACAGCGTCAACAGTTCTGGTGGTTGAATGGCATTTAAAGACCTGGATACCAAAGTCGGTATAGAATAACAGTATCATCAACCAGCTTACATAGACTTAGCTTTTCTAGAATTAGGGTAGTACAAGATTTAAGTTAAGTTAAGTTGTCTTTTAAATTAAAAAAAAAAAATAAATAAATAAAATAAAATAAAAAAAAGTAGGTTAAGTTTTAAGAAAAAAAAAAACAAAAAAAAATAGACACAAAGTTTTCAAAATTTTTCTTTGTCATTTAAACAATTATAAGTACTGCCATAAGCGAAGTTCTGTCGCCGAAAGGCAAATTATACAATAGTGATGTAATGTTTAGCTTAGAGCGTCTGCGTAGGACCAGTAAGTTATAATATAAGATAATTAAGCTAGAATTTAAGCATTTTTTGTCTAGCATATAAATTAGAAAATAAGAATATAAAACGAAATAAAAAATGTTGTAAAAATGAAAATGAAATGAACCATTATAAAAAACAAAAGCTTTGTCCGATATTGGGCATATATAATAAGAGGAGCTGGTGCTTCACAAAAAAGTGTTCCATCTAAAAACTACTGACATTGTGGCGATTTCAACTGATACACACAAACACGCAACCATAGTGAAGAATACAGCACACAATAAAATAGGAAGGAAACCCATCCCCGAGTATTTCATAGTCAGGCTATCCTACTTCCCAAAAAGGATATGGCTTTATTATAAAACTCTCCTAACATTCAGTTTTCTCCTGCAAGTTAAAACAAGTTGCAAGCTTTTTTACACCTACATTCCCTCTACAGATTCCTCTTAAGCGAAATGAATCATTATTATTTATTGCGGCTGAAGTTTACTTCCTATATTCTGTTTTCTGTTATATTGTAAAATTATATTATTTTGTAATAATGACTTTTATAGATCGCAACAATAAGTTGAACAATAACTCCGTTTTAAACGAAATGTAATTAAGAAAAACGCAAACCACAAATGTTATTACTTGCTATTACTAAAAAGTAAGTAGGCTTTAACCAAGATATGTGGAAATGCCTTTTATTTGAGTACCCTCTTTACAGTACGTTCTTAAGAAACTGCGCTGTGCTCGCAACAGCTTCCTACTTCCACAAATTGAGATTGATCGTGTTGACTAGGAATAAATCTGACATCTTAGCCTATAAAACTTTTAAAATTTTATTATTCGCGCAATATACATTCCGATATCAAAATTGATTAAGCTCCTCTTTTGCCCTTATGAATTGTAAAAGGAAGATAGCTACTTCAAGTATTAAACCCTCGTTAAAAACATACAGTGTTTTTCTTTTGTCGCTGAGTGAAGTGTCGCTGCCTCCGATAGTATTCCTCTTTTATCATGAAAACACTTAAGCTATCATTGAACTGTCCAAGTACTCTTGAAGAGACGAGAAGCAGCACCACCCCGCAAGAGATGGCTACATCGTGTTGGCACTCATAGTGCGATAGTGCTATCCGCATTGCAGCATAAGGATTCCAATGCCGGCATTCGCTTCTATATTTAACGAGAGGCTGAATAAAATCGAAAGCCACGAGCTCCACGTGTGTGAGGTAAGATTAGTGCTAGGTCAAGGATTGCATGACGCTTGTATGAAGACTCCACCTGCTCTCACTGTGAGTAAGTCTTCCTATTGTATTGCGGGTGCTGAATATATTGCTTTATAACTGTTAAAGAACATTTGCGGCGGGTTACACACGAATGGTTTCGGTAAAGTGCTTCACGAATTCACCAGCATGGAAATGTTTCCATTGCAGAAGTAACATGTGCACAAACGAACGATTTCAGTAACCCTGCACAATTCTGGATCATAGAAATTCTGCTAGGTCATTAGACAGTTAGTTGATAAATTGCATGAACTATCAAAATAATTGAGTTGACGGTTGTAAAAGAAATTCATTTCCAGGTGTCAGGTGACTCTCGATTTTCATTTGTCTAAATGTCATACAAATTTAAGAACTTGGTCTTCTATCTCATGACCTCCATGATAATGGTCACCAATTCCATTGGTATATTGTAAGATTAGGGCGTAAGAAGTGTAGATATAAAATTAAGTTTACCCTAATTGATGGACTAGTATGGACGCTAAAAAACGTCAATTTCCAAGATCCGGAAATTAATTGCCTGGAGTTTGGAATCATTTCAAAAAAAAAAATTGGCATTTTAGAATACTGTTGTCCTGGTATGGGATATGATGATAACAAATGAATAAAAATATACTCGTTCGTATAAGGTTCTTCGGGCCAATCGCACTAGTCCCTTAAGGAAACGTCAATCTAAGGACTTTGTTTTTATATCAATATTGTCCTAAAGAAATTTGAATGTAATATAATAATATACGTTGTTGCAGTAGTGATGTGTTTATTAAAATACCGAGATTAGTAGAGTCAACATTTTGCGGGCATATCAAGATTGATAAACTAACTAAGGGATTTTCAAAGTCAACCAAGCAAGGACTTTTATACGGCAATATTTCAACCTATCAGGGTACTGTAAATATGAACTATTTTCTTTTTTTATTTGAACTCATTATTAGTTTTGTAAGTGTATAAGAAAAAACCACAACGTTTTTTACTCTATATTTTCTTTGGTTTAATAAATATAATTGTTAAAAAAAATATATAAAAATAAATATAAAAATCTTAATAGGTAGAAAAGGATTAAAGCCGAGAGACAAAAATCGATGACATTAGTTACCTTTTGTCTAGCGTAGAGCGTCCGCTGGGGACTAGTAAGTTAAGATTTAATATAAAGAAGCTAGAATGTAAGCATTTTGTCAAGCACATAAGTTAAAAATTTAAGAGAAAGAATAAAATAAAAAATGTACATAAAATGCTATTGACAGGTTCGCCGATCATGGTCTGCGAGATCACTACCAAAAATTCTTGGCTGACTACATCAACTTAGGACACATGGTAGTTTCGACGTAAGGGAGCTCACTCTATGAGCATTATGTGGTTGCTTCCAAGAAAGTCCATTCGACCATAGTATTTGATATATCTATTCGAGTCATATTTGTATGATTGCTTGCACGTGGGTTCTAAGGTAGAACCGCCACTTAACTTTGTTTGTCACACTGTGGCGAATACATTCAATGACTTTCAAAGCAGACATTGGGAAAATATTTCGTCAAATTCGAGTAAATCAAGAGTATTGTGACCTTCAGAGAATAGTGTGGCGGAATCCAACCTCTAATGACATATGCGACTTTCGGCGATTGACCTTCACCTAGGGAACAGCCTGTGCTCCATATCTCGCTTCGCAAACTGGTAGAAGATGTTGAAGAAAAGGTTCCGGCTGCAGCAATAGTAGTTCGGAACGAGTTCTTGCTGGTCGACGTGCTGGGTGCAGAATCAGTGCAGATTGCACTGAAGCTTAGGGATGATTTAATAAGCTTATTGCGATGAGGAGGATTCACCTTAAAGAAGTGGGCATCCAACGAAGAATAAGTGTCGGCAGACTTAGCCCAGGACATGCGGGTGCGTAAGGTAAGCATTAGTTCTAAAATTGTTGGAATAAAGATTCCAAAGGAAGTTTTTCTTTTAGATTAAAATCCACATTTATTTCCAATACTATGTAATTGTATTACTTAAGACTAAATGTTAAATTCTATTATGTGTATCATTCCATCATTAACTTACTGGCTCTTAGCAAGCACTCTAAATTACACAACTTCTATTTTTTTTCTTATTCCTTTCGGCGTACAATTACTTTTGTTTTTCATAAAGCGTTCCTCTTTTAAATGTGTGCTATATTTGCAATATATACACAAAACGTACAAACATAAACAAGAAATAAAATAAAATTAAAAAGTAATGGGATGGATAAAGAAAGCGCTGCGCCTGAGACGCATACCATGTTGGAGAATGTCCAGTCCTTTCTTCGTCACAAATCCACTAGCAGTTGAGACGAGATGGGTTTTTTATTGATTTATCTCTTTCACTGATCACCATACTAAATCGTAGTCGATCTCGAACATTAGATATATCGTTATCGTGGAGAATTCTTTTATTCCTAGCACCACGGAAAGCGTGGTAAATAATAGGAACACCATGTTTTTCTTCGATAAATCCTTTGCTAGTCAAGAAGGGGTACGCTTCTGGAGGAACAAACCCATTCTGAAGAGTACACTTCCCCAGAACCTGAAAATTCGTTGAACGACTGGTATCGATCGTCGCTTGTCAACTGAATTGGAAGAGCTGTACCGCAAACCTACAATAGTGAGAGTAACTAAGTCGCGAAGATTAAAATGGGCCGGATATGTAGCGCGAATGGGCAACGACAGGACCGTGCGTAAAATTCTGGACGGTAGACAAACGGGAAAGAGACCGGTAGGATCGCCGCGACGGAGATGGGAGGACAATGTTAGGTTTGACCTTGAGGAGACCGGATCAGATGGTCAACCGTGAAGGAGAGTGCACAGGACAGGGAACGATGGCTGAGTCGAGTCGGCGAGGTCATGAACTTCCGGGTTCCTACAGGATATAAATAAATAAATATAATAATAATAAGTCACTCATCAACAACAACAAAATTAAATGTTTTGTCTGCGTACGCGCGTATGTGTGTGTGTTCTACTCACAGAGGAAATAACAGTAAAGTGCGAACATTGTATACAGGTTAATCACAAATGAAAAAAAAAAACGGTATGAGTGTATTAGAGAGTGTGCGACTGCACGCGTTTAATAAGCAAATATTTATTGGTTCGATCACGTGTGTCATCAAGCAAACAACAATTTAAAATCAAAAATCCGTGAAAAACATTTAAAAAAATTGAAGTGACGCACTGACTGTGAACGAAGATCAGGTTATAGGTAAAAAAACACATAGGATGTTGAATCTTCACCGAATTTGACCGCCAAAAGGCACATATCAGATACGAACGAGGAGCGTGAAATACGTGAAAATGATGAGCAGGGAACAAATACAAAGATCCGGCCGTTAAGGAGCCAGGGGAAAAAATTAAGACTGATGAAGAGCTCGACAACATTATTTCCAAGCTTATCAAAAAAAGGGATGAGCTGTGCAGGGAAGTAAAAGGATCTCTGGAAAAAAGGTATATGCGGCGTTTGCAATCACGTGAACAGAAACAACGACAACAACAGTAGCAGCAGCAGAAAAAACAGAAGCAGAAATAACAAAGTTAACATACAAGTATTTTAAAACCAAACGCATCAATATTGCAAAAATTAGTCTTATATGCAGGAAACTAGGGAACTACCATAAATCTGCTTTGGCTACGGCAACTAGAGAGTGCTACACGTACACTCCAAAAGCGGAGAAAACTGTCTCCATGCTCCTAATAGGAGTTGAGCTTCCTTTTTCCCCACAAGAATTACTTGAAGATTTAAAAATGGTTGAAACTGACAGTCTAACGTTTATAGATGTGAGACGCCTAGGTAATGCATAATTGAGCTTAGCTACCCTTTTGCCATACGGCAACTCCATTTCGCTAACCCATGAGATTTCCACTGGAAATCGCATTTCATGTTGGTTAGCAACGGCATAGTCTGACCAAACGACGCGGTTGCATAATCATGCAATCGCTGGGGAAATTATCAAAGTATTTAATTTGGTTCCCACGATCAGATGTCCCTAGCCGATTCGGCGTCCTATTCACTTTCCCCAGACACTCCATTCGCTGGGTATCAATGATCTCTTCTTGCTGGTGAATAGCTACAAAACTTTTTCCTCTCCTTCTCATTTTTATCTTCCCACAGTTCAATGCACTCTGAGAACACCACAGTGATCGCACTAGGTCAGTGGGTCATCCTCAGAGGCTGCATTGATACAAGCACACAAGCTAGGTCAACCCCGAAGTTATTGCGCACTCTCTTTTGTTCTTTTCATCCTTGCCTAGCCCAGCAAATGTCGAATGATGTGCAATTATTCACCTCGCTGAGACATGCAACTGAATGGATTCATGAGAGAGCGCGATGATGATTGGCTAATAGCCGTGCAAATAAGAAATCCCAATTTTCATCCCTAATTCCGATCAGTCACATCTCAACCATCAGAGTGCGCACACGCAGTCGGAGTCGCTTTACAATCACTATCGTGGGCAGTCACGCCGCAAGATAGTAATTACTCAACCATCAAAGTGGCAGGTCACGCCGCTTGATAAGTCGATTTACAACTACTGAAGAGTGTGCACCGGTCTCGTGAATATTTCTTTTTTACAAAAGTCAAGTAGTTTCGGTAGTGCCCCGCGGTCTGTTTTTACATTTTGTCAAAATGACATTCACCACAAAATGAAATATAACATCCAAATATATCTATATTCACTAAAGTGAAAAGGACTAATCTAATTTGCATTAAATTCAACATGTGCTGTGAACCGTGCTAAAGCAGTTTATGTACCAAGACAATATACATACTTACACCCACTTCTTTTAATATATGAAATATCAATAAAAAAAAAGAAAAACAAAAAAACATAGTTAGGTGAATTAGTTATATAAAGAAAACATTAACAATAAATAAATTCAAATAATTATAAGTAACCTCCAGTGCGTTTAAATATTCAATCTTCCTTGAGTGAACAATTTTCGGTGGATCATCGTAGGGGATAAAGTGAACCAAGTGTCCGTGTTTGGCACAACATAATTCGAACCCCCACCCTTCTCCATCTAGATTGGGGACATATTATACCATACCGGCAACTATACACCGATACTGGTCGGATGAATGCCGAGTATGCAATTATGTTGACTTTAGAGTCTAGAAGACTGTTACGGAAGACACTTCTTGTCATAGCATATGCGTTTTTAGCTGCGGTAAGAGCTGCTGTTATGTGCTTATCAAAGTAAAGATAGTGTTCAAGCCAGATACCAAGGTATCTAACTACAGATTTTATTTGTAGGGGAAGATTATTACTTCCTACGATAGAATTTTTTTTTCCAATTCTGTCTTGTATCCTCGATGACCTGGACAAGAACGTTCTGAAAAGGATAGTTTCTGTTTTTTTTGAAAATGAGGAGCGCAAGGTCGTGGCTGACATAATGTTTATTCATCGGGTCCTCTCCGGCTCGTTCGACTACGCCTACCTCCTTAACTCAATTCCTCTGAACACAAATCCTCGAAATACGCGCAATTTTTTTTTTTACACAAACGCGATTACTACTGTCGTTCCCCTTTTTGGGGATGGGATGGACTACTGCAGTTTTTAATGGGTTGTATAATATACTTTGTTAAATAAAACAGTGTAAACTTTCACTGCTTCAAGAGGCAAGTGTTTTAGAACAATGTTTGGAATACTGTCTACTCCAGTATACTTCTTGTTGGTAATGAATCTGAGGTCGTCCGTAAGTTTATCCTTGTGCACAAATATGCTAGCGTTGGGATTTCTAAGTGGGGAATCCGCCCTATTGTTGTCATTAAATGTAGTGAAACTGCGGTTTTCGAGACGCCAATTGGTAAGCTCATTGCGTAGCGAAATATGGTTCACTTTTTTTGCAGATCCTCGACGAATATTAGCTATTCGTTAGAGTTGCTTTAGGCATTATTTGACAATTCTCCGGAGTCCCCGGAATTCGCAAAAAAATGGAAGATCGTTATAACCTTTTCTCCGAAAGACTTTATTTATTTGTGGAAACATATTCAGTCCACTAGCTTTAATGGTTTTTTTTTTTTTTAGTTTTTAAACCACATTTATTTTCCTAATTCTTTTTACATGTATAATATTAGGGGTAAATGTTAAACCCTCTTCTACAATCACAGTCCTTAAATTAACTTACTGGGTCTATGCGAGCTCTCTAAATTACACAGTATAAATTGATTTTTATTTATGCCTTTTGGCGTACTTTTTTTTTCTTATACATATATATATGAACATAAAATAGGTAATATATTAGAGGGACTCCTCGTTTACATCTATATGTATACATTATTATTATAATTTTTATTTTTATTTATTATTATTATTTTTTTTTTTAATAATTTTTTTTTTAATTATTTTTTTTTTTTTTTTATTGTAACAAACAAAAACTTCAAAACGAAACGAAAAGGTAAATAAAAAATAAAATAGAATAGCTACAAAATAAGTAATAACTAGCTTTAATGGTTTGAATTCTGTTGTTGCAGTCTGCATTGATTATCACGGATCAGCTTTTGAAGGTTTTTGAAGAGTGACTTAATTGTTTTTATTTCCTAGCTATTTGGATCGCCGAACGGTATATAAAGCAATTTCAGCTTGGAGAGCAGAATGCTGTTTTGCCTATACAGAGCCTCAATCGTTGAGTTTCTGTATCGTTTTGTATGTGAGCTAATTTTGGGATAGAACGATCCATTGTATTAGTATCAACGTTGTTCATGGTCAAAAGATAATGATCAATTTCATCATTATGAAGATTTCTATCAGTCGGTGATCTACACCATTGGAACGTAATTCTAGTTTTATTAGCCGATCAAAGCGCGACCAGTGTACTTTTCGTAATTAAAATAACGTGTCTGGTCATACTGCTCAAGAAGTGAGTGTTCGTTGGAACATGAATAATACACTTATCTACTATTTGAGTGCCAATAAAATAAATTTAAAACAACGATGAGTTCTCATGGTTTATCGACTTTTGTTTTGTATCTTTATTTCACTTGAGCTTTAATTAATTGTTCTATAATCGAATTTAAAAATAATCGCATCTATTGACTTCCGCACATCGACACCAAACACCACGACAGTGTTTTTTTTCAATTACTACCCACAAGAAAAGTTCTCTGCCCATTCGTGCCCTTTTATACCGATTGCAGACTCATCCTTATTTTCCCATTTCTCCGCCCACTAAACGCGAATAAGCTCTCGCAGATTCATTCAGCAATCAATAAACCCAGAGAATGGAAAAAGTGCAACGCAGACCATAACCAAAGGATAGACTGTGTGTACGAGGGTTACCTCTTATGTTTCGGGATTTGGCAACCCTAGTGTTGCAATCCGGCAATTGACAGCTCTGTCGTAAAGTTGGACATTTTTGAGGTTATACGCACTCAGAACGCTTTGACATACGAGCGCTATTTGTGTTGTTTACAGTAACTTAAAAGATTCATCTCGGCCCAAAAATGGAATTAAATCGTCAACATTTTCGTGCGATTATTTTTTACAACTTTCGGCGTGGATTAACTCAGCAACAGTGCATGGATGAACTTAATTAAATTTGTGGCGATGGAGCTTCATCAAGGACCAGTGTTTATCGATGGTATGGTGAATTCAATCGTGGTCGTAGTTCACTCCAAGATGAATTTCGTGAAGGTCGTCCAAAATCAGTTGTTGTTCCGAAAACCATTGATGCTGTGCGCGAACTGATATTGGAAGATCGTCATGTGACCTATCGTGAGATTGAGACAACCTTAGGCGTTAGTGGGACCAGCATACATTCAATATTGCATAAACATTTGACTGTCAAAAAAATTTGTTCGCGTTGGATCCCACACAATTTGTCAATCGCCCAAAAAAAGGCTCGTGTCAATTGGTCGAAAGAAATGCTCAAAAAATACGGTCGTGGTGCTTCGAAACACGTCTATGACATCGTGACAGGTGATGAATCGTGCATTTACGCGTATGAGCCCGAAAGTAAACAGCAGTCGACTGTCTGGGTGTTTCAAGATGTCCAACAAAATCCAACAAAAGTTGTTCGCGCACGAAGCACTTCCAAGCAAATGGTCGCCTGTTTTTTCGGAAAAACTGGACATGTCGCAACCGTACCACTAGAACAACGCAGAACAGTCAATTCTGAGTGGTACACAACCATTTGTTTGCCAGTTGTCTTCCAAGAAATCAGGAAAACCAACCGCCGAAGACGGATCACTCTTCACCACGTCAATGCGAGCTCTCACACATCGGCTGCGACAACTGCATTTTTGAGCACCCAAAACATCGATTTGATGGGTCATCCGCCGTATAGTCCTGACTTGGCACCGAATGACTTCTTTTTATTCCCATCAATGTTTTTCGACACCTGAAGAAGCGGTTGCTGCATTCAGAATGCATGTGTTGGAGATACCTCAATCAGAGTGGCAAAAGTGCTTCGACAATTGGTTCAAACGCATGCAAAAGTGTATAGATCTTCATGGGGAATATTTTGAAAAACAATAAAGTGATTTTTGATGATCAATATTTGTTTTTGTTCTCTGATCCCTAAATATAAAAGGGAACCCTCGTATGTGTTTATGTATCCTTGCTTAGAGGCTTGGATAATTCTTAGAATGAAGAATTATGATGTGTGTTGCTTGATGCGGAAATGGAGAGGGGTAAAATGTATCCTTTTGTATATTATCGATCGGATGTTGGGACTATTCATAAGTGAATATCCTGTACTTTTTGTACATGAAAGGGTAACATTTTGTTGTTGATAAACAGCCTTATGGAAGACGGTGGTTTTATGCAGGGAATTTGTATGAAGGATTTAAGGGCGAGAATCAGCTGAATGAATGATCCGGGGCAGGGGGGTTTAATTATGTAACACACCAACTCCGTAATGATTATCATCGTACTCGATTGTACGAAAACAATTTCGAGTCCAAGAAGGAATTTCCTCTTGGATAAGACAGGGTACTCGTAGCGCACGATTCTAGTTTATGTTCGATGGCGTTTATTTGCCACTTGTCGAATAAAGCATTGCCTCGTGTTTTCGATATAAGATTAGCCTAGCATTGTGCTTGAAGTTGAAAAACGGCCGCGACTGAACGAGTTAAAGTAAATCACTTCGTATGTCCACCAATACCAATAGAATGGTTTATGTTCGATGGCATTTATTTGCACTTGTCGAATAAAGCATTGCATCTTGTGTTCGATATAAGATTAGCTCTAGCACTGTGCTTAAAGTTGAAAAACGGCCGCGACTGGAAGAGTTAAAGTAAATCAGTTCGTATGTCCACCAATACCAATAGAATGGTGGTCAATACTAAGTAAATTTTCTTCACTTGGAAAGATTTTTCATGTCATTGCACACTGTTGACGTTTCATCTTCAATTGTAAGCAATCAAAATCGGGGCGGGATTTTGGAATCTTAGAACCTGGAGAATTGCGGCAAGCTGAATTATCATGCATCAAATTGGATCAACAGTACCACTTTACTGGAGAAAAATCACCCTTGCAGAGATATCAACTGATCAACGTTCGAAGTCCTCTTCTTAAACTTGCGGTTTGGATTGATGATGATGGGTTGCGACGAAGGTGTGGCCGCCTGTGAGAAGTAGCTATTCCATTTGGTAAAGGACATCCGGTTGTTTTATCCAAAGTTAGCTCTCCTTCTGCATGTGATGGAGGCAATCAGTCAACGCAAGCTACACTCGCCAGAAGTTCAGGATACTCGGTGACCGAAACGAAGTTCGGAAACACATTTATCGATGTATCATCTGCTACCGACAGAGGGCTAAAAGCGCAACGCAACTCTAGGTAACTTTCCGGGTGCTAGGGTTCACCAGTGTACTCACTTCATCAATCCTGGTGTGGCTATGCAGGGCCCATCTCCATTCGTCAGAAAATGGGGCGACGAATTATTCAAATCAGCCGTCAAATCGATAAAACACCATCTACGGCGAATATTGACAGACCGAACCCTGTGATACAAGGAGTTAAGCACTCTTTTATCACAAATTGAGGCAGCGTTGCACTCTCGACCGCTTATACCTTTACGAGACGATTCCTCAGAACTCGAAGTACTAATCCCGGCCCACTGATTGGGCGGCCTGTAACGACACTTCCAAAATGCACCAGTTCGAACCGAACAGCTGGTACTCGTCAAAGACGATCGCTTACCACGAAGTAAATGGTCACTAGCATGTGTGGAATTATGTCATCCAGGTCCTGATGGATTGATCAGAGACATTTAGCGTAAGAAATTCGTCCGGTACCTTCAAGCGCTCAATCGCTAAGGTATGTCCTCTACGAGTACAACAGGATCTCCAGCAGCCAGGTAAAAAATCTTCACCAAATGCAGCACCGCGGGCGGCCTTAAGAGGTCAGTGATTAGGTCGTCGATAACACTCCGAAACGGGTGGCCTGTACCATAATCATTAATTGTTCACCTTTGTGGTTTACTATTTTACATGCCTAAGCTTTTAATCTGTAATTGTTCTTCGGGGGCTTTAGCTCGAAAACAATGAAAACAATTGAAATTTGAAATTTGAAGATTGCGGTCGTTTTATTTTATCTCCCTTCTATCGAGCGCCTGTTTTGCCTTTTTCGACATCTGTTTTGTTGTAACGTCAAGATTTGAATTGATTGTGCATGAAGTCAACTTAAGTCAAGTTCCACTGCTCGACAGATATGCATTCTTTTACAAGAATGAACCTAAGAATATGTGCTGATAATAATATTATCAACAATTTCATATAACGAGAATTAAAAATGAACCAACTTTAACTTGTTTGCCCATTACTTACAAAATAAATTAATAAATTCCCAATCTAAACAGTAATAACTCAACAAACTCTTTATCAAAGTGTAAATTCCCCACTAAGTCCAAAACTAACCGGTTTTCCGTTCCACATTTGATCATACCGAGGGTCCTATGTAATGACCAAGACTATGCATGACTTTCGAGCAGCAAACCTTAAAATATGTAATGCCGTCACATCGTATGACCACCTATCTCTTAACGTGAATACAATCATATCCGCACGTCCTTCTAGAAATGTTTGACCTACCCGGGAGCATTTAACCTGTTTACAAAGCCATATCCGGGCTTCGTTGGCATATCGGATTACATAAGCATTGAACGAGATTTCTGAAGTTCTCGACATTAGCTGTGATATAAGTAAAAGGAAGTATTAAACAAAAAAGTTTGAAAATAGAAAATTGAAACGGTGTTATGGACGAATGGAATACATGGAACGACTTCCATAATTCCTTTCACTCCACGATTAATAATAGTAGCTCGGATACCAACCCGCATGCACCACATCTTATTTCACGGAAAGTAATTACTTGTAATGGAAAAACGAACTCTACTGGGGACTACCAACACTGTTCTGCACGGCGATGCTTGAATGCGAAGTTCCATGTGAAAGAATGTGGATTTCGCAATGCAATTATTTACGCCTGGATTCAGAAACGGGAGCAGTCAATTTCGAACATTTTGATTTATATGAAAGTGCCTTGATGTGCGGCGTCCAAGTTGCTTTATGCAAACTAAAGCTAGCGTGCAATTCACATTGCTATAGGAAGAGGGCAAGTGACGGCATTCAAAGAACATAACAAAAGTTTGACAGTCAATTAGCGAAAACGGGAATGGAATTCTTCATTTTAAACGAAAAGATTTGTTGGATACTCTAACTACTCGTAAAAGGCATATTGGGTGTTAGCTTTGATCTTACATTTACTTTACTAGCTGTATAACATCAGTACCCGACAGGGTAAGAAGTTTCTGGCATGTGGGAAACTATGTGTGCAAAAGTTCCATTGACGACTCGATGGTGATGTTGTGTGCGGGATTAAATATGTATTCATGGAAAATTGTGGCAGTTACAGAACACAGTTGACAGTTGACTAATGTATCCGGTAAGCAAAAACTAGAGAACGGCATGGAGGAAAAAAGGCAAAGGAGTTCATTTCAATTAAAATATAACTTATTTCTAAAACGCCTTAGTTGAAGTTTGGTAAACGGTATAAATATTTTCAATTCTGTTTAATTCTACACACCATATCTGGAGGAGGATGTGCTTCTTTAGTGTCTTCTATTCTAAGTAGCTAAACCAGGTGTTTCTCGTATAAAACAATGCCTGAGTAAGGACACATTTATGAATCTTAAATATCAACGTTACAATAATCCAGCGTGCGCTTCTGCCTCGTGATCCGTACCATCGGATCACTTGTGCAATCCGTTTTGGGATTCTTAGATACACATAAAATACCCAATTGCACTATTGGTTCGGGCGCGAAGTCGTACTGTGAGATCCTAAACAAACAAACGGATCTTCACACACGCGTCCGAGTGCAGTGCAAAGTTTTCTGTGCGATCCTATGCAAACAAACGGATCTCTGCAAACGCGTCTTAGTGCTGTGAAAAGTGCGAGAATATACACGCGAGTGATGTGCAGCGCGGGGAAAACTCTCTAGCCTTTCCATCCCTTGTATCTGTTTTCCTTTTTTTTCGCACCTCTGTTTGCGTTCCTCAGGCATCGATACTCTCGATTGATTAATAATCTTTGGAGAGCTTTTTGTGTCTGAGTGGCATAATGTTCATCATGGAAGGGATGTGACCTGGATTTCGGCACAGATCTAGTGGGGCACCTACTACAAGGGCATAACACCTGTAGTGGTTGCTTTCACTTAGCTATAGCTGGTCGCGACTTGCATCCTTTCCCAAAGCGGTATTGGTTTTCTGTGTACAGCCATTTCAATGGAGCGGGAATTTCGCGTTGATTTGTGTAGCATTCGCGGCTTGAGATGCAATTTCTCTTCTGTGTCTGCCCAAGTTTCTAGCCAGAATCCAACTATCCTTACACTTAGCGAAACCCAGGTAGTTACTAATACAGATATGTCCGATTTTAATCTACCTTGATATAACTTACTGTTCTTTCCACATCGTAGTATAGCCACATACATACGAAATATATTGCTTATCAGCTTCTGTCACAATATGGGCTCTGTTCCAACCCAGAATTTAATTTCTCTTGGCTAAAACTACACGTTCGTAAGCATATCATACATAACTGCTTTCTTTACAGAAGCCCAAACTTGGATAGAAATGCATCCTTTAACGAATATAATGCTCTGTCTGATTCTATCGATAGGATCTTGACCCTATATCCGCACACTGAAATCGTTATTGCGGGTGATTTCAATGTGCATAACTCTCAGTGGCTTCGTCACTCTGGAACAACAACACCCGAAGGTCAATATGTCCAGCTTTTTGCTGATTCAAATAGATTAACTCAACTTGTCAACATAAATATGGTCATTTCGCCAACACACTGGACCTGTTTCTCACCTCCCACCCAAACAAATACACAATTGAAGTTTCTTCGCCCTTGGTCACTTCAGACCACTGTGTCGTGTCAGCTAAATTTCCTCTAACCAACACTAACGTTAATGAGAAAGCTCCCAAAAAATAGTATGGTTCTACGAGGAAGCCAACTGGGAAGGTCTGAACGACTTTTTTGGGAGGTTAAATTGGTCGTTATTTTTCCTCCATAACGATGTTGACTCTAACATATAGCGGACACATTGACAGACACGATTCTACTTGGCATGTGGACCTTTATTCCACACAGAGTAAAGAGTATCAAACCCAAGAGAAATATGTGGTTTGATTCCGAGTGCAGAGAAGCCATTAAGGCTAAAGAGTTGAACTTCCGGTTGTATAAATTAAACAATACTGAGGAAAACCGGAAAATATTTAAGAGAGCTAGGGATGAGTGCTAAGCGTATATTCAACGCGCCAAGTTCTTACATGACCAGAGAGTGAGACAAAAACAGGTAGTAGAAACTTCTGGGCATTCGTGGAAAACATTCAAAACTCGGTCTCTTCATCCATTCCATCGCTTATAGTCGAAGACAAACCAGTCACCACTGCAATAGAGAAGGCGAATCTACTTGCTGCACATTTTGCAGTCAACTCAACGCTGCCTGATACAACATCAGTTCCACCTCAACTCGAGCATAAGCAGTACACCATGAGCCAGATTCGCTCCCGAACGCGTATTGTTACCCGCGCACTCAAAGAGCTAAACGCACACAAATCCGCTGGTCCGGACTGCATTCTCCCAATCCTCTTGAAGAGATGTTCCTCTTCACTCGCCAAACCACTGCCGAAACCCTTCCATTTGTCTTATTCTACTGGTCGTTTCCCAAATAGATGGAAGTCAGCGAACATTCAGCCAATCCCCAAAAAGGGTGACAAATCATCCCTTTCTTCTTATCGACCCATAGCACTAACTTCTATTCTCTCCAAGGTAATGGAATCTCTTATCTACCGTCAACTTTCGAAATATCTGGAATCAAATGACCTTCTCAATGACCGCCAATATGGCTTTCGTAGCAACAGATCCACAGGAGATCTGATGGCGTACCTTACCGAAAAGTGGATCCATTTCATCCACTACCTCGGTGAAAGCAAAGTATTCGCATTGGATATTTCAAAAACCTTCGACAGAGTTTGGCTCGCGCCCTTTTGTCAAAATTGCATTCATATGGAGTGGATCCAATGGATAAGAGATTATCTTTCTGGCCGTTCAATCCAAGTGGTTCTTGATGGTGTCAAATCTATCTCCCATCAAATTAATGCAGGTGTTCCTCAGGGTACGGTACTCTCACCCACCATCTTCCTCATCTTTATAAATGATCTATTGTCAATTACTCACAACCCAATTCACTCGTCTGCTGATGATAGCACGTTGAGTTTCTCATACTCATACGAACACTCCCGTCCAAACTCTTCGAACGTCACTACCAACCAGCAACTTATGCTTGATACATTGAATTCAGACCTCAACAAAATATATTAGTAGGGATTATCTAACCGAGTACAATTCAATGCCCTAAAAGCTCAGTGCTGCCTCTTGTTGTCAAAGGTGAACCCTAAAGTAAATTTATTGGCTATGAACGGCACTTGCATCGACGAAGCCAATGATCAATCCTCGGCACTCGAATTAATTCGGCTCTTAACTGAAATGACCACATATTTGAAGCTGCGAAAAGTGCAGCCAAATGTAATTAAGAGATGCAAAAGATACTTCACTCCATCCAACCTGGCCACTATTTACAAGGCGTATATTCGTCCAAAAATGAAGTTCAACTCCCATATTTGGTCAGGCGCATCCAAAACTGCACTACACGTGCTCGACAGGATATCTTTTCTATAGGTATTACCACGGTCGTGGCTTACCTGAACTTGCTGAATGTGTTCCGCCCCTTCAGACATTTTCCCGCGATACCCATCAATCTATGAATGCGCATCAGTTGACGTTGAAAGTGGACTTTAGGCGCACACATAAACATAGAGAGTCATTCTTTAGTCGAACCACACGAATGTGGAATATTCTACTTGATCATGTGTTTCCCCGGCGTTGTGATGTCCAGACATTCAAGACCAATATACATCGACACCTCCTTTCCTTATCCACTTCCTCTCCATCCGCTCTCACTGTGCTCTGACATTTAAGGGTACTTCATCATCATCATCATCATCATCGGCACTACAACCGGGAACCGGTCTTGGCCTTATTTAGCAAGTCCTGAGGCTTGTTAATTTTTTCATAATGATTTTTTTTTTCCGGGCAGGGTCATTAGTCTTGCGACAGAGGCCCCCCGATAAGGAATCGAACCCCGGTCTCCCACGTGACAGGCGGGTATACTAACCACTATACTATCGAGGAGCCTTAAGGGTACTTCAAAATCCCCTTTTGTGCGCGCGTTAGTGGAAAAACAAAAATTTTTTTAGTCCAAAACATTCCCAAATGGACTATTAATACTCAAATTGGAATCGGTTCGATTAATCTTAACGCATCCATCTAACCTGATCAAAATAGCTATTTTCGTCCTAAACTATAATTCAGTTCCCATATTTCATCAGCCATTATCACACTTAATGCTCAACTTGGTAAATCTGTTCCACGGTTAGAGAGTGCGTATGAGTTGACGTTGTACGTTAACTTCGGTAGTATGAATGATCAAAGGCAATCGTTCTTTAGCCAAACAGCACGCCTTTGTAATGTGTAAGCATTCAAAACCAGTGTAAATTAATACTTCCTTATATGACCCTCCCGCCGTCTTCCTATCTCGCTCTGTCCATCCCTCTCCCTTCTGCTTTCACTGTTCTTCAACATTTATCAGCCTCGGATTATTGGGCTTACGCTAAGTCCATAACATAAAAGGACAATATTTTCTTCTGAGGTGTTTACCAATACCAATCAACCTTTTACGATTTCTCCTTCACTATTAACTCAATTCAGTAAGCGTAGACCTCTGCAATGAAAACCAAGTCATGCAGATTGAGATTGCAGTGCAGATCTTGGGGACAGCAATTTGCTAATGTATTTTAACAAAAAACCTAGATCCGCCGAAAGAAGAAACTAATTTTAAGGCACAGTCTATATAAAAACGGTAAATCAGCTTATGGGGTCTCCAATCATCCGGCCTAGCCGACCTTTATTAAATATGTAGATAAATAATGACATTAACAAAACCAACATCAATGTCGAATACGAAAATACAATATTGCCAAAGTCAATCCGGCTTTTGTCAATATGACAAACGCAATAAGGAGTAACCCGAGATACAAGTATGAAAGTGAGAAATACGAAATTAGCTAACTACTTTGCTAATTTTTACCTTAAGCTTTTAATAATGTGTTCCTGATGGATTAAAATTTCAAACCGCAAAGATAAATGAAACCCTACTTTGAGTTAATACATGGTAGTCTCATAAAGTAGACATAAAGTGTTTAATATTCGTGAATAATTTTTTAAGGGCTGTAAAAGAGAATGTATGTGACACTTTCTGTACAGAGCAATACGATATGTCTGTTTGTTTTCAACTTAAACAAGTTACTTTAAATGTTTCGTAGTATATTAAAAACCAGGAATCATATTAAACCCCAACCCCATGGAACCATCAATTAAAGATGAAAAACAATCTAATTTTTAATGTTAGATTCAGTTCTGTACCAAAACTACAATAAAGGCCAATTTTGCTCTACGCAAAAAAACAACCCCAAACACAGGCAAGGATGGAATGGATGAAAGAAGATAAATACAAATACCCCAGCACCCCTAAGCAACCCGTATCCCGTAAAGGTACTTTTTTATCTCCCGGTATTTACCTCCTGACTTACTTTCAACAGAAAGAAGGAAATTCCTAACAAATAAAAATGCCATCGACAAGCAGGAAAACTTTCAATAAATAAAATTCACCTTCGTGGAACGCCTTTGAATTGTCTGGTACAAGAGAGGACAGCCAAGACATGTTCAATAGCGGAGAAGAGGCGAAACGTCAAAAAAGGAGTAGTAAAGGTCGCGACTGCTGAAGACAAAGGTAAACAGGATACGTGAAGGCAACCTGTGGAAAATGTAATATCTTTAACATGACCCTTGTCAGGAAGAAAGGGGGCCATGCACAAGTCCTGGTTAATGAAAGTCGAACGAAATGCCTGATCGGCATAAAGAAAATTCAATTTTTCAATTTATTGAGGATGGAAATTTGTGCCTTTTGACCAACTTACCGCAGCGGTTTCAAGGTATTATCTTGGATAAATGGTGTCTGCACCCAAAAATGAACTTATGGAGTCGGTTTGTGGAAGTAATCAGAAAAGATATTCAAAACCGCCACAAACCTCTCTCCCTGGTTAATCATCATATTGGATATAAAACTTTATATAATTATATCAATTATATAATTATATTCCCCGTCGGGGAGCCCCTGGCGCAAGACTAATGACCTTGCCCAGAAAAAATAAATCATTATGGAAAATTTAACAAGCCTCAGGACTTGCTAAATAAGGCCAAGACCGGTTCCCGGTTGTAGTGCCGATGATGATGATAATTATATCAATGTATTCCCAGTGAAATGAAAAATCGAATTAAATAAAAAGTTGTCAGAAGTACAGAATGGCTTCCATGAGACTATTTCGTAAACTAATGTAATTAATTTGAGTTGATACGTCTCTTGTTGAGCACCCTTAAGAAGGAGTGTGCATACAGAATTAGATAACTTTACCTCCTGACTCGAAAGTGATAATAGCTCTCCTGAGAGCTTCTCACATTTAATATTAACACCCGATTTTCGGAAGTCTTTTTTACATGGAGGATATACTTAGCTCAGATGTAAGATAAAATCTCACACCTTATATTAATATAGTACACAAAATGGAGTTGGAATTATAGTCTGTCACTATTGCACAGACACTCTGATTCCCTATATCCTTTTCAGATTTTACGCTCTTTTTTACATAAAAAGAGAGAAAGACGACGATTACTGTAAAATTGTGGATGCCATTGTAAAGTTGTAAATTAAATTTGTAATCTCAGTTAAGCACTAAGGTTGAACAAATTATATATATGCATATATGTATATATATATATATATGTACATTTTGTTTTTTTTTTTTAGGTTCATCTCACTATTGTGTGCAGCTGACACAAGTTTTTTTTACATTTATGTATTGCGTCTTTTGTAGTTAAAGAAATTTGTTGCCGGCGATTTTTTTAAAAATTACTCAACAAAGTACAGATTATCAGACGCCAAAGACGTAATCTGCGTTTACCACCGCACTCAAAACTGGGCGGTCTTGTATGATATACCATATTTCCCACCATACCTCCATTCAAGTAGCTAGAGACCATTTGAACTAACCCTGTAGACACTGTCCTTAGATACATTTGTAGTGCTCTAAAAAGCCCTACCACCTTTTTCCCCCATTCCTACATCCAAAATCCTATCAAAACCCGAATTAACCCAAACATGATTCAAAATTCGCTATAAACGAATCAGACATTCATTTATCGCCTAACATTTGCCCCCACGGCATAATTATAACCAAAATCCCAAATTAAAATCAAATTCACAATAAATGAATCTAATATTCGTTAATTGTTCTACATTTGCTCCACGGCATCATCAAAACTCAAAATCCAGAGATCATTCAATTCAATTCAATTTTTATTTAGTAGATAATTACATTTATGGTATATTTTACAACTAGTACTTAAGACATTTAGGATAGCAATTCCTTTACAACTATAATCTTAAATCTATATAACGACAATAGTACAATTTTAATGAATAACAAATAATAAATTAAGGGAAAACTACAATAAAAAACCCTTATTTGAATCTTAAGACTAATATTGCACGAGCTTCCGGTTATTTTATGTAGTAATGACCTCGATATAATTTTCATAGACAGAGTACATATGTAGTGACTTAGGATAACGCAAGACGGGAAACGAGAACATTGCCAGAAAAAGAACAATTGACGAAGAAGTTTCGATTGATTTTGTCAATAAGGAACTCTACCGGTTTAACGTTGGCGTTTTCATGTAGTTCATGTGCCGAATAATGCCATGATAAATTCAGCAACATTTTCAATATTTTATTTTGACACCTTTGCAATTTTATTTTGTGTGTGCGAGCACAATTACACCATACAGGCCTCCCGTACAGGAGTATAGCTTGAAAAATGGTTTTAAATATTATAATTTTATTTTCGATGCTAAGCTTTGATTTTCTACACACTAATGGATACATAACTCTTACGACTTTGTTTATTTTGTCAATTGTGGTAGTGATGTTTTTTGAAAGATGAGTTTTTTATCTAGAATAATACCTAGATATCTACAGTCTTCGGACCAATCAATATCAACTGCACACATACTGAGTTTAGTGCCATTTGGTAGGTAACAGTGTTTCCTACATCTCGAAAACCAGACAGCTTGTGTTTTATTACCATTTATTTTTATTTTCCATTTCCTGTAATATACTGCTAGCTTGTCAAGAGCTGCTTGCAAAGAGTTGTAGACAATAGTGAATAAGGCACCCGAAGAGAAAATGGCCGTATCATCGGCAAACATAGCTACCTGAATGTTTTCACCTAGACATGGTAAATCTGCGACAAACAATGTAAATAATATGGGACCAAGGACCGAGCCCTGGGGTACACCATGGTGGATTTGGTGAGTAGAGGATATGTCGGTTCCTAAACTCACAACATATTTTTTCGAACGAAGAAAGCTCTGGATAATGTTGATAAGCGGTATTGGCAGCTTAAGTTTTAGTAGCTTATAAATCAAGGCATCGTGCCATACCGTATCAAAAGCTTTTTCGATGTCTAGAAGAACTAGTCCCGTTGACTCCTTGTCGAATAATTTACCAGCTATGTGGTTTTTAATGCGCAAGACTTGGTGGATTGTGCTGTTGTAGTGCTCTGAAAAGCCCTACCATCTCCTTCCCCCACACCTACATCCAAATCCTAGCAGTAATACACTAAAACCTAAAATTCAATCAAAACCCGAAAAAACCCAAACTAGATCCAAAATTCGCAATAAACGAATCAAACATCCGTTCATCGCTTAACATTTACCTCCACGGCATAATTTAATCTAAAAAACCAAATTAAAATCAAAATTCACAATAAACGAATCATATATTCGTTTATCGTTTTGCATTTGCCCCACGGCATCATGAAAATTCAAAATTCAGAGATCGTTATCTCTATCTGAAAATTTTCCATTCAGGAAAACAACCAAAAACCAAAAGCAGATACACTCACACATCTGCGTAATAGTTTCGTAAGAATTCATTCTTATCTTGTGTAAATACAACATCTCGCTCGAAATACCCAACAAATCGAGATTGTTGTACGAAAATGTGTATCTTTGGGTTACAATTTTCGAAGTGTTTTCCTTTATAAAGGGATAGCAAAACGATCTCGAGGCCGCAGTATCTAGATCCTCCTGCCACAGAGCAGTTGTTTTCAAATTAAATCAATAAAACTAAATCCAAAATAAATAAAACTGCTTTCATTACTTTTGAAATTTTGTGCTGGCACCCAACGTTGGATGATTCTTTATATATATATATATATATATACCAGGACGACTCCAAAGAAATCGGTACCAGTACTGAGGTTGCAGGGTATAAGGACACTATCCCCTAGGTTACGTCCCACGAACAATCAGGACGTTGCTCTTCCCTCTGGGTCAGAGGAAGCACGGCAACGAACCCTTGCTGAAGTGTGTTGTTCCAGGAGCAATCAATAAAGAGGTCCAACGTCCTTTTCAGGACAAGAAAACGCGCTTCCTGAGGAATAACCCCCACAACGGCAAAACAAAAATGGTGGCAGCGGTGGAATACTAACATCCCCTACCAACAGAATGGTGGACTACAATTTGCCCGGTACCCTCTATTCCAGCAAAGAAGAAGAATATCCATACGAACCGGACGAAGAAGAATATCCATACGAAATAGCGGCAGCATTTTTTTGAAATACTCGCTCGCCTATTCCTGATTGAAGAAACGGAGAACTACTTCGTGAACAGTGAGGACAACGAGAGCGAAGAATTGACCAACATCATGCCGGAAGTCCACCTCGAGAACCACGAAAATCTGAGGCGGCTGGAGGAATAGTGAGAAAAAAAATAATAGAAATTCAACAAATAACAAAAGCGTCCCCGGGGCTAAACACCGGGAACAGTGCAAAAAAGTCAAAGTGAAAAAGGATGCGCATGGAATATCGTCGGTTACTGACAATTAGTGTCGGTAGCCGTTAGTACTTCAGCTCCGCAGCACAACGGCAGTAACAAAAACACCAATACAACAGTAACATCAGCAATCTACTATACCAGCACGACACCAGCAATAGGAACAACGAGGTGATTACAACGTCAACTGCAGCTACAACAACCACAGGTACTCATGCATATTACTTTTTTTTTTGTGTACGTATATATTGTGCTTAATTTAAGAGAGACAAAGAGAGTCCTGCAACATAAAATTATAAAAATGTTTTTTGGTTGATTTAAGTCGTTTTCCTAAAGGCTAAAGTGAGATGAAAATTCCGTTTTTCTCTTTCTAACTAACTTTGGAAAATAAAGTAAAGTTGATAAATTTCAATATATATATATATATATTAAAGGGGACAAATGATTAGAGGTTTCATTAAAAAAATTCCTTTTACACTATGGGTATAAATATAGCCCCGCATAAAAAATGTTTAGTTTTGTACATGAAGGACACCTAGAAACCTCAAATAATTAAATTCCTCCAAAATTTATTTTTAAATTCATCAAAGGGGAAATTCTAGAATATACTTTAAGGGGATACAAACACCCCATAAAATAAAAATTTAAATTTCTGTATATATATACAATATATACATATACATATATACATATATTTTAAGAATTATTATAACATGCTTTTTAATAATTACTCGGGGATCATTTTCCATATTCTCGGGCAGAGGCTGCACAATTTTCACGCGCTCACCCTTATCTGTCGCTAGTCTTTTTCGTTTTATCTTTTTAGATTCGAAATTCCTTAGAAACTCTTTCCCATATCCATCTATTAGGATCTTTTCCACTTGCAGGCTCGTTTCACTTTGGGCTCGATAAAAGTCTCCTCTCTTTTTACCCTTGGCTTCCTTCACAGGATCTCTTCTGCTTATCCATCTATCAGGATCCTTCGATATTAGGATTGTTTTTCGCAGTGTCGGTAAAGATCTTCTCTTACCTTTAGTATTATCGAAATTTTCTGTAGATATATCGATGTGTTTGGGTTTGAAGTCATTTTTGCTCTTTTCTCTTTAGGTTCGCTTCAGTTGAGTTCGAAAAATTCTCTTCTTACTCTTCGCCCTTTGTTACACTTGTATTTGGTAGGATAAATTTTCCGAAGGAATATTTCGCCCAAAATAATACCCGAATCGAATATTTGAAGTGCGCGAAAAAATGAAGATCACAATCGGGTTAAAGGATATTTTGGATTTCGTACCGGTGTTTAACGGTAACCCGGACGAATTGGATAATTTTGTTTCTTGCGGAGATATTATTTTTTCACAGGCACAGGACGACAGTCAGCATGCTTTTTATCTAAGCGTGGTGAAAACCAGACTGAAAGGGCCAGCATACGACCACATCCGGTACAAGGTCATTTCAACCTGGAATGATCTTGCTTCCGAATTAAAGGGAGAATTTAAAATTCTCACCTCAAGGTCAGCGGCACAAAACAGTCTGGTGAAAGCCAAGCAAGATAGCAAGGAAGATGTGAAGGAGTTTGGAAACAGACTCGCACACCTCCTGCATCTGCTGAACAAAGCCACGTTCGAAAGCACTGTCGATCCTGCATGCGAACATATCTCCTCGAAGAAAATAAAAAGCTCGCCTTGCATACTTTTGAAGATGGTCTTAGGGATTCCCATTTAAAACTCTTAGTGAAAGCACGAGGTACCCCAAGTCCTAGAGCAGCAATAAATTACGCTCTCGAGCAGGCCCCACGACTAGGCGATAGAAACCTTCTTAATTTATTTTATAATTCCAAATATAGCCAACCAGCAATTTGCCAATCGTGCAATAGGTCTGGTCATACTTCTGCGGCATGTCGTCGAAATGAAAATGGTTGTAATGCTATTTCCCAAATTAAAGCAGAGGTTGAACGCCTCCAATGCACATATTGCAACAAATTTAATCATTCCCAAGCAGAATGTAGGAGACTGTCCCATTTCAGAAGTCAAAACGACTCTCCATCAAATAAAAATGATTTGAGAACTCAGCCCACTTCTACCGCAAACGATTGGAGAAGTGGAGTAATTAACAAAACGAGTAGGGTACAGCAATCACAAATTTATATAGGAACATTAAACAGCCAAAGATCTAAACAATCGTTATTAGAAGCTAATGATATAAACAGGAAGGTAGAACAAGCCTCAGCTTACAAGGTGTCGTCTACGGATGAAATTGGCATTAGAGATAATAGGGACAAAAATCAGAGGCAGGACGATCTAGAGCCCCCCCCCCCCCCCCCCCCCCCCCCCAAATAGAGGAGGTATTGGCCAAAGATCGCATCCAACAGTCAACATTTGAATCCGTTTGTCTACGGGCCGGATCTGATGATTCGACAAAGACTCCTGACCATACTATCCTAACACCTCCATCTACTTTTATATTCTTAAATGCTCCAACTTCTAGCAACAACATGTCCAAGCTCATAGAGCACAAACAGAAAATTCCGGCAAAATGTAAGCCTGAGGAGCAAGAACTCCCAGCAAACTGTAAGCCCGAGGAACAAAAACTTTCAGCTAAGTGTAAGCCTGTGGAACAAAGAGTCCCAGCAGAATGTAAGCTTGAAAAACCACAAGAACTCCCAGCATCCGATAAGCCTGAGGAACAAAGATTCCCAGCTAAGAGTAAGACTGAGGAACAAGAAGTCACAGCAGAATATAAGCCTGTAAAGAACAGCTGGATCAAAACATCCCTTTTAAATAACTTGTTTGTCCGCATCGTTTCCCTCGTTTCTCTAATTTTTCAAACTTTAAAATGGGTTCTACAAATGAAACTTAAAAATAAACAAATAATCAAAACCCCGTTTACAAATAAAATAAACGTTGACCTTTCAAAATCGATTACGAATCCTCCATCCTTTAAAACGCTAAAAAATTTGAAAAGTTGTACACAACCCAACCCTAAGAAAATATGGAAAATTTTTCACAAATTTAAAGAAAACCCTAACGTGAAACAAATGGATTATTCCTTTCAAATATATGTATACGTGTATGGACATAAAAATAAAACACCAATTCTCACATTATTAATCAAAAAAAAAAAAAAAATTAAAAAATAAAAAATTAAACAAAACTATATGTAAATTAAATAGAAAATATACAATTAATAATGTTTAATTCCCCTCTTAACAAATTATTGTATAAAAACAAAATAGTAACACATACATAATAACACAAATAAATAAAATAAAAAAACTAACTTTGTTTTGGAAAATGTATGTATCTAAAAGAAAATAGTCTATAATAAAAGAGAAAATTAATAAATAATACAACAGTATTAAAACTCGGGAGATAATAAGTAAAATATAACACAAATAAATCTTTAAATAGTTTATATTATGAAGAGAATCTCCCCAAATTCATACTATTAACACACAAATGATGAAACAAATATTAACTCGCTCAATAAAATAATTTTGTAAATATTATACAATATTTTAATTAATTGCCATTAACTTAAAATTTAAATAAATGAACAAAATTATTTAATTAATAAATGATCTTAATTTGTAAATAAAAAACATATATAATTCTAAGTTAAAAAAAAAAAAAAATGTTTAACTAAACAAAACAAAATCTATGAAATAAACAATTTTAAATAGAAATATAATAATTTCAAATAACTATGTAACATTCTTCGATTAACCAAATTACATCTATCCTAAGAAAAATAAGGAACTAACATTTTTTAGTTAACTCAAAACAAACTTAAAAATTTAGAATTAAACCTTTCTTAAAATACATGGAAAAAAAACATAAATATGGTCCTCAAAATGAAACATAAATATATTCTGGAGATAATGTAAATCCTTATATAATACAAAAGCTGTAATACAATACATTATTACGACTTACTTAATGTTTATCCGTATATATTATCACGAATTGAATTTAATATTTTATTTAAAATAACCTTGGTTTCATAAAAATAATTCACAATTATTATTAAATATATTGAAAAAACAAAAGAACACTGTAAATAACATTATTGATATATGTAACTTAAAAATGTACTTATATACACGATAAGAAAAATGGTGAATGTAAGCCTATAGTTTAACACATAATCATAGATTTTCTAAAAACATAACAAAATACTGAAGAACGCTCTACCGTAAGCTACAGAATTAACACAAAATATTGAATAATATGTAAAAACAAGAACAAACATTTAAAAAAGTAGCAACCAATTGTAACTACAATGAAAATTTAAAGTAACCATTATAATTTGAAATCCAAATTATGTAACGAATCATGATGACATCGCCCTTCACCTTTTATCGCGCCACTCCTAGAAAATGAATCTCTTACAGATTAATTTTTTTTTGAAGGAGGGGAGGATGTAGTGCTCTGAAAAGCCTTACCATCTCTTTCCCCCACACCTACATCCAAATCCTAGCAGTAATACACTAAAACCTAAAATTCAATCAAAACCCGAAAAAACCCAAACTAGATCCAAAATTCGCAATAAACGAATCAAACATCCGTTTATCGCTTAACATTTACCTCCACGGCATAATTTAATCTAAAAAACTAAATTAAAATCAAAATTCACAATAAACGAATCATATATTCGTTTATCGTTTTGCATTTGCCCCACGGCATCATCTAGATTCAAAAACCAGAGATACGTTATCTCAATTTGGTAAAATCCATCAAATTGAACAAACAAAAACCCGAATTCCTTTACATATCGACATCTGCACAATAGTTTCATAGGAATTCAGGAAACTGAATCCTTATCTTAAATAAACACTGAGCATCTCACTCAGGATTCCAAAATCGGGATTTTTGTAGGAAATTGTGTATTTTCGAGATACAAATTTCGATTTGGTTTCACTTATAAGGGCGATAGATTTTGTATTCGAGGTTCACTCCTGGATATACATCTGACAACTGCAGTGGCAACAAATTACGTTTATTTGCTGAAATCATACGACTTTCAACACATGAAATTATTAATTAATTGAACACTATCCAATTTGGCAATGTAACGGAGTTGTGAATTTCTTTACAAGTGAGCTTTAAAAAAGTTTTGTGTTTAAAAAAAAAAAAAAAAAAAAAAAAAAAAAAAAAAAAAAAAAAAACTTGTGAGTGTGAACGAGAAACAGGACGTTTGGTTTGGACATTTTCAATTTAATTTATATTTCTTCTTTTATATTTTATTATTTGTTTTAATCTTATTATCTTTAGGTCCAAATATTCTTAATTTAATTTATATTTTCTAAATTTATATTTTTACTATTTTTTGTTTGTTTTAGGTTGATTGTTTCCCTTCTTGGTTTTTGTTGTTCCTCTTTTCTTTTCCTTGCGCCCCACGCGTTTCTTGTTTCTTTTTCGTGCCCGATGTTTGCGTACCCGCAATAAATGGACACCTGTTCTTCTCGTGGTGTGGGCCATCAGCCCGATCAGGGCATGATGGCTCTCATAAACAGATTAAGGGAGGACCTCGAGGCTCTCAAGGCAGAGAACGCTGCCTTGAAAGATAAATTGTCGCGTCTGGAAGCCGCACCACCCGCATCCCCATCCAGTGCCAGTTCGGTGGCTTCCGATTCGGAATCGGAGCTCGAGCCCGAATTGGAGAGCGTCGCTGAGAGCTCTGACGACTCAATGGACGACGGTGAATCGCGCACCCCCACCCCAAACTCATCTAGGGCCCCTAAGCGGAAAACACCGCTTCCAATACTAAACTACGAAGGAGGACCCTCCAATAAACGTATGGCCACCGGCTGCCCCCCAACACCACCCCTACCATCATCATCAGCTGTCCGCAAACAGTTGTCGAACCCCGCGATAACACCAACTCATGTGAGGGTCGTACCTCCGCAGGAGCCTTGCCCACCGATTATTAACCCAAAACCAAAGGCTGCTTGTGTTCCCAACACTGTTCAGCCAGAGGTCGGGGGCCGCCCACCTGTTTCTAAGAAGAAACAGCAACCCGGGGTCTTTGCACGAGACCTCAATTTAAAAAATTTCGTCGGTGACATGAACCGGCTAGGAATTTCTAACTTCAAGGCAAAGACCTTAAGCCCATCCCTAAACAAAATCATCGCCTACGATAGGGAAACCTATCGCACGGTTAACGACAACCTCAAGGCCAAGGAGGTGAATTATTACACCTTTACTCCGGCCGACGAAAAGTCGAGGACAATCCTTTTAAAACGAGTCGCTGCCTCTTGGGAAAAGCACGACATCGTAACTGCTCTTGAGGCAACATTTCCTAACGTCAAATTCATTGACGTCAAAAGATTCTCTCCCCCACAGCGGTTTGTGAACATCAGACCGCAAAGATACACCAAGCTGAACATATGGCAGCTTCTCCTTGCCCCAGGAACCGACATAGATTCCATAATACGGACAAAGTCGCTTCCAACTTTGCATCAGCAAGTTGTCTTCGAGATATTTCATAACAGAGAAATACCTCAATGCAGACGTTGCCAACGTTTCGGGCATGTCTCCCGAAACTGCAACATGGGTCGCCGTTGCGTTCGTTGTGGAAAATCCCACGATATTGGCAATTGCGAACTTCCGCTGGCGAAATACGATCCCGCAACAAATGTGCAGGATGAAACAACACTGCCAACTTGCTGCAACTGCGGCAACAAAGGGCATCCGGCCAGTTATAGAAATTGTCCTAAATATAAGGAAATTAAACAAAGATCCAAGGAGACTCGAGCTAAGCAAACAGCCAAGTCAGACTTCGGAAAACAGGCCACACAAAACCTCATCCAAAATGGATTCACATTTGCCGACATGCTTAGGGGTCAGCAGGCAAAGAATATAACAACTCTTCCAACTTCTCCCCCTCAAAAACATATTCAAGTCCCTAAACGAGCCCCGGTAAAGGCCAACAGGACGCCTCAAATTCAAGCGGTGGTGCAAAAGCCTCCGAGGGGGCAATCTTCAATGCTCGAGAAACTACTTAGTTTCTCCCGCTTAATTGAGGATATCCGACCCCGATATGAGAAACTATCAACCGAGGCAGAGAGGGAGGCACTCCTTTTCACTGCATATGCAAGACATACCCTCCACAATGGATTCCAAAATTAAAGTTATCCTCTTAAATGTCAACTCCCTTGTTTCGCATTCCAAGCGTATGATAGTCTCTGACTTCATAAAGGAAAACCGGGCGGACGTGGTACTTGTAACCGAAACTAGGTTGCACCCATGTCACCGTCCCGTATTCCCAAATTTCTCCATGATTCGAAGAGATCGAACCCTCACTGGCGGTCCCACCATCAACGGAGGTGGAACTTGTATACTGGTTAATAGCGGACTTCGCCATGAACCTATTGACCTCCCACACCTAGAGTCCATAGAGGTATCTGGAGTTGAACTGCATGTGGCTAGTAATGGTAGAGTGAATATATACTCCGTATACCACTCGCATAAAACCAATAATGGCCCCATTAATCCCGAAGATATCGGCAAACTAATAAGGACCTCAGGGCATACACCCTTCATCATAGGCGGCGATTTTAACTCCAGACATCCCCACTGGAACAACTCTGTCTCTTGCCCAAATGGCACAAAACTGTACCAATGGTACACCGCAAACAGGTATGCCCTCAACTTCGAAATAGTTGCACCTACGGTTGGTACTCGAGGTAACTCAATTCTGGACATATTTATTGTGTCCAAAGACCTACTTCCACAAATCACTCCTCCTCAAGTTTCAGCGGGTGTATCTGACCACAACGCTGTGACCACATTCTTTCGCGGCTATCGAGCATCTCGGGCTCACATCAGATACATACCCGATTATGGGCGGACAAATTGGGACAACTTCAATATTACATTGAACGATAAACTCCACCAATTCTCTCTTCCCACTGACAGGAACCTAACGACGGTTGAGATAAACAACGCTGCAAAACGACTTCACGAGATTCTAGTTGAAACTTCGGAGACTCATGTCCCGAAGTATAAACTTGAAAAGACCTATCAGATCGCCCAGGACGACCTCACTCTTCGTCTCATCCGGGAGCGTAAAAAGTTCTGCAGAATGAGATATCGTCACCGCTTTACGCAAAGGGAGCCATTATTGCGATCCATTATTCACAATATTGGTACACTGATAAAACAGAGAATCCAAAACAATCGTACCCGACAATTGGAAGACAAGCTGAAGGGTATTCAGGTGGACCAGAACGTTTATAAAAATGTTAAAAAGATATGTGGCTCTTCCCGCATCACTGGGCCAATTATGCACAATGGTGTTGTTGTCAATAACGACACCAATAAAGCAAATATCATCGGAGAGACCTTCGAAAACAATCACAAACTCACTCTCCAAGATGGCGACGCGGAAACTAATGCAATCGTTAGTTCAGAGGTCCACAGTAAGTTGGACGACTTCAACGAGCCAATTGTTGTCTTTAACCCAACTAACAGTGCATACTTCGATGACACACGTGATAATGGTCACGGTTTCACCACACCAAATACCCTACAGACTCTGGTTAAATCTCGACACCCTAAGAAGTCACCTGGTATCGACAACATGTCGTACCACTCGTTGCGAAGGCTTTCTGCCTTATTCTTTATAAAGCTCTCCATTCTGTTCAACCATGCTTACAACATGGGATACTTTCCCCAAGCTTGGAGGCACGCTATTATTTGTCCAATAGCAAAAGTTGGGAAACCAACATATCACCCCTCAAGCTTTCGCCCTATCTCGCTTCTCACTTGCATCAGCAAAATATATGAAAAATTCATATACGAGAAGCTAAATAACTTTGTCAGTGCCAGGCACCTAATACCTGATTTCCAATTCGGATTTCGAAGAGCGCACAGCACCACTATGGCTCTCAATTTATTTCAAAACCACGTCTGCGTGCGGCTCTTTAATAAGGAACCCACCGTTGCGGTAAGCCTAGACATTGAAAAAGCTTTTGATACGACTTGGATCGAAGGTCTCGCTTTTAAACTACTGAATACTGGCCTCAGTAGAACGCTATGTAGCATCATCTACCAGTTCGTTCGCAACAGAACCTTCCAAGTTAGAATGAACGGAAAGCTTTCCCGAACTTTTCACGCCGCTGCAGGCGTACCACAGGGCTCCATTCTAGGCCCCATCTTATTCAATATTTACACCTCCGATATTCCCCGCCCTGTGGACGGGAGAGTAAACCAAATATGCTATG
Source organism: Microdon myrmicae (assembly GCA_963931805.1). NCBI lineage: Eukaryota > Metazoa > Arthropoda > Insecta > Diptera > Syrphidae > Microdon > Microdon myrmicae. Next base: position 165,595,880 of record OZ007499.1, read on the forward strand.
CGGATGACGTCCTGGTGTACACGTCAACCAAAGGCCCTAACCTCGCAACAAATCGACTCAACCGTCACTTGGACGAACTGTATCAGTATTACAGTCGATGGAAAATACGACTTAATCCATCCAAAGCAGTAGCCATAATTCTGAGTAGTAAACACTCCCAACCTACTTCTCGATATTCACAGAATATTCGAATAAAAATGGGAGATACTACGATTAGACCACAGGACAAGATGAAATATCTCGGGGTCACTTATACCCCAAAAATGAATTTCATCAAACATGTGACCCACATTCTCCAAAGCGGCCTCGGTCGGTCTAACCAACTGCACAACATCTTGAAGTGGGGCAACAAAGTTGACACCAAAGTTAAGCTTCTCTGCTATAAGCAGCTAATCCGATCTGGAATATCGTACGCCTTTCCCATATGGTCCTGCATATCTTCGGCTCAAATGGAAAGACTTCGGGTTTTCGAAAGGAAACTCCTCAGAAGATGCACCAATCATTCTAGAAGGCCTGACGGTCGTTATTACCCCAACTCTCACCTATACGAAGGCGCCTCCATTACCCCTATCGACGAGTACTTGCTTCAATTAGCATATAAGTACCTCGAAAACATTCAGAACAGCGAGAACCTACTTGTACGGGACTCTTGCGTTCTTGACCCTTCTCTCTCTCGATCTCTTCGGATCAAACCCCCACAATTTCTTCTTCAGTATAAAACTGAAGAAAGCACCCTTCCCAACAACATTCCCCTCTATAATAGAGGATTTCTGGACCCATCCCATAGAGTCTACAATTAACAAACCAACACACGAACGCACAGTACAAGACGGCACAAATACAAACATACACACCGACCAAAGCGCAGATTATCAGACGCCAAAGACGTGATCTGCGTTTACTACCGCACCCAAGACCCACCGGTCTTGTAAGATTTCTTTCCCACCATCCCGCTATAAAAGTAGTTAGAGAACACTTGGACTAACACTGTCCACACTATCCTTGGATACCCCCCCTTTTTTCTTCTCTTTCCAGATGCCCCGAGACCGAGCCCAATATCCTCACGGATGTGGGTGATTCTGGTTATCGCAAGATGACCAGAAGTCAGAGACAAGATGAAGGACACATATGTCCTGTCTCGCCAAATTCGGCCTTCTCGCCACATTTTTTTTTTTTTTATTCGAGGTTCAGTCTCAATTGGCGTTCTAGATGTAAGGACGCCAGAAAATAAATTAATAAAATAAATTTAAAATAAAATAAAAAGCATTTTATTGGGCCTGGCCGATTCTTCCTACTCGACGACCGGTAGCTGCTCTTCCCTCGAGGTCCGGGGAAGCACGGCGGCAACCGCAACGGGTCCCCTCGGGAGCGGTCTTTAAGAGATCTTACGTCCTTTTCAGGATAAGAAGACACGCTACCTGAGAGAAGGAACACTACACTGTGACCACTACGGAAACCGAACTGAAAGTTTGGTAAGATGTTATTGTCTTCCACAAAACGATCAATCCCTTCCTTAATGATTTTTTCTAAGAGCTTACTTAGACAGCTAAGTAGACTAATAGGTCTGTAGCTTTCGGGGCTGTTCTTCGGTTTGCGGGTTTCGGGATAGGTATTACTTTTGCTGTTTTCCAACAGTCCGGAAAATAACAATTCTTAAGACAAGCGTTGAAAATGAATGTTAAATAGTTACTTGCAGCAGGTGGAAGTGCTTTGATTAATTTGTTGTTAATATTATCGAGACCCGCGGCCTTTTTTGATTTCGATTTTTTTATCAATTCTTTAACTTTGCTAATATTAGTTGCGTAAGTACTTTCAGCTGGTGTTTGAGAAAGTACATAGATAGTGTTAGCAACTTCAGCTTCAGTATACGCGTCGCTTAGATGCATAGATATGGAGTGGTTCTTACTAAACGTGTTAGCAAGTAGGTTCGATTTCTCCACTGAAGAAATAAACAACTTGTCGTGAACTTTAAACGGAGGAATACTGGACCCTCTCTTTTTCATAATTTTTGATATTTTCCAGAACGGTTTGCTTGCTTTGCCAAGAGAGGAAAGGTGTTTATTCCAACACTTGTTCCTATATGTTGAGATTTCGTTTTTTATGATATTATTTAAGACTTTAACATTAACCAGAAAACAATCGATTCTATAACGCAGCCATTTTCTTCTTTCAGAGTTTCGTAGCCTAATCAGATGTAAGATATTTTCAGGAAGCGGTGCCTTATCAACTGGAGCAGTGGAACATTTAGGTATCGCAAGATCGGCCGCTCTATTGATAACAGAAACAAAATTGTTACATAGGATATCAATGTGCTCGCTGCAGGTTATAGAATTTAGGCTGGTATCACCTAGAACCAAGTTCGTGTTTATATATGATTTATAACAATTCCAGTTGGCGGCGGAATAGTTGTGGTATAAACTGGTACGATTTACAACTACTGTATGATTCACTGTGAGGCTGATCGGAAGGTGGTCTGAACTTAACGCATTTAGAGTTAATGGTACTGTGCAGTAATTTGGAATATTAGTGATATATAGATCAAGAGTTGAGGGGTTCTTGTTAGCACTCGCTGGGATATAGGTGGGGAGAAGTGGATAAAGTATGGAAAAACTTGGGCTGGATTCAGCAACATCTAGTAAAATGTTACCCCAGCTATTTGCCCTAAGACAATTCCACGACTGATGTCTGCAGTTTAGATCACCGCCAATAATTACCTTGTTTCGAGTGTTGACTCTATACAATTTTTGCAGATCACGCTTAAAGTAAGTAGATTTCTCAATGTTTCCATTTCCACCAGAGAAATAGACCGAAAAAAGACTCACCTTGGAGTTATCACTTAATGTTACATCTATACTAATTTCCTCAATTAACTTAAGGTGCAATGAAGGACGCAAGGAATGTTCTATACATTTTTTCACAACAATGGCGACACCTCCACCACTAGCATGTACCCTGTCTAGGCGATAACATATGTAATTTTGATGTGAGAAAGAAATGTCTTGTTTGAGCCAGGTTTCTGAAACAAGTGCAATGTCAATATTAAAATTTATCAAGAAACTAAAAAATTCATGCTTTTTGTTTTTGATGCTTCTCGCATTCCAAGTTATGATGTTAAGAGAGTTTCCGAGTATATGTACTTAATAGCTAATGAAGTAATGACGTTAAATTGGTCAGCTTTAGTTTGACAAGCACTAAGCTTGGTTACAACTTCATTGAGAAGAGAGTTTATCTCGCTAAATGAGAACAAGTTATCATTAGTTATAGTTTCAGACGGGTTTTTCTTCGTGTGTGTCCTATCACTGTTGGAAGGTTGCTCAGTTTGATGGAGGCCAGAAGCCCAGGTGGATGAAGGAAGTGAAGGTTGACGCACAGATCGGGGTAGTGGAGGAAAATTATCAATGGATAATCGGTCGGGCACTGGCTGCTGTTTGTCACTCGGAGGCTGTAGGAAGGTTGTATTTCCTGTACCACGTCCGCGTGGGGATAGTTTGCGGCGAATGTCTATGTACTGCTTTCGGCTTATGCATTCTGGATCGGTGGATTTATGTGGCCCACTACAATTTGCACACTTGATGACCTCATTCGTTTTGCAGTCGGATGTTTATGGTTTTCCGAACATATTGCACAGAAGCTATTTATATGACAATGCATCGAGCCGTGACCATAAAGCTGGCAATTGTGACATTGTGTGACCTTACCTGGATTATGTTTTTTAAAGTCCCAGCGAACGATGGTTTTGAACAAGGTGGAGTAGTCCGTTTTAGTTCGTTTAATTTAACAGTACCGCGTTGAATGTAGACGATGTACAAGTAGTGTTTGTACAGGGCTTTTGTTGACGGATTTAATGTGATGGTTTTAACATCTAGGCACTTAATCCCGAGTGCAATTAGCTCATTTTTCACTATATCGTTGCTAATTAAGTCTAGCCCGGATAACACTACCTTTAATGGACGATTTTCCTTACGTGAGTGGGTGAAAAACTCACATTTTAACCGTAAGAGTTCGGTTCTGATTTTATTATATATGTCCATTGTTGGGGCACATATTTTTTGCCCAAGCGAAATGTTTTTGATTAAGTATTTGTCTATCTTAATGTTGCTCAAAATATCACGCACTTTAGCACTAGTTGATTTTAACACCACAATTGGCGGAACGGTTTCTTTAGGAAGTTCTGCGCACTGTTCGTCATTGGTCGGATCCATTTCAGGAGAGTCTTCCATCAGACTTTGAAGTGGTTGAAAAAAGTTAGTGTTTGAACACATTTTAGATTTTTCTAGAACTTCATTGTTCACTTTTGAAAGTTTATCAGGAGGAGTTTGGCCTCCAATAACGGGGTCGTAACGCAACCGTTTGCGCTTGATTTTATTTAATAGGGGCCATAACTTAACGGTTATAACACTTGTTCAAATTTTTGTATGCGGAAAACGAGGCAAAGAAAACAAGATAATGATAATTAAATTGTGAAAATTATTGTGAAAAATAACGGTTGATTAAGATAAATAGCACGAGCAAAACTGTGAGACAAGTTGTCTGTTTGAAAGTCAGCCAGGTACTGACCAGAGATCATTATCTCTATCTGGAAAAATTCTTAATAAATTGAACAAACAAAAACCCAAAACCAGATACATATCCACATCTGCGCAATGGTTTCGTAAGAATGCAAGAAATTGAATTGTTATCTTAAATAAACATTGAGCTTCCCACTCAGGATACCAAAATCGGGATTTTTGAATGAAATTGTGTATTTTCGAGATACAAATCTCGACTAGTTTCTCTTTATAAGGGCGATGGATTTTGTATTCGAGGAGCAGTCTCATTTGGCGTCCGAAGTGGTAGGACGCCAATAAACTAAATAAAATTATCAAATAAAAAAATTAAATAAATAAACTGAATACTGGAAATACAGGTGATTTTTTATTGCGCTTGGCCGATTCCCAGGCCCATATTTAACAACCGGTAGCTGCTCTTCCCTCAAAGTTTGAGGAAGCACGGCGGCAACCGCAACGGGTCCCCTCAGGAGCTCCCTGAGAGAAGGATCACTACACATTCCCCTTTTCTTTTTCAGATATCTCGAGACCGAGTCGAACATTATGGACAGATGTGGGTGATTCTAATTGCGGCAAGATGAGCAGATGCCAGAGACACAATGAAGGACACATTTGTCCTTGTCCCGTTTAGATCGACATCCCGCTACTTTTCTTTTAAATTTCTTTTACTCACCTTTCAGCATCGAGGTTTGAAGCCATTGTATTATACTTAAGTGGAAAGTCCTACCTGATATATTTTGTTGATATCTGCAATTGTTAATTTACGTATTTATTTAAGCATAATGCCTTGGCCAAACATGTCAAAAGAGTAAGACTAAATCAACGCTATGGAATAGCAAAATTAATTCGATGGAATCTTTTTAAGACCGCTTAGATAAAGCTTACCCTATGGGATAGCAATATCTTCAATATGCTAGTATGCCAAAATCTAGCTAATGCAACGTCTTCGTATGCAACAAATTACCGCATCGGCTTACTCTACTTTATGGTAAGATGTGGACCAGTTGCTGCGAAGACCATATTAATCGTTCATAGTTGAAAATAGTTTAACGTAATGCGTAGATTTAGGTGCAAGGTATATAGTCGTTCAAAGCTGAATTCTGTTCTCAGCATCATATCATACAACACGAGCAATGGAACTCATGGGAGGCTAGGCGCAGCACTTTCAGTATATTCGTCTATATCCTCCGGTCTTACAAATCGAAATCGCTCCATAATTGGGACGATCTCCAGTTAGATATATACATAATAACCCTACCAAATAATTAAATTAAACATTAATAACATAATGTAAACACCTCTGGAGTAGTGATAGTCCTCGTTCTTATAGCATTCCCTATATCCTTTTCCAGCGATTGTACTGATTGTATTTGTGAATCTACAGACTGTTTTGTCTCCCCTTTTCTCGTTAATCCAAATCGAATTTACAAAAAATTACTGTAGACTATACAAAGGTTATGAAGCTGCTAACACAGCTAATTCCCATCTTCTTTGGGGAACGCTACACACATTTAGCTGGCGAACTCCACACATTGGAGGGTTTTGAATTGTCTCCGAGTGAAAGAGCGCAATGTTTTCCTGCAGATCTTCCCTACCAGGTTGCTAGGGGAAGCATCTGCATTGTTTGCGTCCACTCCGTATTCATCTTTTCACAAATAGAGGATCTGGTGGGGAAAGTTTATCAGCCAGTAGAAAGCTACGTGGATTTAGTCAATCAACTACTGGATACTAGACAGAACTCAGCGGAAGCTGTCATCTTGCTCCAAATACGTTTGAAGCAAACGTTGGAAAGGTGCAAACTGGCAGCGGAGAAGAAATATAGCTCCGCGTCCGCCGAGGCTATAAAAGTACAGTTAGACCACTTAGCCAGGAGTGTGTATAGAAGTGGGCTTTTAAATCCATACTTTCGTCAATTTATATTATTAATGGACGGAGAACCACATGACACTCTAATGCAAAGGACGTTAGAGTTGGAAGAACTCCTAAAACCGCAGTTGAACTCACTCTCTTCTTCGCAATATTCACCGATATACCAGCCTTCTCTCTTCGAGACAACCCCAACCCCACAGATATTTAACCCCATTACAGGCACAGAGGTGGGTCCTCCACAGATGGAGCTTACACCTAATTCTCCTGAACTCAAAGTAGTTTCCTACACACAACCCATTACACAAGAGATTCCACAATAACAGGAGCCAACACCACAGGCCGAGCGAGTAATACGAGTAACACAAAATTCCCCCATCATCAAAGTAACCTGCAGTTACTGCCACGAAAGGGGGCGACTCCATGCTCGTCAATAACCAGCGTCCCAACTGTCCAGCTACCGATAGATGTAGGTGTTAAGAATAACACAACTTTAGTAGTGAACACCGGCGCTAAGATAAATCTGATTAGCATAAGTAGTCCCAACGAATTAGACGCTAAGATTAATCGGTGAGAGGCTTGCAACTTACAGACACCGTTTGGAAGTATCCAAAGCTTGGGAAGCTGCAAGGTGAACTTGCAACTGAAAGGTAGGTCTAAACTTCTATACAAGCTCCAAGTAGTAAGTGAAGCAACCCCAAGACAAGGCCAATATTTTCAGGTTACACCTAACAGGCAAAGATGGAATCCTAAGGAGTTAAGTGGTCATAACAAATCTGTTAGTCAAAGAACTGACATTTCCTCAACAAGTCCATTAAACTCGCTTACTAGCTGCTCGCAAAGTGAGCAAACCAAAAGCTAATGAAAAAGCCCATAACACCCGAACAAATTACAAACCTCAATGAGATTGCTACTTTACTCAAGGTTTATCATAATTCCCCTTCCGGTGGACATCAGAGCGTCACCATATCGTATAATAAAATACGGCAAAGGTACTGGTGGCGTTCCATGCTCTCCGATATTAGGAGACATAAAAAGCAGCGTGAGGAATGCCGTTAATTAAAGGCAACTACCTGCTCCGGAAGTAAAACGAAACCGCAATCGCTTCATGTCATGTCATGGCCCCTTTCTCATTACAGCAGTAACTGGGCAGACAATACGACCATCACAGTTAGTCAAAAGTCAATAATAGTTCACAATAAAAGACTAAAACCTCATTTCTAGATCCCATCCTCAACCTAGTCCCAACCTTCTTCCCACTATAAATCCGACACAATTGCTACCCCCAGAGTGTATTGCAAATTTAAGATTTCTTTGTTTAAGTAGCCAAAATTAAAATTAATAACGATATGGACACAATTAGATGGCAGGAGCAAATGTCAAAAATGTATTAATATTATACTAAATTTCTAACAAAAAGAGAGAAAAAAGTGAAACGAAATCACATACAAAGAAAATGAATCAAATATAGTCCCTCGATGAGGAAGACTATTTGTAAATATCACACAAACATGTTAAATAAGCATTTCAAAAAAAAAATAATAATAATAAAATAACTAGATATAGACGCCTTGTTGGTTTGAAATATCGTTGGAATATGATTACCGAAAAAAAGTTGTCAAGTCCCTATTGGAGAACTCGATATTATAAAACTGAATTTAAAAATAACTAAATTTCATTTTTCACTCTTATAATATAAAATTTAAACAGCTGTCTGTTAAAAACACAAAGAATATCATAAATAAATAGTAACGTATACTGATCCATTATTGTTAAATAATAATATTAATCTAAATAATAAAATAAATAAATAAAAGTAGATGTACCAATACAACTATAAACAAATTTTTAGATATATTATATAACACATAGACACCATCACAATACATATATATATGTGGTTATACCTAGACAGGGGTGTGCTGAAAAATAATAATACTTTACAAATAAGTAAAACAGTATAAACTACAGTCCCATCGCATGTACAAAAATTAAACAAACTCAAAATACATTAAAGGGACAGATATAAATTAATTTTTGTAACCGTCAGAAACACAAACCTCACACTATACCAAACACATTCATATAGGCGCCTAATGAGTATTCTTCCTCTTCCAAGAATAATACTCATTTTATAAGCGGGGGAGGGTCGTTACGCACAAAACTCACCATCCCGGAATACCTACCTCTTTGGAGCTAGTCTCCACCATTAATCACGTATGCATTAAATATCGTGATATCAATTCGATATCAAATTTGCTCATACTGAATTTAACATAAATCCAAGACGTGATAAACGAACCATATGTTCAACACGCAAAATCCCCTGGATCCAAATCTGCGGACCAGATGACCTACCTTCAAGCAGAGGTGTTGAGAATCATAAAATGGGCGTCTGCAATTTCATGATCCTTTAAAGGTTTGTTTTCCCAAATCATTTCCCATAGGCAACATCCTTTTTCATTATCCTTACCCAAGTTAAAACAAACAATTTTCCCCATAAAACGAACCACACTTTCGTTTTATCGCCCGCCGACATTAAGGATCGCAAATGTAAATTAGCAAGATCCTCTGTTGATTGTTCCTTTGCGTTTCCTCTTTTGATCCCAATCCGGGAAAGATAAAGAAAGGCAATGGCGGCTGGCCAAGGGCCATGCAGACAAAATGACATATCCTTCGATCGGCACGAAAAGAGTCTTCGTTCGGTAACGCTAAGGAAAAAGGCATGTACTTGGTTCTAGAAGTTTGACTGAGACGGTCTTCAAGTGGTACACGGTGTGAGTGAGGTTAAAAAGCATAATGTGTTCAAGTGTGTAATAAGAATTATCTGGTCACAGACAGCCGTTTGCGCCCTGTGAGTAGGGCGTTAGACTATACTCACAGCTAAACCTGCTTATCGTAAGAGTCGACTAAAGGTCGAGTGGTAGATGGGGTCCCAACGCACTGTCGCCCAATGAAATACCACCCCATCAAGCTATAGGCCCCGTGAAATGTTCGGGAAAATTCCCTGCCCGTCGTTCGGAGCTTGATTGATGGACCGGTTCGAGAAAAGGTTGGTTTAAGTGGTAGTCGGTCCCAAGCTCAGATACCACCCCGTCATGCTGTACATTCCGCGATATCGTCGAGAGAAATCATCGACGATCTCTCTGATGTGTGGCTGGTGGCCCAGACTGACACGGAGATGGGTCATGATGGTGTCATCTAAGATAAAGAATTCCGGAGGTAAACTAGCTTCCCATTCGGCGCTCCGGGGGGACTATGTCAGGGGGAACAGCATGCAGATATTATGATAAATAACCGCACTTTAAGAGGTGGGTCATCGTGTAATCGGGCTCGCTCTCGAGGCTGTACGCTCGACTCGTAACAGCATTTTATAACATCACGGGCATCGGTTTCACCAATACGAATGTAAACGCCGTTCACCAATATTTGCAAACAGCGAAACCTGATATCCTTGCCCTAACTGAGACACAGGTCGATTCGTCAACCGATTCGACATATCTTCGTTGCTCAGGATACGACTCACATTCGAGATTCCGTTTAAAGGGCGGAGTCCGATCTAGCTTGCCAGAGGATGGAGGCGTTGGAACCAAATAACATGGACATCATATGGTTAAGGGTCGTGCTGAGGAATTCTGTTAAATTTCTTTGTTGTCTTTACCGCTCCCCGAATGACGACCGACCAGCGACATCTTTCGAATATCTTTCAGGTACGGTCAACCGGATACAGATCAACCACCCAGCTTCTGAAATTGTTGTCCTTAGCGATTTTAATGTACACAATTCCGGCTGGTTAGTAGATTCTAACAGAACCGACGAGGCTGGGAGGCTGGCGGAGATGTTCGCTATTAGCCACAACTTGATTCAACTCGTGGAGGAACCAACGCAAGTGCCAGATGCCCGAGGCGATTATGCGAACGCCCTGGATCTGTTTTTGACATCCGAATCGTGTATTTATACCGTAGAGGTTTCTGGGCCACTGGGAAACGCGGATCACTGCTTGGTATCTGTCGCACAAGCGCTTGCATTTCAAGCGAATAACCGGCCTATGTAGCTCCGCCATATGAGTCGGGTACAGAGATTATTCTTCTTGGCATGGAGATCTACATTCCATATTCCACCAAACGAAGTTCATCTGATAAACCTTGGTTTGACAAAAAATGCGAGCAGATTACAGCGGCAAAAAATAAAGGTTTTAAGTAATGGCGCCAATCCCGCCGAGGTGAATAGAACGAATTTTGTTAGGATCAGAAACGCGTGCAACCAGACGATTAATACCGCGAGGAAAGCTCACAACGACCGAGTCACCAATAAATTCCTTCGGTGCCCGACTGATTCGCTCCCCTTCTGGTCAATGGCAAGGGCTATCAGCAGTAACTTCGCTTCCCCCTCTTTCCCTCCGTTGGTGACAGATAGCGGAACGTTTGTCACGAATTCAAAGGATAAAGCTGATATGTTCGCGAATTTATTTTTCGCGAATTCAAACCCCGACACCGGTCTCTTGGAGCCAGCTGTGATCGCGGCGGTTCCATTCGGGATGTGAGATTTCGTCCTCGCACTATTCAACGCATTCTACCTGAACTGGACTGAAGGAAGGCAACCGACCCGGAGGGAATACCAGCAATGGTCCTTAAGAGCTGTGTTTCAGAACTATCGCCGGTTCTTGGCAGACTCTTCCGCTTATCTTATGCACGGGGAACCTCTCCTGCCTGCTGGAAGACTGCTCGAATTCAGCCAATCCTAAAAAGGGGAAAAAAGTGTCTCCCACAAAATTAGCGTCCGATAGCATTACTGTTATGTTATCTAAGGTGGTGGAAAAAGTCATTAATACCGAGTTAATTAAGTATTGGAGTGCAACGGACTTCTGAATGATCGTCAATACGGATTCCGTGGCAGGCGGTCGACGGGAGACCTATTGACACTTATCACCGATATATGGACATCTGCAATTGAGCGGCGTGGTGAGTCAAGGCTATCTCCGAGGCTTTTGACCGCATCTGGAACGGGGTATTGTTGAGCAAACTTCGTTCATATGGACTTTCCCAACAGCGTTGCGACTGGACGAGGAGCTTCCTTGAAAATCGATCGATCCGGGTTGTTGTGGACGGCGAGTGTTCGGACCTGTATCTTGTTAATTCGGAGGTGCCCCAAGATTATATTTTGGCTCCGACCTTGTTTTTGCTTCACATAAATGATTTGTTGGAGACAACGGATAACAAAGTGTTCAGTTTTGCGGATGATAGTACGCTTGTTTCCTCCTTTTCGAGTGTTCGCCCGGTTGGTGCATCAACGTCTCACCAACTGAGATGGAAACAGATTGACTCTTAAATTGATCTAGATAAAGTCCTGCAATGGGGAAAGTCCAATCTCGTCGATTTCAATGCAGCTTAGACATAATATACAACATTCACAAATAAGAGTGGATCATCGGTTCCACAGCTGATGATGAATGGCCGGGCTCTCGAATCTCTGGAAGGCTTGAAATTGCTCGGTGTCCCACGATCTGTGGGAATGTGTCCTGGCATAAACATGTGTCGAGCATCGCCAGGTCAGCCTCAGGAAAACGGAGCTTTCTTTTTGGAGCCAAGAACTGTTTTACTCCGCCCCAAATTCTTCTTCTGTATAAATCTCATATCAGGCCCACACTCGAATATTGGTCCCATGTTTGGAGCTCTGCTCCTAAGCATACGCTCGACCTACTTGAGAGCATACAGAGGCGATCGGGTCTCGGCGCTGACGTCGGGACTATAGTCGCTATCGCATCGAATGCGCGTAGCCGACCTCTGTCTGTTTTACAGATATAATCACGGGTACTGTTCTTCGGAGATTCTTGGTATTGTTCCACGCAATTCGGCTTATATGCGCTCCACAAGACAATCCGACGGATCGCTCCAGTTTGCGATTCATCTCCCGACGGCGCGAACATCCCTGCATTACAATTCGTTCCGTGTGCGTAACTCCTTCCCCGGGCGAGTGTTTTCGGAGCGCTACAACCTTCAACTGTTCGAGAAGAACTGTAACAGTTATTTGGTGGCATCTCGGGGCGCCCACTCCGCGCTATAGGTTCGCCTCTCCCGAGAGAAGTAATAAAAAAAAGAAACAAACAATATCGTGAGAAGATGGAAACAGTACATTGATATTCTGCTCAATGTGCGGACCCATCAAGTACAAATGAATGCATCAGACGTACGTACAGCCGATTCTCATGTCCCAGAGCCCTCTCTTTACGAAGTTATAGACGCAATAAATCGATTGAAAAACAACAAGACTCCCGGAGTCGACTGCATACTGGCAGTGCTTATGAAGCATGGAGGAGAGGCAGCAGCTCGAAAGATCCACCAACTGGCAAAAGGATATATGGGATAAATAAGTCACTCCGGAAGAATGGAAAACCTCAATAGTCGTCCCCATCTTCAAAAAACGCGACAGATCTGACTGCGAAAACTACAGGGGAACATCATGGCTCCCAACCGCGAGAGAATGATATCTAATGTCATACTGGCGAGAATCATACCGTACGCAGAAGAAATACTGGGAGACTACCAATGCCGATTCCATACAAACCGGTCAACGAGCGACAAAATGTTCACAGTAAGGCAATTTCTGGAAAAGAAGTGAGGATACGGAGAGACGGTTCACCAACTGTTCGTTGAGCCTACCACCCAGTCGCAAGGCAAAGACTTTACCATATTGTAACATAGTTGAGCTGGGAGTCCAGAACAAATATGACGCCTTCAGTCAAATTTGCATGAACGAAAATAAAGGGGGTGGCCTCCCACCATGTCTTTTTAACCTTGTGCTCGAGTATGTCATCAAAAAGGTACAAGACGATAACATGGCCGGATCATCCCTGAATGGGGTCACAAAAATCCTCGCATATGCGGGTAACATCGCCGTTTTGGGCGATAACCTAGAAACTGCAAGTAAAAACAGTGAAATCATCATGCATGCGGCAGAAGATGTGGGCCTAGAAATAAATGAAGATTAAACATGATATATGAATACCGGGAAACAGGTGGGCCTCAGGGAACACACATAAACATCAGAGGCGAAACATTTGAAAAAGTTAAAGAACGGCCAGTAATGAAATGTCGAAGGAAATCAACAAAAGACTGCATTCCGGCAACGCTAGTTGGCACGTAGTCAGTGAACTGCTGAAATCCAAACAGCTAACACGTAATATAAAGCTCCGCGGGCTCTCACAAAAGGGGAAGAAAACAAATTCCGCGTATTCGGGAATAAAGTTTTAAGGAGTATCTTTGGCGGTAAATATGACGAAGAGGTAGAACAATGAAGGAAACAACAACCACGAATTGGAAGAGCTATACCGCAAACCTACAATATTGAGAGTCATCAGGAGTTTGGGGGTATTTGGAGTTATGCCAAGCGGAGAAAAATAGAGTGCATCGTTCGTGATTCTCCCACAATACTTTGGGTGTAAAAGGAGCGGCTGTGAAGAAAATAACTCAGAGTTGCGTTGTAACCAAGCCAAAACGTTACCGAAGGAAAATAAACTACTCTAAGTGTTGGAGACGGAGCACACGACTGCCGACTGGCGGACTGAGCTTCGCACAAATTTTATACTCTGGCTCTCTTTGTTCCTGTGACAACATGCGAACGAGGGAAAGAGGAGAAAAAAGCGAATATAACCAGCAGCAGAGGGAGTTGAAGCAGTACAACAAGCACCGGGCAAGACAACAACACCGCCGATATGCTACATGACACTAATCAGGCCAATGCACATATATGGTTCTCCAGTATGGTTTAACATAGGTCCAAATTTGATGGAAAAGATTCGGGTGTTCGAAAGGAAGTGTCTCAGAAGTTGTCTAAGATGATGTCGGACACCGGAATCGGACTATACAAAGTATTATTCAAATGAGACTTTATATAATCAAGCGTACATAAATAAGATGGATAATTTTATGATTAAATTAATCAGAGGACATATTGCGAGAGCAATAAGCTCGTCCAATGACCTAATTTTCGGGGCTTATTATCCAAACACTCTGTACTATGAGAGCGTGCATCGCAACGGCTTTATTCCACCAGAGGCGTTCTTTGATTTGGACATGAAAGGGCTTATACAGCATAGATACGGAATTCCGCTGACCTAACATGTAAGTAGATCATCCGTAGACGGGCGATTGTGCTACAACCGGGAAGTAACGCGCACCGAAGAAGAGCTCTTGCGCTTCAGTAGGGCTATATCCCGCAGACACCGACACGATAGTTTGGACAGCGTCAACAATTCTGGTGGTTGAATGGCATATAAAGACCTGGATACCAATGTCGGTATAGAATCACAGTATCATCAGCCAGCTTACATAGACTTAGCTTTTCTAGAATTAGGGTAGTATAAGATTTAAGTTAAGTTAAATAAAATTAAAAATAAAAAAAAATTAAGTAAGTTAAATTTTAAGAAAAAAAAACAAAAAAAAAATTCGACACAAAGTTTTTCAAATTTTTCTTTGTCTTTCAAATAATCCTAAGTACCACCACAAAGTTCTGTCGCCGAAAGGCAAATTATACAATTGTTAAGTAATGTTTAGCTTAGAGCGTCTGCGAAGGACCAGTAAGTTATAATATAAGATAATTAAGCTAGAATTTAAGCATTTTTTGTCTAGCATGTAATTTAGAAACTTAGAAGATAAAAATAAAATTAAAAAAAAAAAAAGATACCCCTTAAAACTTTATTCTCGAATACGCAGAATATGTTTTCTTCCCGTTTTGTGAGAGCCCATGTTTCATATCCGTATAGAACAATCGGCATGATTATGGTTCTATAGACCCGGAGGTTTATGTTACGGGATAGCAGTTTGGATTTCAGCAGTTTACTGACTGCGTGTCAACTAGCGGTATGCAGTATTTTGTTAATTTCCTTCGACATTTCGTTACTGGCCGTCAGTATCGTCCCCAGATATTTAAATTCTTTAACTTTTTCAAATATCCGTTCACCATAAACACACTTAACTGAGATTGTTTAAAGTCACTTTATTTTTTTTTAAATTAAAAACACCTCTCCTTATAGATTGCGAATTACTTTTGAGTATATGGACCGTACAGTTTTCCAACACAAAAAAGGACGCCAAATCTCAGTTTATTTTTAACATATATTTATATTGTGTCTTTTGTTATAAAGACACCTCTTTGTTTTCAACACTTTTCCAACAAAAGGGACGCCAAAGTGTAACACTTTTATTTGTATCACGTTTACTTCACAATATATTTTGTATATTAAGGGTACTTACGTGGCTGTGGGGAAGGTTACCTGCTGCTCTGCTATATGGTGATCCTTTTTGTAGTTGTTTGAAACTCATTAATTCTTTATTTCAAACCTTTAGCTTTTTATTCCAAGCAATTTAGGGTTTTATTTTAATTAGTAATTCTGTTCGTTTAAATTATAATACAACTTCTTTTTGTTTTATGTCTATTCTTCAAGTTGAATACTATTTCACACGACAACGAACAACCACTTAATCACACAGACTCTCCACTGACTCTGATCGACAACGACTGACTTTCAAACTCAACTGGAAACTCAAAACTCACCCTCGGACCCAACCAACAGGTACTTTTTTACGATCACCCATTCTCGATCGTACCCTCTCTCATTTTCCCATTTCCACGCCCATCGAGGTGAGTAAAAAACGCAACGAAGAGCATGACGATTACAGGGTTGCTTGGCATTCGCTTGCACGAAAGCGAAACCAATTAGGTGACTTAATTCTGTAAGAGGGGTGTGTGCGGACGGGGGGGGATTATTATGTAACATGTCGAATTTAACTAACGAACAATGTCCTCTCCTTCTGTACGTGTAATATTAAAACAAAACACATGATTCCAGCAAACACAAATTTCTATAGCTAAAACGACACTATTTACTATACTATATATCCCGAAAATCAACCCCACCCCTCCCTTCTTTAAATTTAATCGCAACGGCTTTAGCAAGAGGGATCAAGTCTCCAACTCTTTACAACAATGAAACTTCCCTAGTGTATTAGTTTTGTAGTTCGTAGTTTAAGCTTAAAGTTATCTAATAAACGAGTACTGATTGCTTACATAAAGATGAAATAAAATTTATTATAACAAATGAACATTTCTCTCGTATAATAAATTAGTGGTGTTAAACAATGGAATTTACGACTGACAAAGATATAGAGTACTAGAATTAATATGTTGAATATAAGTCCATGTGAAAATTCAAAGTGACGATTACTTTGTACCACATATATAAAGACATACTTTGGTAAATGAAGTAGATTAAACATGAAGTTGTTTGGTCAGTTCCTTAATCACATATGGTATCAGGAAGAACACACCTAGAGTGTAGCATAGCCATGCAGAACTGCAAAACCATCCGTTATTCACATACTTAAAATAAAAATTATTACATCCATATAAAGTTCTTACCCGCGAACTGAATTGATTCACAATGAAAATACCTATTTCAGTTTATTCAAACACTACCAATTTACTGAGGCAAACATTTGCAAGACTTAAAATGCCCACCCACCTTTCTTTTTCTTTCATATAAACTTTTTATATTTGTTGACTTATCTTTTCATATATCCCACTTCATTATCGCGACAACATGAAACTAAAATATTTTACCTACGATTCCGCTGAAATAAAGTAAATCTCTGTGATCCGCCAGGAAAATGCCATAATACCACCATAATTAACTTTGTCCGGAAAGCCGATCTGACCCAAGCAGAGATGGCAACCTCAAATTTGTGACTCTTTGGAGTCCAGGTTTGTTTACGCCCTTGGATACACAGTAAGCACGTGTTATAGAATCGGATTTGCGGCTTTGTGGCTTATAAAGTCATTAACTTAAAATGCTGCTATTTATGGTAGGTTTTGCAGCCACCTGTGTACAATATTTCCGTGCTCAGTTGTTTGAAGTCAATTTATACCAGTCAAATAGGTGGGGCGCCAATAGCTTTTCAGGGGACCTGTTTTTGTTGTGAAAGCATCAAGCTTAATCGCCAAAAGATTAAATCCAATTTGAGGGCAATATTGTGTCTTTAATTGCAGTATCACCAAACCGCGTGTATGTATCATTATTAGGAAATAAATGGGCACATACACCAGTAGTTGGGAGTATTCAGATAGTCGCATTTGATGGTATATTGTTTAAAGTTGGTGCCGAATTATGCCATCTGGTTTAATCAAATTTTATTAAATTTGCGGTAAGAGTATTGTTAATATAATTTTATATCAATGCAGTCTCACATCGATGTGTTAAAAGATGTTCATTATAGTACGATACCCAACATATAATACATACCTTGCAAATTCGATTCTTGTCAGGTGACTTCTTGCATCTCATAAAAAACCATAAAAATTCTCAGAAATTGACAGTTTTCTTCTTATTTAGCACAAAATCTATTAATGGACAATGCGTTGACGTTGAACTTAGCCATTGTACTCCATTCGTTTCTTCTTGATATAGCTCATTGAGGCAACAGTTCAATGAGTTGTACTTTACAGCTCTATGAGCATTGGGTCGGCCGTACCCTAATTAATAAAAGTAACTTTATGTGCAGTCTTCAACGAAAGAGGGACTTTAGTTAGAGTTGTTGGAAAACAGATTATAAAATATGAAATAGGGTTTGCCATCGTGAGAAACCCTACCAAATCGAGCAATACGCTTATGAAATGGAGATTTGACGTCTTAAAGTACTGTCTGATTTGAGCGATCAATGTTTTTTGTAGTAATTTTTAAATGAGATACGATTTTGTGAATTATATTTTACTAATCTAATACATGGTCTTTAATGTTCTGAATGAGATGTGACGCCAACCAAGTGGCCAATTTCGCCCCTGGCACATATAACAAATTTGCATACTTCTTGTTGTTTCGGCAACTTCGATTCAAACATTGACTTTAAGCATCAAAGCTATGATTGGTTTGTTGGTGTATATGTGGGGGGTTGTAGTATTGTGCCAAGACACGGGCACTCGTTTCACTAAACTCCCACTCAATCTAAATCTTCCGCCGGAAGAAAATAATAACCATGAATATCAAGTAGGTTCGAAGGTAAAGAAATGAAACGCACTGCTTTCGTATTAACTGCTTTATTTTTGTCTTTAACTGGTACCAGTGATTTGGTCTTATATTTAATGTTTAGTATGAACTGATAGTGTATATAGTTTTGTGATTAAACTGAACCGGGGATGTTTCTTTGGGTATTTAACATTAACTGTGTACGTTTTAATCTCGAATTTAACAACAACTATGTACGATCCCGATCGACTCTACGGCACTTGTGCACTCGTTGGATGACGAAATTTGACTCTTCGTGAGCTGGGCGAGGCTGAGCCAACCTCGGTGAGTGGGATGGGTGTCCGCTCATGTCATCGGCGGGGAAAGCAATTTTTCCTTCGCCCCAACGACCAATGAGAAACCGGTTCGCATCCCATTGGAAGGTTCTCATAGACAACGTCCAGATAAGTTGAATGTCTTTACCTCGGAAAGAAAGACAAATGAAACATGCGTTGTGCGAAGGAAAGGAAAAACAAACATGCAACTGGTCAAATATGATGATCGGTCTACGGGCTGGGTGTATTGCCGCCGTACGATAGAGGATAGATTTTTTGATTGACGTTAAGTCAACAGAAACTTTACACACAATGGCTAAGGAATAGAATGGATGGGAGCATGTTTGTTTTAGAAGAAGATAACGAGAGACACGATCATGGGTATGATTGTTTAAATACAATCATGATCGTGTCCAATGGTCGGTTGGTGGCCAATCCTGCGAAATTTAGTTGCAGGTGCTGAAAACCTAATGGACATAGGAACATTGTATGTTTACTCATTGGCCACTGCATACAGCATCAATTCACCTGCACGCAGATTGCCAACGTCTCATCGGTCGATGTGTCGGGTGTGTGTTTACAATAAACAACACTTGAACCCCCTGTAGACAGCCAGCAATGGGCTGTGCTGTATATTGTTGTTTGAACGATCGACTGATGGTTCAGCAGATACGGCAAGGGTTAACATGTCATGCACATGTATGAGAAAATGCTTCTTAGCAATGCGCATTGACATGCTCGAGGATTAATGTCGGTTACATGATGAGGTAAGCAAATTAGATTTCAGGAACATGATGCGTTGGATGCAAGCATACCCCGGGGCGAAAGTTTGATGTCACGGCAAGATGGTAATCTTGCCGTGGGCTTATGTTTTCAGGTGGAAGGTGATGCGGGGTAGATTACGCTGCTCATTTGCAGGCACGTAAAATGACTCTGCATGGTAAGTGGAAGATAGGTTAATTTAATGGGGAATGGTTGGTTCTATGGGAATGCCTTAAAGAACCTCCACATATATTTTTTCCTTTTGGTACACATATAGGAAGAAATCGGTGGTAGCTAATTCAGGGAATCGTGAGGACCGGTCTTTATTATTACTTTATAAAAATTTCCCGCAAAATTCAAACCGTAACCCACAAGATGGACAAGCTGTCCCATCTAAATGGGCATTTAACGGCGGCACTTTTATTAAAGAATATTGTTCTTGAGGAAGCGGGTTATGATATCGCTTGGAAAATGTTGAAGGGTTGCTACGAGAAAGAGCGAATTGTCATCATGACTTACCTCCCACTATCGAAAGGAGAAACCATCAGCGAAGTCAGACATTTACTGGATACTACGCAGAGCATGCTTGATGTTTTGAAGAATATGGGAAGACCAGTTGATAAATGGGATGATTGGATCATTTTTCATCTTACCTCCAAACTCGATACCATAACTTGCAAGAATTGGGAACTGTCGATTGCTGTGATATCGCCATGTCGAAGACTTCGAAGCTGATGGAATTCCTGGAGAAGAGGTTTCGTACATTAATTTCAATGGGCACCAAACTGGAATCAGTCAAGTACAGTGGTTATCCTCAAGCATTGCGCTCATCGATCAAGTCTCATCATCTCTATGTAAGAGACTTCCAAAAGGTGCTCGTTGCGCACTGACAAACACATCATAACGTATTGGCCGTTATTTAGAGAACAATCGACAAGATTACGAAGGGAGCATGTTCAAAAGGCACACTTGTGCTTCAACTACCTCAGGGCCGATCATTCGGCGAAGAACCAATTACAACCAATCGGTGTAAGCAATGTAAGAGCAACCATCACACAATGATACATCAGGCTTTGGGGTTACCATCACCGTGGTCTCCATCGTCATCATCGTCAACAGGAACCTTACATCAAACCAGCAACATCACCTCGCATCATACAATGGGAGAAACTTTCAACAACATTCTTTTGATAACGCCATGAGTTCTGTAACAACGTACGGACGAAACACACCTTAAACTAAGAGTATTACTCGACCAAGGTTCACAAGGTCGATCCACCTCGGAAGGCGCAGTTCAAAGGTTAGGCATCAGAAAGATAAGAATTAGTCTCAACGTTAGTCAGCTGGCATCCTCTCACCAGGGAAGGATTAGGAGTGTAGGTGCAACTCGATCTATACATGTTACAACGTGGATTTATATACTCAACTCAAGCGTTAGTTGTTAGTCATGTCACGAATTACTCTCCTGCCATTGGAATGGAATCACGCACATGGAATCATCTGAATGACTTTCAACCCGCTAACCCATACTAAAACAAGGCAGGTCGCGTTGATCTTGTATTAGGAGCGGACATCATCGGTCAAATCGTCATCGACGGCATTAAACGGGGCCATCTGAAAACCCCATTGGCTCAGAACACAACTTTGAGGTGGAACTTCAGTGAGACACCTACGGCAGAATTGGGTACACGTAGTAAATGCGTGCTGAAAGCGAACCTACCTTTAGGTGGATGAGTGTCGTGTTCCTGCTCAGGTTTGCTGAAAGAACATCGACGCTTTTCCCGTTTGGAACATATTAAAGGAGACGTTTCATCACTTACAAATGACGAAAGAGAGTGTGAAGCTTTTTTCTACGCTACCCGCAAACAGGAAGATTCGGCGCGGTATGTGGTTAGACCGTGGCGTTTTTAGCAGATACACACACGATTAATTGTGAAGAACAACACCACCGAAAACACAAATCGTAAAGATAGCATTACTATCCATGTTGTCTAAGGTGAAGGAAAAGGTCATCAACGCCGAGTTAAATGAGTATTTGCAGTGGAACGGACTTCTTAATGATCCTCAATACGAATTCCGTGGCAGGCGGTCCACGGGAGACCTTTTGACCCTTATAACTGATATATGGACATCAGCGAATGAGGGGCATGGTGAGTCAAGGGCAGTCGCATTGGATACCTTCAAGGCTTTTTACTGCGTCTGGCACGGGGCATTGTTGAGCAAACTTCGTTCATATGGACTTTCCCAGCAGCTTTGCGACGAGGAGCTTCTTCGAAAATCCATCGATCCGGGTTGTTTTGGATGATTTTTTGTAGTCAATGGATAACAAAGTGTAAAGTTTCTCGGATGATAGTACGATTGTTCCCTCTTTTTCGAGTGATCGGCTGATTATTGCATGAACATCGCACCAACTGAGATGTAGAATCGGGATCTAGAGACCATTGAAAACCTATAAATATTTTACTCCGCCACAACTTTTTCTTCTATATAAATCTCAAATTAGTCCCGTGCTCCAAGTCCAGTTATTTGAAACGAAGACAGGGAATATTTCTTGCAGCAACGATCAAAATGGACCACTCACACACTCTCTATTCGAACCGGACATATTTGATTCAATGGTAATTTGGATTTTAGAATTTATTTATTAATTATCACTTCAGTAATTTAATAACAATATAATTTTAAATGCTCCTCAATAGTATACTGGTTAGTATACCCGCGTATCACGCGGGAGACCGGGGTTCGATTCCCCGTCGGGGAGCCTCTGGCGCAAGACTGATGACCTTGCCCGAAAAAAAAAAAAAAAAAAAAAAAAAAAAAAAAAAAAAACATTATGGAAAATTTAACAAGCCTCAGGACTTGCTAAATAAGGCCAAGACCGGTTCCAGGTTGCAGTGCCGATGATGATGATGATGATAATTTTAAATAAATTAGATTAATGAAATGATGACTTTTAATTGTGTTGGGGGAACAAGATTAATTGCCGAACGTATTAAACCATTTTTCAGATAAAAACCGATTCGCTAATGCTGTTTGATTTGCAGGAATTATCTAAATCCTGATCATATGCCAGCAATGTCATATTGTGATAGTAAAGAACTTGACAGCTATATTTTGGAGTAAGTAAACATATAGCTCTGTGCTTTTTTAGAGTATTGTATAAAACTGTAGATAATAATAAACCCTTTTCTTTTTTAATATACAGCTATTGAATTTAATCTATGGACTAGACAACTTGTCTTACCTCAGCTTGATGTACCAGGCGTCATCATCATTTTAATGGCAAATATGCAATTTGATCATAAATGGAGGTGTGAGATGAATTACTACGCTAGAAGAATTATTTCTGTTGAATACGTTTTTCGCCAACGCAAAGTTCTTCGAAGATCGGAATTTCTGATAAAAATGTTTCTTCCACAGGTAGTATATTTTATGGGGTAGTTAAAAGCAACATTAAATACATTATCTCGTAATGCGTTGCGTCATATTTAATTAAGGTACAAATTTCTGCATCCACTTTAAGAAATTCTATTTCTGATGTCAACTATGTCAACTGCCTCTCTATACAAGTGTAAAGAGTAATTCAAGAGACAAATTTATTTTCGAAATCAAACAATTGCGAATGTTCTCAAGTATCCGAATGTAAACAAAACTACGGTCTAGACCGTATATCTTTCTGACCTCTCGAGTAATTAAACTTGATCCTATTCGGTTTAACCGAACCCAATTTGCACAACTTTATTCACGCCTTGATTCGAGAAGGAACCGACATCTTAACAAAGCGAAATCCACACTTGATAAAACGGAGGAAAAAACAAACAATTGCCATCGTTAGTATTCAAAATTCAAATGTTGTTTTTATTTTTATTATTGGCGAGCTTAAAACCTCCCGACGAGCAATACCATACAACAAAAGCTTCTACATTTCAGTAAACCACAAAAATGAATAATTAATGTGGTGAATTTAATTATGACACATGCCGCCCGCCTCGAAATATTATCGACGATGCTGCATTCGGTGAAGAGATTTGTTATTCGACTACTGGAGAGCCTCTGCTACTTGTAGTGGACATACCTTAGCAATTGCACGCTTGAAAATACCGGATGAATTCCTTAAGGTAACGGCTCTGATTAATCCATCAGGACCTGGATGACATAATTCCACTCGTGCTAGTGACCATTTGCTTCGTGGTAATCGATCGTCTTTGACGCATATTGATTCAATTCTCAGCAAACCCCAAACTAAAACTAAATGCATGATAAATCGAACTAAATGTTCATTTATCATGGATAAACTAAAATTCTCAAAAATCACCGCATCATGAAATACGTATCCTGGAATAAATTTGGGAGATATAAAAGTGCGGCACATTTTCGATTTTGACTGAGACGAAATCCAGGAGAGCAAAACTACGGCCGGGCAATCTAAGAGTTTGTAACAAATTATTATTATAATTAATCTTAAGTAACCTTATGGTAAAATAGCTGTCACTTATGTTTTCGGCCGCTCTTCCCCAAACAAATAAAGTAAATAGGAGTGATTTCGTGCTGCGGTTACACGTGCTTTTGTCTAAACATTAAAGGGGACCGTAGGATTTGTATTTGGATACGGCATAACCTTAGAGAAGTCGGCATTTCTCCAACTTTCGATGTGTTTGTAACCGTTTCATGGCGTAGGCTCGAATTACATTCTTCATTTCCTCACGGAATGCTATAAACCAATAGTATAAAAAACTTCGAACCAAAACACAACTCATCACATTTTTTTCTAAATTTTTTTTTTTTTTTTTTTTTTTTTTTTTTTTTAATTTTTAATAAGCAACAACACAACTCATCAGACTACGAACATACATTCACAAGGGAGTTTTTCACAGCGATTGTACGTGTGTAATCAGTACCTGGCTGACTTTCAAACCGACAACTTGTCGCTCAGTTTTGCTCGTGCTATTTATCTTAATCAACCGTTATTTTCACAATAATTATCACAAGTTAATTATCATTATCTTGTTTTCTTTGCCTCGTTTTCCGCATACATAAAATTTGAACAAGTATTAAAACCGTTAAGTTATGGCCCCTGGGCCACGTGTGCTAAACAAAATTAAGCGCAAACGGTTGCGTTACGACCCCGTTATTGGAGGCCAAACTCCTCCCGATAAACTTTCAAAAGTGAATAATAAAGTGCTAGAAAAATCTAAAATGTCTTCAAACACTAACTTTTTCCAACCACTTCAAAGGCTGATGGAAGACTCACCTGAAATGGATCCGACCAATGTCGAACAGTGCGCAGAAGTTATTAAAGAAACCGTTCCGCCAATTGTGGTGTTAAAATCAACTAGTGCTAAAGTGCGTGATATTTTGAACAACATTAAGATAGACAAATACTTAATTAAAAACATATCGCTTGGACAAAAAAGATGTGCCCCAACAATGGACATATATAACAAAATCAGAACCGAACTCTTACGGTTAAAATGTGAGTTTTTTACCCACTCGCGTAAGGTAAATCGTCCATTAAAGGTAGTGTTATCCGGATTAGACTTGATTAGCAACGATATAGTGAAACATGAACTAATTACTCTCGGGATTAAGTGCCTAGATGTTAAAACCATCACATTAAATTCGTCAACAAAAGCCCTGTACAAACACTACTTGTACATCGTCTACATTCAACGCGGTACTGTTAAATTAAACGAACTAAAACGGAACTACTCTATCTTTTTCAAAACCATCGTTCGCTGGGACTTTAAAAAACATAATCCAGGTAAGGTCACACAATGTCACAATTGCCAGCTTTACGGTCACGGCTCGATGCATTGTCACATAAATAGCTTCTGTGCAATCTCTTCGGGGAACCACAAAACATCCAACTGCAAAACGAATGAGGTCATCAAGTGTGCACGTTGCAGTAAGCCACATAAATCCACCGATCCTGAATGCATTAGCCGAAAGCAGTACATAGACATTCGCCGCAAATTATCCCCATGTGGACGTGGTACAGGAAATACAACGTTCCTACAGCCTCCGAGTGACAAACAGCAGCCATTGCCCGACCGATTCTCCCTTGATAATTTTCCTCCACTACTACGATTTGTGCGTCAACCTTCACTTCTTTCATCCACCAGGGCTTCTGGCCTCCATCAAACCTAGCAACCTCCCAACAGTGATACGACACACACGAAGAAAAACCCGTCTGAAACTATAACTAATGATAACTTGTTCTCATTTAGCGAGATAAACTCTCTTCTCAATGAAGTTGTAACCAAGCTTAGTGCTTGTCAAACTAAAGCTGACCAATTTAACGTCATTACTTCATTAGCTATTAAGTACATATACTCGGAAAAAACATGTTAAGAAACTCTCTTAACATCATAACTTGGAATGCGAGAAGCATCAAAAACAAAAAGCATGAATTTTTTAGTTTCTTGATAAATTTTAATATTGACATTGCACTTGTTTCAGAAACCTGGCTCAAACAAGACATTTCGTTCTCACATCAAAATTACATATGTTATCGCCTAGACAGGGTACATGCTAGTGGTGGAGGTGTCGCCATTGTTGTGAAAAAATGTATAGAACATTCCTTGCGTCCTTCATTGCACCTTAAGTTAATTGAGGAAATTAGTATAGATGTAACATTAAGTGATAACTCCAAGGTGAGTCTTTTTTCGTTATATTTCCCTGGTGGAAATGGAAACATTGAGAAATCTACTTACTTTAAGCGTGATCTGCAAAAATTGTATAGAGTCAACACTCGAAACAAGGTAATTATTGGTGGTGCTCTAAACTGCAGATATCAGTCGTGGAATTGTCTTAGGGCAAACAGCTGGGGTAACATTTTACTAGATGTTACTGAATCCAGCCCAAGTTTTTCCATACTTTATCCACTTCTCCCCACCTATATCCCAGCGAGTGCTAACAAGAACCCCTCAACTCTTGATCTATATATCACTAACATTCCAAATTAGTGCGCAGTACCGTTAACTCTAAATGCGTTAAGTTCAGACCACCTTCCGATCAGCCTCACAGTGAATCATACAGTAGTTGTAAATCGTACCAGTTTATACCACAACTATTCCGCCGCCAACTGGAATTATTATAAATCATAGATAAAGACGAACTTGGTTCTAGATACCAGCCTAAATTCTATAACCTGCAGCGAGCACATTGACATCCTATGTAACAATTTTTTTTCTGTTATCATTAGAGCGGCCGATCTTGCGATACCTAAATGTTCCACTGCTCCAGTTGAGAAGGCACCGCTTCCTGAAAATATCTTACATCTGATTAGGCTACGAAACTCTGATAGAAGAAAATTTCTTTGTTTTAGAATCGATTGTTTTCTAGTTAATGTTAAAGTCTTAAATAATATCATTAAAAACGAAATCTCAGCATATAGGAACAAGTGTTGAAATAAGCACCTTTCCTCTCTTGACAAAGCAAGCAAACCGTTCTGGAAAATATCACAAATTATGAAAAAGGGAGGGTCAAGTATACCACCGTTTAAAGTTCACGATAAGTTGTTTATTTCTTCAGTGGAGAAATCGAACCTACTTGCTAACACGTTTAATAAGAACCGCTCCATATCTATGCATCTAAGCGACGCATATACTGAGGCTAAAGTTGATAACACTATCCATGTACTTTCTCAAACACCAATTAAAGCACTTCCACCTGCTCCAAGTACCTCTTTAACGTTCATTTTCAACGCTTGTCTTAGGAAAAGTTATTTTCCGGACTGTTGGAAAACAGCAAAAGTAATACCTATCCCGAAACCCGGCAAACCAAAGAACAGCCCCGAAAGTTACAGACCTATTAGTCTACTGAGCTGTCTGAGTAAGCTCTTAGAACAAATCATTAAGGAAAAGATTGGTCGTTTTGTGGAAGACAATAACATCTTACCAAACGTTCAGTTCGGTTTCCGTAGGGGTCACAGCACAATCCACCAAGTCTTGCGCATTAAAAATCACATAGCTGGTAAATTCATCGACAAGGAGTCAACGGGACTGGTGCTTCTAGACATCGAAAAAGCCTTTGATACGGTATGGCACGATGCCTTGATTTATAAGCTACTAAAACTTAAGCTGCCAATACCGCTTATCAAAATTATCCAGAGCTTACTTCGTTCGAGAAGATTTGTTGTGAGTATAGGTATCGACAAATCGTCTACTCACCAAATCCACTATGGTATACCCCAAGGCTCGGTTCTTGGTCCTATATTATTCACATTGTTTGTCGCATATTTACCATGTCTAGGTGAAAACTCTGCTACCTACCAAATGGCACTAAACTCAGTATTGTGCAGTTGGTATTGATTGGTCCGAAGACTGTAGATATCTAGGTATTATTCTAGATAAAAAACTTATCTTTCAAAAACACGTCACTGCCACAATTGACAAAATAAACAAAGTCGTAAGAGTTATGTATCCATTAGTGTGTAAAAAGTCAAAGCTTAGCATCGAAAATAAAATTATAATTTTTAAAACCATTTTTCAAGCTATACTCCTGTACGGCGCCCCTGTATGGTGTAATTGTGCTCGCACACACAAAATAAAATTGCAAATGTGTCAAAATAAAATATTGAAAATGTTGCTGAATTTGCCATGGCATTATTCGACACATATTTGCATGAACGAAAACAAAGGGCGAGTCAGAATAGAAAACCACCTCTCAGAACCATTTGAAATCCGGGACGAACTAAAGCAGGGGGATGGTCTATCACCGTGTCTTTTTAACCCTGTGCCCGAGTATGTCATCAGAAAGGTACAAGACGACAACATGGCCGGATCATCCCTGAACGGGGTCACACAAGTTCTCGCATACGCGGATGACATCGCCAGTCTGGGCGATAATCTAGAAACTGTTAGTAAAAACGGTGAAATCATCATGCAAGCGGCAGAAGAGGTGGGCCTAGAAATAAATGAAGACAAAACAAAATACATGATTACCGCGAGAGCAGATGGACCTCAGAGAACACATATAAACGTCAGAGGTAAGATATTTGAAAAAGTTAAAGAATTTAAATATCTGGGAAGGATACTGGCGGCCAGTAACGAAATGTCGAAGGAAATTAACAAGAGACTGCATTCCGACAACGCTAGTTGGCACGTAGTCAGTAAACTGCTGAAATCCAGACTGCTATCACGTAACATAAAGCTCGGTGTCTATAGAACCATAATCATGCTGATTGTTCTATATGGATGCGAAACCTGGGCTCGCTCAAAACGGGAAGTAAACAAATTCCGCGTATTCGAGAATAAAGTTTGAGGGGCATCTTTGGTGGTAAATATGACGAGGAGGCAGGACAATGGAGGAAACTCTATAACCACGAATTGGAAGAGCTATATCGCAAACCTAAAATAGTGAGAGTAATCAAGTCGCGAAGATTAAGATGGGCCGGACACGTGGCGCGAATGGGCAACGATAGGACCGTGCATAGAATTCTTGACGGTAGACCAACGGGAAAGATACCGGCCGGACGCCCGCGACGGAGATCGGAGGACAATGTTAGGTTTGACCTTGAGGAGATCGGATCGAATGGTCAAGCGTGGAAGGAGAGTGCCCAGCACAGGGAACGATGGCGAAGCCGATTCGGTGAGGTCATGAACTTCCGGGTTCCTACAGGCCAATAAATAATAAAACAAAAAAAATTATTCGACACATGAACTACACGAAAACGCTAACGTTAAACCGGTAGAGTTCCTTATTGACAAAATCAATCGGAACTTCTTCGTCAATTATTCTTTTTCTGACAATGTTCTCGTTTCCCGTCTTGCGTTATCTTAAATCACTACATACGTACCCTGTCTATGAAAATGATATCGAGGTCATTATTGCATAAAATAACCGGAAACCTGTGCAATATTAATCTTAAGATTCAAATAGGGGTTTTTTCTTGTAGTTTTCCCTTAATTTATTATTCATTATTCATTAAAATTGTGCTATTGCTATCCTAAATCTCTTAAATACTAGTTGTAAAATATAAATGTACCATATTATCTGCCTAATAAAAAATTGAAAAAATTGTACGTGTGTAATCTATTTGAGTTGCTACAAATACATCTTAATCTAGCATGATTTAAGTCTTCTTATAACATGATCCCAAAAAAAAAAAAAAAAAAAAAATCATTGTACACTTAAACGTGCATAAAAAAAGTTTTTTTATTGCACACTTAAAATATTCACATTATATATTTTACAAACAAAACAAATTTTATACATTTTTCTAACAAATAAGAGTGTGGTTTAGAAAACCAGTGAAAAAACCAAAAGATAATGAAGTGAAAATTGAATTTAACAGTTTGTTGATGATTTAAAAAATGAATAAATAATAAATGTGAATAAATGTGTTCCACCCGCCTTTGTGTCCATAACAGATGGCGTTTAACATATGGCTATGCAAGAACATATACTGCGGTGGTTGGGGAAGAAATGAACGTATTGATGGAAACTTATCAAATTATGGGAAGTTACGTCACGTGAAATCAATTCCAACGTTTGTTTCCTACATAACTTTTAAGGTGGTTGACTTAAATACAATATATCCGTAATTAAAGTAAGCAATCAGTTCCAAAAGAATCGGTGTTATTTTACAATCGTGTTTTCGAACACTTCGTGGACGAAACTTCACATAGTCAACTCAAGATTGTCATAGCGACATCTTACGTAATTTCAATCAAGTGAAGGCCATAAGTCGTGCAAACAAGGAGGTATAAAAATGTTTTAATACCTTAATTTGGATTTCAAGTAATCCAAAACTTCCGAAATACAGTACGTTATTTAAAAATAATAGCGCACTAACACCCTTTTGTTGTTTTTTTTTTTATGGTACGTTTCACTTACAAAATTACGGCAATGGAAATTTTCGGTTAAAGAAAAACATGAAAAAATTAATATGTACATCAATTTTTAATTAACCACCTTGCTCTAGTTGAATATTGTACTAGAAAGGTGGAATGCAAAAATGTTCTTCGCTTTTATATATACGTAGTATATCTCCTCTGATACATATATACAAATAAGTTCCTCTGCCTTGTTACTTTGTGGATTAAAATATGTCACTATTTACCACTACCCAAAGGGAAATTTTCTATTTTTAATCTTTTCTCTCAAGACAGCATGACATAGCATCACATCACGTAATTGTGACATAAAATTGCAGGAGTCACTTTTATATATTCTTGGCTATAAAACCACGGACGAGAGTAACGTAAGAGAATACGATGACTCAGTCAGTCGGAGAATTCTTTGATAGAGAAGTATAAAGGGATATTCATCGACATGACAGTACGTTATACAATAGTAACAATGCTGCTGTCATTCGCCTTTAAAATAAAAGATGAGCTATGGTTCCAGTAGCCAATATCATATGGTGCATTAGGATTGCAATATTAATTAAGGGCAGAAAAAATAAGCAATGGTGGTCATACCTTTAGAATCTCCTAAAGAAGACAGCACAAAGGAAGCGGGTAGGTGGTCTTTGTAGTCTATGGGGTTAATCACTATGGGCACGCATACAAAAACATTGTGGGAGATCGCATAGTGTTTACTCTCAGTTAAAGAGTTGTCTAGCTCGTTGCATGGTTTTATACGCATTTAATTCAAATTCTCTGTTTGGTCATCAAAAGTCAGTAGTCCGTGTGGCCACAAGGAAAAGCAAATGATTGTAAGGATGTGACAATAATATGATTCTTGTCTAATTACTATTTATACTATTTATTGGCCTGTATGAACCCGGAAGTTCATGACCTCACCGACTCGACTCCGCCATCGTTCCCAGGTCATGTACTTTCTCTTTCCACGCTTGACCAGCCGATCCGATAACCTCAAGGTCAAACCTAACATTGTCCTCTCATCTCCGTCGCGGCCATCGTGTCGGTCTCTTTCCCGTTGGTCTACCGTCCAGAATTCTACGTATGGTCCTATCGTTGCCCATTCGTGCTACATGCCCGGCCCATGATTCTTCAAAAACAGTAATTTAATGTTTTGTCCTGCAATTATTTTCCAAAATACAGTATTTTAAATATTATTACTAAATTAAAATGGACTTGTTAATTAATAATAAATAACATGTTAAATGTTAAATATGCCATACTTTGGTGATTATACAACAATAACGCCGGAAAGGGACATATTTGAGAATATTTATTTGTGTGTAATTCAATGGAAATACACCTTTGTTTTTATTTTTATTACGAACAATTTCGGTTAATCACGGAGTACGTACCTGCACATGCAACACTCTATCAAACGCATTGTAATTAGCCAACTTGAAAAAAACACGAAATCATTTGTATTTAACATAATTTACACATGTTTTTTTAATTTGATGTTGCTCATATACAAGCCTTGCTTACTTCGTTCTGGGATAGTTCCAGCGTTTTCCAGTGTTTTCATTAATTGCCAATAATATGTCGCTAAATACCAAGACTAACCCTCTAGATAAATATATATGATAAAAATTAGATTAAACCGAAAAATACGTTGGTCCGGAAGCCATCAAAATTTCAATACCAAATTGACCACCATCCGGTGTAGACCTGTCGACAATCGACAAACGATAGTTGATGAACCGTTCAACGGAACGGCCTTAAAAGTGAAATGTATGTAAAATTATTATTAAATTATTAATATTGAATTAAACTGCGTTGCCCATCTTAAATGAGTGCGGGTTCGCTTGGAACTTCTCTGCACCCAAAATAATTAAAAAATAATTAGTACCGATGGTGTATTTGGCCTCGCTCCCAGGTAGCGTGTCTCCTTGCCCTGAAAAGGATGAGGGATCTCTTTAAGACCGCTCCTAAGGGGACCCGTTGCGGTCGCCGCCGTGCTTCCTCAAACCTGAGGGAAGAGTAGCGACCGATCGTAGATGAAGCTAGTGCCGCAAACTTCCTAGGGCAACAGCAAGCGGCTTCTGCTGGCTTCCGTAGGCAAGTGATCCTCGGCGTCAGCGATACTCTGTGGATAGCAAAAAGGGCGAAAGCCACAGCTCTACTCACCAGTCCAGAATAAAACTCCGTTTAATTTTAAGGCGTACAGGGTCTTCTTTATTTTGTCAATTATATGTTGTTCAGGATTTACTATCCTGTTGGTTTCCTGCAACACTTCTGTGGGGCTTTTCAGGGCCCGAAGAGCCATGCATCGCTCGATCCCCACCATTCCCGGCGATGCGACTTACCTTGAAGTCGAATTTTCAGCAAGATTATGCAACCTTGCTACGGCATTAACCGCTAACCAATTCGCTGGAATTAATTCGGTTATTCCCAAGGATAACCGACATAAATATATATTAGGCAGCTTACCTTTTTTGGGTGCTTTTCCAAACCTCTTCCCCATGGTCATTCCTAAAAGCATAATTCACGGCAAGATTATCATCTTGCCATGACATCAATTCATCAACCGAGCTTCCGCGGCCGAACAATGGATGGCACATATCCACCAACACACGCTGATCTTTCCGTGTGTTATTTTCGTACCCATTCATTGACCTAACATTATTTCGGGTTGCTTGCACAGCTGCAAGCCAGATTTCCAACGGCATGTCTATGATCTATCTTTCCTTAAGTAAAGAAGATCAAATCAAACATTGGCCTTTCAGGCGCGCCTATTTTGCTTGGATCTAAGCATGACCGATTTTATGATCCGTTACCGTGTCTTGGAACTATCACCAGCATCGGTCATGGCCACCAATTTTAGTTTACACAAAGTAAACATTCAAGTGGATACTTTCGCCTGACAGTGCCTTTCAACGGGATTAACACAACCCTAACATAACATGCATCGAATCATACGACCGAAAGTTGTTTATGCTAGATGATCTAACAACGGCCATGCCCAATGTTCGATACATTTTTCCAAGATAGATTTCTGCCTTCGGCAAGGGTTTTATTGACTCACGTCAATCAAGAATCTATCCCTTGCGTATGGCGGCAGTTTATCTTGCCCAAACATAAAGCAGCCGATTCGATCTGCTACATGAGTTTTTTTCCCTTTTCCTTTTGTTTGGACCTTCGCCATTGGCGGCGAATCCTTTAGGTTCGTTTTCGTTGGATGTCTGTAAAGAGACATCCTATAACCAGTCAGATTTTAACAGCCCGTCAACACTGACGTGTCGAGGTCGTGCCTGTCAGAGTCGCGTTCTTAAATTAATTTCGAAGATCTATTTTGTGCAGATCAGACTTGCACTAAAACAACCACTAATCACGCGATAGTGTTCGTTCCGACATTTAATTGTATACCGGATTGTCATCCTGGCAAGACTTGATTAAAAAGAATTAATCCAAACCACTCTACGTTAACTTCGGAAGTGAATTAGACTTATAACTTAGTGACAGTTGCGTTTTTTTTGTTATATAAGATTGTAAAGCCAGAAAGTGAGGAACAAAAATCGTCGGAATAAAAAGAACTAATGATTCAAACAACTCGTGCCGTTTTATTTGTTTGTTTCTTGCTGCGTGTGTTTTTGTAGACATTTTTGGTGAAGCACTCATCGTTGGTGTCCGGTGATTTGACTTTTCGTCGTAGTGTTTTAATGGAACTCGCATCCTTGCTGATGCCAACATAAAATACCACACTTCCATGTATATCTGTGGCGGTTCCGCTAAACCCTACGGTACGCTTTCCTTAAAAACCCCCATAATACCCATCTTCCCATATAATTTCACCAATGCAATCGCATTCGGCACACAAAAACGCTGCGCGCATTAAAAAGATATCAAACCCATGATCTTTAAGTCCCTGTAAAGAAATCTTACCTTCATGCATTCTCTTCGCATACCACTGCTTCTTAAGATTTCTTTAGTAGCTTACCAGGAATTTCCAATCAATTTCGGCATCTACGTCGCCAGTCAAATTTCCTTAGATGAATTCCGGTAAACAAATAATTAGATTTACATACATTTGTAACCTTCATGACAGGGATCATAACTACTGCGCCGTCTATTTTTCCCAGCCGCGACATGTGTACAACAATGTTCCCTATATACACATCGGCTGGCGACTTACACCCTAGGGACCAAAGCAAATACGCATTCCGCGTCCCTTGCATCAATTAAATCCTACAGCATATTCAAATGCAAATAGGAACTCAATACCTACCCTTACAAGCGATGCCATTAACACATTTCCCATTGTGTAAATGGAAAAACCATTAGCGCTTCTTCCTAATGGCGATACATTTACCTACGCATCCGCACCACAGCATAGACAAAGGTCATAAATCTATTTTATCCTACATAGTTCTGGACCCGTTTCCCAGTAACCTTCTCACATAAACAAACATCTCTACGATCCTTTCCCTTGCTTTGTGTTTCAGGTTATTCATCATAGCGTTGAGCCATGAAAAGAACCGACGTACACACACACTTGTGTATCGTGAAGATCTCCTCTATGAGATCGGTTTGGTTACTCAAAAGAGAGACTTTACGTCTCTCTTGGAACAGGAAATGCATCCTTAATTTAAGAGAACCAACTTCACTGCTGAATTTCTTTTAACAACGATTGAATATCGTTGAGTCTTATTCCATCCTTTGACCACGCAGGTCACAGCACTCCCGCTCTCCGCCGGCTGCGGAGGTGCGTAAATTCCAGAGTCACAAGGTAACACCCGCGAGTGTAGTCGAGTGCGTCCGCGAGGTGCTGTACGAGTCAGTAGTGTTACGTCGAATTCTATCGTGTTCTAAGTCGTGCGGCTGTATTTGAACATTGTAATGAGCTGTGTGTTGCGTTTCCATTTAAAGTTCAGAAAGTAAAGGACAAACAAATAAAATTAAATTTAAAGTGGTGATCACCAACCAACACTAGTGTTATATTTCTCTCGGCCGTTTCCTGAGTGTTTGTTTCATTGTGCTGTTGTTTTTCTTGTACACAGTTTGCCGCGGCGGAACTTCTAATTTGTGAGGATGAAGTAGAACCCTGCGCCCATGTCGGTGCCACGACTTCGCTCCTACACGTCTATCAACAGCCGCGCGGAGATCGCGATGCATCTTCCTTTTAAATGAAAACAAATCGAGATTTTGTATCTTGAAACGAACATTTCAGATGGAAAATCTCGATTTCGGGTGTGGTGTTCAATGTGCTCATTAGAATAATAGTTCTCATGAAACTATTGTGCATATTAGGATATGCATTGGAGTTTGGGTTTTTTGTCTGGCTTATGCAGACAAGAGTTTGCATGTCCTTCGGATGGGTAATACAAGATCCGTGGGAATTAGGTGTTGGTTTTTGAATTACTGCATTTACAAGTCATAAAACATCTGGCATGTGAAAATATGCATTAGGACGTTTATGATTGCTTGAATTGTGTGTCGCCGGAAAATAGATATGCCTTTGTTTAGGCACATCCACATTTCGGGCTTTGGATCTTGTAGGAATTTGAACTGAATGAATTCAATGTTTATGAGTTTGGACGTTTAGGTTGATTTGGTTGACATTGAATTCAATGTTGATTTAGCTGTAGGGAATTGTATGTGGGGGAAGGAGATTGTTTCTATGGGGTAAGGAAATTGTAGGACTTTCCGGTGGACCACACCGATACGCGACATACGAAGTGTACCTATTTGTGTATGTGCACAGTATAATAAGCAAACTCTTGAAGGTGATTTTCTATTTGTCACTCGCGCAATAAAAAAAACAATAAAAAAAAAGTGAGAACACGTGATCCATAATATGTACGTAAATCAAATGGATGCCGAAATGGTGCTTCAGAGAACGAAAAATACTGGCCTAAATCTAAAGGTTAAACGCCTTAAAACCTGTCTGATACAGACACGTTGAGTATCAACGGCCAAGGCGCCCAGTGCTCATGGGATGGAAACCAGTTCCAAAGCTAGCTGCCAGCGAAACAAATGCAGACGACGGCAAACAGGTCGAGGTCCTCAACAGACTTATCCATGAGATTAGTCTTAAAAAACAAGAACTGGACAAACTTAAACTAAAAAAGAATTTGAGCCAGATTGAGCGGAAAACGAAAAAGGTACAACAACAACAGCAGAACAAAGACACCAGCAACCCGCGAAGACAAAGAAAACATGTCAAGCTAAGGAAACTCAACAGCAGGAATCACATCAACAACAACAGCAGGAACCGCATCAACAGCAGAAATCAAATCAAAGGCAGAAACCATCACAGCAAGTACCATTCAAAAAAAAAGAGGAGAAAGTACGTCCTATCTACATCAGCTACATGGAGACAAAGGATCCCATAAATTGGGTGAGTTGACATGCAAAACTTTAAAAACATAATTTTAAGATGAGTTGACATGCCACGATTTAGAAGGTTATCGCAAAATTAAATCGGCATTGGGGAAATCGAAAGCGAGTACTACACGTACACCCCTAAATCGGAGAAAACTCTCTACATGCTCCTCAAAGGAGTTGATCCTTCCTTTACTCCCGAAGATGTGCTCGAAGAACTAAAAAGCTTTGAAAACGATACCCTGAAATTTACAGGTGTGAAACCATTTTCTACAGCAAATTCTACAAATCGCAACCATAAGTTGCCTTTCTTCATTGTATCGCTAAGGCCCAATAGTAAAATTGATGGACTTAGATATACTAAATACATAGTCGCCAAACAATAAGTCCGACCGCGTGTTGCAACGTATGTGCTATCAACGCTTCGGTCATGTGGCATCGAATTGCAATATGCATTTAAGATGCGTCAAATGACAAACTAAGCATATCATTGGGGAATACCCATTTGGCAAAGAACAGCTCCCTATTTTTTACTATTTATTAGGCTGTAGGAACCCGGAAGATCATGACCTCATCGATTCGACTCCGCCATGGTTCCCTGTCCTGTCTACTCTCCTTCCACGCTTGACCATCTGATCCGATCTCCCCAAGGTCAAACCGTACATTGCCCTGCCATCTCCGTCACGGCCGTCCTGTCGGTCTCTTTCCCGTTGGTCTACCGTCAAGAATCCTGTGTACGATCCTATCGTCGTCCATTCGCGCCACATGTCCGGCTCATGTTATTCTTCGCGACCTGATTACTCTCACTATTGTAGGTTTGTGGTATAGCTCTTCCAATTCGTGGTTGTGCAGTTTCCTCCATTGTCCTGCATCCTCGTCGTATTTACCTCCTATGATACCCGTTAGAACTATATTCTCGAATACGCGGAATTTGTTTTCTTCCCCTTTTGTGAGAGCCCATATTTAGCATCCGTATAAAGCAATCGGCATGATTACGGTTCTGTAGACACGGAGCTTTATATTACGTGACAGCAGTTTGGATTTCAGCAGTTTACTGACTGCGCGCCAACTAGCGTTGTCAGAATGCAGTATTTTGTTAATTTTCTTCGACATTTCGTTACTAGCGGTCAGTATCGTTCCCAGAGGCGGGGTCGCTGTCTTAGTTAAAAGAGGTCTACAACACACAGTCATTTACAGCAGAGATGTATACAAATTCCAGGTGCTAGAAGCCTGCATTATAGATATTCCTTTAAAAAGGCAAGGACATCGATATGGGGTCTCTGCTTATCCCCCTCGAAGCTCCACAGGGTATACTGTTTAACAATGAACTTGATACCCTTTTTCAAAGTCTCAAGTTAGACTCGGAAAATAATTATTTCTTTATGGCGAGAGATCTCAAGACTTTTCAAATGCAAAAAAAAACGCGAACGGGAGAAAACTAGGATCGAAAAAAATCCTAGAAAATGCCAGAGCAAAGAATATCAGAGGTATGTATGCCGGCATAAATTCAATTAGAAATGGCTACAGAGGGAGAGCCAAAATAATCCGAGACACAAACGGCTGTCTGGTGACAGAAACAAAAAATATCGCGACAAGATGGAAGCAATACTTTGAAAACCTGCTCAATGTGCGCAACCATCAATCACAAATAAACGCACCAGACGTACATACAGCCGAGCCTCTGATCCCAGAGCCCTTTTTCGACGAAATTGTAGACGAAATAAACCGATTGAAAAACAACACGACTCCCGGAGTCCACTGCATACCGACAGAGCATGGAGGAGAAGGAACTGATTAAAATAATATGGGATAAGGAAGTCATTCCGTTAGAATGGCAAACCTCAATAGTCGTACCCATTTTCAAAAAAGGTGACAGATCTGACTGCGAAAATTACAAAATACTAACAAATGTCATACTGACGAGAATCACACCGTACGCAGAAGACATATTGGGAGACTACCAATGCGGATTCCGTATGAACCGATCAACGAGCGACCAAATGTTCACAAAAAGGCAACTACTGGAAAAGAAGTGGGGATACGGAGAGACGGTTCACCAACTGTTCGTTGATCTCAAAAAAGCCTACGACTCAGTCGCAAGGCAAAGACTCTACCATATTGTAGTTGAGCTGGGAATCCCGAAAAAATATGCGCCCTAATTCAAATCTGCATGAACGAAAACAAAGGGCGAGTTAGAATAGAAAACCACCTCTCAGAACCATTTGAAATCCGGGACGGACTAAAACAGGGGGATGGCCTCTCACCATGTCTCTATAACCTTGTCCTCGACTATGTCATCAGAAAGGTACAAGACGACAACATAGCCGGATCACCCAGGAACGGGGTCACACAAATGCTAACAATGCTGATGACATCGCCGTTTTGGGCGATAATCTAAAAACTGTAAGTAAAAACAGTGAAATCATCATGCAAGCGGCAGAAGAGGTGGGCCTGGAAATAAATAACGACAAAACAAAATATATGATTACGGCGCGAGTATGTGGACCTCAGGTAACACACATAAACGTCAGGGGCAAGATGTTTGAGTTAAGTTAAAGAATTTAATAATAAACCATTTAAGTCCAAACCTTGGTTTGACTATGAGAGCCGGGCGAAGAGCGAAGAACGTAACCGCTTCAGAGTGATCCAATTAGATAGATATGATGAAGTCAACGCAGAAATATACGCGACGATTCGGGAAGATATAACGACACTTTTCAAACGCAAGAAATGCGAATGGGAAAAGAGTCGGGTCGAAAAAATCCTAGCAAATGCTAGAGCAAAGAACATCAGAGGTATGTATGTCGACATTAGAGCAATTCGAAGTGGCTACCGGAGGAGAGCCAAAATAATTCAAGACCCAATCGGCTGTCTGATCACAGAAACAAGCAGTACTTTGAAAACCAATGTGCGCACCCATCAACCAATATTAAATGTACCAGACGTACACACAGCTGAACCTCAAATTCCGGAGCCCTCTTTCAACGAAGTTGTGGACGCAGTAAACCTATTGAAAAACAACAAGGCTTCCGGGGTCGAATACATAGCGGCAGAGCTTATGAAGAAGAAATTCGGGCTCACTACCAGTGTGCATTCTGTAGCAACCGGTCAACGAGCGACCAAATGTTCACAATGTAAGGCAATTGCTGGAAAAGAAGTGGGAATACGGAGAGAAGGTTCACCAACTGTTCGTTGACTTCAAAAAAGCCAACGACTCATTCGCAAGATAAAGACTTTACCATATTGTAGTTCAGCTGGGAGTCCCGAAAGGAGAAAGCGACCGGCAGGACTGCCGCGATGGAGATGGGAGGACAATGTTAGGTTTGAGCTTGAGGAAATCAGATCAGATGGTCAAGCGTGGAAGAAGAGTACACAGGACAGGGAGCGATGGCGCACCCGAGTCGGTGAAGTCATGAACGTCCGGGTTCCTATAGACCAATAAATAGTAGTAGTTAATAAATATTAATAAACAAAGATATAAAAAGCGGGTTAGAGACTGCACAGAAACAACAATAGGAATTCCAAAATATAAAACGAACTAACAAAATTTAGAAACCATATGATATAATCTTTTGCAAAAAGAATCCCGGAGGAAAGGAGACTACGCGTTACCCAAGACTAGTTGTCAAAGAAGACAAAGGCACAATCGTTGTAGCAAAGGAACTCGAGGGAAAGAAGTTTTTCTCCACAAGAATACCCGATGCAAACCTCTATACGGAAACCAAAATCCTAATTCACTCCATAAACTTGTCAAGAGTAATGTTTCCCTTTAGACAACTAATGAAAAACCCCACTCAACCAATAGGTAAACAGAATATTTATATTCACCAAATCGAAAGTTTGCAATTAGAATACCGCTATTATCATAGAGAACAAAAAGCACTAAATTTCATGGGTACGGCACTTAAATGGATGCCTGGCATCCCAGATCATGACGATCTCATCCAAATCCAGACAACGCTAAATCCGCTAACAGAGAACAATTATCTACATGTAATAATAAATAAAAAATTAAGAGAATCGGTGAAAGCAACATCAGCGCGTAGAGAACATATGGATTTCATCTTAACATAAACCAGACACAGTTTAGAAATTATTTTAGATACCATATCTGCACCCAAGCTAGGAATTTATCACTCAAACTCACTCAACTTACGAGAATTAGAAGAAATTATGAAGCAAAAAAAAAATCAGAATACCTCTGATCAATATTCTAACACACTCGTAAGTATTTACTTACCGAAAGGACAACATCGTATTTATAATCTTTATATACCCCAATTTATTGCAAAAATGTA
Organism: Microdon myrmicae; assembly: GCA_963931805.1. Lineage (NCBI taxonomy): Eukaryota > Metazoa > Arthropoda > Insecta > Diptera > Syrphidae > Microdon > Microdon myrmicae. Next base: position 165,636,872 of record OZ007499.1, read on the forward strand.
AAAGATACCGAAATATAGCCATAGACACTAGGCATGGGTTAATTCAACTCATGCAACAGACAGCAATTTGCAACAACTTTATATGTGGTGGTACAAAAAACTTGTTAACAAACAACAACGCGAAATGTAATGTAACATCTAAAAAACAATAGATGTAATACTATTAACAAACGATACCATAGTAGTATCCGGTATACACCAGATAAATGATAAAATTGTAGACGGAATATATCTATTAGCTTGTACCACATGAAATGTCCGATTTAGTAGTAAAAATTAAAAAGCCAATATTTTCTTTTCCGTAAATGTTTACTCAATCAAAATAGGATCCGTTGGGATCTATGACATTGTTCCAACGTGATACAAGGTGGAATATTCCTTCGTAGAAGTGCTGACATTTTGAGACAATGAAATCTTCAAAGGCTTTTATGACCTCTGGTCGGTTCCGGAATACCTTCTGCCGGCAAAATGAATACAGATTGCGGCAAAGATGGTAGTCCGTTGGGTGAATGTCAGGAGAGTACGGTGGATGAAGAAGAATTTCAAATCCCAACCACAACCTTTTTTGCACCGTTACTTGTGAGGTATGGAGTGCAAATGGATTGGGCCATGCCTCTTAACCAACGCAGGTTGTTTGTCAACTAATTTGGCATGCAATATGTCGATTTCCTCACAATATATGATAGCGCTTATCGTTTCTCCTGGTAGAAGAAATGAAAAGTGGATTGGTCCTTCCGATGTCCAGCAAATTGTCAGCATAACGTTTTCTGTGTGAAGATCGGGCGGGGGGTGTGTTTTGGTTTTTCACCTGCATCCTACCACTGCCTAGGTCTTTTACTATTATCATTCACAATCCACTTTTCATCACAGGTTTAGTTTGGTCCTCAAATGCGTCATTTATGTTTTTCATTGCCAATGACGCATTATGTTCCATCTTAAATTCATAAAAGAAGAGGGTTTGAATTTGAACTGCCGACAGCATGGTAAACAGTTCCTAAAAAAAATAGCTATATAACTAACCCTAAAATTCTCACACGTCAAGTACACATACCACTTTACTTTATAAAAAAAAGAAAATTTAACGGTCTGGCACAGATGTTCAGTCGAGAACTTCTTATTTGCGGTGCAACCCAATAATAAAATACAACGATAATGTAACGATTAACGGCAATTTGTATTTCAATCTAAAAGAAGCTGTAGCGTTCTACGAACGCACAAGTCTACTCAGGTAAGGTTCCTATCTTCAAAGAACGTACTTACCTGAGAGCGTTGCACGCGCCCACAGACGCGTGCCCCAAAGCCCGCGATAGGGCCTGCAACTCGCAGCCAACGTTGAGGCCGACACCAAAAAAGCAAGGAACTGAACGTTCCCAAAGCTTTTTAGGTCAAGCTCAACAATTATAACTCTTCATGCCTGAAACAAAGGCATAAACATCCATGCGTTCTAATCCTAAGAAAAAAAACCAATTCCCAAAATGCCATACATGCTGCCTGCGCCCAGGAACATCTCATCGAACCGGCAATTCCGAAATTCGATACAAAAGAATTGCTACATCAAAGAATGAGCCGATCAACGGATGCACGTGCGGGTAATCTAACGCGAGGACCACCCAAATCCGTTGAACAACAGAAGGCAGCCACGACCTATCGCAATCGAATATATCTCAACGAGATATCCGATGATTTATGAGGAGCTAAGCCAACAAAGGCAATACTCCGGTCCCACGGCCACGCTAGAATTTCGCACCATTATAAAGATCTAATGGATTTCGATTCCGGGTACAAGTTCAAATAACACCCACCGACTGCACGTCAAAACAATCGCCGAATATCTCTGGTCTGGGCGCCAGATGTTCTGTGCAAACAGAAGGCTGTGGAAATGAAACTCTCTCAGCGATAATGATGATGTATGCAAGATGACTTTCCCCTTTCAGGAAACTACAAAATATCCCGGGGGATGTGATAACATGCTGCTAACAGAAATTCGGAAGTTCTGTTAGCAGAGCTAATAGGGAATATTTTCCGGATAGATACAGATACCAGTTTTGAATCTGGGTATCTGTGTGAGCAGGATATGGTTGAGGGCAGATAGTTAGTGAGATATCGATCGTCAACGAGACGAGGAGTCTAATTCTGATCGTCACCGGGACGAGAAGGATATATCGAATATCCGTACAGTGAGGAGACCAGAGAACCCCGCCGAGGTGGTTTATCCGCGCCAAGAATCCTTGATACTTCTCGTGTCATAAAAAGTAAAAATGTGTCGTATTAAGTGTGAGTCGATTTGTTTTCGCCTACAATGTGTTTATTTAGATAGTATAAGAACGTCTTTTCGGTAACGTACTCGGCACTTATTTCGTAAGAAAAGCAGCGAAAATTATAATTCAAAATAATAATAGACAACTTCGATTAAAATAAAAATTAAAAACAAATTTGTTGGTGTTTCATTTGTAACCGCGTTCGCTCTGTGCATGTATGTTTTCTCTGCGGCAAGCAGTGTTCGGCGGAACACTTGAACACGTATAAAACGCCAAATTGGTGACCGCGAACGTGAGTTAAAGTGAACACGCACGTACAATTTAAAACGGTAAACCGCGTAAACACAATTTTAAAAAAGTGAATACGCGCCGTAAGATAGAGAACACGCGAAAATAAAAATAAAAACAGTTCCGGAAACTTAGCGCAAAAGTGCCGAAAAACAGACAAACACAGACGGTGGCAGTGACATCCAGTGCAGGTGAACCGTGAGTTCCAGTGAAGTGAAGCGCCCATGCACCGCAGCCACCAGGACAAGGACTCATCACGGACGCCCAACAGCAGATCAACGCAGGACCAAGCCGCAAGTTTTTAAAAAAGCAATTTTCTCTTTCATATATTCTTTTTTTCTTTATTTTCTGTATTGGTTAAATAAAATTTAAAATCTATTTTTCTGTAATTTCTTGTGCGAGCTCCCTCTGAGCGGAAAAGCGTAAATGACATAAAGCTCCTTCCGAGCAAAACTTAAAACGATAATATTCATAAATTTACAAAAGAAAGCAATAATTCATTTTTCATTTTTTTTTCTCTTTTCTAAATTTATTAAGCTCCTGTCGAGCACAAAAGTGAAAAACCTGTAAGCTCCTTCAGAGCAGAATTTAAAACACAAACAAAACAAACTAACTCGATACAATTAGTTAAATAACAAATTAAGTAGATACACTTTTAAGTTTATTGTTCACGTAAAATTTTTCAAACACAAAACCAAGTTGTTAACCTCAGAGTGGGGGTAATTTTGAATGTGACAGATAGTGTGTAGTAAAGATAAGTAACATTACATTGTAAATAGTATTGTGATAACATTGTGTGTAAAACAAAAAAAAAAAAAAAAGTGCAACACATATTTAACCAAATGAACACCTTCCGAAATAACCTGTTACATATTTCACTATGAGAAAAAGTAGATAAATGAAGAACCACCCCAAAGCAAACGGCATTAGAAAGTAAAACGATAAAGAATTAATCCGGTCTGATTTTTACTTGACATTAAAAATGGTTAACGATGTAAAGATAGATGTACTGTAAAGACAAAATAGAAATATTACGCTCGAAAAAGATATACAAAAATTGTAAGCTCCTTCAGAGCCAGAGACACACCCGCGAACCGACGACACACACTCTCGACAACTTTTTTTTTTCCCTATTCTCCTTTCTTAACGACCGCGAAAACAGGCAAAATTAGACTCCGTTAGAAAAGGCAACGAAAAAACAGTTACATATTCGTAAAATAGTTCTCACCTCGTCGTTCTCCTCGTCCTCCTCAGAACTGGAAAGCTTCTCACCTTTCTGCTTCCAGCCCGTCGAATCACACGAAGTATCCTCTGGAGTATGCCCATCACTGGTCCACCTTTAGAAATCGAATATATTCTTTCTGGTGCTAGGCCCGTCCCTGTTAATCCTTTGGAATCAGCAGGTCGTTTTACCGCGTTCCACTCGAAAAACTTCTCGAAAAAAGTAAACGCGAACCTCTCGTTAACAAGCGATCCGCGCACCGAGCGACGGATTTACGACGCGAAATTTCAAAGTAGATGCCAATCACGAGGTCGCAATCTTCGGTCGAAACAGCGACAATGGCAACTAACAGGGACACTTCCCCGACTGCATCTCAACCAACCCCCTTACGGGAAGCCGACATACCCCCCTATACGGACCAACGTCCACGAAGGCCGAACGTAATATTACCGGACTTCACGTCTGACGACCCAGAGTACTGGTTCGGTTACGCCGAAAAAGCTTTCAGCGTGGAAGGAATCACCGACGAGGAAGTGAAATTCCTCGTGGTAACACGGGTACAAGACCCAAAATTGCTTCCATATGCGAAATGCTTAATAAAAACTCCATCTCCGCAACCGTACACGGCGTTTAAAGAGATGGTAACTAACGCCTATAGCGAAACGCCGCAAAATCGCTTGCGACGTTTATTACGGTCGACCGACACCTCTGGGATGCGACCATCCCAGCGCGCCGCCTATTTGCGTGCACAAGCCGGCACGGACATGTCCGAGACAGCCTTAACGGCTATATTTAGAGAGTCTTTGCCAGAATACGTTCAGGCAATCGTCGCGCCTCTAGCCGACTCTGGTCTCGATGAGCTAGCGCGACACGCCGACGCAGTAATGGCCACGGATAGATCCCGAACGGATCTCCAATTCCTTCCGGCAACGAACCCCGCGCAAAATCCACCTCTGCCCCAACCACGAACCTCCACGGTAACGTGCACTCATGCAACACAAACGAGCAATGAGATAGAACGCTTAGGCAGGCAGGTCCAGCAGTTGCAAGCGCAACTGAATAACCTCAGCGTGGGGAACAATTCATGGCCTGGCCGTGACAGATCACGGCGACGAAGCAGGTCGCGCGAAAGCTTTAGACGCGGGCGTGGCAGATCGCGCACGCCAGCCAACGAAAATACCTTGGGCAGGTGTTACTTCCACCATCGTTTCGGGGCACAAGCCAGGAAGTGCAGGCAACCCTGCAACTGGTCACATGTGCCAGCAATACAGGCTAGTTCTTTAAACTAGAACTGCCGACCGTAGAAAAAGCGCAAACGGCCGGCAACCCCCAATTAAGTCGCTTGTCAATATACGATTCGAAGTTAAATATGGACTTCATTATTGACACTGGTGCGGATATTTCCGTTCTTCCGCGCTCATACGCACCTGCAAATCGGTTGCCGGGTAAATTGAGATTGTTCGCCGCGAACAATAGTCCAATTAAAACCTACGGACGAAAATTAATAACTTTAAAAATAGGCCTACGTCGACCAATTCGATGGTACTTCGTAGTGGCCGATGTGACCGAACCTCTAATAGGTTCGGACCTGCTGCGACACTACAAACTAGTAGTGGACGTAGCCAGCAACAGACTGATGGACCCGTTAACGTCTCTTTCTCAGCCAGTAAACCCCAAGGCGGGAGAGGCATTGACGTTAACGTGCACTGTCGCAAACGGACCATTCAGCGATCTGTTGCGAGAATTTGCGGATATAACAGTTCCACTTAGCAATCCCCGACGCGCAAAAGCCGGCGTTTTTCACCACATTGAAACGCGCGGCCCCCCAGTGAGCCAACGCCCGCGCCGACTGGCTCCCGAAAAATTGCGCGAGGCTCGTGCAGAATTCGAGTATATGCTCGACTTAGGAATCTGCCAGCCGTCCGACAGCCCATGGGCGAGCCCACTTCATCTCGTCAAAAAGAGTAACGGCGAGTGGCGTCCATGTGGCGATTATCGAATGCTGAACGCAGTAACGACACCCGACCGATATCCGATAGCAAACCTGCACGACTTTTCTTATAAGCTGCAGGGGTGCGAAGTTTTCTCGACCCTCGACCTCACGAGGGCGTACCACCAAATTCCGGTGGCTCCCGAAGATATACCGAAAACCGCGGTAACCACACCGTTTGGACTATTCGAGTTCAAGGTGATGACATTCGGTCTCCGAAATGCAGCGCAAACGTTCCAGCGCTACATAGACTCAGCTCTCCGCGGACTTGACTTCTGCTATGCGTATATCGATGATATACTCATAGCATCGAAAAACAGGACGGAACATCGCTCCCATTTGAAGCAAGTGTTCGAGCGCCTCCGAGATTTCGGCCTGGTAATCAATCCAGACAAGTGCCACCTCGGAGAAGCGGAAGTCAAGTACCTTGGCTATTGTATAAATGGCCAAGGCGTCCGCCCATTACAAGACAGGGTGGATGCACTAATGCAGTTTCCTCGCCCCAAGAATGTGCGAGAACTTAGCCGTTATCTGGGCATGTTAAACTTTTATCGCCCAACGCTTCGAAACGCCGCACAGGTCCAGGCTCCTCTGAACGAATACCTAGTAGGAGCCAAACGAAACGACAAACGACCGATTCAATGGACCGAGTCAGCTGACCAAGCTTTTCGCTTATCGAAAGAGCAGCTGGCGAACGCAACTTTGCTTCGACACCCCATCGAAGGAGCCCCATTGTCCATACAGTGTGACGCTTCCGACACTGCAATTGGGGCCGTACTCGAACAAGAGTGCGATGGTAAATGGGAACCGCTGGGCTTCTTCTCAAAAAAATTGAACCCGACCCAGCGACGATACAGTGCCTACGACAGGGAGTTACTAGCGATTTACTCCGCAGTAAAGTACTTCCGGCACATGGTCGAAGGACGCCAGTTGACGATCAAAACTGATCACAAACCACTGGTGTACGCTTTCCGAAAGAAAGCGGAAAGTTCAACTCCACGACAGGAACGGCACCTGGATTTCATCGGGCAATTTAGCACCCGAATCGAATATGTTCCAGGTGCAGACAACGTAATTGCAGACGCTTTTTCGCGTATCGATGCGATTAAACTCCGAGCGCAAATCGATGATGCCGACTTGGCACAAGCGCAAGGAGAGGACCATCAACTCGAGTCCCTATTGAAAGCGGAGACAGCACTAGTTATGCGTAAACTTCCTTTCAACGACTCAAACGATGAAGTCTGGTGTGATGTATCGACGGGGACAGCTCGCCCCTACATCCCAGAAAAGTTTCGAAGGAATGTGTACGAAACATTCCATAACCCAGCCCACCCAAGCGGACGCGCAACCGCTGCGGCCGTCCGACGTAAATTCGTCTGGCCACATATGGCCAAAGACATCACAAATTGGGCACGTAATTGTTTGCAATGTCAACGTTGCAAAGTCGATCGACACAACGTGCTACAACCAGCACAGTTTAAGCTCCCCGAGGCACGATTCGCCCATGTACACATCGACATTGTGGGACCGCTTACGCCGTCGAGAGGTTACATGTACCTCCTGACGATGATCGATCGCTTCACTCGGTGGCCAGAAGCAGTGCCACTACGAACAGTGACCGCGGAGAATGTAGCCAAAGCATTCTATTCGACTTGGGTCACACGTTTCGGCGTCCCAGCCACTCTCACAGCTGATCGAGGACCACAGTTCGAGGCAGCGATTTTCAGGCAGCTGACCGATCTACTCGGCTGCCAACAAAGCCACACGACAGCTTATCACCCCCAGTCCAATGGGATGATTGAACGATGGCATCGCTCACTGAAAGCCTCACTGATGTGTCACGACGATAATCAATGGCTGGACGTACTACCGACAGTTCTTTTAGGCTTGCGCACAAGCATAAAAGAAGACCTGGGAGCCTCAGCAGCAGATCTGACTTACGGAACCAATCTGCGCCTCCCAGGAGAGTTCTTCGCCGATGGAGAACCACCGCTCGAACAGTCGCCAAATTTGGAAAACCTACGCAAACTTATGCGAAAGGTCAGGGCAACACCTGTCGCCAGACACGGTTCCAAGAGGATATTTGTTCACCCAGAGATGGACAGCTGCACGCACGTCTTCATCAGGGTGGACAAAGTTAGGAAACCTCTAGAACCGCCCTACGAAGGGCCATACAGGGTGCTGGATCGGATAAACAACCGTGTTTTCTCTGTAGACATCGACGGCAAGCCGTACACCGTCAGTGTCGAAAGATTGAAACCGTGCCACCTGGAACTACCACCAGATACCGTACTGGGAGAAGTGCATCAACAACCAGCGGCGGTAGCCGAAACCTGCCCCGTACGCCACCCAGCAGACTCCTACGAAACGCCAGGCACGTCAAATGTTGAGAATCAACCGAACCCCCGCGAAATGGTCGCGCGCGGGGCGTCGGACATCCTACACGGACCGATAACGCGGCAGCGCGCCCGAGATCTGCGCGCACAAGAAGACGCTGCGAAGATTCTCAATGTACGGCAACCTGAAACCCCAACTTCTGACAAGCGAAAAAGAACGACGAACGCGCTAACTTTCGCTCCTCTACCACCCAAACACCGCCCAATACGGAAGGGAGCACGCTCGTAAAACTCAACTACACCCCCCAAGCAACTAACTACCTCATATCGTGACTACGTCACTAGGGGGGGAGTGATGTAGCGTTCTACGAACGCACAAGTCTACTCAGGTAAGGTTCCTATCTTCAAAGAACGTACTTACCTGAGAGCGTTGCACGCGCCCACAGACGCGTGCCCCAAAGCCCGCGATAGGGCCTGCAACTCGCAGCCAACGTTGAGGCCGACACCAAAAAAGCAAGGAACTGAACGTTCCCAAAGCTTTTTAGGTCAAGCTCAACAATTATAACTCTTCATGCCTGAAACAAAGGCATAAACATCCATGCGTTCTAATCCTAAGAAAAAAAACCAATTCCCAAAATGCCATACATGCTGCCTGCGCCCAGGAACATCTCATCGAACCGGCAATTCCGAAATTCGATACAAAAGAATTGCTACATCAAAGAATGAGCCGATCAACGGATGCACGTGCGGGTAACGCGAGGACCACCCAAATCCGTTGAACAACAGAAGGCAGCCACGACCTATCGCAATCGAATATATCTCAACGAGATATCCGATGATTTATGAGGAGCTAAGCCAACAAAGGCAATACTCCGGTCCCACGGCCACGCTAGAATTTCGCACCATTATAAAGATCTAATGGATTTCGATTCCGGGTACAAGTTCAAATAACACCCACCGACTGCACGTCAAAACAATCGCCGAATATCTCTGGTCTGGGCGCCAGATGTTCTGTGCAAACAGAAGGCTGTGGAAATGAAACTCTCTCAGCGATAATGATGATGTATGCAAGATGACCTTCCCCTTCCAGGAAACAAAAAATATCCCGTGGGAGGTGATAACATGCTGCTAACAGAAATTCGGAAGTTCTGTTAGCAGAGCAAATAGGGAATATTGTTTTTGGATAGATACAGATACCAGTTTTGAATCTGGGTATCGTGTGAGCAGGATATGGTTGAGGGCGGCAGAGAGATTTTGATCGTCAACGCGACGAGGAGGACGTGAGGATCGAGAATTCTGCCGAACTGCCACCGACGGCAACATAAAAATTACGTGTTCAGTTTGTCTTCAATTCGCGAGTTAATTTTATTTAACCGGACGCGGCACAGGAAAAGGAACGAACGGTCGAGCGTGTGTTATCGGATTACGTGTGCGTCGAGTCTCGCAAAGACTAAAGTAATGTTTAAATTCGCTATAAACACGAAACAATAAAGATTACAATTCAAAGTTTCAAAGGAACGTTTTCACGGTGTTTCATTTGTGTGCCGATATTCTTTGGTGTTAGGTATTGGACGGTGTTGGGCGGAACACTTGCGACCGAATGGAAAACATCCGCCAAAAAGCCATTCAAGAATTTGTAATTCATGAAAATGAAATAGACATAGAGATTGATAGAATACTATATTCAACATCTGAAAATGCTTTTTCCAACTTAGAGAACCTAAAGAAATATTTAATACCCATAGAGGAGCAACCAATCTTAAGTGGAATTATAACAACCATGACTACAATCATAATTATTGTAATATGTAACGTAGTTTTTAAAAGATATGATGACATTAAGTTATAAGAAATAAAGCAAGCTTTCAAGAAAGATATTTTAAAAAATTAACAGAACTGCTGGAGACGGGGACGTCAATATCATCTGTACCTTCGATACGTGACCTTGGGATCTTATGTGATAGTGAACTTAACATCATCCCACATATTGATGACATTATCCTTAAGGCCAACTCTGCCCTTGGATTTGTGAAAAACTGGTCAAAAGCATTCTCTAATCCCTATGTTTCTCGTTCACTCTACATAGCCTTCGTCCGGCCCCTTCTAAAGTACGCCAGTCGGGTCTGGTCTCCTCACTACTCTACCCATATTCGCAGGATCGAAAGCGTGCAACGTCGTTTTCTGCGTTTTGCCTTCAGTGGACTGAACTGGGAAAATCCTCGGACTCTCCCCCCATACACAAGCCGTCTCCATCTGATAAACCTCAACACAGTTGAAGAGCGCAGAATTCATGCCGATATCCTTTTCATTCACCGTCTCCTCTCAGGCTCAATTAACTGCCCAAGCTTGCTCTCTTCGATCACATTTTCCACTAATCCCCGTAACCTGCGAAACCCCCGTCTCTTCTATTTGCCCGCCCCACACACTTATTACGGCTCTAATGAACCCATTTTGCGAATGCTGCGGTGGGCAAACTCCTACCCTACCTCCTTCGATTTGAATTTTACCTCTACTGCTCTCAAACTTTGTCTCCTTTCTTTCCCTTCATTACCACGCCCACTCCCCGTTTACACTTTTACAACCGGCACACATTCCAACAGTCTACCCTTCTATCCGACCACCCTATCCTTCGCCATCCCACCACTCACACTATCATCGATCCTCCTTATACAAATACACCCACTACCCGGGGTCACCCTCTCCCTCTGTGTTTACTTAGATAACAACCTAGATTGCAACTCAAGAAAATTCGGGCGTACTAAGCTAAATAAATAAATGAGTAATAATTAGTGGATAAACCCAGTAACCAACTCCCCTATATAAGGGTTCTGCCCTCACTAAGTTAAATTAAATTAAACAAATTTTAATTAAGATTAATATTTGTAAAATATAATTTAACATTTAGTCTTAAGTAAACTCTGTGATTGAATTGTCAGTAAATGCGGAGATAAAACAACAAAAATAACGTGAAATATTATTTTTTTTATAAAGTGAAGTGTGCTTGACGTGTGGGAAATTTAGGATTCGTTACAAGTACAGTTTTTTTTTTCTAGGAATTGTTTACCATGCTGTCGGCAGTTCAATTTCGGACCCTCTTCCTTAATAAATTTAACATGAGACATAATGTTTCATTGGCAATGAAAAACATGAATGACGCATTTGGCGATGCAGCGGTAAACGAACGCACGATACGACGTTGGTTTGGAAGGTTCCATTCTGGAGATTTCAGCCTTGAAACTGCACCACTTGGGAAGCCGAAACGTTGGTTAGCGACGATGTTTTAAGAGCAAGGGTGGGTGCGGACCTAATGAAATCGGTGAGGGAAATTGCACAAAGCATGGTTGTATCCCCACTGACAATAAGTCGACACCTTTCTCTCATAGGATAGGTAAAGATACTCGATAAATGGGTGCCACATGAACTGAACGAGTCCCAAAAACTTCGGCGCGGCGCCTGGAAATCTGCCCATCGCTTAGATTAAGAAACCAAACTGAACCGTTTTTGCACCGGATAGTCACCTGTGATGAAAAGTGGATTCTGTATGATAACCGTAAACCACCTGGGGAGTAGTAGGATGCACGTGAAAAACCAAAACACACCCCAAGGCCCGATCTTCACACAAAAAAGCTTATGCTGACAATTTCGTGGATATCGAAAGAACCAATCCACCTGGCATTTCTTCAACCAGAAGAAACCATAAACGCTATCAAATAATGTGAGGAAATCGACATATTGGTTAAAACGCAACCTGCATTGGTCAATAGGCACGGCCCGATACTTTTGCATGACAATGCTAGACCCCATACCTCACAAGTAACGGTGCAAAAACGGTTGCAGTTGGGATTTGAAATTCTATCGCATCCATCGTACTCTAATGACATTTCCCCATTGGACTACCATCTTTTCCGCAATTTGAATTCATTTTGCCTACAGAAGGTCTTTTGGAACCGAGCAGAGGTCATAAAAGCCTTTGAAGATTTCATTGCCTCAAAAAGTCAGCACTTCTACGAAAAAGGAATATTTGACCTTGTATGACGTTGGAAGAATGTCATAGATGCCAACGGATCCTATTTTGATTGAATGAAAATGTACGGAAAAATAATATTGGCTTTTAAATTATTACTATAAAATCAGACAATTCATTTGGTACAACCCAATAATACCAATGTCGAAAATAGGGCAGCCGCCGCTTGTATGTATCACAAGTCACACTCAGGAATAGTCTTTCGATTGGGTGGTCTGTTGCTCGTTTTTCAATTCAATATTGGTTCATTTCTACAGCTATTGACAACCAATACAATAAATTATGGCAAATACATCTGTTGGTGATATTATATAGTTGTGCCAGCACGGGAAAGTGTTCACTAATATTCCACCGATGTAAAATTCGAAATACTTTAATATTCACACTTTTACTCTGTGTTCATTAGGAGCTGAGCTGTACTCAACTTGCACTTCTAGTTCACGGATTACGTTTCGTGCTTCTTTTACAAGCTACTGTCAGTTACTGTTCTTTCACTTTCTACTACGAAATTTCCACAAGCAGAGTTTGTAACGCATTAAATAAATTAACCTTTAAATAAAACACTTTTATTATTTGTTTTAGCAGAGTCTCTTTATATATCACGGTTTTGTTTATATATTGTTACTGTTTTTAACTGAAGATTTGTTGTTAAAATGATTGGATTTATTTAACTATGGTCTGATATTTTCATAAATTTTGGAGTCGTGATTTCGTTTGGTTTTTGAGACGTTGGTTTTAGATGAGTGTTTTTTTATCTGGTCAGCTATATGCCGACCTTCACAATGCAACTATGAATTTAACAATTGGTGTCGACAACCACCGAGCAACGTGGAAATTAAACAAAAGGAGGCTAGTCCAGGAACAAGTGAAATTCGTTCTTACCAAATGTTGTCCCATGCTATCATCTTTTTCGCCGCGAATTGAACTCGGTTTTAAAATTAAATTATTTTCATAATATCGGGTTTTCCAATAGGGACTTGACAACTTTTTTTTTTAAGTAACGCAAACCATTTGAGATATTTCAAAAACTTTATTATCGGCTTGAAGTACAACCAGAACATTTATGAATGGAACTCGACTTCGTTCATATGGCCACCGCGAGCACGTTTGTAGCGATCGGATTCATTGGACCCAATTTTCGATGACTCGGCCTCACATTTCGGCCGAAACGGCCGCTATTTCGCATTCAATGTTGGCTCTGAGCTCTTCCAAGTTCGTCGGCTTGTTGGCATAGACCAATGACTTGACGTAGCCCCAAATAAAATAGTCTAGATGCGTTAAATCACACGAACGAGGGGGCCAATCGACTGGCCCATTTCTTGAGATAACACGCTCATAAAACTTACTCTTCAATAAATCGATTGTATCGTGTGCTGTGTGACTTGTGGCACCGTCCTGTTGCCGCCCAAGTCCATATCTTTCAATTAGGGCCACAAATAATCGGTAATCATGGCGCGATAACGATAGCCATTCACAGTAACGTGACGGTCCTTATCGTCGACGAAAAAATATGGCCCAATGATGCCGCCGGCATGCAAACCGCACCAAACAATTCTTTTTTGTGGATGAAGTGATGATTCATGAAGCACATGTGGAGTTTCACCAGACCAATTACGCATGTTTTGCTTATTGACGAACCCATTGAGTCAAAAATTAACTTCGTCACTGAAGATGATTTTGCGATGAAATTCATCATCTTGGCGCATCTTTTCCAGAGCCCAATCGCAGAACGTACGTCACTTCAAATGGTCCATCGTCTTCAATTCTTGAGTCAGCTTGATCTTGTATGGGTGTAAACCAAGATCAGTACGCTAAAATCGCCATAAAGTGGTCTGGGCGAAGCCCAATTCTTGAGAACGCCGTGGAATTGACTGATTTGGATCGTTTGCTACGGACGCCTGAACGGCAGCGATATTTTCGACACTTTGATCAACCGTTGTCTCACTTGCACGGCAACATCACACGACGAATATGTAGACTCAAATTTTTGCACTAAACTTGTTATTGCCTGTCTACTAGGGCGAGAATTACGACCGAAAATTGGAGTTAACGCTCTTAAAGTTGCGGTCACCGACGCTAAATTTCGCTAATAAGTTTTCATAATTTGCAGACGTTGTTTGTTCGTGTTAACCACGACGAAAATGTTGAGTTTACTGAATAAATTGACAGTGACAGTTTGCTGATTAGTGAAAGGGTGCGTTCACAAATTAAATTCAGAGTTGTCAAGTCCCTATTGGAAAACCCGATATAACTGCAGTCTACCGGCAACATTAAGTGCTTCCCTGGCTTTGGAAGCACTAAATGATCATCTTCTGCAATTTATTCTACGCTAATAAAATGCTCGTAAAAAAGAACCCCCTACGCCTCTGTCATAGTATTTAGAACGAAATCTTGTCCGGTGATTTGTTACGTTTTGTCATTTGACTGAGTAAAAATAGTTTAGTCTGGTTGAAAAAGGTATGATCCACAATCACGCAATATTTAAATAACTTTATGTAATTAAGATATTGTATTACAAAAATTGCCGGGGTAATTTATTTTACCTGCTACAAGTCGTCCGGGAAGCCATCAATTAAGTAACTAGCCTGCTGGAATGCGGAAGTTACCTTTTAAGCGTGGTTAAGAAACAAGTGTAGTCATATCCATTTAGGGAGACTGGTCGCTTACACGCACGTAAATAGTAAGGTGATGACATGAGTCATTATGTGTATGTGGCGTTGTTTACATCTTTTAAATATGGGATGCCACTTATAACGCACACACGTGGAGGATTCGTTGTATATGAGATACATTATTATGTATTATTGTAATATAATTTGTCGGTTGAACCCAAACAAAACTTAAAAATACTCTAAGAACCACCTTTAAATTTGGAAAGCACAGTTCAAAAACATATCCTATAACCTATAATCAGTGACATGTAATCTATTACTCATAACTTCTAACTCTCGCCCTGCGAGCAGAGCTTTAGAACATATTCGTAAAAGACGAACAGTCTATTCAATCGGCATAACAGATCATAAAACGTAATTCGTTTAAAAAGTACACAATCTGTAAACCGATTAGTTAATAGAGAAATAAGTGTCCCTCTGTTAATAAGTGTAGGACACGTTTATTTATTTTTAATCAAGATTAAACTTAAAACAAGATTTTAACTCAAATGTGTAGCATATCGCCTCATTTAACAAGCAAATCCACATTCCAATTTCCAATTCTCGGGTATTACATCCTTATACAATTTGTACAATCTCTTCAGAGGGCATTGGAGTCCGCAATCGGGAAAAATGATAGGTTCCTTTTTTGGGCCATCTTTCAAGATCATAGACACAAGTGGACGATTTTTGCAGTCGATGCGAAGTTCCAAGATTAGCGCTGATGCATAGTTTATGGGTTGGTTCTATAAACATTAACTCATAAAATTGAATGATTTCGTTGTCAGTAAAATAAATACCTGATACACTTTCAGAGCGTTTAATAAGGATATTATCGTTGTATCGTGACCGCTGTAAACCCCCATTTTCCGATCAGGCGTTAGTGTTTTATTAGCTTTCTGTGCAAACCGATCTAATATTTCCTTCAATAAAGGGCCGGCCTTCAACCGTGTCATTGGTCTAGTGATTGTTGTTAATAAGTGCCACAAATGGGTTATATATTCCATATCAGCCCCCGGATATACAGGTACTGTCCATGCAGGTAAGCTGAAAAAATCAAATTCATTGATATAATACGGAAAAAGATTTAGCTGCACACTTACCGTTTATTATTAAGCGACTCTGTATACAATGTGTTATTTAATAACCCTACACCGGCCAGAGTGCTAATGTTCTGTCCAGTATGTTAAAAATAGGAATATAAGTATGCATATCTAGTTTGAATTTTCTTCATGGCGGCGGAATTCATGTGGGCTTCTAATAATTTATCATAATTTGGGCAAGAAGCGGTTTGTTGTATAGTCTATAATAAAAATGTATAGTAGACGCAAAAGGACTGTTTTGAATTCGTTTACGTTGTCGTATTGTTGTGGAATGGAATGTATTGGTACCGGTTGCCATTTTATATCAGACCTCCAAATGTCCGCACCAACGGGTTTATAAAGACTTGCTAAGCAACATTCCCCACTCATAATTACACGGTCGACGTCAGACGACATTACGTAAATATCGTCTAGTGAATATTCTCTTGGAAGAAAGTGATCATAACGTTCTCGAATCCATATACCTAACTCATACATTTGGTTTTTACCCGTCTGAAAATAAAGATATATGACAGTGAAATATGATTTTGTGAGCCAGACATATTACAAGTTGCTGCCACCGTCCCCGTTCTGTTTCCTTTATTGAGGAATACCACGCAACTTTTAAGCAAACGTTTTTATATTCGTCAAAGGCAGTAAACATTTTTCTCTATTTTCGGTTCTTTGTGTAATCTGCACAGAGTGCCTAAGTTGAGTTTTGGAAAAATTCCGTACCACATTGCGGAAAGTTAACCTTGTGTGTGGGAAACCTCAAATAAAAAAAAAATTAAACGGCATCTCAAAGGGGAAGGCTTCGTAATGAGGAATTCATTGTCATTTATTAAAAATGATTAAGAGACGCAGATGCTCGAAAAAAAAACGTGTGTCGTGAATCATCACGTAAGACATTTTAGTGAGCGGCTCCCAAGCGTAATTTCTGTAAAAACGCTTTTTATATATAATAAGATTGTACTAACTTTTTTTTTTAATTCCTCAAAAAGACTTAGGAAATCCCCTCTGAAGGTATTAATAATAGAAAAATGCAAAACAAAAAGTCATTTCTTTTTGAAAATTTTATTTTGCAAATGTTTTGTAGTGTCCTCGAAACCCTAGGTTTTTCTCAGAAGGCCCTGCTTTTCATTCTCCACTTCCCCAAGCCAGTCTTATGTCCCATTCATTTGAGAAACCTAACTAGATTTCATTACAAATTAAAAAAACTCCCCACCACCTTTGTCCCAGCGAGAAAACATTAAACATAAACAAAAATAGATAACATATAAGAAATTTAAATAATTCAAAAATTAAACTCGAACATTTCATTTACGATTTTGATTTAAAAGCATTCATTCATATTTTACAAACATTAATTAAGTACCTACGATACAAACAATTATCACATTTTGGAATTAAACTTAAATACAAAACACAATATACATTTTCCTTTACACGTATAAACATAAAATATAAAAGTACATTACATTCATTTGCAAATTATAATTTCACATAATTAAAAACATATAACATAACTGGTGCATGCAAACCCAGCTCTTTCCACGGCGACGATATCTTAGAATAGTTCGAAATTGATCAATGCCGTGGTTTTCTCGTTGGGATAACGGTGAGGAATAAAAACAAAAAAGAAACGGGGAAAAAACAATGAAGTGAGTGGTGACAATTGGCCTAAAAGGGAGGAGTCTTTTCAAGAATTTTAAGAAAAAAGAAAAGCCCAGAAAGTAAAATAAAGTTATCAATAGATTGTAAATAAACATTCAACCGCTTGTGGCTAGCAATTTAAATTAAAGTATATCTATAAAAGTTATGTTTACTGCGCAATAGACTGACAATTCATTCAAATACCATAAATCGAAGAAAGGAATTTTCCTCTTGCATGTTTGCCGGACGTGCAGCTAAATCAAGTGGTGCAGAGAAAGCAGTAAAACCTGTAGTGGATAATTCAAAAGGAAAATGAAAAAGGCCGGTGAGAAAAGGGCAAAGAAGGTACCTGGTAGATCAACAGTCAATCGAATAAGATCTGGAAAGAGGTCAACACTACACGTGAGTACCACCAAACTATATAATTAATAATTCCAACGTGAAAGATACATATAAGAAATCGTGAAAGATACTTATAAACATTTTACATATAACAAAAATACATTTTAGCGCCAAGACTCAAAGACGTGTATCGCCGCCGTCGGTGGTTAATATTTCCGACACACAGGTTCCTTGTTTCCAAATCTTAAACAAAAGGATATTAAGGAAACAAAGCAATTAAGACTCAAGACATATCTCACCTTAATTGCTTTACAATAAAACTAAAAAACCCAGATATCGGAAAACAACAGGTTTCCATATGTGGCAAATAATTCAATAGACCTTGGCAGGGATCATGTTTTATTGCAAGTATCTTTTTCTAATATCCTTTTAATGACCGAAATGAGTCATTACCATTGACCGAATTGGTTAGAAGTTTACTCAATAGTTTTCAGTCAGGCAGTTGTAAGGAGGCCAGCAGACAGAAAGCGATCAGTCGTGAATCGGTTGTTCTTTTTATTTTTACTTTAACATAGCTTTACGTGCGGGAGAAAACTAAAAAATATAAATGCTGAAGATTTTGAATGATGATTGACGTTAACATGATATATGACATTACAATTAACGAGTTTACTTTCAAATAGAAGCAAGATAAATTGCTCATTATTTTAAAAACCAAGTGTTTTGACTGAAGAAACAACATTATGAAGAAAGAACACATTCGGGAAGATTTTCTAAACTCTTTCCCGAAGAGCCCGGCAGCGCGTTGGTGCTAACCAAACACAGCAGAACCTTAAATGTGTAGTTGTTTGGAGTCGCCTCAAATTGAGTACATACCTAAGAGATGGTTATACATGAAAGTATACTATTATGGTTGGGAGTTGTAGTAGTTAACCTTCTAATATAATGGTTAGTAAGAGGGCACCATACATATTTTTGTTTTGAGTTTTAGCGCAATGCAGGCTTTAAAATGTTTTTACTTGACCTCGTTAAATGTTATCATAGCATGTCCTCTAAACTAACGTAAGTGCAAATCCCTTAGAGCTACACATAGTCACATCCCACATCTTACCTAATCAGAAAACAATAATCCGCATTATATTATATTTGTTAGTAACACTCACGTTTTTTTTTTTTTTTATTTATTACAATGTAAGTAAATGACATGATAACTTAAATCTAATAGCGCTAGCAACTAAGGCTTTCGGCTAGGTCAGTCAGGTTATCTTAATACTTTCACAGTTGAAGGTCTAGAAATCCACTCTTCTGCATTCACTGCGCCATTCAACTGATGTCTGTACTAGCAATTAAAAGTTTTTAACTCATATTGTTTGTATTCCCTCTGTTTTGTACAGTTTTTTAAGTGGCCTTACGTTTTTAGGTGCGCCAATAAAAGAAATCTTAAAACAGTTGTGTCAATATCATTTGTTGGAATAATATTAATCTTTGGGAGTTATAGCGATATAAGTGCAATTTGAGTAATTTAGAGACTAATTAAAAATGTTCAAAGATACCTCATTAATGTGCCAACCAATTTTCAGTTATGGCAGAAGTACTAATGAGCTAGTCTCATTTAAATGTATATACAATAAAACACATGAGCTTAGTTATAAAAATTGAACAGACTGCAAATATTATTCATGTATCACATTAGTTGGTGGAGTGTATTGAATAACTTTCCAAAATATTGTGACGCATATGACAATCTGTACTAGAATATTCTAGAGAGTCCGAAACAGATTACTAGAATATTCTATAAAGTAATGGAAAACTGGAGACTAGGAACAGTAGAACATTCAAGGCAATGGAACGGACGGAAACGAAACGCTGAAACAGTATAAATACGCCGCACACAGAGCATAGTGATGAGTAAGAAGTAGAAAGTAATAAGTCTCGAGTGAGAAGCAAGCGATAAGCAAGAAGTAAAATACGCGATAAATACGGAAGCGATAAGTCAAGAAATCGTTGTGTACGGTAAAAGTAACGGTTGTGGTTAACGGCCTAATAAAGTGTTATATTAATTCAAAATCGATTTAACGGCTCTTATTTATTCAAAATAATTAATCCAGCGAACCCTAAGCTCGCTACAATATTCAATCTTTTCTGTAGTTAGGAAAACATATGATATGGAAATATAAAAGTATATCAACAATTCCTCATTCTTAAAAGCAGGTTAATGAAATAATTTATTCTATAAATCCAATATAGAAGTATGGCGGATAGTGGAAATATGGGGTTAAAAGCAGAGATAATTTTAAAAAGCAGAATAACATCATTCCCCTTGTATACGAGTCGTGCTTTGTTTAATTAGTGGTGAAAGATCGAGTACACATCTTGCCCGGAAACATTTTTTTTTTCCCACATCATTTTCTGTAAAAGGGCTTTGTTAATTGCTGCGTTTAGAGGTCCAAGTAAAATACCGAGTTCACTTCCTCATCTTATATGTAATCTCACATAATTTCATATTGACAAACGATTTCGCTTTCTCTACGCAAGAACATTGCTTCAACTTTTCCCTACATTCAGGCATCTTGGTTTATATAAAGCAATGAATGATCGATTTAATATCAATGAGAGGTCTATTTAATATTGTATTTATGTATGTCGTGTTTAATCCTGCATAATCTAATGTGTTTAAACATTTGTAATTGTACAATTTTAAGTGGGACCCCTATTTACCTTAATTATAAAATTGATATACCTATTCCATAGGTTGGTAAATATTGTAGACAAAGTTAGGCACAATACACAGATAGATTTAATACTATTCACTTTGCTGAATAAGCATCAATCAGCATCAGTTCATGGTTGAAAATCAACACAACTACCTAAGCAACACCAGGCGATATGGAAAGCTTTGCTTAATTATGTATAATACTTTTCATTACTGTAACATCTAAGTACCCCAAACCAACTGTAATCGATGGATTGCAGACCAGGACTTTGTAAACCAAGAAATAGAAGGATTATTAAAACGAAGCATAATTAGACCTTCACATTCGCCATATTGCTCACAAATATGGGTAGTACCAAAAAAAAAAAATGGTCTAAACGCGGACGGAACACCCAAGAAACGTCTCGTAAACGACTATAGAAAATTAAACGAAGCCTTAATAAACGAAAGATACCCAATGCCTAACATCATCCATACAATTCAGAACTTAGGTGAAGCAAAGATCTTCTCGACACTAGATTTAGAATCCGGCTTCCATCAAATATTAATTGAGGAAAAAGACAAAGGAAAGACAGCATTCGCAGTCAACGGAGCTTTGTACGAATATAATAGATTAGCATTCGGACTTTAAAATGCCCCAGCAATTTTTCAACGCTGCGTTGACGATATCCTAAGACCCTTTATCACAAAGTTTTGTTACGTTTACATGGACGACATAATAGTTTTTTCCAAATCCATAGACGAACACATGAGCCATCTAAGATTAATATTCGATGCCCTATATAAGGCAAACCTAACAATTTCAGAAGAAAAATCCCATTTCTTCAAAAACTACGTCAAATTTCTAGGCTACGTGATAAGCCATACGACAATACGAACAGACCCTGACAAAATCGAAACCATTCGAAAATATCCACAGCCTACGAATTTGAAAGAGTTAGGAGCTTTCCTCGGTTTGGCTGGATTCTACCGTAAGTTCGTCAAAAACGACGCCACAGTTGCGAAGCCCCTGATTAACTTGCTCAAGACTGATAAAATGGTTTCTCAAAAACAGAGTTCGAACTATACAATAAAACTAAACGACGAAGAAATACAAAGTTTTTCGGATCTCAAAAGACACATTGAAGAATGTCTTGAACTATCTCAACCCGACTATTCGAAGCCATTCGAACTAACGACTGACGCCTCAAACTTTGCAATAGGAGCAGTCCTATCACAGAGAAAAACACCTATTACATTCGTATCTAAAATACTAAGTGAAACAAAAAAAACTACGCCACCAACGAAAAGGAATTGTACGCCATAGTATTTGCTTTGAAAAAATTAAGATTATATATACAAGGTATATCAGATTCAACGATATATACCGATCATCAATCCCTAACTTACGCAATATCGGATAAGAATAGAAACACGAAGATCAAATGAATTAGGCATAGCTGAAGTGATAGACGAAATATTATCACATTAAATATTATATATTATATAAAACGTGGCACTCCACACTCTTCTAGATTAGTCGAAGTCTAACATTCGATCGCAGCAGTACAATCTCAGACGTTATATTCGACGCGGTTAGGGAATACAATAGAACAATACACTCAGGGACGGGACAAAAACCCACAGAAATATTTTTTTAAATAACAGAAACAGACATTACACAAAATTTAGAAAACGCACAAAAGAAACAAAATAAACACCAAAATAAAAAACGTAAAGACAAACAGTTCAAACCAGGCGAAATAATATACGTGAAAAAAATCGACGCGGTAAAGAAACACCGCGGTACACAAAACGCATAGTGACTAAAGACAAAGAAACAACAGTGATAGGTAACAATGGAATAATTATTCACAAAGACCGTATACGGCGTACCGTTAATCCAGATAGCTGTAACAATGACTAACCCAACCACAATATCATTACAAAATAAGAAGTTGGTATCAACAAGACTACAAGACGCCTACGTTTACGAAAAAGCAGACATACTTATTCACCTGTTCAAACCAACAAGAATATTAGACCCCGTCGCAAACATTAAAAAAAGGAACACTACAGTGAAAAAAAAAACATCCTATTCCACGAAATTAAGAACTTAGAAGCTCAGGTAAAAGAAGAACACTACCATAAGTCAAAAATATCCTTAGATTTCATCGGAGCAGGTCTAAAATGGATGATCGGCACACCCGACCACGAAGATTTGATAAGAATAGAAAACGCAATAAACAAACTAGCAGAAAAGAACATCAAACAGGTAATACTAAACGAAAAAGTATTTAAACTACTAGTAGACACGAAACAGGAAAACGTAGATACAGAATTCATACTCACAGAAACAAGACATATTATAGAAAACTTACTAAACGCCCTAGTAGCAGCCAAGGCGGGAACATACTTTGCAGGATCCTTAGACATGGACGAACTAAAAGAGATCATGACGAAAGAACGAATACAAACACCATTAATTAATATCCTGATTTACGCTGAGACATTTATATATAGAAAATATGAAATTATTTATATAATTTATAAATATCCAAAGATGATTAACAAATGTGAAAGATACACAAATTTGGCCCTAGACACATTCAATGGGTTGACGGAAATTTTGTCAAACACAGTAGTATATAACAAAGAAATATTTGGCACACAAAATTGTAACAATAAATTAACACACCATATTTGTAAAAAATTTAAAGCCAACGAATGTACAATAAATGTCATCATCATCATCATCGGCACTACAACCGGGGACCGGTCTTGGCCTTATTTAGCAAGTCCTAAGACTTGTTAAATTTTCCATAATAATTAATTTTTTCTGGGCAAGGTCATTAAGTCTTGCGCCAAAGGCTCCCCGACGGGGAATCGAACCCCGGTCTCCCGGGTGACAGATGGGTATACTAACCACTATACTATCGAGGAGCCCTAATATATTAAGTGGAAAACCAGCTCAATGTAATACAATCTATGAAAAATACAAGGAAGTAATGAGATTGTCACAAGACACAATTGTAATATCAGGAAAACACAACATTTATAAGGAAATATATACCGGAATATACCTAATTAAGTTTTTATACGAAGTAGAAATAGATAATATTAAATATATTAACTTAGGGGAACAAATAAACAAATTTGTAGAACATATTAATGTAATACTCCGTGTCGTGCTTTCCGAAAGCGGCGGGAGAAGAGCCCGGAGTGTCGTTGAGAAAAGTAAAAAAGAAAAAGGTTAAATAACTTCAGGGGACTGTATTCTCTTTATTTTATGAAATTATAAGGGTGATTTGACAACCGGCCAGCGCTTCGGGGTTCGAAATTAGACTGATTTGCATACGGCCAGCGGTTCGGCCTCTGGAATGCTACTGATCCCGAAATATGTACTGAAAAAGAAAAAGCGGGGGAGGTATCTAAGGATAGTGTGGACATGGTTAGTTCGGATGTTCTCTAACTACTTGGATGGAGGGATGGTGGGAAAGAAATCGTACAAGACTGATCCCGAAATTGAAAAGCACTGCCCTTTTATAGGTTTTGTAGTTGACTTTTGTCAACTATTTTAATGTCAAAATTCCAAGAAGCATACGCAAGACGGCGTGCTTCGATTGGAATTTTGTTTTGGGAATTGTTTGAGGATTTTGTTGGATAGATTCTGGGAAGGGGAATCATGAAATGCGTTTTGAATTTAGCATTTCATGATGTCAAGGTTTTTAGGAATAGAGTCAATGTATGATGAATTAACTTTGGGTTAAATTCGTTGTACATGTGACTCAGTATGGAATTTGGATGTGTTATGGGGAATTGAATCAAAATGCGACAATTGACTTTTGGTTTAATTTGTCGCTCATTGATTCAATATGAAATTTGGGAATTGCGTTATGGGATTATGGATAGGATTTTTGATGTTATTGGGGATTTGGATAGGAGTAGCGATTTAGGATCGCTACATTAACGACATAGACAGGTGAGAATAAATCGGCGCCGCTGCTGTATGGACGGAAACATTATGAGCAAACGAATATTTTAAATTCTCTTGTTGTTGTATATCAATGATATCGGGTTTTCCAATAGAGACTTGACAATTTTTTTTTTAATAAAACGCAAACCATTTCAGATATTGCAAAAACTTTATTATCGGCTTGAAGTACAATCAAAACACATATGAACGGAACTCGACTTTGTTCATATGGCCACCGCGAAAGGGTGGGTTCACAAATTAAATTCAAAGTTGTCAAGTCCCTATTGGAAAACCCGATATAAAAAAAGCGAAAAGGAATTGTATACATTGCTCACATCCTGTAGATAGAGTAATAAACTCTCGCATACTATACTATAATATGCAGGACACGTTGAAAAACGTGGGTATAGAAAAGATAAATTATTTGACTGATATCCTGCTTGAAGGCTCCATAAAGCTCTGGTAGCAGTTGAGAGGACAAAGTTGGACGAAGCTGAAAGATCTACAAGATGCATTCTTGTCAACTAGTCTACGAAATTTATATTCCCATTATACTCATAAAGGCAAACATTTTTTTTACATTTGTTACGGTTCCGCAGTAAATAACTGAGTAAGTAAGTAACTAAATGGTAAGTTTTCGATTGATTACTGTTTCTTTAAAATATATGTGACAATAAATTCTTTCTTTATGCCGCAAGCCTATGACAATTATATAATAATTAAATAAACTAATAAAATTTAAAGATATCAATAAGTAAATAAATAAATAAAATAATTAATTACATTGACTACGATAAAATCATTTTAACCTAGTCATCATATTTCGAATCATTCGCAACTTTTGTATTAATACCATGTTAGTGAATAATAAAAATTAAACATAACAAAGTCATTAAAATGTAATAAAATACAATGCAATAACAGATGACATGTCTACGATCTGTTTGCCTTAGAGTGAGAAGGTTTGTTGGAGTCTCTGTTGAAACAAACATATGGGGAAGATATTTTTGGTTGACACATCCAGAGAGCATTGTAATTGTGTTGAAACACTTTTTTCAGTACCATATAGAAAATTAATGCTAAGAATCTTAACAATCCCTGTGACCTGCGTAACAGAAAGCCAAAAAGAGATAACCAAGGTACCAATATTCATGATGTGCATTTCGAAAAAAATTGTCACGAGCCATTATAATATCCATTAACGTCCTGCAAAAACCATCTCGATCGAAGTGCTATGAAACAGCATAATCGCACTCCAAACTTAAATTCGATCGCGCTGACACCTAGAGCTGTGTCTAAGAAATCAGATGGTTACCGTTAACAATTAATGAAAAATTATTAGAGCTTCCGGCGAACTAATGTCTCATCGACGTATCCAAAATTCTTTTAATGGTAAAACTTTTAAATTAAAATGACTGTAAACTGTACACAGTTCAAATACCCAATGAGTACGGTTGCTGCTATAGCGGGTTTTTAAACAAATGCAGATGATACAAATCAATTGCTATATTACAAAACAAGAAAACATATAACTTTGTTTTTTAATACAAAACCACAACCAATTTTTTGCCAATCCAATACTAAAAGATAACTAAACGCAGAACAACAGATTTAATAAAATTAGTTTTGAACGAAAAAGAAAACCTTCTCCTCATTTCTTTGATTTGTCGCCCGAAGTATCGCATTTAGTTTCAATCTAAATCATTTCCAAATCCATAAATTGTAAAATAATTAAATATAAAAAATATATAAATAAATATAAATTAACATGTTTTAAGGGTGAAATGAGGAACTCTTTTATCATATCTACAATATATTCTTTCAGTATGCATAACAACGTGTTTTTTTTACTCACATTAGTTAATTGTCCCCATTCAGTTGGCCAATATTTTAAATCTTTCCATGGATCTGTTTTATATGGAGCTAATGGAGTCCTATCCCCATGCCTGTGCAACTGAATAGACATTTGAGAGTTTTTGGTTGTACTGAATAACATGGAAACTCACAATTTGTGCAAACACAAGTTCTCCATCGTACTCATAAGCGCCAGCGGAATGCAATGCGAATATGACACTAAATATATAACAAAAAATAAAATAAACCGATTGGAAAACTCTGTGTTTAGGTTTTACGCTGCACATTTTCAAAAACTATTTAGCTGCAGAAGATACTTTATACTGAGGCTTATTTAGCTGCAGAAGATGCTTTATACTGTTAAGCTGCGACTCCCGAACAAATTGTATTCTCTTTTCGGTGTACTAATAACATTGTGTTTTCCCATTTGAGACGGCACATAGTTTGATGCTCAGGGAAGAGTAAATATTGGTGGTTTAGAAATATACACTCCTATTTTAATGTTATACCATTTCTCTTGTCGTTTAGTAACATGTCATTTATTTTAAGAGTACATTTGTTATCTTCGATAAAGTTTACAGGGGCCGTTATATTTTATTTACATTTATCGGTAAGAATCACAAAAATTCGTATTGCGAATGAACTTAAAACCAACCGGGTTTAAATATATATTTGTATAGCTGATCGCATTCGCTCATACTCCATCACAATTGTTTGAGTGCGTTTTCCAGAGGCATGCCATTCAAATATATAACGTTGCTGACCATTTTAAAATTAAAAATGTTTTGCAAAGATCCACCGCGGAATTCTTTTCTTACACGCCGAAAGAACTTCAAAATATTACAGTTCTATTAAAGGGCGTCGGCCCTGAAACTGAACCGAAGACTGCTTTGAAAATGCTGCGAGAGCTAAGTACGATGACCTAGCATTTAGTATGATCAAGTGTAACGTAGGACAAACTAAAAAAGGGCGAAATATACTTCAATGCGTCCACTGCCAAAGGTTTGGGCATTCAGCAGCGAACTGTGAAATGCAGCATCGTTGCGTGAACTGCGGTCAGGATCATAATACGGTGGAGTGCCCTTTGGAAGTGTCCCCTTTTAAAGTGTGCAGTATGTCGGAATAAGGGACACCCCGCTAACTACCGAGATTGTCCTAAATACCAAGAATTAACGTAGAAGGGTGTGACTCAGCAAAGAAAAACTGAAACAAATCGCACAAGATCAATGACTGCTACCCCTCAGCGGTCTTACGCAAAATAGCGAGAGGCAGAGGAACCCAAACACAGGCCCCAACACTAATACCCACAAATACTTCGGCACAGACTGAAACTACATCAGAAGCAGACGTGTTCACAATATTGCTCAATCTACAGAGACAGATGACACAGCTGCAAACTAAATTAAACGAGAACCACTCTTTTTAACCTGTTGCAATGCGAAAGCCCGCATGTGCTTCTATCTGGTGAAACTAAGTTAAACCAGAGGCATAAACGTTGGCACAAAAACTTTGATATTATACGAAGAGACCGACCGAATTCCTCACAATGGGAAGGTGTCGCCATCTTTATTAGAAAAGGACTCCAACACGATTACAGTCTTGGATCATCAAATGGTCACATGGGACAAATTAAAAAAAGGCAGAGACATCCTGCAATGTGTACGTTGCCAAAGGTTTGGTCACTCGGCGGCTAACTGTGAAATGCAGCGCCGTTGCGTAAAATGCGGAAAGGACCATAAGGCAGAAGAATGCCCTCTGGGAAAAGAAAGGGTAGAAGACAAAGCCCTTCTAAAGTGCGCAGTGTGTCGGAATGAGGGACACCCCGCTAACTATCGAGGATGTCCTAAATTCCGAGAAATAATGGCAAGAAGTGTGACCCGGCAAAAAAACACAGAGCCAGCTCGTACTACAACAATGCCCGTAACATCGCAGCGGTCGTACGCACAAGTTGCTTCGGGTGGGAGAACACCAAATCAGGCTACATCACAGGTAGCCACAAATACTCCCACACGGACTGAAACAACACCGCAAGCGGACGTTTTCGCAATCCTGCTCAATCTGCAGAGACAGATGACACAGCTACAAAGCCAAATAAACGAGATCTACTCGCATTTGCCCAGTCTAAATAACAAGTCGATATAAACCCTCTAACCACAACATCAATAAAAGCTCTTGTCGTGAATGTAAATTTACTAATAACAACTGAGAGAAGAGCCAATCTTTTTAACCTGTTGCAAGAGGAACAACCTGATGTACTTCTGGCGGGGGAAACAAAGTTAAACCAGAGACATAAGATAGGACATAAAAACTACGATATTATACGAAGAGATCGACCTAACTCCTCTCAAGGGGGGGGGGGGGCGCAATCTTTATTAGAAAAGGGATCAATCATAAAGTAATATATAGTGGAGAAGTGCGCAGGTTCCGGGTGCTGGAAGCCTGCATCGTCCGCATACCCCTTCAGCAAGGAAGGGGTTTGTATGCGATTGCGGTCTACGCACCTGAGGAGCACCAACAAAGCCTATTTATAGCTGAGCTCGAGACACTCTTTCGATGCTTACAATTGCACCTGGACAAAAATTACTTTATCCTAGGGGGAGATATGAACGCCA
This sequence comes from Microdon myrmicae, assembly GCA_963931805.1. Taxonomy (NCBI): domain Eukaryota; kingdom Metazoa; phylum Arthropoda; class Insecta; order Diptera; family Syrphidae; genus Microdon; species Microdon myrmicae. The sequence goes on from OZ007499.1 coordinate 165,665,852, forward strand.
AGCATAGAAATTGGGGAAATTATATGTCTAATACCAGAGGAAATCAGTTGGCTGGTTGGTTAGATCAGTATCATATTGAATATAGAACTGACCTGCTAGCTACGAAATATCCATCGTTCCCCAGAGGTAGATCGTTCTTAGATATCTTGCTAATCGACTCACGACTGAGATTACTTAACACCAACAGACGAAACACAAACTGTTTACGGACAATTGAATACGACAGCGACCACTGTGCATTCACGGCAGTAATAGAGCTTCCGAACGAGCTCGCAGATCTGGAGGAATTCGTGATTCCGCAACCCTATAACTACAGGGCAATGCGATGGCCGCGGTTCACCAGATCATTAACAAGAGAACTTCGTTCGAATGACTTGAATCTGCCAGTAAACAGAAACCTGACAAATGACGAAATCGACAAATACATTCAACAAATGGACGAAACCGTAAAACGAACAATGGACAAAACAATTCCCAAAACAACAGTTACAGATCACATTAACATGTACAGAAACGCAACAATAAACGCACTCCACAAGAAAAAGAGCAGACTGCTATCGAAATTAAAACAATTACACAGACAGTTTACAGACAGACAAGACCAGGAGATAATATCACTGAAATCTCAACTAAAAAACCTCCAACAATTACTTAAAGCTAATTATAGATTAGCAACAAATTTATATTGGAACAACAGAATTCGAGCTATAAAAACTAATAACCCGAATATGTTCCCACAAATAAATAAAATATTCAGGAGAAATAATCAAAACGAGATTCAGTGTCTCCAAATTCCACGTACCGAGGTAAACAAGCAGCTGCTAACCAACATTGGCATAGATACAGAGAACGCTATCCTCAATAGTGAGCTCTTCGTGATCGAAGATCCTTTGGAGAAGGCGAACGCTGTGGGAGCTGTCTTTCAGGAAATGTACAAGGTGAATGAAAGCATTCACCGAAACCATGACCTGGAGGACAGAATTCGACTGAATCACCTGCACCTCCGGAATGAAATTTCACATTGGCAATCGGAGAATCCTGGTTTTACGGAATTCAGTGACGATAATCTGTCAATTGACATTAATGCCAATGGTGTAGTGGCTAATAGCCTTTTAATAACAAGGGAAGGAATCCAGAGTATCTTCGACTCATTAAGAAGCAAAAAGTCAGTGGGAATAGATGGAGTACCTAACATCGTACTCAAGCACCTGCCCCCAAAGGCAATAGATATATACACGGTCCTGTTTAACAACGCGTTGAATAATGCATATTATCCCGCGCGTTGGAAAACGGCTATCATTCAGCCCATCCCAAAAAAGGGCAAAGACTGTACAAACCCAATGAACATGCGTTCGATAAGTTTACTCCCAAGCATCAGTAAAGTATTTGAAAAAATCATTAACAAAGCTCTGCTAAAATGGGTAGACGACAATAGCATTATTCCAAATAACCAGTATGGCTTTAGGGCGGGTCATGAAACCACACATGCCGCAGCTAAACTTGTCTCCGACATACAATGGAATAAATGTAGAAACCAATGCGAAAGCTAGTTATCGTGGGACCGCATGGAGATAAACTGGAAACCAAGAGTTTAGTTAAATACCTGGGCATCTGGCTAGACCAATATCTGTATTTCAACAGACATGTAGAGGCTGCTTTGCTCAAAGCGAGGAAAACTTTTGCTATGACAAGGACAGCAGGGTAAAAGTCATATGCTACATGACGCTAATCAGGCCAATGCACATATATGGTTGCCCAGTATGGTTCAACATAGGTCCAAATTTGATAGAAAAGATTCGGGTGTTCGAAAGAAAGTGTCTCAGAAGTTGTTTCAGATTATATCGGACACCGGAATCGGACTATAAAAAGTATTACTCAAATGAGACTTTATATAATGAAACATACATAAATAGGGTGGATAATTTTATGATTAAATTAATCAGAGGACATATTGCGAGAGCAATAAGCTCGTCCAATGACCTAATTTTCGGGGCTTATTATCCAAACACCTTGTACTATGAGAGCGTGCTTCGCAACGGCTTTGTTCCCCAGAGGCGTTCCTTGACTTGGATATGAAAGGGCTTATACAGGATAGATCCGGAATTCCGCTGATCTATCATGTAAGTAGATCATCTGTAGACGGGCGATTGTGCTACGACCGGGAAGTAGCGCGCACCGAAGAAGAGCTCCTGCGCTTCAGTAGGGCTATCTCCCGCAGAGACAGGGACGATAGTATTAGACAGCGTCAACAGTTCTGGTGGTTGAATGGCATATAAAGACCTGGGTACCAAAGTCGGTAAAAAATCATACAATCATCAGCTAGCTTACATAGGCTTAGCTTTTCTAGAATAAGGGTAGTATAAGATTTAAGTTAAGTTAGGTTAAGTGCTTGTACATCAAAAAAAAATAAATAAATAAATAAAAAAAAAGTAGGTAAGTTAAGTAAGTTAAATTTTAAGAAAAAAAAAACAAAACAAAAAATTGACAAAGTTTTTCAAATTTTTCTTTGTATTTCAACTAAATATCAGTACTGCCACAAAGTTCTGTCGCCGAAAGGCAAATTATACAAATGTTAAGTAATGTTTAGCTTAGAGCGTCTGCGAAGGACCAGTAAGTTATTATATAAGATAATTAAGCTAGAATTTAAGCATTTTTTGTCTAGCCTTTAATTTAGAAATTAAGAAATAAAAAGAAAAATAAAAAATGTTGTAAAAATGAAAAGGACTCCAACACAAAGTCACATATAGTGGAGAAGTGTGCAGGTTCCGGGTGCTTGAGGCATGCTTCATACGCATACCACCCTAGCAAAGAAGGGGGCCGTATGCGGACTCGGTTTACATCAGTAAAGAAATTTCTCTTTATAGCAGAACTTGGGACTCTCTTTCAATGCTTGCAACTCCAACCGGATAAAAACTACTTTATTATAGGTGGATGCATGTACGCCAAACATAAAGATTGAGGAAACTGTATGCCCAACAGTAAGGAAATCAACTGGCTAACTGGTTAGATCAATACCACGTAGAATATAAAACTAACCCTCTAGCTACGGAATATCAATCGTTTCCCAAAGGTAGATATTATCTAGGTATCATGCTCATTGAGACACTAACAGACGTCTGTGCATTCACGGCCGTAATAAAGCTTCCGAACGAACATTGCAGAACTGGAGGAATTTGTGGTCTCACAATCATACAACTTAGGGTCAATGTGATGTCCACGATTCACCAGATCGTTAACAAAAGAATTACGTTCGGACGATATTGACCTACCAACAAACAGAAACCTGACGAATGACGAGATCGACACATATGTATATTCAACACATGGACGAAACTGTATAACGAACAATGGACAAAACATTTCCTTAAACAACACAACCGAACAATATGAACTTGTATAAGAACACAACAATAAACGCACTTCACAGAAAAAAAAAGCAGTCTGCTAGCAAAACTAAAACAAATATACAGACAGTTTACGTTCAGACACGACCAGGAGATAATATCACTAAAATCCCGATTAAAAAGCCTCCATCAATTACTAAAAGCTAATTATAGATAAGCAACAAATTCGTATTGGAACAATACGGCCTATAAAATCTAACAACCCGGACATGTTCCCACAAATTAATAAGATATTCAGGGGAAATAATCAAAATGAGATTCAGTGTCTCCACTTACCACGTAATGACGAAAACAAACAAATGTTAATCAACATTGGCATAGATACAAGGAACGCTATCCTCAGTAATGAAGTCTTCGTGATAGAAGATCCCTTAGAAAAGGCGAACATTGTGGGAGCTATCTTCCAGGAAATGTACAAGGTAAATGGAAGCATCCACCGAAACTACGACTTGGAAAACAGAGTTCTAGTGAATCATTTCGGTTTTACTGTATTTAATGACGATAATTTGGCAAATGCTATTAACGCCAATAACACGGCTAATAGCCTATTAATAACGAAGGAGGAGATCCAGCGTATCTTCGACTCATTAAGAAACAAAAAGTCAGTGGGAACAGATGGAGTACCAAACATCGTATCTACCACCATTAGCAATGGACATATACACAGTACTATTTAACAACGCGTTAAATAATACAAACTATCCCACGCGTTGGAAAACAGCAATCATTCAGCCTATACCAAAAAAAAGGACAAAAGGACTGTACAAACCCAATGAGTATGCGTTCGATAAGTTTACTTCCAAGCATCAGTAAAGTATTAGAGAGCCTAATCAGGCCCATGATTTTATATGAATGCCCAGTGTGGTTCAATATAGGTCCAAATAAGATGGAAAAGATTCGGGTGTTCGAAAGAAAATATCTTAGAAGTTGTCTTAGATTATATCGAATACCGGAATCTGACTGCAAAAGGTATTATCCAAATAACACCTTATATAACGAAGCGTACATAAACAGTGAGATAATTTTATGATCAAATTAATAAGAGGACATATTACGAGAACAATAGTTGCGTCCAATGAGCTAATTTCCGAACGTTATTATACAAATACTTGGTATTTTGAGAGACCTACGCAAAAGGGCGGGATATCGAGACGAACTAACGAATAGATTTACCACCCTAGAGAATGACAGTAGTGGGGAAGAGGAAGTCAATAGTGTGGACACTAAATGGACACCGATCAGAGACACAATCAAACAAACGGCTCAAGAGGTATTAGGATTTAAGAAAACAACTAAGTCCAAACTTTGGTTTGACGATGAGTGCAGGGCAAAGATCGAACAACGTAAGCGCTTCAGAATGATCCACTTAGAAGCATATGATGAAGTCAACGCAGTAAGATACGCGACAATCCGGAAAGAGACAACCAGACTTTTCAAACGCAAAAAACGCGAATGGAAAAAGACTCGGATCGAAAAAATCATAGAAAATGCCAGAACAAAGAAGAGCAGAGGTATGTATGCCGGCATAAATTCAATTTGAAATGGCTACCGAGGGAGAGCTAAAATAATCCGAGACACAAACGGTTGTCTGGTGACAGAAACAAAAAATATCGTGACAAGATGGAAGCAGTACTTTGAAAACCTGCTCAACGTGCGCACCCATCATCATCATCATCGGCACTACAACCGGGAGCCGGTCTTGGCCTTATTTAGAAAGTCCTGGGGCTTGTTAAATTTTCCATAATGATTTTTTTTTCCGGGCAAGGTCATTAGTCTTGCGCCAGAGGCTCCCCGACGGGGAATCGAACCCCGGTTTCCCGCGTGACAGGCGGGTATACTAACCACTATACTATCGAGGAGCCAACGTGCGCACCCATCAACCACAAATAAACGCACCAGACGTACATACAGTGGAGCCTCAGATCCCAGAGCCCTCTTTCGACGAAGTTGTAGACGCGATAAATCGACTGAAAAACAACAAGGCTCCCGGAGTCGATTGCATACCGGCAGAGCTTGTGAAGCATGGAGGAGAGGCAACCGCTCGAAAGATCCACCACCCGGTTAAAACAATATGGGACAAGGAAGTCATTCCGGAAAAATGGAAAACCTCAATAGTCATCCCCATTTTCAAAAAAGGCGACAGATCTGACTGCGAAAATTACAGAGGAATATCATTGCTCCTAACCACATACAAAATATTAACAAATGTCATACTGGCAAGAATCACACCGTACGCAGAAGAAATATTTGGAGATTACCAATGCGGATTCCGTCGGAACCGGTCAACAAGCGACCAGATATTCACAATAAAGCAACTGCTGGAAAAGAAGTGGGAATACGGAGAGACGGTTCACCAACTGTTCGTTGACTTCAAAAAAGCCTACGACTCAGTCGCAAGGCAAAGACTCTACCATATTGTGGTTGAGCTCGGGATCCCGAAAAAATTTGCCACCCTCATTCAAATTTGCATGAACGAAAACAAAGGGCGAGTTAGAATAGAAAACCACCTCTCAGAACCATTTGAAATCCGGGACGGACTAGAACAGGGGGATGGCTTCTCACCATGCCTTTTTAACCTTGTCCTCGAGTATGTCATCAGAAAGATCATCCCTGAACGGGGTCACACAAGTGCTTGCGTATGCGGATGACATCGCCGTTCTAGACGATAATCTCGAAACTGTAAGTAAAAACTGTGAAATCATCATGCAAGCAGCAGAAGAGGTGGGTCTAGAAATAAATGAAGACAAAACAAAATCCATGATTACGGCGAGAGCAGGTGGACCTCAGAGAACACATATAATCAACAGGGGCAAGATACTTGAAAATGTCAAAGAATTTAAATATCTGGGAACGATACTGACGACCAGAAACGAAACGTCGAAGGAAATTAACAAAAGACTACACTCCGGTGACGCTAGTTGGCATGCAGCCAGTAAACTGTTGCAATCCAAACTGCTATCACGTAATATAAAGCTCCGTGTCTATAGAACCATAATCATGCCGATTGCTCTATACGGATGCGAAACATGGGCTCTCACAAAATGGAGAGAAGAGAACAAATTCCGCGTATTCGAGAATAAAGTTCTAAGTGGTATCTTTGGCGGTAAATTTGACGAGTAGTCAGGACAATGGAGGAAACTCCACAACCACGAATTGGAGGAGCTATACCGCAAACCTACAATAGTGAGAGTAATCAATTCGCGAAGATTAAGATGGGCCGGACACGTAGCGCGAATGGGCGATGATAGGACCGTACATTGAATTCTTGACGGTAAACTAACGGGAAAGAGACCGACAGGACGGCCGCGACGAAGATGGGAGGACAATGTTAGATTGGACGGATCGGATGGTCGAACGTGGAAGGAGAGCGCACAGGACAGGGAGCAATGGCGGAGCCGAGTCGGTGAGGTCATGAACTTCCGGGTACCTACAGGCTAAAAACAAATAAAAAAATAAAAATTGAGAGGGTGCGTCGCAATGGCTTTGTTCCACCAGAGGCGTTCCTCGAATTTGATATGAACGGGTCTTATACAGGTTGAATCCGGAGTTCTGCTTATTTATCATGTAGGTAGATCTTCCGTAGACGACCGATTGTGCTACGATCGAGAAATCACACGCACCGAAGATGAGCGATTTCCCATAGAGACCGGGGTGACATTATTAAACAGCACCAATAGTTTTGGTGGTTGAATGGCTGTTTTGTCCTGTGTTGTGCCCTATTGTGCCGTGGTGTGAGTGGACTGTAATGCAGATTCGTTCGTTGTGTCGTGTTATGCGGACTTAGCGAATTTATATCCAGATGAAATGAAACGCAATATTATTGTAGATTAATTCATTCAACTAGTTTAATTGTATATTATAACATTCACACGAAAACGTTGGCGAGGGCAGCCGATGCTGAAGTCGGTAGTTTTCGTTTGAATTACGGTGTTCGATTGCCTGACGCAGCACCCACCGAGTCAACCGGGCCCGGTGTAACGAGATCCCTCATCACGGCCACCGAGAACCTCACAACGGCGTCGGAGTCGACCACCATCACCGCGAATAACGAGAAACAACACCAAATCCCTCAGCGCTCCTCGTGGCGGCCGGCCTCCCCTAATAGCTACCCATGCTCCTCATGGAGGGCGGTCTCGTTCCTTAACTTCCCGTCCACCTCATGCAAACGTCCTTATCCCACTCAAGCCAACAACGTCCGACAACCACCAGCAGACCACACCTCACCGGCATCAAGCCAGTTGACCAGGATGATTCGCCAATAATTGGCGAAGGCGGGCGGAATGTTGCGGATTCACAAATGAGTGTGCTGGAGGCATGTAAAGTTTTTCCACACCACGCAGTTAACACACATTTGAAAATAAACACTTTTTGTTCTTTATTTAAGCTAGTCTTTATTAATAAATCATATTACTTGGTCGAATAGGAATTATTTTCAAAAAGCACACTTCTTTATGTTTTGTATTTTTCAAATTAATTTAATTCACCATATTACTTGGTCGGATAGGAATTATTTTCAAAAAGCAAACTTTTTTATATTTTGTATTTTTCAAATTAATTTAATTCACCACTGCTTGTACAAACTATTATTTTATATATAGAAATAATAAGCACACACTGGAACGCTCCTGAAGTTAGTTAAACACGAAGCAATACTCTTAGTTAGGACACTCAACAGATAACAACTCGAAAACCAAACTCTCAACAGACCGTTCTCGTCCAAATTCCAAAACCAACTCCCTTAATCATCGTCCCCGCCAAAAACTCGAAAACCCACCGTGTCTAGTTTTTTTTTTTCTCATTTTTAATTTCCCATTGGATGGAAATCTTTATCTTTCGGAAATTGGGATCGATAGATGCAACACACAGGAAAAATCAATAGTCCATCGTGTTAATGCACATTTGTGATTCTCAATGTTGTTATTGTTTAGGCGAACGTGTACTTCATTTTATGGTGCCTGTTGTTTTCTTTAGCCGAATCGGCAAGGATCTTTTTTGTGAGAAAACGATAGGGAATACAAATAGAGAATTGTGCTAATGAACATTTCTGATTCTCTGTGTTGTTTATTGTAGCCGAATGGGCAAGAATCTTTTCCGTGGGAAATCGATACAAATGCGGATGTTTGCCTTTTGTTTGTTTTAACTTAATTTGGTTAAAACGAAAACTGGCGCTGATTGTTTTAATGGTTTCAGGTAACCATTTTTCTAAGGAGTCATAAAATTCCTGACGCGTATTTTTATGATCCTCATCGATCTTGTTTGGACGACGGCATCTGGCCAGCCCATTTGGCTCTTAGGAGTTTGTGTGGTGAACCCTTGGTTCAATGATTATATTTTCGGCTTTCATGTGAGTAAATTTAGCATTCAGCTCAATTTACTTGGCATTTAATTGCTTAGCGCAAATCGCACGTTTTAGCTTGATTTGCTTGCTATCAATTGATGCGGGACGAGTGGGTGTATGGGGTAATGCTTTGATTTAGCTAAATGTCACATCCCTTAAGTGGATGTTTTTGGCGTGTATCGTCGTTAGTGGTGGAGACTAGCTCCAAAAGGGTAATTTTTATGGGGTGGGTGGTTGTGGCCGTAACAGGCATCTAGTACGTTCATATCTGCTTGCCATGACAACTGTCACCCGCCAGATGACTACGCGTCAGTAAAGAGACGTCACCTACGCGTCTCCCGGATTTGAACAAACTCAACGGCGTGTTCAGTCTTCATTCGTCCTTCACTACACCTGCATACCCCCAACTTATAAGTGCCAAAGTTTGCCTTTTCAATTCATTTAAGTAGCATTACCTCATACTTGTTTTTTCCTGCAATCTTGTATTGTTTGCTAATGTATTTCGGTTACATGCTGAATTAAGATCTATAATCGGCTGTTATATAAAAAGGGAGTAAATATCCCAAAAATCGATTGCAACCACTGTGTTTATGTACAAGATTTCCCGGAATAAATGTATCATCAACTTAGAGAGAAGTATCCACGGTGTATGGAGACATTTCCCAAACATATTCTATCTCTCCAAACATTGTCCCGCGCTACCCGTCAATCAAGAGGTATGCGTCAGTTCACATTGTAAACCGTACGTCGTCAAAAGATGTACGTATAGAGAAAAGCCCCCTTTAGCCGAAACACATGAATATGAAATACTCTACCTGATTTACGTCATTGTAATATCCAGGTTCTCAAAACCAATATACACCGATACCTCCTCTCCCCTTTTTCGAACTGCACTATGCCGTGACATTTAAAGATAACTTGAAATCCCATTTTATGTTTTTTATCATAAACGATTTGTGTATGATGCCATAACCATCGACAGAATGGAGGCGACTTTGTGGGTAATAGCACAATTTCGAACTCCATGGAAGTTTCCATTAGGTCGACAGCTTTAACTTCAGCTATTTAAGGGGAGATTCTCATGTAAAGACCCAAAAATGACGCATTTTGCTTGAACATTTCTCTCAAAGATGGAAGCAAATAAATATTTCAAATTTTGTACGCGTATTTATAAAGTATTTAGGTATACATACAATTTTGTTTGTAAAACTTGTTAATTTAATAGATGGCGCAGTGTGACGATTCGAAAAAAGGTACCCAATCGCTCTTTGCAATCATCTGTAATCATACAACAAAAAGTTTGTTGGAATTATATAATATTTGCTGGAGTCTGAATCTATTTTCAAGAAAAAATTCGATAATAAACAAAATGGCGGCCATGCAAACTTTAGGTACCGCTTTTCACTTTTTTTTTTTTTGCTCTTTAACGGTGAATGGAAAAAAAATTTATGAAAAAATCATCTTCATTTGGATTCAGATTCCGATAAATTTAATTTACTTTAAAATTTAAAGAAAGCCGTTCCATCGAGTAGTTTTTGAGATATCGTGGAGAATAATGTGAAAAACATGTTTTTGAGAAAAACGCATTTAAAGTTTTGGTACGGTTAGTAACGTTGCTAACAGCGGGTCACATTTTTATGCTGCAAATTTTTTATAGAATTATTTTCGTAAAGATGGTTTTGAGGTGTTATTCTACACACTAAAGCTATCAAAAAATAAAAAAATTAATTGATTTTTTAAAACTTCCCGTTGGTCTACCGTCAAGAATTCTACGCACGGTCCTATCGTTGCCCATTTGCGGCAAATGTTTTAATCTTAGCGACCTGATTACTCTCACTATTGTAGGTTTGCGATATAGCTCTTCCAATTCGGAGTTGTGGAGTTTCCTCCATTGTCCTGCCTCCTCGTCATATTTACCTCCAAAGATACCCCTTAAAACCTTTTTTTTTTCTGACTAATTTCCTTCGACATTTCGCTACTGGCCGTCATATTGTTTCCAGACCACAGAAATTCTTTAACTTTTTCAAACATCACGTTTTTGTGTGTTTCCTGAGGTCCACCTTCTCGCGCCGTAATCATTTATTGTGTTTTGTCGTCATTTATTTCTAGGCACACCTCTTTTTTTTTTTGTTTTATTATATATCATTTTTTATTTCTTCCTATTATTATAATTTACGTACTCGCTAGACAAAAATGGATAAATTCTAGCTTATGTTATCTTCTTTCTTAACTTACTGGTCCCTTGCGGACTCTCTAAGTTACATCCATACGCTTAAAGCATGAAAATTTGTCTTTCGACATTATGATTATTTTGTTTACACGCATTTTTAGGGAACTTAATTAGATACAAAGAAAATGAAGAACAGAAAAAACTTTGTTTTTGTTATTGTCTTTACCTACTAAACCGTTTTTTTTTTTACTACCTTACTCTATCCTAAACCTAATATCAAGACTAAATCTTCGAAATGCCAAATCTATGTAAGCTTTCCGTTGTTTGTAGGGCTTTTTTTTATTATTATTATTACTTCCCTTTTTTTGCCAGTTTTATAAGGAAACAGGGTTTTAATTGCCACTCAGCCACCAAAATCTTTGGTGTTGCTTACTCGTGTCTTTTCGGTCTTTCTGTGCTACTGCCGTACTGAACTGCAGGCTCTCTTCATTAGGGTGCGCAACCTCTCGATTATAACATATTCGTTTATCTATACCCGACCGACGCACGTGATAAATCAACGGTATAGCGGATTCATTTTGTATGAGTCCGTTCATGTCAAGACTAAGGAATGCTTCTGATGGAATAAATCCATTGCGCCGTACCCCCTCATAATACATATTGTTTGGGTAGTATGCACCAAAAATCAAATTGTTCTGTGAGCTCATTGATCTCGCAATATGCCCTTGGATCAGCTTGATCATAAAGTTATGCACTCTGTTTATATTGGCCCCACTGTACAACGCTTCATTGGGATAATATTTTTTGTAATTGGATTCAGGAGTCCGATGTAAGTTGAGACACGTCCTGAGGCATTGTCTCTCAAAAATCCGAATCTTTTCCATTAAGCTAGGTCCCACAGTAAACCACACTGAACATCCATATATGATCATCGGTGTGATGAGAACCATGTAACGTGCATATAACTTTAACTCTGCTGTCAAGTTGACTACTATGAGACAGTCTTTTTGTCATAGCGTAAGCTTTCTTTGCCCTGGCCAGCACAGCCTCCACATGTCTGTTAAAATATAGACACTGATCCAGCCAGATGCGTAAGTATTTGACTACATCTTTGGTTTCCAGTGTTTGTTGGTGTGGTCCCATAATAGCCAGCTTTCGTCTGTTTTTCTTGATATCTTTGGTAGCTTCAGCAAGCGGTGTTCTAAAGAGGATGGTTTCACACTTCTGGATATTGATTTTGAGTTTCCAGTTGTCGCAGTATCGCTGAACATCATTGAAATCCCCTTGTAATAATCCGTTAATGATTTCAATTTTTGGCGCTGTTCTATATATTATCAGATCGTCTGCATACGCAATAGCCTGATGAAGAGACCTTATCAGGTCGCTAGTGTAAATATCAAAAAGGATCGGAGATAACACCGCTCCCTGTTGCAGGCCGTTTTTTATTTTGATGTAATGCCGGAGGTCACTTTGCCACTTTCGACGATGAATTTCCTTTCATTCAACATGTTGTATAGTATATATAGTAGTGGTTTATGAATGCCTATTCTCATAAGGTTGTAGTATAACCCTTCTAACCAAATGGTGTCGAAGGCCCTCTCCAAGTCAATGAAACAGGCACCTGTGCATTGTTTCAGATTTTTATTCCACTAGATGTCTGAAACCAGTTTAGCTGAGGCATGTGCGGTTTCATGACCAGCTTTAAACCAAACTGGTTATTTGGAATAATATTATTGTCCTCAACCCATTTAAGTAGAACCTTGTTTACAATCTTTTCGAATACTTTACTGATACTCGGTAACAAACTGATCGATCGCAGATTATTTGGGTTTGTTCTGTCTTTTCCTTTTTTTGGTAACGGCTGGATGATGGCCGTTTTCCAACGTCCTGGATAGGGTGCGTTGTTCAGAGCGTTGTTAAACAAGACTGCATATATGTCCATTCGATTGACGGAAGATGTTTGAGTACGATATTGGGTACTCCATCGATTCCAACAGATTTTTTGTTTCTTAATGATACAAAGACGCCATGGATGTCTTCACTAGTGACCAAAAGGCTGCTAGCGCTTTCCACAGTGATCTCGGCGTTTGCCATATTTTCATTACTGAATTCGATAAAACCATGGTTTTCTGATCGCCAGTGTGAAATGTCATTTCGAAGATGACGATAATTCAGTAAAACTTTATCCTTCAAGTCATGGTTGCGGCGAATTACTTCATTCCCCTCGTACAGTTCTTGAAAGACGCCCCCTACAACTTTCACTTTTTCCAAGGGATCTTCAAACACAAAAACTTCATCATTTAGGATGGCGTTGTTTGTGTCTATGCCTACATTTGTCAGCATTCGTTGGTTTTTGTCAGTTAGTGGTATTTGGAGACGCTGAATCTCGTTTTCATTACTCCGTCTAAATATTTTATTAATTTGCGGGAACATACTAGGGTTGTTGGATTTTACCGCCCGAACTATGTTGTTCCAACACAAATTTGCTGATAGCCTATGGTTGGCTTTTATCAGCTGTTGGAGATTTTTTAATCTGGACTTCAGTGATATTATCTCCTGGTCGTGCCTGTCAGTAAATCGTCGGTACCGTAGTTTTAGTTGAGACAGAGGTCTATTTTTTTTTTTTTTTTTGTAGAGTGCGTTGATTGTGGCGTTTCGGTACATGTTCATGTTGTCCGTAGGTGTGGTTTTTGGTATTGTTTTGTCCATAGTTTGTTTTATGGTTTCGTCCATTTTTTGTGTGTATTTGTCGATGTCATCTTTGAATATGTTTCTGTTGGTAGGAGGGTTTGTGGGGGTATGTGTATAGATGCCGACGTACGACACTGGTTCTCTTCAATCTCCAACGATGTTTCGACGAATAGTGCACAAAAATTCAGGAGAAATATAAACGCACTGTGTTGGTTGTTTAGTTGAATAATTTGTTTTTATTGTTTTTTTTTTCTTTACTTAACTTAGAACATATTATTAATATTACTAGATAGATTTTTTTTATAAATAATATCCAAGTTGAAACACTTCTTTCTCGACACTGCGACCGCGGTAATTAAAAACTGGTGTTGAATTGTGACTTATCTTGTGGCGGCGTGACCAACCGCGGTAAAATATGACTAGCGACTTGACTCTATGTTGTGTATGCGCTGCGGTGATTGAAACTTGACTCGGTGCAGCGTGATCCTCACCGGCGGGGAATGAGATGTGACTGATCCAAATTTGGGATGAAATTGGATTTTTCGATTTTGCACATTGGCCAGGCAATGGTAATTGCGTTCTCCTGTGCATCCCTTAGTCCCCCACGCTCATCGAGGTGGATAAGTACTTATGTATTCATTCCACGTTGATGAAGAAATCAAAACGGAAAGCACAATAATACATGGTTGATCTGGCTTAGTGTGCCTGTATTAATACAGTCTCCGAGGTGTTCCACTGACCTAGTGCGATGTCTGTGGTGATCTCGGAGTGCATTGAAGTGTAGAGAGACAGAATTGTGGAGGGGAGGAAAATGTAGCTGATGCTATATGAAAAGAAATCATTGATCCCCAGCGAATGGAGTGTCTGGAGAAAGTCAATAGGACGCCGCGGATGCTTGGGAAATTATCAGCGTGAGAACCAGACTCTAAGACCCTGAAATAACCCCAGCGGTTTCGCTAAGATGCAACAGCGTCATTTGGTTAGATTTAGTTGTTGCTAACCAATATGACGTTGAGATTTCCGGCAGAAATCTCATAGGGTTAATGATATGGAGTTGCCGTATGGCAAAACGGAGTTGAATTCAATTCTGTATTATCTGCATAGAATAATGAATTCAGCTATGCTTTCTTTTACAGGTAAAATAGCTGAACGGTGGGATAGGGGATAATGTGACGCCCTGTAGGCGGTCGAAAATAAGTTGAAATTGTGGGTTGGTTCTCCATGTAGTATAGAGAACCCCAACAGGTTAATATCTTATAAGCGAATCTATCTTGTTAAGGTTCTCGTGAAACGCGTCCATCGCATGCCGCCATAGTTAGGGTTGCGGTATCATACATTAATCGAGTTCCACAACTTCGCTTGGTGTTTTTATCACGATTGATAATGCACAAAGGTCGCTGTCATACTCAATTGTGCGTAGGCAGTTTATATTTTGTCTGTTAGTATGTGTATGTTTAAGTCGTGTGTCAATAAGCATAATATCGATGAACGATCCCCCTCTGGGGAAAGAAGGTTATTCTGTAGCTAGCAGGTCAGCCTTATATTCAATGTGAGGTTGATCTAGCCGACTAGCTAGTTGATTTCCTCTCGTGTTGGATATACTATTTCCCCAATTTGGGTGTTTAGCATTCAAATCGTCACCTACGATGTAATAGTTCCGAATGAAGTTGTAAGCATTGGAAAAGAGTCTCTAGCTTCACTATAAATAGATTTTGTTGATGTGCTTCTGATGCGTAGGCAGATATCACATACATCCCCCTACATTATCGGAGGGGTATGCGGATGATGCACGCTTCAACCACCTGAAATCTGCGCATCTCCTTACTATATATTACCTTATGTTGAAGTTCTTTTTTAACAAAGATTGCCACCCCTCCTCCTTGTGTGTAGTTGGGTCGATCTCTTCGTATAATGTCGCGGTTTTTGTGACACAGGTTATGCCTCTGATTCAGCTTAGTTTCGCTAACCAGAAGAACGTCAGGACTTTCGTCTTCCAACAGTTTAAAAAGACCGGCTCTTCTCTCGATTCTGATAAGTGAATTTACATTCACTACTAAAGCCTTAATTATGCTTTCTGTTCGGGGATTTATATTGACGGCTGGATAGACAACTGCGAATAGACCCATTCTAGTCTAGTGTCCTGTTCCTTTATTTGTTTTTGCATTTGTGTCATCTGCGTCTGAATATCGAGCAAGGTTGTGAGCACATCTGTTAGTGTTACTGTTTCTGGAGGCACAGTATGTTGCAGCGGTACCCGTATGGTGGGTTGTGGCGTGTTTCTCCTACCAGCTGTTACTTGAGCATACGAGAACTGGGGTGTTACATTTAGTGCTGGTCGGCCTTGAACTATCGGGCGTTCTAATTTTCGTTGCTGTGAAAACTTGTTTTCCTGTAGTTCGCGGAATTTAGGACAGCCTCGATAATTAGCGGGGTGTCCCTCACTCTTACAGACTGCACACTTTAGAAGAGATCTGTCGTCTACCCTTTCGTTATCTAACGTGCATTGTTCTGCGCTATGGTACTGTCCATCACAGGGTGTGTGCGAACGCACGTGTGAGTTGTGTGTTATCACACAGTGTAACCGTCATCAAGAATGGTCTTAAAAAAAAATTAAAAAAAACAAAACAAAAACAAAAGCGGACCTACTCGAGCATCATCATCGGCACATCAAAGAAAAGAAACGCACATTTGGCAATAACACGGCGTCGACTCGAGCGACAGCCGAGTCTTATGACGAAGCGGCACAAGCCAAATACAGAAGGCTATAGCAAAAGCACGAATTGGTTGACCTTGACCTAAATCAAATTGAATTACCTGCTGATGAAGACAAAATATCACAGCTACGGCAACAGATCCAGCGGAACTGGATAAACTCCTTGCGGATGTCCACAACAAAAAAGAGGAATTGAAGAAACAAAAAGAATCAAAAGGCAGCAAACAAAGGAGATGCAGCAGCAGCAAAAGAACCAGCACATCGTAACCAACAAAAAGGAAAAGGCGCCGCCTATAATATTTACGTCCGTGGAAACAAAGGACGTTATAAAATTAGGTGAGTTAACTTGCAAAAATTTCAAAACGAAAAAAATTAATAATTCTAAAATAAAATTAATGTGGGATGATATTGAAGGTTATTGCAAAGTAATGACTGCTTTGGGTAGCACAAAAAGCGAGTACTACACGTACAGCCCGAAATCGGAGAAAATAATCTCCATGCTCCTAAAAGGAGTTGACCCATGTTTTTCCCCTGAGGAGGTATTCGAGGAATTAAAAAATGTCGAAACCGACAATTTAAAATTTGCACGTGTGAAACCCTTCTCTACCGCCAACTCCAGAAAACGCAATTGAAAATTGCCTTTCTTTATTGTATCACTGAGTCCCAACAGTAAAGTTGATGCTCTCCGATACATCAAACACCTCAACCACCAAACAATAAGTTGGGAAAAAATAAGAAAAATCGATCGCGTATTGCAGTGCATGCGTTGTCAACGCTTCGGGCACGGGGCATCAAACTGCCGCATGCAATTCAGGTGCGTAAAGTGCTTCTCCGACCATATGAATGGTGAATGCCCCTTGGGCAAAGAACAGCTTCCAGATAGGAAAACACTGTCCTGTGTACTCTGTAAAAATACAGGTCACACTGCCAATTTTAGAGGATGTTCTAAATTTCAACAAATGAAATTAAAATTGGAATCCAAAAAGAAACAAGTTGAAGAAGAGAAAAAAATGAAAACTCGTTCTTACAACAATTTACACTCAGAAATAATAACAATGTTATTAACCATACAAGGACAATTTTCCGAATTTCAAAAAACACTGACTGAACAAAGAGCACGAATAGATACTTTCTATTCAACCCTGTTCTCAAATAACCCTCCACATCAAAATCGTAAACCCTCCGTCTGAACTAAACCTAAAAATTATAGCTGTGAATGTAAATTCACTAATCCATATCGAAAGAAGGGATAATTTAGGCAATCTGCTCCAAGCCGAATGCCCAGTTGTGCTCTTGGCTAGCGAAACTAAGCTAAACCAAAGGCACAAAATGGGCTACAAAAATTATAACATAATTAGACGAGAACGACCACACTCTACTCGAGGGGGTGGGGTCGCTAAATTAGTTAAGAAAGGTCTTCACCATAAGGTCCTTTACAGCACGGAAGTACACAAATTCCAGGTGCTAGAGGCATGCATTATATCGTAGATATCCCTCAAAGGCATCTATATATAGTCGCTGCTTACGCTCCTGAATCTGTTCAAGGTACCCAATTTATCAGTGAAATCGATACGCTTTTCCGAAGTCTCAAGTTAGATTCGGAAAACAATTACTTTTTAATGGTGGTGATTTTAACGCCAAGCACCGTGCCTGGGGCAATCTGACCTCGAACACCAGAGGCAATGCCTTGTTTGATTCGTGGCAAACAAATGCGATCCAGCATAAACTAGAATTGTACGCTACAAGTACACCGTCTTATCCAAGAGGTAACTCCTTCCTGGATTTACTTATGACAGATGATCGAATTCAGTTACCAGATACCGAGGTAACTACTCGAAATTGTCTTCGCACAATTGAGTACGATAGCGATCATTGCGGACTTGGAGCCGTAATACACGTGCCAAACGAGTACCATCTACTTGAGCAGTACGACCAGGTACACTCTTTCGATTTCCGAAAAGCACATTGGTCGCGTTTCGATCGCATAGTAAAAAGAGAAATACACAACATTGGCATAGACCCACCGACTAATAGAAACCTCCGTAATGATGAAATCGATCATTACCTCCTAACTATGAACGATATCGTTACTAACACAATGAATCGTTCCATCCCCAAAGTAGCTTATATGGATGGCTATACCCACAGATACAGAAATCCAACTATCGATGCTTTGTATAGGCAAAAGAGCACCCTGCTCTCAAAGCTAAAATTGTGTTATAGGCAGTTCAGTGACCCAAATAGCGATGAAATCAAAACAATCAAGTCCTTGATTAAATATCTTCAAAAACTGATCCGGGATAATTACCGAGCAGTAATAAATGCGGAGTGGAGCAACAGAATTCGAGCTGTTCAAGCAAACGGACCGAACATGTTTTCACAAATCAAGAAAATATGTCGAAGAAAAGATCACAATCACATTCCCTGTCTCCGAATTCCACGGACTCCGGAGAATTGTCAGATAATGCTGAACGCAGGACTCACCTTAGAGCACATCGACTCCAATGATGAAGTAATAGTAGTCAAAGATACGCAAAAGAAAGCGAATTCAATTGGAGCCTGTTTCGAAGCAGTGTACAGAGTTAACGAATCAGTTTATGCTAACACTGAAATTGAAAGCAATGCCCGTCAGAGACATTGCTCGCTGCGCAATCAACTTCACAACTGGCGATCCGAAAACCGTAGTTTCATCACATTCGGCGAAAATAATAGGGCGGATTCTCCCGTCAGAAATGAAAATACAAATTTGTTTGTGCGCAAGGATGAACTTAGAAACATACTTAGCTCAATAAAAAATAAGAAATCATCTGGAATAGATAGCATTCCAAATGTGGTTCTAAGGTACTCGCCTCGCGAAGCAGTGAACATATACACTACTTTGTTTAACAACGCTCTAAACAATGCACACTATCCAACCCATTGGAAGACTGCAGTCACATCTCCCAAATGGTGGTGGCTTCTCAACGTGGAGAGGACTTCACTTCCTCAGATATAGTATGCCTCTCAAGAGCAACGCTCTCCTTCCCGTTGTCCCCCCTACCTCTCCCCATTACTTTTTTGTAGCTATTCTATTTTATTTTTTATTTTTTATTTTATTTTTTATTTACCTTTTCGTTTGGTTTTGAAGTTTTTGTTTGTTATAAAAAAAAAAAAAATTTTAATAATAATGGTCCTGTCCGCGTCTTAAGCATCGATACTGCATTTCGCAGTTTGCTGCTGAGTGCCCAAACCTATGGCAGCGAAGACACTGGATTATATCTCTGCCTTTTCTCAATTTGTCCCATGTGACAATTTGATGGTTCAGGATAGTGATTTTCCTAAATCCACCAGCTGCACCAGGAAGAATGGTAATTTTCGATTCTCCCGTCTAGCCCTAGCTGTATTGAAAGGTTTTACCGCGATAAACTCAATATTATTACAGTTAAGCTCTCGTAGCGTTTGTATTAGAACTTCTGGTTCTGTTTCATGGTCGCCGCCTTTAGTAGAACCGTTATATTCTTTACTTCGAGGTGTAGGTGTGTAATTCCGCGGTCGCCCTTTTTAGCACATTTTTTTCATTTTTCGAAGTCCTCAACCGAATTTGTCTGTATGGCAAACCTGTTCCCTGTCAGTCTTTTATTTGAAAAATCCTCCCCAATAGAAAGCTTACATAGACTTACCAGTTCGTGACAGTCCATATCTGTAATGTTGATGGGTGGCATCTTCGGTTTCCTTTTTGCTGCCAGTTGCTCTTGTTGTGGTTGTTGTTGTGTAATCTCTTGCGGTGGACATCCTTCTTGTTGGATAGGCTTCTGTTGTGCACGTTGTTGCTGATTTTTCTGCCGCTGCTGTTTTACCATTAGCTGCTCCTTTTCAGCCAATTCCTTTTTTCTGCGACATAGGCCCACCTCTTCTGCCGCTTGCGCGATGATTTCACTGTTTTTACTTGCAGTTTCTAGGTTATCGCCCAGAACGGCGATGTTATCCGCATATGTGAGCGCTTGTGTGACCCCGTTCAGGGATGATCCGGCCATGTTGTCGTATTGCTCCTTTCTGATGACACACTCGAGAACAAGATTAAAAAGACACGATGAGAGGCAATCCCTCTGTCTCAGTCCGTCGTTTTCTATTCTACTCGGCCTTTGTTCTCGTTCATGCAAATTTGACTCATGGCGGCATATTTTTTCGGGATTCCCGGCTTAACTACAATATGGTAGAGTTTTTCCCTTGCGACTGAGTCGTAGGCTTTTTTAAAGTCAACGAACAGTTGGTGAACCATTTTTCCGTATTCCCACTTCTTTTCCAATAGTTGCCTTATGGGGGTTGTCTATACCACATGGCGAACCAACCCACAGTTTCATAGCTTATTTCGATCGCTTTCAGCGTGTCATTTCTACCCTTATTCCCCTTACAAGCAATTCCACCTGTAAAATATATTACAATAACGGACGCGTAGCTGAATTCATGATTCTATGCAAGTAATGTATAAATGAATTCAGCTACCTTTTCGCCATACGGCAACTCCATTTCGCTAACCCGTGAGATTTCCACCGGAAATCGCATCATGTCGGTTAGCAACGGCATAGTCTGATCAAACGACGCGATTGCATAATCATACAACGGCTGGGGAAATTACCAAAGTATTTAATTTAGTTCCCATGATCAGATTTCCCTAGCCAGTTCGGCGTCCTATTCAGTTTTCCCGGACCATCTATTCGCTTGGGATCAACGATCTCTTCTTACAGGTGCATAGCCACAAAATATTTTCCTCTCCTTTCCGTTTCTATCTTCCCCGGGTTCAATGCACTTTGAGATCACCACAGTCATCGGACTAGGGCAGTAGGTCATCCTCAGAGGCTGCATTAATACCAGCACACTAGCTAAGCCAACCCCGAAGTTATTGCCTCCTCTCTTTTGTTCTTTTCATCCTTCGCATGCACAGCGTAGTGTCGAATGATGTGCGGGTATTACTCACCTTAGACATGCAAATGAGAAGATTCATGAGAAGAGCGCAATGATGATTGGCTAATAGCCATGCGTATTGCAAAATCAAAATTTAATCCCTAATTGGGATCAGTCGCCACCCAGTCATTACCGCAGTTGGTCACGCCGCACCAAATTTAAAAATCATCCCTCGTAGCGCATACCCACGTTAGCAAAAGTCGAATATTGTCCTTGTGCGAGTCACATATCAACTCCAAAGTGCTCACATGCTTTTGGGTAAAATACTTGTCGAGAAAGAAGTTTATTTTTTTTCAACTTGTATAATATCTGTAAAAAAAAAACAGTTTAATAACAGTAAATAATAAGTTCTAAGTTAAGTGAAAAGGAAAACAATACAATAAAAATCTATTAAAAGAAAGAAAATAAAATTAGTCTCCATCGGTACCAGTTGGTGTTACTGTGTTTGGTTTCTCCTCGGTGCCGCAGTGTCTGGTGCAATACTTCTCTACCCCCACAGCCTTATTGTGATCATTGGTCGCTTGTTGACCGATTCCTACGGGATCCGCATTGGTAGTCTCCCAATATGTCTTCTGCGTACGGTGTGATTCTCGCCAGTATGACATTTGTTAGTATCTTGTATGTGGTTGGGAGCAATGATTTTCCTCTGTAATTTTCGCAGTCAGATCTGTCGCCTTTTTAAAAAAAATGGGCATCCTTACATAACAAAACCATCGAGTTTTGACGTACGTTTGAGAACAATGCTCTATGGCATCATGGAGCAACGAATAGCACCCATGAATAGATTCGTTGGACAACAACGCCATGAAAGTATACACCGTTATCTAGTAAAAGCAAGAACATAGGAAACCCATGGTAATTACCAACTCTAAACATTACTGGAAAACCCAAGTAATGTGTAAGGGTTTCAGAACAGTCGTCGGCCTAAGGTAAATTACCGAGGGATCAAACAAAAGGTACCCTGGCTCACAAAAGAAATCCGAATACAAAGGATTTTATATAAGGTCGGCGAAAAAACGAAATAACACTTCTGTTTTTTTAACATGCCGTGTTTAGTGACCAATAATCAATTTTTACATTAAGTACTACAGCTAACTTATAATTCTAGTGATACAATATGTTTACATGTATACATTACACATTTTTCAAACGTAACTGAGTGTGGGAATAACTATTTGAGTATTTTAAGTTTTAATATTGACAGTTTTCCTGGAAGAGGTCAGAAAACCAGGATTTTTAATTTTTTAATTTAATTTAAACTAATACTTAACATAACTCTCACTTAATCTAGCTTAACCTAATTAATAATATAAAAAGTTAAATATGTAATGTGAGTTGGGGAATATAGGGATTGATGGTTAAGGAGGTAGGTTGGCGTGCCATATGGTCAGTTAGCGGTCTCGGGTGGGGTAACACTTTCCTGTTGTTCGTTAAAAGGTGCCAGCTCGGTGTTATGGTACGCTACCTCATTGGAGTCATTAACCAATCTTGCAGAGGTGAAGAGGGTTCTGGTGTGGCGACAATTCAGGTAGTGAGCCCTGATATCTAGAGGAGTTGGCAGTGGTGAACTTGTTATGGGGTTGGGATTATTTTAGGAGGTTTTCAATAAATTTAATAGACAGCTCTAGGAAGCGTCTATCGAGACGGTCGATATTACCGGCATTATATAGCAAGCTGTGATTGTAATATTTGTAAGAGTTGGGTTGTCGGTTGAGGCCAGTGACCAGCCTGAAGCATTTCCTTTCGAAAGTGCGTCGCTTTTCCATTTGGGCTGGTGTTATATGATACTGGGGCATTTCTAACAGATACACACACAATATACAAGCAAATAGTGAAGCACACCGAAATAAAATCGAACAAGAAAATGCATCAGACGTATACCAAGCAAAAACATAGCAATTACACATCAGTTGAATGAGCTTGAGTTTAGAATTCGAATTCGTACACGCGGCAGTGGCCTGATGCGTTGCGCTTTGGTTCAATTTTTACTGATTCTAACCGTGATAGCGTCGGTTCGAATCACGCGCTCTTCACTATCGTCCCAAAACGCCATAATACCACGGTGGACACGCATATGTGATTGTGGATCTGATTATTTGTTTATAGATGAGCAGTTTGACTTTGTGGGAGAGACCGTTGAATTCCACATTACTCTTCTACATAGATGCAGTTGTATTGTGGCTGTGCGAGTCACATAAAGTAATTTTAATGTGGGTGGGCAAAATTCCCCAAACTTGGAATTTAGGATACTAGCGTTGTCATTAGCAAATGAAAGGTGATTTCGATATATCTTGCATTCCAGTATCCTGCTTAATGTGTTTAATAATGATGTCGAACGATAGTTGCTGGGGTTGTTGGAAGGACTGGACTTATTGATAGGGACTATAACCGTGGTTTCCCAGTTATCTGGGATATGTGATGCGTTAATTATGTGGTTAAAAAGAATAAGAATAGGGACTAGATTTGACGGGAGAAGTCTTTTGTAAAGAGGGTTTCGAATTCCATCTAAGCCTGTCGACTTTGTGTTGTTGCGTGATATTATAAATTCAGATAGTTGGCCTACTGTTAGAAATAACGCATTATCCAGACGCTTTGTTTGTTTCGTTGAATTCCGCGATGAAAGGGGTGAAAGATGGGATCATTGTGCGTGAGATGTAGTCGTTTACGGTAACTTAAAAATTGAAGACCGAGAGGCAGTCGTTTTACTGATGGATTTTATAAAAGTGATTAGCTAGACAGTTTGCTATGTTAATATCTGATTGGACTGGGTCATTATTAATAGGGTCAATATTATAATCGATTCGCGGTTTGTATTTTCGACCCGTAAGTCGGTTGATGTTTTTGAATAAATCACGATTGAGTTTTATATTGTTAAGTATAGACGTGTAAACCTGGTCGGCAAATTGTTTTAGTTGTCCATTTATCAGAGTAGTCAAGAGTTGGATTTGATTTTTAATAAAAGGGGAGTAACTGCTATGTAGTTTTCGTCTAAGCTGTTTTTTAAGCGTAACAGTTTTGTAAGGTTTAGGGGTAAAAGTTTTCCTAGGTGATTATGGGGTATGGATGTAGGTGTGTGGCTGAAGAGGGCATTTTTTAGTATTTGCACTGTTCTTAAGGCTGCTTCAATTTCAGCAGGGAGTAGGTTGGAGACTCTGGCAAAGTATGGTCTGTAAAACTGGCAGCAATGTCCCTATTGACTCTTCTCCAGTTTTTCCTGGGGAAATTCGGGGTCGGATTGAATGAATAGTGTGGTTCGGGGGCAGGGATTTGGACAGTGATGTGGACTGACCTATGATCGGATGGGAATTTGAAGGATACTGTATGGGGTTAGGGGATGTCTACGGATTTTAGGAAAAAGTCCATTGTTGATTTAGTAGAATTGGAGATACGTATTGGCTGTAGCAAATAGTCGCCGTAAATATATGGATGGAGTGGAAGATGTGCTGGAGGTGAGCAACCGTATTTATTACACTTAGTGTCCTTGAATGAAGTATGCCGAGCATTCCAGTCTCCTCCTATAATGAAAGGTGCAGATAGAGACTGTTGGATTATCTCAGTGATGTCGGAACTAGGGAAGTTTGGTTCCCGAGAAGGGTGAATGTATACGGACGACAGTACAAACACTTTGTTGCTTTTGCAAAAGATTTTAATTGCCGTGTACTCAATATTATTTATATTGGTGAACCTAACTCCGGAAAATTGGAATTTCTTGTGTATTATTATAGAATTCCAGTACCTCCACGAGGTCCAGTGGTTCGTGGATTAGAAACAAGTGTATAATTAGGGATAGATACTCGGGAGTTTGGTTAGGAGGAGGATATCTGAAGAAAACTTGTCAACGAACAACCGGAGATGTTGTCTTTTTTTCTTTTATTACACTTCTCTCGGGAGAGACGAACCTATAGTGCCAGGTGGATGCCCCGAGATGCCACCAAATAACTGTTGCAGTTCTTTTTGAACAGTTCCAGGTTGTAACGCTCCGAGAACACGCGCGTGGGAAGGGAGTGTGGCGATTCCGCCAGATCCCACGGCTCGCCTTCCTGAAAAAACCCCCATAACCATAACCCGGGTCTGCACCAGCTTTCGCTAATGCAATTCGCATTAGCATCTTAGATGCTTCACGCATCAAACAGACCCAATTATTATAACCCTAAAATCCCTATAAAGAAAACTTACCTTCATGCATCCCTTCGCATACAATTTTTCATAAGATTTCTTTGTTTTCCTATTTGGTATTCTGAACCAATTCGGCACCAGACAAATTCCTGTAAACAAAATAATTCGGATTGCAATCAATGTAACCGTCATCACAGGGACCATAAATATCGCGCCGTCTATTTTCCCAGCCGCGTCATATACCATACATACACATTGCCTGGCAACCTTTTTTTGTTTGTCTTACCAACAAACAACCCAAGCAGCTGCATATAATTAGCGCAATAGACGCTGAAACCAAATTCTCCAGCATTTCCTAATGCAAATATGAACCCGGTTTCTATTGCAGCCAGAGATGCCATAAACATCCAATTTGCTTTTAGCACCTTTTTCTCCTAACGTCGAAAATAGCGACGAGGCATCGTATAAACATGACCCTCATTAAAGAGCGAACCATTTGGTCGCCTTTTCCTTTGTCTTTGCCGCCTGCCTGTTTCGCTGTTCCACTGCACGCGTGAATAGCATTGATCTCAACGATCCCACACATACCACCATGACCTGTATTACAAGTACTGGTTTCCTATACCACCAAGAGAGACTTTACGTTTCCCTGGTGGTAGGTAAAAAACGATATCCTTATTGGTGAGGATATCGTTGGAGTCTTATTCCATCCTCCGACCACGCTGGTCGCACGGTGAAACTCCCGCTCTCCGCGCCACCAGCGGAGAAGCGGAGACGAGTAATTACTTACCCGAATATACCCGGAGTCGCGAAAGTAACACCCCCTCGAGTGTATTATTAAATGGTGCGAGTCGTCTGTGCGGATAAAAATTACATATCATTGTCCGGACCAAAAGAAAGAGATTATTTAAATCATAGTTAATATTAATTTGCATTGGATCCAATAGTGTTAACAAAAGTAGTGGTTTAATATAACAATAAAACTAAAACAAAAATAAACAATGTACCCCTATATATGATGAAGGAGGAGGAAGTAGAACGGAGTACCCATGCAGGTACATTACTTCCTCCCCACAGGAGTTCTACAGCTTCCCCGCTCGGTAACGGAACGAGTTCTGATGCAGGGATGTGCGTGCCGTCGGGAGATAAACCGCAAACTGGTGCGATCCGTCGGATTGTCTTGTCGAGCGCATATAAGCCGAATTGCGTAGAACAGTACCACGAATCTCTGAAGAACAGTACCCGTGATAATATCTGTAAAACAGACAGAGGTCGGCCACGCGCCTTCGATGTGATAGCGGCTGTCAGCGCCGAGTCCCCGATCAGGCGGATCGCTCGTCTCTGTATGCTCTCAAGAAGGTCGAGGGTATGTTTAGGAGCCGAGTTCTAAACATGAGAGCAATATTCGAGCACGGGTCTAATTTGGGATTTATACAGGAGAAGAGGTTGAGCCGGAGTAAGCTCAGTTTTCCTGAGGCTGACCTGACGATGTTCGACACGTGTTTATGCCACGATACATTCCCACAGACTGTGACACCGAAAAATTCCAAGCTTTTCCCAGATTCGGGAGCCCGACCATTCATCATTAGCTGTGGAATCGATGATCCACTTTTCTTTGTGAATGTTGTATATTCTGTCTTCGTTGCATTGATGTCGACGAGATTGGGCTTTCCCCACTGCAATACCCTATCTAGTTCCTGATTCAGAGATTCTGTCTACATCTCAGCTGGTGCGACGTAGATACACCAATCAGCCGAACACTCGAAAAGGAGGAAACAACCGTACTATGATACGAATATTGGAATATATGGACTCTGCATTGAGGGAAATTACGATTAAATTAGCCATTAATGGAAAGGATATGTTATAAGTTAACAACGTACTGAGTAGACATACCTACGATAAAGAAGTTGAAAGCGAGGAAGAACCAAAACAACACACAGAAGTGGCTACACTTACAATGACAGACCTGCAGGCACAAATAGCCCATTTAATAAAAAACTAAAAAAAAATTGTTACCAAGTAGTTTATGATTACAGAGTGCCAACCAAATAGACACAGAAATCTTCAAGGTCCTGCCTATGTTTGGAAAACAATACACCTATAGGGCTTGGCGAAAGATGGGCTGGAACTCAATGACCAGCGTAAGAGAGTTTCAGGAATCAAACAAATATTTTACGTGCCTGTCCATATTTCAAGCCAACATACGGGGAGCTGCAGCGAACACGTTGGTCATATACAACACTCCGTTCAATGTCTACGCCGTCATTAATCGTGTCCATTATGTATATGCGGACCAAAGATCCTGTACGTACTACAGGACAACCTACGACAACCAAGGAAGGAGCAGTTTAACGGAATATTTCAATGAAGTAAGTCCTTAGCAAGATCAAAATGGAATATGGATAAAGTGATCCACAGTCAATAGAGAATGCCATTAAGGATGGAGTCCGAGTCTTTATCAAAGGAGTGAACTCTGACTACAAAGGGGCCACGTTATACATTCATTCCCCGAAGAACCTAGAATCCACCTAAGCTATTGCAAGTACCATTTTGCATGTAGCAATACATTCAAACTCAAACCAAACTAGAGGACAACCCTAGACAAATAATGACGTACCAGGAAAGCGTAACAATTGAACGCAATACCAGTCACCCTAGGAACCAAGAAGCTGTAGACCAAACGTAATGATACATTATAGTTTAACAGCTGAACCGATGGAAGTGGATAGTTCACAAAATTATTGACGGACAGAGGGAAGCAACAGCAACCAGTACCGATTTAATAGCCAAAATCAACCTAGACCTCTATAGAGTCAATCGGGCCAAACCACATGGATGTGGGTCAGTCCACATCTAGCCGATTTAAACAGGCGAACCCCTTCAACAATAAACAGCACCTTACCGAACAACAACGAATAAACAATGTAAAACCAAAAGAGTGCAGTCTATACATACAGGGAAACGTGAGTATCACTGACAACTACAGAGAATCTTTTTTTAGGCTAACAAGCGGGTTGCCTATACTAGAATTAACTGACAAAGAAAGAAAAAAAAATGGTTTGACTCAGGAGGTCCCGCTTGCTAGAAACCTTGACTCGGTGCGGGGCTCTCTCTGAGTAGGTCCTGGCGAGTGTGCGGTTGATCCCACGGAGATTACATTGCTTACCCATGCTGCGAGGTCATTGGTAAACGAAACCAGGAAAAGTAAATGGGACAAAGGGCATCGTGGGTTGATGACTAGGCCGTATTGGCGGAGGCGCTCGAGAACTTGTCGTAGGTGCTGCTGGTGTTCAGTGGGGTCTCGTGAGGCGATGAGGATGTCATCGAGGTATGCGTGGCAGCAATTTAGACCACGTAGTGCCGAGTCGATATATCGCTGGAATGTCTGTGCGGCAACCTTGAACTCGAAAAGTCCGAAAGGTGTTGGTGGTAACCATCCAGGGTCGTGAAGACGTTGCACCCTCGTAATTTGTAGGAAAAATCGTAGAATTGTGCAATGGGGATTCTGTCGGGGACTGTTGCTGCGTTCAACAGTCTATAATCCCCGCAAGGGCGCCACTCACCGGAATATTTTTTAATTAGATGTAGTGGGCTTGCCCAAGGGCTATCCGATGGTTGACGGATACCTTGAGAGATTATCAGATCACACTCGGCGTGGGCCGCGCGTAATTTCTCGGGTGCCAGGCGGCGTGGGCGCTGGCTTACTGGGGGGCCTCGTGTCTCTATGTGATGAAAGACATTTGCCCTGTGCTGGCGCTGGTTGGGTAGGGGGACTTTCGTGTTGACGGATTCCTGTACCATGGTTGGGGTTGGGTCTGTAATGGGCGTGAGCCTAGTTGTTACCGCGGCTGATGCCGACAGGGGCTAGGGAGATGCGGTGGGGTCCACTAGACTGTTGTGGGTCGCATTGACCAACATGTTGTGTCTTCTTCCGCGGTTGCGCGGGGCGAACGATGGAGGCAGGACAGATATATCGGTGTCGACGGTGAAGTCGATATTCGATCGTGGGTCCTTGACCATTGGGCGACTTATTGAGGGTGTACCGGCCGGTTGCGCTGGGGTGACGGTCGGCAAACTTAGTTTAAAGGACGTTCCTGCAATTTATTGTGCGCGCTCCAAAACGTTGATGGTTAATGCACCAAGCGCGTGTGACGACATTGTTGGGCGTGTTCTGCCTATTTGGGTTGCCGTTTCCATTGGGCCTAGGTGCGGCTCGGTGTTTGGTGGACCGGTGCGGGGTGTTCTGGGGGGTGGGTGCTGATTTGCGGGTAAATTTTGGGCAACTCGCTGTCCGCTTCGAACTTCCGCGCAAATTTGATTTAAGTCGCGGCGGAGTGGCGCTTGAAACGCCAAAAAGTCGGACGGGGTGACGTGTGGTGGGGGGTATTCCGTACTGTGTTCCCTGGTTCTGAGGTCCTAAGCCTTCTGTTGAACTTGAGGATTGCGGGCGACTGCGGCCCTGGTGGGGCGTATGTGTGGCTGTGGGGTTAGATGTGGGGGCGGGAGGTGCGTGTTGATGGCAGCTACGTGGTCGGCTGGGGATTCGGTCTGTACCGGATGTATTGCCTGGATGGCGTTGGCGATTTGAGCCAGGTGGCTCAGACTTTGGTCCGTTAGGACCATCAGGATTGCCTGCGTGGAGCTGGATAGGGAGTGTGGCGGTTCTTTCGAACGCCACTGCTTACCTACTCAATTACCACCCTACTTACATGCTCATTTCCCACCAGGTAACCATTTCCACGCGCGTACTATTCTATTAAAAGCATGTACTTACCTGTCTTAAACATTCCATAATCACAGAAAAACCTGTGAAACATAATGTCCACTGATATGAAAAATACATCAGCAAGAAGGACATTCGCTACAAGGGCATAGTCGTGCGAATCGCACCATGTTTCCCAAAAGGCAAAATCCGGTTGCGCATGCAGCAAACAACATTGCAACAACAACAACAATAAGTATCAAAGAAATACCTCCTAATGTGTTTACCACATACTACAGGATTTATTTCTTCCTTTTTGTGGTCATCTATACAAACGACCGATCGACCACCCGTCCGACAAGCGAAATTGTTGGCACCAATCAAATGCCCTTGAAAACACGGATCGATACAACATCGCGTGTTCGATATGATCCCCTTACATTTTCCATGCGCATAGGACAAAGCATTTTTACACACACACGCATGGCGATTTATACCATGGGACGCCGGTAAAAGCGCGCCCTAGCAGCGTGGTGCCAATACAATGATGTCGAAGGAACATATCCATATATGGAATAATGCCTTACGCACACGTTGATCGTGCAAATACTTCAACCCTTTTCGTAGCAGAGATGCTCGCACCTGCTGCGAACTTTAAATGAGATGTATGCTGTGTCTGCATATTTGCGGATACACACGATGAGCATCAAAAGCAATGATCGTGTGTGAGTTTCAACCCCCTTTTGTGTTGAACAAAACGCAAAAGGGTAAATTACCAAATATGGTCATCGATGATGGAATATGTGGTATTCTATCGCTTCGATGAGCTTATTTAATCGCGAATTGGATTCCGTGAGGGCAGGTTGTGCCCTCACGTTAAAATACACATCTCTCGTGGGGCGGCCCAGGAGATTCAAGAGTGTCTATTTAAACAGTGCGCCAAACGATTAATTCAAGAGTGTCTTTATAAACTGTGCACCAAAACGAATCATTCTGTACATTGTTAGTATGAATATTTGCTTTAATTTTATTTAAACTGTGCACCAAAAAGTGAATTAGCTTTTATATTGTTGCTCAAACGTAATTCAGTTTTATTCGAACAGTGCACCAAAATGAATCATTCTGTACATTGTTAGTATGAACATTTCCTTTATTTTATATAAACTGTGCACCAAAAAGTGAATTAGCTTTTATATTGTTGCTCAAACGTAATTCAGTTTTATTTGAACAGTGCACCAAAATGAATCATTCTTTACGTTGTTAGTTTAAATATTTAATTTAATGTTTCTGGACAGAGAATAAATAAAGATAAGATAAATAGGAAGCAGTCAGTGTTTTAAACCTGAGGAGCCAGAGGACAAGAGAAGACGTTGGACAAGCGTGGTGAACCTGTGCCCCTGTGGTGACCGGGCGTCTGCCGTACCACGTTAAAAACCCACAGGACCTTAAGAAATGCGGCCTAATTTGGTCGTCATGCATTTCCGGGCCCGCTACTGACCGTAAATGGTTACATAGTCGGTAGGTATAAGGTCGGTGATATTAGTTTCCCTCGCCAATTGTTGTTGATATTGGGTGGGTGGGGGTGGCTTTCGACGCTGGAGGCGCCCAGATACACGGGGGAAACGGGTTGCGCTTGCGCATCCTGGTAGATGCTGGCTCGGGTAGTGGGCATTGTGTGCAGTCTCTAGGACGGAGCCGGAATAGAGAGTTGAATGGAGTCGAGTGGAGTCGAAAGGAGTCGGAGGGGATCGAGTGGAGTCGCAAACAAGACGGACAAAGCCTGTACACCGATCTGTACCCAGAAGGGGCTTACAATTTTGCCGAAACAATAAAATTATTCGGGTTCACTTTGTTTTTATAATAATACTTTTTAAACTGTGTCACTTCTATTAAAATATGATTTACGATTTCGTTTTTCCTGTTAAATAGTTTTCCTATATTCTTCTTGTATATTGGTAAATATAATTATGTATATGCTTTTCTATATATACTTAATTACGCGGTTTCCCTTTGGGTTTTATATCGTGGTGGTTTCTATGTTGTTTTTTTTCTTTCTGTTATTTGCTTCACTATAATTAAAGACTCAAAACATAATTGATAAGATAGAATAAAAACTTATATTCTTATTAAAGGGATGGCTTTGATCTACTTAAGTTTAATAATATACCATGTTCAGATGTCCTGTGGACTTGATTTGATATAATTACTTATTATTCTTTTATGACTTGAGGTATTTACATTTACTTTAGACTAAGGGCAGACTAATTCATTTTCATTATAAACTTGTGTTTGCTGTGATTTTTGCTGTTGTCTACTTTAAAATACTTTTGTGGCGGCTCTTGCGAACGCCAATACTCACCTGCTTACCTACCACCAGGTAACCCCCTTTTCATAAGCGTTCGGCTCCGATAAATCGTGTACTTACCTGCATAGCATTTCTAACAACCACTATGTCTGCTGATACGAAAAGTGTATCAGCAATAACAGGCATCCCCCAAAATAGAAATACTTAAAATATCTAAAAGCACGACATGAAGACAGGCGCAATGTAGTTGCAAGAAGCATGAAACTTTATGTCGTAAGCAAACATGGGACAACAACCAACGATGTGATGTAGCAGAATAACCATCCAACACATTATGCGGTTGCGCAAGGCTGCGACTAATTCTCAGAATTACCAAGCAGATGCGCAAGAAACGAAACCCCCAACGCATGCCCGTAAAAGGACACGTCTCTAATTGCATACAAATACAAGAAATATAACGCATGCCAGTGTAAAGATACATCAAGTCGCACGTATGGGTCACCCGGGCGACCTCTGATATTAAATAAAACTACGAAAAAGCCACAAAAACATAAAATCAGCGACCGCATCCGGAGTTTGCGTTCGCAGATGCTGGTCAGCGGCCCCAGTACTGCCGAGCTACCTAAAAAACGAAAGAAAAAAACTGCTCACAGTCCTCTGAACGCACCGAAGAAAGTAGCTACAATGGCTACTCAACTAACAACGGAATACCACAAAAAATACGATGACGCGATGGAAACAATAAGGATACTAACAGCCCAAATGGAACAACTACAAGAAAAAATTCGCTCTCTTCAAGCGCAAACCAAAACCAATGTCGACGTCCCCATGAAGGAAGTTCCTCCCCAACCCATCTCATTAACATTCAACAATAACCCATCATCATCGAATATCTCGCCACCGCCCCAAGTTACCCACAAACCAGAAGACCACTGGCAAACAGTTGGACAGAAATCTACAAATAAGGTGAGACCACCCCCAATTTACATTAAAAATCCTAATAGTACCAAAGAAGTCATCAAGACGCTTGAGAATGCCGTTGGACACAGAAATTTTACCACGGACTCAAAAGGATCTTCGATCTCTATCAAGACGATGACTCTAACGGATCACGACATGGCAATAAGAAAACTCTCAGAGAACAAACACGAGTTCTTCACATTCCAACATGCCCAGATAAAACCAAAAACATTCATCATAAGGCACATTGATCCAGCATGGACTACCGAGGAACTTACACTCGAAATCTTGAGGATATGCCCGTCAATGAAAATCCACAGATTGGACTACTTTCAAACCCCACACATGAGGGAGAATAATATTAGGAGCTTGCGAATCATACAGATCCCACCGAACGGTGATATCACCCAACTTAAACAAATAAAATATTTGTTCACACACAAAATCACGATCGAGGAGCCACATAAACAGAGCATTCTCCATTGCAAAAGGTGTCAAGGATCAGGACACCTAGCAGTTGCGTGCCACCTAAGTGCACGATGCGGAAAATGTGCCGAACAGCATATACCAGGAGAGTGCAAAGTGAACCCGCCTGGCACAGAACCATCAATAATTCAGCAAACAAACCCCGATGGATCAACATCCACGAAAAAAATTACCATAACTTGCTGTAACTGCGGAGGCCCACATCCAGATAGTTTTTCACAATGCCCCGAAAAGCTACGGATTCTGGAGAGACGTTCGTTACATACGGTAACTAATACGGCCAAACCAGCTGCAACGAAACCCTTATCACCACAACCATCCCATCTCAGGGGGTCAGGAACATCATATACAGAAATTACGAAAAGTTCCCGTAGCTGCCCGAAATCTCAACAACCCAACCCCAACGTTCTCAACCTGGATATCTTGGGATACATCAGGAGCCTGGAGACACTACTACCAACCTTAAAACACAGTTCCGAATTGGAAAAAAAGGTCAGATCTTAAATGTAATAACTTCCCACATCCTTTCCCTTAACGTATAACTTAACCCTTATCTGCCTCAACTCAGAGTCCATTTATTCCCACACCCGTAGACAACACCTCCGGCTGTTTGTTGAAAAGTTCTCCCCAGATATTCTTCTTCTTTCAGAAACTTGGCTGAAATCCACTTCTCGAGTCTACATACCTAATTACACATTTGTGTCCAACCCACGAACCTCTGGCCCTCATGGAGGTACGGGAATCCTAATACATAAAAAATTCCAATTTGCTGAGATTAGATTTGCTAATATAACTAGTGTCGAATACACGGCTGTTAAACGTTTCTGCCGAAATAATAAAGTACTGGTCTTGTCCTCCATATACATTCACCCTTCTCGTGAACCAAACTTCCCTAGTGCAGACATCTCACAAATAATCCAACAGTCTCTGCCAGCACCTTTCATTATAGGAGGAGACTGGAACGCACGACATACTGCCTTTAATGACATCAAATGCAACAAATACGGCTGCCAACTCCTTGATCTCCTCCGACTTCATCCATATGTCTACGCAGACTGCCCGTTACAACCTACTCGAATTTGCAGCTCAACCAAGTCAACAATCGATTTCTTCCTAAAGTCTACAGATAGCTATTCATCTAATCCTCCCACAGTGTCATTCACATTCCCTTCGGATCATGGCTCTGTCCACACCTCGGTTCAAATCCCCTCGCTTGAACCACTCTACACTCTGAATCCTATTCCAAATTTCACCAAAACAAACTGGAAAAAAGTCAATAAGGATATTGCTGCTAGCTTTTCAAAATGTTCTTTACCGGAATCTTCTAACCTGCCCCCTACACAAATTGACCAAGCAGCGGCCCAAATAGAGCAAATACTGGGAAATGCTCTCTTCAGCCATACTCCCACTATCGTTCTTCATAATCACTTAGGAAAACCCCTACCCAACCTACTCACAAAATTATTACGTATAAAAAAACAACTCCGACGAAAATTGCACACTAGCTACTCACCTTTTATTAAACAACAGATCCAGCTATTGACCTTCTTGATAAATGGACAACTAAAAGTTTTCACTAATCAGACCTACACATCCACCTTAAACAGTATCAAACCAAATCGCGATCTATTTAAAAACATAAACAGACTAACGGGTCGCAAACTCAAGCCTCGAACAGATTATGTTATTCACCCAACTCATAATAACATCGTCCAGTCGGACACTGATATAGCAAACTGTCTCGCTGAACATTTCTGCAAAGTCCATAAGCAAAATGATACCCTCCTAGTAACAAATTCCCACGATACCGTGAACGATTACATTCCACGCTCACTGGAGCCATCCCTCACACCATTTATTACTGAATTCACCGAAACCAATAAAGCATCACACCCCGTAGGAATCGACACATTCCTAAGCCTTGAAGAACTATCCGAAGTCATTACTTCACGTGACAATAAAAAATCGACTGGCTTAGATGGAATCCCTAACCTCCTATTCAAAAGACTCCACCCAGGCAACTTGCTCCCGATTCTCGTTCTTCTCAACCACATAATAAACGCTTCACATTTCCCTAAAAGTTGGAAAACAGCGGTGATCGTCCCTATTAGCAAATCTGGGCCCTCCAAGTACCCGGATAACTTCCGTCCGATATCGCAGCTAAACTCGCTTAGCAAGATTCTTGAATGTAAAATCTACAAAAATCTTCTCTCATTTGCCAGGGATAACTCCCTCATTCAGAACTCTCAATTTGGCTTCCGCTCACAACACTCCACTTGTCATGCTCTCTTAAAACTGACACATGATGTGACGACCCACCTCCAAAACCAATCTCCAACGGTATGTGTCTCCCTAGACATAGCTAAAGCATTCGACTGTGTCTGGATCGCAGGACTGTTATACAAACTTCATTCCATGTATGGATTAAACATCCACTCCACAAAACTTCTCGCTTCTTACCTCTCGGATAGAAAGTTCATGGTGAAAAAGCCACACACATAGCGCCCACCACTGTTAATATGATATATAGATGGACACCACCAGGGGTACGGTGCACCTAGTAACATGAATGCCGGCTCCTGGGGTGACTTACACGGGCCGGGGCAAATGTGATGATCGTTGCCTTGGCTGTGTGAGAGTACATCACCAGGAGTAGATCTCCGCATGAGTAGTTCGCGGAGAAATGGCTGCGCCTGTGTTGGTATCAAATAAACCAACGCCTAAGGCTGGAGCACATACGAAGTCAGTCCGGAGTGTCGTATCGGTAGCGCTGTTTCGTGCGGAAAAGATAGATTTTGATAGCCAAAATAATGGTCCCAGTGAACCACGGGTTGTGTAGTATGTCGATGTAAATTGTATGGCGGGCTGACGTACGAAGAAAAGGGAAATAGAATTGAATAGTGATTGAATAACTTTTTGTCCTGTGCGTGGTACCGAGTTTATCTAACTTAACCAACCGAACTCTAAGTGTATTCAAAATAACATTTAATCATCATATATTTAATATTCAACTGTTATTCCTAAGTGTATTCAAAATAACATTTTATCATCATATATTTAATATTCAACTGTTATTCCTGTGTATCCAAAATAACATTTAATCATCATATATTTAATATTCAACTGTTATTCATAAGTGTATACACCGCGATGGATATTATCTCCTTTTAACAATACTCAAGTAGACATTAAGAAAGCTATTAATTTCATTGAATTGAACACCGCGTTTATGTTGTGATTAATAAAATTAAAGCAAAGAACAGAATCCAAGAATGTGTTTTTAATAGCTTTTGACGGGTAGAGCTGTATCAGCGACCAGCATTTCATAAAACGCTCTTCCGCTTAATTATCGACGAAACCACAATCGAGCCCTTAATACTCAAGTTGTTGACGATAGAGTGCGCGATACTATGGTGGTAGGAGTAGAAAAGAGCTAATGCAAACAGACGTACACCTACGCCATACTTTTACTTGTAAGGGAGATATTTATTCTTAATTCGTTCATACTTTAAAAAACTCACATATATATAATTTTTCTTATAATTTTACTTTATATATATATATATACTTTTTTATATTTAGATTAATAGATACATCGTACAATTTGGCACATTCAACTTGAAAAATTTTCTTTTTTCTTTATAGGTTTTTATAAATGGTTTAGTATGTGTTTTAAATATGAATGTTAATGTATTTATATTCTTGTCTCATTTTGAATCTTATGTCTGGTTACAAAATAAAAATGTAAGTTCTTATTCTTAAGTTATTACCTTTGAGAACACGATAAAAGGGCGTATATGAATATGTGATGGGCTCTTTATTTACTATTCTCGGATTGACAATTTGTGTTTTGTTTACAGGAGCTGTTTTATTTCACAATATAAGTAATTTTGCATTTTCATTCTGTGACAATGAGTCGCGTTTATATTTAGTTGCACAAATGTTCAGTCAATGCGTGTTTCAAATACACTTTAAGACGCTGTAGCTCTTTCACTTTTTCTTTAGTCGGTTGCTGTTTTGCTCATTAAGATTTACATAGATGAGTTACAGAAATCTGGTTAGATTTTTATCTCAATTTTCCGCGCAAATTTAGGTCGAAGATCACGTCGGGGTCACCAATGTGGGTAATATTAAGTAGTTGTGCCAGCATGGGCACGTGTTCACTAATATTCCACCGATTTAAAATTCGAAATACTTTAATATTCACACTTTTACTGTCTGTGTTCATTAGGAGCTGAGCTCTACTCAACTTGCACATCTAGTTCACGGATTGCGTTTCGTGCTTCTTTTACAAGCTACTGTCAGTTACTGTTCTTTCACTTTCCACTACGAAATTTCCACAGTCTCTTTATATATCACGATTTTGTTTTAATATTGTTACTGTTTTCAATATTATTATTACATTATATTATTTTTAATCAATTACTTCTAGTTAAAAAAAAAGTGTGCCGACCCTTTTTCTCCGTTCGACCAAGACTTCGACTCAATTGCTAAGACTCTTCATTATCGACTCACATGGTTGACCGTTTCTTATCGACTCCGCGGTGCGCACTCCTCGTAGGGTAAAACTCGACTTACTTTGACTCGTGCTGAGTCAACCCTCGGCTAGGGGTGAGTTTGGTTCTTAAGAGAAAGTGAAGTTTCTCTTTGGTGACCAAGGGGAGAGGATCTCTCTGAGTATGTCCTGGCGAGTGTACGGTTGATCCCGCGGAGATTACATTGTTTAACCATACTGCGAGGTCATGGGTAAACGAAACCGGGAAAAGGTAATGGGACAAAGGGTGTCGTGGAAGATGTGCATGCAGCTGTGTAAATAGGCTGCATGCCATTAGGGAACTGGTGCTAAAGCAATTTAAATAATTGCACAATGGTGATTGTGCACGGTATCTATGCCGGCGAAAAGGATCAAATTCTTTTGTGTATATATTTACATGCTGGTGAATTCGGTTTTTGGCGGCTATACGCGAAATATGAAAGATGCTTTTGTCGGTCGGACAAAAGTCTGCCTTGAATGTGGGTAAGCCGGGAAAATCTGCTGCGCACGTGTGTGGCAGGATACGCGGCTGACGGGGGCACCGATAAGGTTTCCTGATTTATGGCGGTTACTTTGTATGCTAATCGAGTTATTTTCAAGAAAATTGTGGTGATGCATTAATGCATGAAACAACGCCCTTGGGAGGAAATGTTCGCAGGTGACTGTGGGTTGGTGAAGGGAGTTGGGGTTGGAATTGTGGGTGGTTCTTCGCGTAGTTTTAAAGAGCCCCCACACATCCAACAACATTTATAAGCAGTAGGCTTTAACAGGAAATCCGTTTTGGAGAATGTGACCTTCGCACTTGAGCAATGGATAAGTGGATGTGATAATGATTCCTTATGGATAGCCTCAACTGAAGATTTGTTGTTAAAATGATTGGATTTATCTAATTATGGTCTGATATTTTCATAAATTTTGGAGGCGTGATTTCGTTTGGTTTTTGAGACGCTGGTCGGCTATATATCGACCTTCACAATGCAACTATGAATTTAACAATTGCTGTATACAACCGCCAAGCAACGTGAAAATTCATAAAAAAGGAGGCTAGTCCACGAACAAGTGAAATTCGTTCTTACCAGATGATGTCCCATGCTATCATCTCTTTCGCCGCCAATTGAACTCGGTTTTAAAATTAAATCATTTTCATAATATAACCGCAGTCTACCGGCAACATTAAGTGCTTCTCTGACTTTGGAAGCACTAAATTATCATCTTCTGCAATTTATTCTACGCTAATGCTTGTAAGAAAGCACATAAATGGTAAGGTGGTGACATCATGCAATAAGTGTATGTGGCGTTGTTTTAATCTTTTAAATATGGGATGCCACTTATAACGCACTTACGTGGAGGATTCGTTATATATGAGATACATTATTATGTATTATTGTAAGTAGTGTGTTCTGGCCGGTTCTGGACCAGGAAGTGACGTAAGAGGCACTGTGGGGAGGTGAGTATTGTGCCTGACACGGACACTCGGTTCACTTCCTCCTCCATCAATCAAAAGTTCCGCTGCAGCACGAATGAACGAAACGCCGCCACGTTTGTTCGCAACCAACCAACCGAACGCCAAAATACCGACGAACAACAACAAGAAACTAACGCAAGACACAGGAACCGCTGCCGGAAAATTAAACACACTGGTTTGGTTTGATAGTTCAGGACCGCTGGTTATTTACTTTAATTATTAATAGATTGGCAGAAAAAAATGGAAAAACAAACCACTTTAAAAAAATATGCACTATTAATGTCTCCGCTAATGTAGACATTGGCACTTTATCGGACTACGGACACACCTTATTGGCGTTTGCCATTTTATACACACACGACTGGGGTTATACGCTCCTCCGCAGCTTGCGGAGTGTGGGAGAAAAACCGACCGTCACGAACGGTGTTTGTAATAAGACTCAGCGATAATTATTTCATGCAGAGATCACTCGCTAATCTTGATCATGGTGGTATGTGTGAGTGAAGATCACATTTTCGTGTTTATCAATGCATTCCAGCAAGGATAAACAAAACCTACAGCTAGGGAAAAAGAACAAAGGAGAAGCGACCTAATGCATCGGTCTGTGATTAGGGTCAGCTAAACAAATAAGCTGGAACTCATTACATGGGAATTGCATTTAGG
The DNA here is from genome assembly GCA_963931805.1 of Microdon myrmicae. Lineage (NCBI taxonomy): Eukaryota > Metazoa > Arthropoda > Insecta > Diptera > Syrphidae > Microdon > Microdon myrmicae. The sequence continues at coordinate 165,706,343 of OZ007499.1, forward strand.
ATACCACAAACGATGTTTATGGTATCGCCAGAAAACCTTTGAAGGACAGCGTTCTTTTGTTTGCACATTGCGTGCTAAGGAAATTCGTTTCAGCGTGTATTGCGCTAATTATATGCAGCTGCTTGGGTTGTTTATTGATGGGGTAAAAAGGTCGCTAACCAATGTGTATGAAAGGGATTTATTGTACACATGAATGAGGCTGGATATAAGCGACGCAATATTTATGGTCCCTGTCATGACGGTTACATTGTATGCAAGCCGAATCATTTTGTTTACAGGAATTTGTCTGGTACCGAATTGATTTAGAATACCAGATAAGCAAAGAAAGAATACGGAAAATTATATGCGAAGGGATGCATGAAAAGGTAAGTTTTCTTTGTAGGGAATTTTTAAGATCATAGATTTGATCTATATGATGCGTGAAGCATTTTCAGGTGCTAATGCTGTTGCATTAGCGAAATCAGGATTTTTGCTGAATGTTATGGGGGTTTTACGGTAAGTAGACAGTGGGGATTGGCGGAAGTGCCACAGTACCATTTTGAAAAGCTCGGTTATGTTTGAAAAATGCTGTTTTTATATATTGCAGTTGACAGTTAAATTTGAAAATGATGTTTTATGTATTGTATTTGGCTGATAAAAATTGAAAATACTGTTGTAATCTTTCGACTGAATAGAAACACGTGGATAAATGCAACGTAAAAAAAAACCTTCAATTGGAAGTTAAAAATGTTTTGTTAATTTTACTTGGGTGTGAATGATTGGATGCGAGAATTTTATCTCAACATGAATATGCGAAGTCATCATAAAAACCCTCTAATTGAAAGTTAAAAATGTTTTGTTTATTTTACTTGGGTGTGGATGGATGTATGCGAGAATTTAATCATATAGGATAAATGCAACTTAAGCAAAAAAAAAAAAAGAACCCTTCAATTGGAAGTTGAAAATGTTTTGTTTATATTACTTCTGTGTGTATGGTTGGATGAGAGAATTTTATTGTCTTGGGTAACTGAAACGTATCCAAAAAAAATGCAACGTAAGCAAAAAAAAAAGAACCCTTCAATTGGAAGTTGAAAAGGTTTTGTTTATATTACTTGTGTGGGAATGGTTGGATGCGAGCATTTTATCCAGATATGAATATGCGAAAACATCATAAAAACTCAATTTTTTGTTTATATTACTTGTATGAGAATTCAGATTCGAGTACAATTTTATTTTGTCACTTTCCAGACACTTTATTATTTAGATTACCGAGAGAACTTCACTCGTGATTAATAAATTTAATTAAGTCAAGAATATCTATATAAATATATGTAATAACAAAAACTTTTTTACTTTTGTTCAATGACTGGCGAGAGACGATCTTAGTGACACAATGATTTCTAACTATCCATACTCCATCTTATATATACCGAAATTCATTCATCTCATACACAAACACACTTCTCATTCATCCATTCACACCCAAGTAAAATAAACAGAACATTTTTAACTTCCAATTAGCGGGTTTTTATGATGACTTCGCATATTCATGTTGAGATAAAATTCTCGCATCCAATCATTCACACCCAAGTAAAATAAACAAAACATTTTTAACTTCCAATTAAAAGTTCTTTTTTTTACGCTGCATTTATCCACGTGTTTCTATTCAGTCGAAAGATTACAACGGTATTTTCAATTTTTATCAGCCAAATACAATACATAAAACATCATTTTCAAATTTAACTGTCAACTGCAATATATAAAAACAGCATTTTTCAAACATAACCGCCGGAAGTAGAATACATTAAACACCATTATCAAATTTAACTGTCAACTGCAATATATAAAAACAGCATTTTTCAAACTTAAACGCCGGAAGTGGAATACATTAAACACCATTTTCAAATTTAACGGCCAGCTTTTGCGAGCTTTTCAAAATGGCGGCTCTTAGTCCCTTCCTGGTCCAGAACCGGCCATAACACACTACTATTGTAATATCATTTGTCGATTGAACCCTAACAAAACTTAAAAATACTCTAAGAACGACTTTTAAATTTGGAAAGCGCAGTACAAAAACATATCCTACAACCTATAATCAGTGACATGTAATCTATTACTCATAACTTCTAACTCTCGCCCTGCGAGCAGAGCTTTAGAACATAGTCGTAAAAGACGAACAGTCTATTCAATCGGAATAACAGATCATAAAACGTAATTCGTTTAAAAAGTACACAATCTGTAAACCGATTAGTTAATAGAGAAATAAGTGTCCCTCTGTTAATAAGTGTAGGACACGTTTATTTATTTTTAATCAAGATTAAACTTAAAACAAGATTTTAACTCAAATGTGTAGCATATCGCCTCATTTAACAAGCAAATCCACATTCCAATTTCCAATTCTCGGGTATTACATCCTTATACAATTTGTACAATCTCTTCAGAGGGCATTGGAGTCCGCAATCGGGAAAAATGATAGGTTCCTTTTTTGGGCCATCTTTCAAGATCATAGACACAAGTGGACGATTTTTGCAGTCGATGCGAAGTTCCAAGATTAGCGCTGATGCATAGTTTATGGGTTGGTTCTATAAACATTAACTCATAAAATTGAATGATTTCGTTGTCAGTAAAATAAATACCTGATACACTTTCAGAGCGTTTAATAAGGATATTATCGTTGTATCGTGACCGCTGTAAACCCCCATTTTCCGATCAGGCGTTAGTGTTTTATTAGCTTTCTGTGCAAACCGATCTAATATTTCCTTCAATAAAGGGCCGGCCTTCAACCGTGTCATTGGTCTAGTGATTGTTGTTAATAAGTGCCACAAATGGGTTATATATTCCATATCAGCCCCCGGATATACAGGTACTGTCCATGCAGGTAAGCTGAAAAAATCAAATTCATTGATATAATACGGAAAAAGATTTAGCTGCACACTTACCGTTTATTATTAAGCGACTCTGTATACAATGTGTTATTTAATAACCCTACACCGGCCAGAGTGCTAATGTTCTGTCCAGTATGTTAAAAATAGGAATATAAGTATGCATATCTAGTTTGAATTTTCTTCATGGCGGCGGAATTCATGTGGGCTTCTAATAATTTATCATAATTTGGGCAAGAAGCGGTTTGTTGTATAGTCTATAATAAAAATGTATAGTAGACGCAAAAGGACTGTTTTGAATTCGTTTACGTTGTCGTATTGTTGTGGAATGGAATGTATTGGTACCGGTTGCCATTTTATATCAGGCTTCCAAATGTCCGCACCAACGGGTTTATAAAGACTTGCTAAGCAACATTCCCCACTCATAAGTGCACGGTCGACGTCGGACGACATTACGTAAATATCGTCTAGTGAATATTCTCTTGGAAGAAAGTGATCATAACGTTCTCGAATCCATATACCTAACTCATACATTTGGTTTTTACCCGTCTGAAAATAAAGATATATGACAGTGAAATATGATTTTGTGAGCCAGACATATTGCAAGTTGCTGCCACCAGCCCAGTTCTGTTTCCTTTATTGAGAAATACCACGCAACTTTTAAGCAAACGTTTTTATATTCGAAGGGAGTAAACATTTTTCTCTATTTTCGGTTCTTTGTGTAATCTGCACAGAGTGCCTAAGTTGAGTTTTGGAAAAGTTCCGTACCACATTGCGGAAAGGTTAACCTTGTGTGTGGGAAACCTCAAATAAAAAAAAATTAAACGGCATCTCAAAGGGGAAGGCTTCGTAATGAGGAATTCATTGTCATTTATTAAACATGATTAAGAGACGCAGATGCTTGAAAAAAAAAACGTGTGTCGTGAATCATCACGTAAGACATTTTAGTGAGCGGCTCCCAAACGTAATTTCTGGAAAAACGCTTTTTATATTTAATAAGATTGTACTTACTTTTTTTTTAATTCCTCAAAAAGACTTAGGAAATCCATTCTGAAGGTATTAATAATAGAAAAATGCAAAACAAAAAGTCATTTCTTTTTGAAAATTTTATTTTGCAAATGTTTTGTAGTGTCCTCGAAACCCTAGGTTTTTCTCAGAAGGCCCTGCTTTTCATTCTCCACTTCCCCAAGCCAATCTTATGTCCCATTCATTTGAGAAACTCAACTAGATTTCATTACAAATTAAAAAAAACTCCCCACCACCTTTGTCCCAGCGAGAAAACATTAAACATAAACAAAAATAGATAACATATAAGAAATTTAAACAATTCAAAAATTAAACACGAACATTTCATTTACGATTTTGATTTAAAAGCATTCATTTACATTTTACAAACATTAATTAAGTACCTACGATACAAACAATTATCACATTTTCGAATTAAACTTAAATACAAAACACAATATACATTTTCATTTACACGTAATACATAAAATATAAAAGTACATTACATTCATTTGCAAATTATAATTTCACATAATTAAAAACATAGAACAAAAACATATAACTGGTGCATTCAAACCCAGCTCTTTCCTCGGCGACGATATCTTAGAATAGTTCGAAATTGATCATTGCCGTGGTTTTCTCGTTGGCATAATGGTGAGGAATAAAAACAAAAAAGAAACGGGGGAAAACAATGAAGTGAGTGGTGACAGTTGCCGTAAAAGCGAGGAGTTTTTTTTCAAGAATTTTAGGAGAAAAGAAAAGCCCAGAAAGTAAAATAAAGTGATATCAACAGATTGTAAATAAGTAAATAAACATTCAACCGCTTGTGGTTAGCAATTTAAATTAAAGTATATCAAAAAACGTTATGTTTACTGCGCAATAGACTGACAATTCATTCAAATACTATAAATCGAAAAAAGGACTTTTCGTGGTGCAGAGAAAGCAGAAACCTGTAGTGGATAATTCAAATGGAAGATGAAAAAGGCCGGTGAGAAAAGAGTAAAGAAGGTACCTGGTGGATCAACAGTCAATCGAATAAGATCTGGAAAGAGGTCAACACTACACGTGAGTACCACCAAACTATATAATTTATAATTCACTTAGTGTGTTGGCGTGCCTTACATTCTGTTGCTTCATATCAACAGTATTCTTGGTTTATATAAATAAAAACAAAATATTAATAAGTGAAATAAAAAAAAAAAAAGATTAACCTAAAAATGACTTTCAGTGCGTTTATTTATTTCATCTTCTCGGGTAAACAATTCTTGCAGAGGAACTCGATGCGGATACGAATGAACAGCGTGCCATACGGTGGCACATCATTCATACCCCACAATACATTTATTTCAGTTACTCAATACCCATAGCTCCAACATACTCCAAAACAATCCATGGAAAAAGTGTCATTAACAAACAACGAAACATTCACATATTAGGGAAAAGGTTAAATTCTTTGAACTACCAGAATTAAACAAATTCAACTTAATAATAGGATTAGAAGGGTTACGCGAACTGAACGCCTACTTAGACTTTCCAAAAATGACACTAACAACCCATACAACCCAAAATAAAGCGGAGCAAAAAATAAATTACACGACAGAAGACCAAACATTTATGAACGAAATAGACAAATTAATCATTTGGGTGAATTTGAAACTAATGAACTTGTCGGTAACAGAATCGAAAGATTCGACACCACAAACGAATTAACCCCTCTAAATGCATTTGTAGAAGAAGAAAACGTAAGAAATGTAATCAAGTGCTTGCAAACACGAAAAATAGGAGGACTAGACAAAGTTAAGAATGCCTATCTAAAACAATTGCCTCATATTGGAATTAAATACTTAACATTTATAATCAATGCATGCCTTAAATGTCAATACTTTCCTCAATGTTGGAAAAAAGCAATGGTTGTACCTATCCTTAAGGCTGGAAAAGCCCCAGATAAACCTGAAAGTTACAGGCCAATTAGTTTACTTAGCAACATAAGTAAAGTTTTTGAAAAAATCCTGAAACAACATATTTTAAAAGTTGTTTCAGATAAAGATATTTTCCCCGATATCCAATTTGGATTTCGACGCTTTCACAGCACCTCGCACCAGGTTAAACGAATTTGCAGCCATGTTCTAGACCATCGTTCACGTGGTCAATCAACGGGCATGATATTGTTAGACATTGAAAAAGCTTTTCATTCCGTATGGCACAATGGGATAATATATAAAATGATACAGTTCGACTTTCCTTTGTATTTGTGTAAGGTCGTCCAGAGTTTCTTATCCAATAGATGTTTTCAGGTTCATGTCAATTGTGATGTTTCTAGATTGATATTTTTTGATTGTGGCGTCCCCCAAGGCTCAGTACTTGGTCCAGCTTTGTACAATATCTACACTTCGGATTTTCCAAATCTACCGCAGTGTGAATCAGCTATCTTCGCTGACGACACTGCAGTATTTGCGTCGCATGAATTTTCTCTCAACGTTGAGACAAATCTAAAGCATGCGATCGAGATACTTGAAAAATATTATATGAAATGGAAAATCAAGCTAAATGTTGGGAAGACACAAGCCATCTTTTTTACCAGAAAGAGAAAAGCTTGCTATCTTCCCAGCAGTCAGCTGCAAATAAATGGTACCACGATTGCATGGGAGCAATCCGTAAAGTATCTCGGAGTTCATCTCGATACAAGACTCACATTTAAACAACATATTCAAAGTACTCTTAATAAAATGAGTATTGCTATTAAGATGCTTTACCCTTTTATTAATCGCAAGTCTTTACTCACAAATGAAAATAAGATTATTATTCATAAAGTTCGAATTGGAAGAACTATATCGCAAACCTACAATAGTGAGAGTAATCAAGTCGCGAAGATTAAGATGGGCCGGACACGTGGCGCGAATGGGGAACGATAGGACCGTGCATAGAATTCTTGACGGTAGACCAACGGGAAAGAGACCGGTAGGACGGCCGCGACGGAGATGGGAGGACAATGTTAGGTTTGACCTTGAGGAGATCGGATCGAATGGTGAAGCGTGGAAGGAGAGTGCCCAGGACAGGGAAGGATGGCGAAGCCGAGTCGGTGAGGTCATGAACTTCCGGGTTCCTACAGGCCAATAAATAATAATAATAATTCATAAAGTTATTTTCCAAGCTATACTGTTATATGGGTGTCCAGTATGGGGTAACGCTGCAAGGTGCCATTTAAAGAAGTTACAGGTATCACAAAACAAAGTTTTGAAAATGATGCTAGACCTCCCTTGGCACTATTCAACCTTAAGTCTCCACGGAAGGGCGGATGTTGAATTGATTTCTGAAAGAATTCGTAAACTAGTATATAACTTTAACATCACCTGTGAAAGTTCTGAAAATCCTCTCATAACCCAGCTTCTTGCTTAATTTGTCATAATTTCATGTAAATATTTACCTTTTATATTATTTATTATTGGTTTTATTTTTTTTTTATTATTTTTTTATTTATTTTTTTTTTTTAAATGAAGGTTTTTCTTTTTCGTATTTTCCTTCGATTTATTCTTTTAATTATTAATTATACATATTTTTCATTTCTTTATCCAAGATAATGTTTCAGTTGTAAGATATAACTTATCAAATCTCTGAATTGTAAAATGTGCGGTCACAGACTTTTTTTTTTGAAAATATTATTACGAAATAAAAGATCTCTCTCTCTGAAAAAGACAAATTAATGAACAGAAATAAAAGAATAGACAAAAACCGACCATACACTACTAACATAATTGCAACAATTTAAACTAAAACCGTCGTGCCTGTGTGGTCAAAACAATACCCATACATGATCTATAAAATAAAACTAAACGACGAAGAAATACAAAGTTTTACGGATCTCAAAAAACACCTTGAAGAATGTCTTGAACTATCTCAACCCGACTATTCGAAGCAATTCAAACTAACGACTGACGCCTCAAACTTTGCAATAGGAGCAGTCCTATCACAGGGAAAAACACCCATTACATTCGTATCTAAAATACTAAGTGAAACAGAAAAAAACTACGCTACCAACGAAAAGGAATTGTACGTCTTAGTATTTGCTTTGAAAAAATTAAGATTATATATATTATCAGATTTAACGATATATACCGATCATCAATCCCTAACATACCCAATATCGGATGAGAATACAAATACGAAGATCAAACGAGGGAAAAACTTCATAGAGGAATTTGGTGCCAAGGTAGTTTACAAACCAGGCAAAGAAATGACGCCCTAAGTCGCCAACAAATAAATAACTCTAGTACATCTTCCATACACTCAGAAGATACTTCACCTGTTTATAAAATAAAATCTATACCAAAACCAGTCAATCAATTCAAAAGACAAATTTACATAGAATTTGCCGAGACAAACGAATTACACAGTAAAACTGTATTCGAAGGATACAAAAGATTCCATCTAAAGCTAAAACACCAATCAGAAGAAGTAACAAGAATAAACCCAATCATAGACCCAAATCATACAAACGCTATACATTGCGATGAAATAACACTTTTCGAACGTAGACAAATAATAGAGGAAAATTTCGAGAACAGAAAAATAGTATATGCACCTAACTCAGTAAAAGATATAACGAACGAAGATGAACAAATGAAAATAGCCCAAGAAACACACAAACGTGCACACAGGAACCACAGAAACAACAATAAAGGGATAGCTGAGAACTTCTTTTGGCCAACATACAAACGAGTATGTAAAAAGATAGCCCAAAAATGCGAAACTTGCCTCACGTGTAAGTACGACAGACATCCGGTAAAGCAAATAATAAAGAACACACCAATACCGACAGATGTAGGAAAGAACCTACAGTTAGATACATTTTACGTAGAGAAAAAAACATACATAACAGTCATAGACACATATAGCAAATACCTATATAAACGGAATATTCCAAACGAGTTAGGCATAGCTGAAGTGATAGACCAAATATTATCACAAGTATTCCATTTACAGAAACTCTCATGACAGATTACGCACCAACACTGAAAAGATCAAAAGTAAAATTTTTTTAATATCAAACACTCGATAACAAACGCAAATATAGAACGAGCCCACTCCACACTCTTAGAGATTAGTCGAATCTAGCATTCGATCGCAGCAGTACAATCTCAGACGTTATATTCGACGCGGTTAGGGAATACGATAGAACAATACACTCAGGGACGGGACAAAAACCCACAGAAATATTTTTTAAAATAACAGAAACAGACATTACACAAAATATAGAGAACGCACAAAAGAAACAAAATAAACACCAAAATAAAAAAAGTAAAGACAAACAGTTCAACCAAGCGAAACAATATACGTGAAAAAAATCGACGCGGTAAAGAAAAATTCCCCATGAAGATCTATACACTTTTGCATGCGTTTGAAGCACTTTTGGCACTCTGATTGAGGTATCTCTAACACATGCATTCTGAATGCAGCAACCGCTTCTTCAGGTGTCGAAAAACGTTGACCTCTCAGTTTGTTTTTTACGTACGGGAATAAAAAGAAGTCATTCGGTGCCAAGTCAGGACTATACGGCGGATGACCCATCAAATCGATGTTTTGGGTGCTCAAAAATGCAGTTGTCGCAGCCGATGTGTGAGAGCTCGCATTGTCGTGGTGAAGAGTGATCCGTCTTCGGCGGTTGGTTTTCCTGATTTCTTGGAAGACAACTGACAAACAAATGGTTGTGTACCACTCAGAATTGACTGTTCTACGTTGTTCTAGTGGTAGGGTTGCGACATGTCCAGTTTTTCCGAAAAAAATAGGCGACCATTTGCTTGGAAGTGCTTCGTGCGCGAACAACTTTTGTTGGATTTGGCTCATCTTGAAACACCCAGACAGTCGACTGGTGTTTACTTTCGGGCTCATACGCGTAAATCTACGATTCATCACCTGTCACGATGTCATAGACGTGTTTCAAGCACCGCGACCGTATTTTTTGAGCATTTCTTTCGACCAATTGACACGAGCCTTTTTTTGGGCGATTGACAATTTGTGTGGGATCCAACGCGAACAAATTTTTTTGACAGTCAAATGTTTATGCAACATTGAATGTATGCTGGTCCCACTAACGCCTAAGGTTGTCTCAACCTCACGATAGGTCACATGACGATCTTCCAATATCAGTCGCGCACAGCATCAATGGTTTTCGGAACAACAACTGATTTTGGACGACCTTCACGAAATTCATCTTGGAGTGAACTACGACCACGATTGAATTCACCATACCATCGATAAACACTGGTCCTTGATGGAGCTTCATCGCCAAAAATTGAATTAAGTTCATCCATGCACTGTTGCTGAGTTAATCCACGCCGAAAGTTGTAAAAAATAATCGCACGAAAATGTTGACGATTTCATTCCATTTTTGGGCCGAGATGAATCTTTTAAGTTACTGTAAACAACACAAATAGCGCTCGTATGTCAAAACGTTCTGAGTGCGTATAACCTCAAAAATATCCAACTTTACGACAGAGCTGTCAATTGCCGGATTGCAACACTAGGGTTGCCAAATCCCGAAACATAAGAGGCAATCCTCGTATAATAACTTACTGGTCCTTCGCAGACGCTCTAAGCTAAACATTACTTAACAATTGCATAATTTGCCTTTCGGCGACAGAACTTTGTGGGAGTACTTATAATTATTTGAAAGACAAGGAAAAACTGTCAATTTTTTTTGTTTTTTTTTTTCTTAAAATCTAACTTACTTAACTTTTTTTTTAATTTTATTTAAAAGCACTTAACTTAACTTAACTTAAATCTTATACTACCCTAATTCTAGAAAAGCTAAGTCTATGTAAGCTGGCTGATGACAGTGCGATTCTATACCGGCATTGGTGTCCAGGTCTTTATATGCCATTCAACCACCAGAACTGTTGACGCTATCTAATACTATCGTCCCGGTCTCTGTGGGAGATAGCCCTACTGAAGCGCAGGAGCTCTTCTTCGGTGCGCGTTACTTCCCGGTCGTAGCACAATCGCCCATCTATGGATGATCTACTTACATGATAGATCAGCGCAATTCCGGATCTATCCTGTATAAGCCCTTTCATGCCCAAGTCAAGGAACGCCTCTGGGGGACAAAGCCGTTGCGACGCACGCTCTCATAGCACAGAGTGTTTGGATAATAGGCCCCGAAAATTAGGTCATTAGACGAGCTTATTGCTCTCGCAATATGTCCGCTGATTAATTTAATCATAAAATTATCCACCCTATTTATGTACGCTTCATTATATAAAGTCTTATTTGAATAATACTTTGTATAGTCCGATTCCGGTGTCCGATATAATCTGAGACAACTTCTGAGACACTTCCTTTCGAACACCCGAATCTTTTCCATCAAATTTGGACCTATGTTAAACCATACTGGACAACCATATATGAGCATTGGCCTGATTAGCGTCATGTAGCATATGACTTTTACCCTGCTGTCAAGTTGGCTACTGTGAAATAGCCTCCTTGTCATAGCAAAAGTTTTTCTAGCCTTGACCAGAGCAGCCTCTACATGTCTGTTGAAATACAGATATTAGTCTAGCCAGATGCCAAGGTATTTAACTAAACTCTTGGTTTCCAGTTTACCTCCATGCGGTCCCACGATAACTAGGTTTCGCCAGTTTTTCCTTGTGTCGTTCGTGGCTTTATACAATGGAGCTCTTGTGGGGTTTCTCTATATTACATGGAGAACCAGCCCACAATTCCAACCCCAATGTCCGCTTTATTTCAACCACTAACCGCGCGTCAACCTAATCCCAATTCCTACCGTCGGCTATTTCACCTGCAATACATAACTTCCCCAAGGACGCATAGCTAAACTCATTATCCTATTGTTGTATTCCAGAATACTACCCTTATTAAATTTAACACCGAATCTCCTTACACATCCTTAAAAACTTCACTTAACATATATTACATTCTCACTTAATACATACCATTCATAAACATTCACAATATTGCCAGTTACAGCACACTTAATAACCTGCACCTCTTTATTTATTCAAAACATAGTAACTTGGATTTTCGTCCAAATTAATTCAATGTGAAAAGTCACAACAAAAAAAAAAAGAAATAGAAATAGAAAAAATTCAGTTCATAAAGTTCGTTCGGATTAAGTTGAACGTTTTAAACAAATCTTAGAAATGTATAAGAAATCAATATACATATATATAAAGTATACTTCGTCTTGACCTGTGAAAATAAATGGGTTTTCCAGTTAGTAAATTTCTGGTTGCAACCATCGAAAAAACATACGTATGAAAAAGATACAGAGAGAAAAGGAATAGAAGAAATAGAGAAGAATCGAAATAAAGAATAGTGAATAAAGAAAAGAATAGGAAGCACGGCGCCGGACCTCAACACTATGCAGATAATGCATAATTGAGTTTAGCTACTATCTTCGCCATTGCTCTAACCATGGGATTTCCACCGGAAATTCCAATCGTATTGGTTAGCAACAACAAGTCGGAGCAAACGACCCCGTCGCATCATAGCGAAACCGCTGGCGAATTTATCAAAATATCTAATTAGTTGTCATGATAAATTACACTAGCCAATTTGGCGTCACTTCGGCTTTTCATCAGATCACCCATTCGCTTGGGATCAATGATCTCTTTTTGCAGGTGAATAATATCAGCTAAGTTTTCCTCTCATTCGTATTTCTGTCATTCCATGGTTCAATGTGCTCCGACTACACCATAGCCGTACCACTGGGTCAGTAGGTCGTGTCAGTAGCTGCATCTGATACCAACACACACAACCAAAGCTACCCCGAGATCGCAGCATATCATGTTTTCTGTTCTCTCATTCTTCATGTCCGTCAATTACCCTATTAACAAAAGTTACTCACACTTTGACGGGCGTGAGGTTGAGAGAGCAGAGGCGTGGTCTCTTTTGGTTGTCCTGTGTGTGGAATGAAATACGAATTGCAACCCTAATTCACACCAGTCGCTATTCAATCATCACCGCGGTCGGCCACGCTGCACCGCGTCAGTTATTCAGATCTCAACCACCATCGCGCATAGCCACGCTGCCGCTCAGGCAAAAAGTAATTCAGTACATTTTAAAAGAGTCGGGTGAAAATTGCCAAATCGTTTTGTGTCGAAACACAAATATTCTAATTTTTGTCTTGGTGTCGTAGTTATTTTTAAAACAAATTAAATTAAAATAAAGAACATAAAAAAACAAAAAAGGGGATGGCACGGAATCGATAGCAGAGGGTCACCAACAAGGGTAACAACATAAAACTTCTACCCCCACATTGGTGACCGGATGAGTAACATCAACGCAATCTTCAACATTCAACATAATTCAACAAAAGACAGTGCCATAGTGGAAAATAATTTAAGAAAGACATTAAAAAAATAAAGTAAATTACAAAACTTTCTTCAAAAAATTCCAATATAAAGTGTCAAAACATAAAATTGTTCAAAAAAACCTTCTGATTAATTTAAAAAAAGACATTAGAAACTAAACAAATCGAAAACAGTTCAAAAATAAAATAAAAATAATTCAGTGAAATTAAACAAAATCAGTTATTTAAAAAAAAAAAGACAATCAAGAAATTTAATCAACAAAAAATTCAAAAAATCCAAACGTTCAAAATTAAACAAAATTAAGCAACAGAATTTCAAAAACCAAAACAAAAATCAATAAACACAGTGAAATTTTGCAACGAAAATACCAAAAATAAAAAATTTTCAAGAGATCCAAAACAAAAAATTTAAAGAGATTTGAAAGGGCAAGTAGAGCCCCACCTCAGCTGTACCATTACCAGTTTTAACATCAGAGGATATTTCATCTGTATCCCCACGGCGACGCAACCAAATAACGCCCACCTTTGGACAACAGCACCAGTTTCGACATCATCAAACTCACAGCGTTGGACCACAGGTTTTTCTTTTCCCACAATTATTTTTCTTTTTTTTTGCAAAGTGGCTATTTTCTGTTACGGCCAGCTCCTTCCGAGCCAGTAAATAGATACACAGTAAATTATCGTAACAATTTAAATGTCATTTCAATAAAAAATCTAGATTAAAATTGTAAACCTCAAAACTAAAGTTTGAAGTTGGTTTAGAATAGATAAATTTGAAATTAAGAACCAAAAACTATTCAAGAGTTTTAATAAATTTAAATGGATGACAACAGCAGAAACATAGAAATCTAATAACAAACTGCGGATGTTAACCGTGTTCCTTCGACAATCCGCCAATATTATAAACACCCAAAGTGCTCATATCCAAACTGAACGTAATTTCTCAGTACTGCAATATTTAGTTCCATTATATTTTTCAAGTAATTACTAGTCTACATCGACTACGGGGCTGAACCCATATTAAGATATATATGCTAAATTAAACAAAAAAACCAAGTGTTATAAATGCTTATAGATATTTTTCGATCATAAATCAAATATAAATTGAAACAGAGAAATACTGAAAAGATAATCCGACTTATAGAGGATAATATAACGAAACTCGTAAACCTATCGAAATTAAAGAGTTCAAACTAGATCATAAGAACCTTTTATTTTAAGCAAATTAAATTTAAAATACACGAAAACGAATAAGAGTAAACTCTCTCAGGGTTGTACTAACATTATTTAATTACATTAATATAGCACTTAAAATCAAATAAATTAGTTTAGTAACCCCGATAAATCCGTTATTTTCTTGTTATACCGCGGGGATATTTGTAATTCTTTTAGTAAGTCTTACGATATTAGGACACAATTTTGTACCTTGCCAAAATTACTAATTTATCAAAATATAGACATAATTAATATAAAAACCGCGGCAATATTCACGTCTTCATCGTACTTTTCACGACATTATTCGACTCGACGCGACTCTCTTTAGTGACTCCTCTCAACAACACGCGTCCTCTTTGCGTCTTTCCTCCACTTCCGCTGACGCATCCTAGACTCAATCGAATCTCCTGCGCTTCCTTTCGACTCTCGCGTCTACTTTTCGTCTCTTACTTTCTCACGCAGACACAACGGGACCTCTTCCTAACTCCCTCACGACCGGCTTATCTTTTCACCTCGGCATCACAATGCCCACCACACGAGCCGGTACATCCCAGCAGGCGCAAGCGCGACCTCAATCCCCCGCTTTCCACGACGCTTCTAGCGACGAATTGTCATCCCTTACCCAGAGTGTAAAGCTCCCTCCGTTCGACGAGGAGGATCCAGAGCTTTGGTTCGCCACAGCCGACCGGTTTTTCCGGTTCGCCAACATCCACGATGAAGAACATCGTGCTATAGAATTGTTGCGGGTGCTGGATGGGACACAGCGAATGCATATTGCGCACGCGATCAGGTCACCGGGCCCTGATCCCTATTGCAACATGCGGGAGAGTCTCCTTAACGCTTTGGGCCAACCCACCAGCATCAAACTACAGCGATTGGCGAGCAAGACCAATTTTTCAGGTATTAGATCATCCCTTTTCCTCTCGGATGATCTAATTAGGCCACATTTTCTGAGGAGTTTACCTCAACATGCCCGCTCGGCATTAACGGCCCAACCTAACCAAAGTTTGGGCTACCTAGCTAAGGTGGCTGACGCGATAATGGAAACCTTGCGAAGAGTCGAAGCAACCATCGAAACGCACATAACCAACGGGTAGGTCGACATTCGCCCCCTCAAAATACCACACCTGTGAATCAAACCACGAGGGACCATGACTCTCGTCGCTTGTATCAGGTGACTGCACGCATCATGTGCAGTTTTTGCCATAAATTAGGCCACCTATACGACGAGTGCCGGAAAAGACGAAACACACCTCTCTGCCGGGAGTGCTGGCAGTATGGCCACGACATTGTAGAATGTCGTACGCGATGCACCACACTACCACAGAACAAATCACCGTTCCAGCAGAGGAAGTCCCATAATAGAACACATCCCGAACCACACCAACCCTCTGCCTCCAACAGTCCAGCAAGATCAAACCCTCGAGTGTATAGCATTCGGAGTTGCTGCGAGTTGTGTGGCCGTTCAGGTCACACCTCGAACAAGTGCAAAGACAGGGTAAAAAGGGGAAAAACACGCAATTCCCCGGTGACGACTACTCAAACACAAACGCGCAAGGCTAAGACTGTACGTCAACGCCAGCGCCCACACACCAACACATCTGCCAAGGGCAGCAAACTATCCTCCATACCAACGTATGGACGAAAAATGCCGACCCTAGACTCTGTTCTTCTCCTTCCCGCACACGGCACCCCGTCGCTGCGGAGAAAAATTAACACTGGGCGTGAAGCTCCTCAATCCCGCACACGCAACTTCGTCACTTCGGATGCGAGCGAGCTACCGATAGGTCACGACCTACTCGGATGTCATACCTGTTGGTCCATGCAAACAACAACAGGCCAGTGGACTGCACCGCAATCCCTTTGCCCCTGTCGGCAACACATGCGGTACCAACCAGGTCCACTTCCTATACTGACCCAAGCCCAGCCACCGCTCAGATTCTAGACACTTCACCTAACATCCTTCCGACACCCATCAAACTACTCCTTCTGCCCTACCATTATTTCGTGACTACGTCACTGGCGGGGGAGTACTGTGCGGTTTCTCTATATTACATGGAGAACCAACCCACAACTCCAACCCCAATGTCCACTTTATTTCAACCGCTAACAGCGCGTCAACCTAATCCCAATTCCTACCGTCGGCTATTTCACCTGCAATACATAATTTCCCCAAGGACGCAGTTGAAAATTGTCCGGCAATTGAATTGGTCGTCCCTTAGTTCTGGTGAATTAAAATATACTAAAATGATTTATACCTGTGAATTAAAATCAACTAAAATTATGGAAAAATGGAACTTCAAGTTCATTCAAGGAAATTCACAGCGTTGGGCAGTAATGAAACACACCACTGCTGTACTCAATACATGACTGTTGTATTCACCACATCTTTTGACTTGAGCAACATACGTGCTCTTGTGCATACTTTACGGCGTTAATGCGTGGTGAAATGTAAATGAGCGCAGATCAAAACCACTAAGAGGCCGATAACAAATCGTTAATGATCAAACCACTGGCTGTGGAGCCGAGGAACATTTGGTTTTGAATAAAAATAAATATATAATCAAATAAAATAAGAGACTAGTGATCAACAATTATTGATCAGGAAGTGAAATATAAAGACACTAAAAAAGAAAACGGCCACAATTACCTAAATAAAAAAAAGAAGAAATTAATCAACTAATCAAATTAAAATTCATAAATCTCAGGCATATCTTCATCGCAATGCATCTTCATCATTTTTATGCACGGAACCTTAAGATCGTAGCACAAAAGGATAAATTACCCACTCACCATTCAGCAGTCGGACGCCGTACGGAAGCTGGACTTAGGCACGGAAGGAAGGACGTACGTTCACTCACGACGGAATTGTTACATAGTTTTTAGTTATTTTTTATTAATTTTTTCGTAATTTTTGTCAATTCTATTCTCTATAATCTACTTTAATTTACTATCTTTATATCCATAACTTTTCCACTTTTACAACTTTCATTCATATTCTTTTCCCTTTCCTGTTCCTGGTATTATCTTGAATCTTCTTGATTCTTACGAATTCTGTTCTCTCAGTGTATATCAGATTTTAATTTCTCTTCTTTCTCTCAACTCGCACGCTTCTATTCTCTAGTGTATTTGTAACCTCCTCACTCTATTTACGAAATTACCTATTTATTTAGTTACTCATTCAATTCATTTCGCTTTTTTATCCTTGCCCCTCGCGAATCTCCATACACTATTTACTCTGCCATTGGGCACTTAGCGCGATTACCCCCCTACTTCGCAATCATTCCCAATATGCCTTGTGGCAACTCAGCCTGTGGGATTAATGATGCTAATGCCGACTATGTCAGCTGTAAAGGCACCTGCGGCAAATCTTTTCACGCCTCCTGTGTGGGTCTTAATAAGCGAAACACACAGTTCGCAAAGGAATTCCCCGACAATCTCCTATTCTTTTGCGACGAATGTCTTAACATATCGCTCTCTCACGTCCTCCTGGGTAAAACATGCCTGAGCGACGCTAACGGTAGTTCTCACAACCCCAATCTGAAAACATTCACCAAAAAAAGGTTACACCCTGAGAGTAGTCTCAAGTGCATCGATGACCTCGATTCTCTTCACCAAACGTCTCTAACCGACATGAAGACCCTCGTGAACCAGGTGACCCATGCAATTAATAACTTCCTCAAATCACTCACACAGCAACTAATCACTTCCTTCCGCACAAACCTCGACAGATGCCTGCAGTCGACATCCAAACGGCCGCCCGCTTGGCATACCAACCTCCTTTTTGAGAATATTCTCTCCAGACTTAACAGCCTTTCTGATGGATTTGCCCTACTGTGCTCCTCCCGATCACTCTTAGGACAGCTTCACGGCGCCATCTCATCCTTACAACTAAAATTTACCAACCCCCCATCCCCACCTCGATGTGAGTTGTCTTTGTTCGAAGAACAACACAGCGCGACCGCATCCCTCCACCTTCCTACTTCATCACGCCTAGCAGCGCCGTCCCTCCCCCTTTCTGCGACGGTCCCGGATGACAACCCGCCAATTGTCCACTTCGGTACCTCCTGGACACGCGATGAATGGCGGGCCCGCATTAACAAACTTAACCGTTATAATAACCCAACTACCTATTATCTGCTAAAGGGCGTCCCCAAATCCGCGAGCTCCGAATGGATTTAGGAATTCTTTCGGAAAAATTACAAGATTCCCGTAACAGATTGCATCGTGCTTACTCCCTCCGAAAATGGGTCCATTTGCCGCGTATCTCTTCCCTCCAGGTACGACTGGATTTTCCACCCGAATAAAACCGGTTGCTGCAGGATTGGCAGGCTGTCACTGACTAAAAGCAACCCCATCCAATCAACAAAACCCCATTCTCCCTCTCCTATACTCTTAGTACATAGTATTAGCCGCCCCCGTCCTAAATATGTTCCCAACGTCAACCCACCTGCATGTCCCCCCGTGGCTCCTCCCTTCCCAATTACAAATCGTCTCCTGCCAACGCGTACCCCCCTCCCCCCGCATACCCTCCTCCACCGCGACCCGGCCAGGAGACGAGCCGTTCCACAAAATACCCCGCGCCAAAGCATAGTCTAGCCCCCCCCCCCCCATGCCACAACCACGTCGGCCACCTTGGGGCCGCCTCCTCATCCGCCCGTAATAAAGCCCCCCGCAATAATAGCAAACCCGCTCGCCCCACACCACCCCTGGCCCCTATCTCCGATTCCATCCCCCTCTTCGACCGTAAAACAGGCGCGAAGTATTCCAACTTCCACAGGTCACGCGATCACAACCCCCCCCCCTCCCACCTGGGCGCATCTCACTCATCCACAGAACCCAACTCGAGGGCGACCCTCGCACCACCCCCCCCCCCCCACTAGTCCTTTAATAGACCCACTAATACCCCCATCTGTCAAACTCACTCAGCAAACCATTCATTCTTTTGACAACCGGTATGCCTTGTCTAAATTTAGGAACAAAACGACCTACCAGAATGTCCGCCTCTCTCTTTCATACCTCCACGACAAATCTGACTCGGTCTGTTATGAAGGCAAAACGAAAACCAGCGTAACGGCTTCCATCCAACAGGAAGGTCTACCCACCGACTATCCTAGCCTCCGCGGCCTGTTTGTTAAGTTCCATAAAAATCTCGATATGCTCCCTAATAAGGTGCATTTCGCCAATATATCGACAATAAAATGACCTATCCCAAGAATGGCATGCACTTTTGACCATAATCAGTCGCCCCCTCGTCCCCCCTATCATCTCAATGCCCCCAATACGCTCCCCCTAACCGTCTACTATCAGAATGTTAGAGGTCTCCGCTCTAAAACACATTCGACTATGGAAAAGGCACATTCCCTCCCCTTCAAGATATACGCTCTGACTGAAAGCAATCTTATCCCGAGTATTAATAGTCTTGAACTATTCCCCGCACATTCAATGTTTTTCGTGATGATAACGCCCATCAAGAAGATCCCTATTCCCCATGCCGTGGAGTGCTGCTTGCCACTCATAACATACTCGCTTCGTCTCTAATTGCCATCTCTTCTTCTCCGGATCTTGACTACGTCGCAATAAAAATTGACAAGCGCCCTAAGTCTCTTTTCATTATCTGCTTCTATATATCTCCTTCGCGACCCAGCGTGTCATACGAACTCGTAATAGAAGCGGTAGATAACCTAACCGAGTTAAGCACCTCAACAGACGATATCGTCGTTCTTGGCGATTTTAACCTCCCCCATCTCCAATGGACATTGGCTGACGAACAAGCTTTCTACGTCTCAAACCCCACTAGCTCCAAGGAACGTATTTTTATAAACGGTCTCACCGACTCATGCCTCCATCATATACATACATCATATGGGGAGACCTCTGGACCTCGTGTTTACAACGGACCCACACAAGTCCCCAGTTGCCCCTAGCCCACACGCCCTCTCCACCATTGATAATTACCACCCCCCGCGGCTCTTATCCATATATTTTGATCATGAAACCCACCCTTCTCTACCTCATGACCGTTTTTCATACAACTTCCACAAAGCTAACTTCCACCTTTTAAATGAGCATCTTGGCAAAAGAGCGTTTCGCTTTGACCATTTGGTGGTAGAAGAAGCTACTGCCGCTCTCTATAAGGAGATCTACTATACCATCGCCTTATATGTCCCCTATTCTCGTCACAGGTCATCGGTTTAATCGCCGCCATGGTACAACCGCACACTCCGCGCTCTTAGGAACGAGGGAAATAACTTGTGGAACATTTTCCTCAAAACGCGTTCCTTCCAAAACTCCTCCAACTACCTCGGTTCCTTTCATAAATTTTCCGAGCTCTACAACTCCCTCTACACCAACTACCTCACAAAAACACAATCTAATTTGATCAATGACCCCAAATCTTTTTTCCGCTTCATTAACTACAAACGTAAATCCGACGCCTATCCTAACTCCCTTTCTTACGGCGCGACTACTTCAACCGACTCCCTAACTACTGCCAATCTATTCGCTTCGTTTTTCAATAAATCCTTCACAGACATTTCCTTCGAACCCAATCCGTCTCACTTCAAAGTCTTGCCCGAATTCTCCCTCGGCCCCTTCACCCCACAAATTATTCAGCGCCACGTAGTTGAGGAGAAATTAAACTTACTCAAAGAGGAGTTCAGCCCTGGGCCTGATGGACTCCCGGCTGTATTTTTAAAGAAATGTTCCACTTCTCTTTCCCTCCCGATATCACAGATATTCAATCTATCCCTTTCACAAGGGATCATCCCTAGTATATGGAAATCCTCCTACGTCACCCCCATACATAAAAAGGGACCTAAAAACGATATAAGCAACTACCGTCCCATCGCCAAACTGTCTCATATCTCCAAACTAATGGAAGGAATTCTTTACAACGCGTTATCTTTCCGTTGTAAATCCATCATCTCATCCAACCAGCATGGTTTCCTTTCGGGTAGGTCGACCACAACGAATCTGGTCGAGTTCTCATCCCATACTCTCCGTGCCTTAGAAAATGGCAACGAAGTCGATGTAATCACCACCGACTTCAGCAAGGCCTTTGATAAAATCTCCCATAATTTCATCCTTTTTAAGCTGTCCTCCCTAGGTTTCGAACCCCTATCGATCAAGTGGTTATCTTCTTATCTCAAAGATCGATCCTACTGTGTCAAATTCAGACCCTCCTTGTCCAATCCTATTCTTCCCACGTCAGGGGTTTCGCAAGGCAGCCATCTAGGTCCCCTCCTATTTATCCTTACCATCAATGATGTTGACTCCATTATTAAATACTCAACCATCTCCCTCTATGCGGACGACGCCAAACTCTACAAAACGATCATCTCTCCTCTAGACTCCTCACTTCTCCAAACAGACCTCGACAGCTTCTCAACTTGGTGCCGTAATAACTGCCTTGAACTCAACGTTGTCAAATGTCACTCCATCACCTTCTCCCGCAAACGTCCCCCTGCCCCCCCCCCCCCCCGCCCCTACTTCCTACAAAACCAGCAGATATCATCCGTACCCTCGATACGCGACCTCGGGATCTTATTTGACAGGGAGCTTAGCTTCATCCCGCATATTGATGATATTATTCTGAAAGCCAACTCTGTCCTTGGGTTTGTGAAACGGTGGTCTAAAGAATTCTCGAATCCCCACGTTTCCCGTTCTCCCTACATAGCCTTCGTCCGCCCCCTTCTTGAATACGCCAGTCAGGTCTGGTCTCCACACTACTCGCCCCATGTACGCAGAAACGAAAGCGTGCAACGTCGGTTTCTGCGCTTTACCCTCCGCGGACTGAACTGGGCGAATCCACGGATTCTCCCCCCATACACAAGCCGGCTCCATCTGATCAACTTCAACACACTTGTGGAGCGCAGAACTCATGCCGATATCCTTTTCATCCACCGTCTCCTTTCAGGCACAATCAACTGCCCAAGCCTGCTCTCCTTCATTCCACTTCACACTAACCCCCGTAACCTACGAAACCCCCATCTCTTTTATCAGCCCACCCACCCCACTTCGTGTGGCTCTAATGAACCCATTTCGCGAATGCTGCGGCGGGCAAACTCCTACCCTACCTCCTTCGATTTCAACTTTACCTCTACTGCTCTCAAACTACATCTCCTCTCTTCCCCCTTCTGACCGCTCCCGCTCTCGTCTACACTCTTACATCCTGTACTAAGCGGAGTGAATGAATGAGTGATAATTGGTGGATAAACCCAGTAACCAACCCGCCAAACATTATCCCCCCCCCCCCCCCCCCCCCCCTGCTTTTTTTCCTTTTTAACCATAGTTTATATTCTTATATATATAGTTTTAAGATAATTGTTAAGTTTTATCGATTGTACTAAGCTGAATATACGAGGGTTCTGCCCTCACTAAACTAAACTAAACTAAACTCATTATCCTATGCAGATAATGCATAATTGAGTTTAGCTACTATCTTCGCCATACGGCAACACCATTGCTCTAACCATGGGATTTCCACCGGAAATTCCAATCGTATTGGTTAGCAACACCAAGTCGAAGCAAACGACGCCGTCACATCATAACGAAACCGCTGGGGAATTTATCAAAATATCTAATTAGTTGTCATGATAAATTACACTAGCCAATTTGGTGTTGTATTCCAGAATACTACCCTTATTCGCTTTAACACTAACTCATGTCCTTTCAAACACAACCCCTAAAAACATAACCCTTAAAACTACATCCTCACATATCCTACATTCTCAGTTCATACAATTCATAAATAAACAGACACAATATTCTATATCCAGTCACTTACAGCACATTTCATAAATAAACAGACACTATATTCTATATCCAGTCACTTACAGCACATTTCATAAATATGCCCCTTTTCATAACAAGCACATTTTTCATTTCAAAACATGGACACTTTGATTTTCGTTCAAAGTTTATTCAAAATTCTAAGTCACAGAGACTTCTAGATTGTTTTGTTCAGTTTATACGCCACAGTCAGTTAGAACAAAATGTTCTATATAAACAAGTAAATTTATATGAAAAAAATAGAAAGAAGAGAGCTCAGCTTGAGATAGCTGAGTTCGATAAAATAAAATAAAAACAAAATAATTATTTGAATAAAAAGAAAACTTTAATTCTTTTAATTATTATAATAACCTCCACGCTCTTCCCTCGAAAGAGGAAGCACGGCGACTGGAAACGTAACACTGGTGGCAGCGGATCTATTGCCAAAGATCTAATGTTATAAATAGAAAAATTTTGTCTGTCTTCCACAAAATTGGGTTGGCGTCAGGCCTCGTTTTCCGACTCTTGCACCCGAGAAAAGTGAACATTTTGCCTATCGTTTTGTCTATTGGTGATTCTAGGATTTTCACTAAAACGATTTTCGGTGTTTGCAGGATTATTTCGGAAAGGATTACGCGTTGTTGTACCTTGTTGGTAATTTGTTAAGGATGGTCCATTCCTAGATATCTTGTATCTACACTCGTTCTCTGTGTGATTATTCCGTCCACAGAAATTGCATATAATGTTATATTCTCTTTTTATTGGTTGTCTATTCGGAAAATTGTTGGACTACATGTTCCGATAACAAGTGTTCTGAGAATGACCGGGCTTACCGCAGGTTTGGCAGACTATTCGATTAAATCTGTCATTATAGTTATATGGCCTGGGAGAGTTGTCCATTCGAGCAGCATGTGATACTACATGTGCAATAGACTGTTTTAAACTACTTCCCCCATGGACTTTGGCTAGGATTTTCAGTTGTTCATTCTTGAGACCATCCTCAAATATTTGCACTGCCAATTTTGAGTTTTCTTCTATCAAGAATTCTCTAACCACCGCGTCTGCTGTTATTTCACACGTAGCAGAGTTCAGCGTCCTCAGAGCATTCGCAACTCTATCTCCGTATTCCCGAACGGCTTCTTTGAAGTTTTGTTTCAGGGATATCAACTCATTGTGTGCCGTTGACCGAGATTGCTCCTCTTTATATTCTGATTCAAGTTTATCCATTAAATCCTCCCATTTAGCGATTGTGCTATACCTAATTAGATCATAGGCAGGACCCTCTAGTCTATTTTTGACTAGCTCCAAAAATGTTTCATATATCTCCGGGTCTGCCCTTTTTATAGATCTAAATAAAACGTCTCCCCCGGAAATAAATTTATCTAGGTCGCAGGGTTTTCCGTCAAAGGTAGGGACGATTCTGAAAACATCAGAAATTCCGACAGAAAGAGCCATTTCAGGGGGGTTATGGTGTATTTGTAGAGAGTGGATTTGTTCTTCCCCCTGCCTAGCCGCCTGTCTCGTGTAATACGGACTCGTAATCTTGAAAACTCTGAAATCAATGTATGGCAAAATCACTTCTTAAAAATACGGTATATAAAAATGGCCTTTCTTTTAGTTATTCAATATATATGAAAAAGAAAGTTAATTTAGTCTCAAAGCTGTAGAGAAAGAAAATTCGGCGAAAAAGACCAAACGGAAATGTCGTCGAAATACTGGAATGAGAATTTTCAAAGAATATAGATAGAAAACTCTATCCAAAAAAAAATTTTTTTTGTGAAAAGGAGAACTTCCAATTAGAAATTATTCCTAAAAAAAAGTAGAGAGAAAAGTCGCTATTAAAAAACATTCTTACTCTACTAAATGTTGTCGTTGTACTGTTGATAGCAGTCTTGAGTGTTGCTGTTTTGTTTTTTTTTTTTTCAGTTTTCCTTAGTTGTTTCCTTTGTGTTTTTTTTTCTTTTTAGATTTTTTTTTTCCTTCTCCGCCAGGCAGACTTCACGTCCTAAAGTTGATTTGCTTATCCTGGTCTTGGCTGCTTTCCTTTTTTTTTTTTTTCGTTGTTTTATGTCGGGGGTTTTTTTTTCTTCTTATTTTGGTTTGGTTATTTCTCCTGTGTTTTTTTTCTCTCTTTTCTTCTTGAACAATTTTTTTTTCTTCTTCTTATTTGGTTATTTCTCTTGTGTTCTCTTTTCTTCTTACAATCAATTTTTTTTGTTGTTTTAAATTTTTGTTTACTTTGTGTTTCGTTGTTTTATGTTTACTTTTTTTTTTCTTCTTATGGTATGGTTATTTCTCTTGTGTTTTTTCTTCTCTCTTCTTTGTTTTTTTTGTGTTGTTTTTAAATTTTGTTTTCTGTTTCGGGATCCCGTTATCTTCGAATCCCACCGCTGCCACCAGTGTTGAGGTCCGGCGCCGTGCTTCCTCTTTCGAGGGAAGAGCGGGGACCTTTTATTTTTATTCTATTTATTAAAACTCCTTCTTTTACTCCTCTTTTCGAATTGAATAATTTAACTTTATTCTTTTCTTTATTCACTATTCTTTATTTCGATTCTTCTCTATTTCTTCTATTCCTTTTCTCTCTGTATCTTTTTCGATGGTTGCAACCAGAAATTTACTAACTGGAAAACCCATTTATTTTCACAGGCCAAGACGAAGTATACTTTGTATATATGTATATTGATTTCTTATACATTTCTAAGATTTGTTTAAAACGTTCAACTTAATCCGAACGAACTTTATGAACTGAATTTTTTTTTATTTCTATTTTCTCTCTGACTTTTCACATGAATCAAGACGAAAATCCAAGTTACTATGTTTTGAATAAATAAAAAGGTGCAGGTTATTAAGTATGCTGTAACTGGTAATATTGTGAATGTTTATGAATGGTGTGTATTAAGTGAGAATGTAATATATGTTAAGTGAAGTTTTTAAGGATGTGTTAGGAGATTCAGTGTTAAATTTAATAAGGGTAGTATTCTGGAATACAACATTGGCGTCACTTCGGCTTTTCATCAGATCACCCATTCGCTTGGGATCAATGATCTCTTTTTGCAGGTGAATAATATCAGCTAAGTTTTCCTCTCATTCGTATTTCTGTCATTCCATGGTTCAATGTCCTCCGACTACACCATAGCCATACCACTGGGTCAGTAGGTCGTGTCAGTAGCTGCATCTGATACCAACACACACAACCAAAGCTACCCCGAGATCACAGCATATCATGTTTTCTGTTCTCTCATTCTTCATGTCCGTCAATTACCCTATTAACAAAAGTTACTCACACTTTGACGGGCGTGAGGTTGAGAGAGCAGAGGCGTGGTCTCTTTTGGTTGTCCTGTGTGTGGAATGAAATATGAATTTCAACCCTAATTCACACCAGACGCTATTCAATCATCACCGCCACGCTGCACCGCGCTAAAGAGTCACTATGGAATAATCAAGCTGGAATGTCGGGCCGCTCCTCGTTTTCGTTATAATAAAAGCAAAAACTGCAAAATTTCGTCTCTATTGCCGATAGTTTATAAGTATAGTAGAAGTGATTATTTGTCTGTTAAGCAATTGTGTATTAAGATTCAAAGAAAAATTAAAGTAAAAACAACAAAATAAAACAGCGCGTTTGTATTTATTCGTGCGCTTTGAGGAACGATTTTCTTCGGACAAGTAAGTACGTGGACAATTGTGGGAAAAAAGTGAATCCTGTGCCATACGCTGGCAACAATACTTTTTTCAACCTCCACACTCTAAACAGGATGGCTTTGTAGGGGTTTCTCTATCCTATAGGAGAAACAGCCCACAATTCCAACCACAATACCTACCCATTTCCTTGATAAGTTATTTACCTGTAAAACATGTCAAAGGGACGCATAGCTAAACTCATTATTCTATGCAGATAATGCATAATTGAGTTTAGCTACAATCAACGACATACGGCAACACTATTGCGCTAACCATGGAATTTCCACCGGAAATTCCATTCGTATTGGTTAGCAACAACCAAGTCAAACCAAGCGACGCGGTTGCGTCATAGTCCATAGGCCTGGGTATTTATCGAACATTCCACAGAATGGTATTATATCCCCAGCCGATGCGGCGTCCTATTGACTTTTCCCAGATCACCCATTCGCTTGGGATCAATGATCTCTTTTTGCTGGTGAATAACCTTAGCTAGGTTTTCCTCTCTCTCGTATTTCTGTCTTGCTATAGTGCGTTGACCTAAGAGATTGTCACTAGGTCAGTAGACCAGCCGTATACACGGCATTGACGCACACACACCTAGCCAGATCAACCCTGGGTTATTGTGGTTTCCCTTTTGATTTCTCCATTCTGGCTACGCCCATCGACGTCGAACGAATACACAAGTACGTTTCGACCTGGATGACTGTGGTGAGTTGGGGAACACACAAGAGAGCATGATTACCATTCGCATATCAATGTGTAAAAAGCAGAAATTACGATTTCCACCCTAATTTAGTTAGTCGCTATTCAATCACCAGGACGAAAGGTCGCGTCGCGTCGAGTTCTTGTTTAAAATCAGTTATTTGTAAAAAAAAAGACAATACATTTAAAAAAAAACCAAAGTGTACCATATACATTAAATCTAATTAAATTAAAATAAAGAACGTTAAAATAACAACAAGCTTTCATTCATTCTTCCCCTTGGTGGACAATTTCGCAGTGAAGGTGCAGTGGGTTAAAGTGAATCTCGTGCCATACGCTGGCAACAATACCTACAACCCCCACAGCTTCACATTTCTAGAAGTTGATCTTAAGTTCCCAGTCATCGCAATAGCGCTGCACGTTGTTGAAGTCTCGCTGTATTAAACTATTTATGATCTCAACTTTCGGAGCTGGGCTGTAAAAGATGAGATCGTCTGCGTACGCAATAGCCTGCGGAAGTGCATCTAATAAGTCGCTAGTGTAAATGTTAAAAAGAATCGGAGAGAGTACCGCGCCCTGTTGCAAGCCATTCTTGATATTATACGTTTTATTAGAGGTCGCATTACCACTTTTGACCACGAACCTAGTAAAGGCTTATGTATGCCATGTCTGACCAGTTTGTAATATAACCCTTCGATCCAGACGGTATCAAAGGCTTTTTCAAGTCGATCAGACAGGCCCCTGTGCATTAGTTCCTACATTTATTCCATTGTATGTCAGATACCAGTTTAGCTGCGGCATGTGTGGTTTCATGACCCGCCTTAAAGCCAAACTGGTTATTTGGAATGTTGTTGTTGTCGTCTACACATTTTAGCAGAGCTTTGTTAATAGTCTTTTCAAATGCTTTAGTGATGCTTGGGAGTAAACTTATAGAACGCATGTTCATTGGATTTGTACAGTCTTTGGCCTTTTTTGCGATGGGCTGAATGATAGCCGTTTTCCAACGCGCGGGATAATATGCATAATTCAACGCGTTGTTAAACAGGACCGTGTATATATCTATTGCCCTTGGGGGTAGGTTCTTGAGTACGATGTTAGGTACTCCATCTATTCCCACTGACCTTTTGCTTCTTAATGAGTCGAAGATACTCTGGATTCTTTCCCTTGTGATTAAAAGGCTATTAGCCACTACACCATTGGCATTAATGTCAATTGACAGATTATCGTCACTGAATTCGGTAAAACCCGGATTCTCCGATTGCCAATGTGAAATTTCATTCCGGAGGTGCAGGTGATTCAGTAGAACTCTGTCCTCCAGGTCGTGATTTCGGCGAATGCTTCCACAGCATTCACACTTTTCCAAGGGATCTTTGATCACGAAGAGCTCACTGTTAAGGATAGCGTTCTCTGCATCTATGCCAATGTTGGTTAGCAGCTGCTTGTTTACATCAGTACGTCGAATTTGGAGACACTGAATCTCGTTTTGATTATTTCTCCTGAATATTTTATTTTTTGTGGGAACATATTCGGGTTATTAGTTTTTATAGCCCGAATTCTGTTGTTCCAATACAAATTAGTTGCTAATCTATAATTAGGCCACTCATCACCAGCTGTGGAACAGATGATCCAGTTTTCTTTGTGAATGTTGTATACTGGGTCTTCGTTGCGTTGAAGTCGACAAGATTGGCCTTTCCCCACTGCAGGACTTTATCCAGCTCCTGATTCAGAGAGTCAATCTGTCTACATCTCAGCTGGTGTGACGCCGATGCACCAATCGGCCGATCACTCGAAAAGGAGGAAACAAGCGTACTATCATCCGCAAAACCGAATTGCTAATCTATAATTAGCTTTAAGTAATTGTTGGAGGTTTTTTAATCGGGATTTCAGTGATATTATCTCCTGGTCTTGTCTGTCTGTAAACTGTCTGTGTAATTGTTTTAGTTTCGATAGCAGTCTGCTCTTTTTCTTGTGGAGTGCGTTTATTGTTGTGTTTCTGTACATGTTTATGTGATCTGTAACTGTTGTTTTGGGAATTGTTTTGTCCATTGTTCCTTTTACAGTTTCGTCCATTTGTTTGATGTATTTGTCGATTTCGTCATTTGTCAGGTTTCTGTTTACTGGCAGATTAAAGTCATTCGAACGAAGTTCTCTTGTTAATGATCTGGTGAACCGCGGCCATCGCATTGCCCTGTAGTTGTAGGGTTGCGGGATCACGAATTCCTCCAGATCTGCGAGATCGCTCGGAAGCTCCATTACTGCCGTGAATGCACAGTGGTCACTGTCGTATTCAATCGTCCGTAAACAGTTTCTGCTTCGTCTGTTGGTGTTAAGTAGTCTCAGTCGTGAGTCAATTAGCAAGATATCTAAGAACGATCTACCTCTAGGGAACGATGGATATTCCGTAGCTAGCAGGTCAGTTCTAAATTCAATATGATACTGATCTAACCAACCAGCCAACTGATTTCCTCTGGCATTAGATATATAATTTCCCCAATTTCTATGCTTGGCGTTCATATCTCCCCCTAGGATAAAGTAGTTTTTGTCCAGGTGCAACTGTAAGCATCGAAAGAGTGTCTCGAGCTCTGCTATAAATAGGTTATGTTGGTGCTCCTCAGGTGCATAGACCGCAATCGCATACAAACCCCTTCCTTGCTGAAGGGGGGCCGCGGCTGCTTCAATTTCAGCAGGGAGTAGCTTTGAAGACTTTGGCCAAGTATGGTCTGTAAAACTGGCAGCAATGTCCCTATTGACTCTTCTCCAGTTTTTCCTGGGGAAATTCGGGGTCGGATTGAATGAGTAGTGTGGGTCGAGAGCAGGGATTTGGACAGTGATGTGGACTGACCCATGATCGGATGGGAATTCGAAGGATACTGGAGGGGGTTAGGGGAGTAGATGTCTACGGATTTTAGGAAAAAGTCCATTGTTGATTTAGTAGAATTGGAGATACGTATTGGCTGTAACAAACAGTCGCCGTAAATATATGGATGGAGTGGAAGGAGTGCTAGAAGTGAGCAACCGTATTTATTACACTTAGTGTCCTTGAATGAAGTATGCCGAGCATTCCAGTCTCCTCCTATTATGAAAGGTGCAGATAGAGACTGTTGGATTATCTCAGTGATGTCGGAACTAGGGAAGTTTGGTTCCCGAGAAGGGTGAATGTATACGGACGACAGTACAAGCACTTTGTTGCTTTTGCAAAAGATTTTAATTGTCGTGTACTCAATATTATTTATATTGGTGAACCCAATTTCGGAAAATTGGAATTTCTTTTGTATTAGAATTCTAGTACCTCCACGAGGTCCAGTGGTTCGTGGATTAGAAACAAGTGTATAATTCGCGATAGATACTCGGGAATTTGGTTTAAGCCACGTTTCCGAGAGGAGGAGGATATCTGAAGAAAACTTGTCAACACACAATCGGAGGTGTTGTCCGCGAATATTGGAATATATGGACTCTGCGTTGAGGGAAATTATGGTTAAATTAGCCATTAAGGGAGAGGATATGTGAAGTTATAAGAGATAAAATCTGACCTTTTTTTTCTATTTCTGAGTTGTGCTTCAACGTGGGCAGCATCTTCTGTAAGCTATTTATGTATCCTGTGATGTCCAGATTAAGATCGTTACTGTTGGATTGGTGATTTTTTGTCATGTTATGGGAATCCTTGACAATCTTAGCGTATGACATTCCTGGACTTGTAGGATTGACTTATTGAGGTGATGTTGTTTTGGTTGGTGAAGGTTTGCTCGTTGCCATGGGTGTTGTTCGCCTTTGGAGAATCCTCAGCTTATGAGGACATTGCGAGAAAGTGGCAGGGTGGGGTTACAACATGTCATTGTGATTTTCTTCGTTGTAATGGATCCATCGGGGTTTGTTGTTTGGATTGTTCCTGGTTCCATCCCAGGCGGGCTGACCTTACATTCTCCAGGTTGATGTTGCTCTGCACACTTTACGCATCGTACGCTTAGATGACCTGCGACCGCCAAGTGTCCTGAGCCTTGGCATCTTTTGCAATGAAGGACGTTTTGTTTATGTGGTTCCTCAATCGCAATTTTATGCGTGAATAGATATTTTATTTGTTTTAGCCGGGTGACATCTGTTGGAGGAATTTGTATGATACGTAAATGCAGAGTCTTGTTAGTCCGCATGTATGGTGTTTGGAAATAGTCCAGCCTGTTTATTTTCAGTTCCGGACAGATCCTGAATATTTCTGCAACAAGTTCCTCATTTGTCCATGTTGGGTCAATATGTCTTAAGATGAAAGTCGCTGGTTTCAACTATCTATGTTGAAAAGTGAAAAATTCAAGCTTATGTTGCGCAAGTTTTTCTACCGCCATGTTGTGATCCGGTAAAGTTGTTGTTGTGATGGAAGTCGAAGCTCCTCTTGTGTTTGTGGTGAAATTGTGGTGGCTTTGGTACTTTCATCTTTTAATGTAGATGGGTGGTGGTCTTGTATTTTTGGCGTGCGTGTTAGACATTTGATTCCCGGCTGTCTTCTTTTGTTGGGGAGATGGTGTTTCGGGGGCCGATAATTGTTGCTTTGGAGAAGACGGGGCTAGTCCGCGGTTTGAGCAGGCGTTTCTTCGTTGGATTTTATGGGTTGTTTTTAGGGAGCGTGGAGTTGTTTCATCTGGAGTCGAAGTGTATTGATATAATCTACGGCTTCCAGATACTTTTTTTTAGTAGTCCATAGCTTCTGTCTCCATGGTTGTTGGTTTCTTTGTTCCGCTCAGTAAATCGTCGGTGGCTCTTCTTTTACGCTCTATGATGAATTGTTGGTCATCACTGGGGCCGTCGCCCAGCATGCGTTACTGTTGGTTTTCACTGTTTTCACTGTTTTATTACTAAAAGTATTTTTACACGTGCACTTCACTCACGTGCGTTTTACACACTTTCACAAACACGTGTTTCACAAACACGAGTTTCAGCTATGCTATGAGCGAACGTCTGTTCGCTCTGAAGTACTCGATAAGAATCAAAATAAATAAATAAAATAATTAATTACATTGACAACGATAAAGACTCATTTTAACCGAATCACCATATTTCGAATCGTTCGTAACTTTTGTATTAATACCATGTTAATGAATAATAAAAATTAAACATAAAAACGTCATTAAAATGTAATAAAACACAATGCAATAACAGATTACATGTCTACGATCTGTTTGCCTTAGAGTGAGAAGGTTTGTTGGGGTCTCTGTTAAAACAAAAATATGGGGAAGATATTTTTGGTTGACACATCCAGAGAGAGAATTGTAATTGTGCTGAAACACTTTTTTCAGTACCCTGGAGAAAATTAATGCTAAGAATCATAACAAGCGCTGTGTACTGCTTAACAGAAAGCCAAAAAGAGATAACCAAGGTATCAATATTCATGATGTGCATTTCGAAAAAAATTGTCACGGGCCATTATAATATCCATTAACGTCCTGCAAAAACAATCTCGATCGAAGTGCGATGAAACAGCATAATCGCACTCCAAACGTAAATTCGATCGCGCTGACACCTACAGCTGTATCTAAGAAATCAGATGGTTACCGTTAACAATTAATGAAAAATTATTAGAGCTTTCGGCGAACTATTCTCTCATCGATGTATCCAAAATTCTTTCAATTGTAAAACTTTTGAATTAAAATGACTTTAAACTCTACCTAGTTCAAATACCCAATGAGTACGGTTGCTGCTATAGTGGGTTTTTAAACAAATGCAGATGATAAAAATCAATTGCTATATTACAAAAAAGAAAAACATATAACTTTGTTTTTTAATACAAAACCACAACCAAAATGTTGGCTCCTCGATAGTATAGTGGTTAGTAGAACCGCCTGTCACGCGGGAGACCGCGGTTCGATTCCCCCTCGGGGAGCCTCTGGCGCGAGACTAAATGACCTTGCCCAGAAAAACAAATCATTATGGAAAAACTTAACAAGCCTCAGGACTTGCTAAATAAGGCCAAGGTCAGTTCCCGCTTGTAGTGCCGATGATGACAACCAATTTTTTGCCAATCCAATACTAAAAGATAACTAAACGCAGAACAACAGATTTAAAAAAATTAGTTTTGAACGAAAAAGAAAACCTTCTCCTCTTTTCTTCGATTTGTCGCCCGAAGTATCGCATTTACATTCAATCTAAATGATTTCCAAATCCATAAATTGTAAAATAATTAATTATAAAAAATATATAAATAAATATAAATTAACATGTTTTAAGGGTGAAATGAGGAACTCTTTTATCATATCTACAATATATTCTTTCAGTATGCATAACAACGTGTTTTTCTTACTCACATTAGTTAATTGTCCCCATTCAGTTGGCCAATATTTTAAATCTTTCCATGGATCTGTTTCATATGGGGCTAATGGAGTCCTATCTCCATGCCTGTGCAACTGAATAGACATTTGAGAGTTTTTGGTTGTACTGGATAACATGGAAACTCACAATTTGTGCAAACACAAGTTCTCCATCGTACTCATAAGCGCCAGCGGAATGCAATGCTAATATGACACTAAATATATAACAAAAAATAAAATAAACCGATTGGAAAACTCTGTGTTTAGGTTTTACGCTGCACATTTTCAAAGACTATTTAGCTGCAGAAGATACTTTATACTGAAGCTTATTTAACTGCAGAAGATGCTTTATACTGTTAAGCTACGACTCCCGAACAAATTGTATTCTCTTTTAGGTGTACTAATAACATTGTGTTTTCCCATTTGAGGCGGCACATATTTTGATGCTCAGGGAAAAGTAAATATTGGTGGTTTAGAAATATACACTCCTATTTTAATGTTATACCATTTCTCTGTCGCTTAGTGACATGTCATTTATTTTAAGAGTACATTTGTTATCTTCGATAAAGTTTACAGGGGCGGTTACATTTTATTTATATATCACAAAAATTCGCAATGCGAATAAATTTAAAACCAACCGGTTTTAAATATATATTTGTACAGCTGTTCGCATTCGCTCATACTCCATCACAATTGTTTGAGTGCGTTTTCCAGAGGCATGCCATTCAAATATATAACGTTGCTGACCATTTTACAATTAAACATTTTTTTGCAAAGAGCCACCGCGGAATTCTTTTCTTACACGCCAAAAGAACTTCAGAATATTACAGTTCTATTAAAGGGCGTCGACCCTGAAACTGAACCGGGGACGGCTTTGAAAATGCTGCGAGAACTAAAGTACGATGACCTAGCATTTAGTATGATCAAACCCTTCACCGCCGCCAGGTCTAAAAGGAAGAACCGGAAGCTACCCTCCTTCCTGCTCCTGTTAACCACAAATAGTAAAATTGGTAGACTACGGGAAATAATAGTCCTGGACCACCAAAGTGTAGGACAAACTAAAATAGGCAGAAACATACTTCAATGCGTCCGCTGCCAAAGGTTTGGACATTCAGCAGCGAACTTTGAAATGCAGCATCGTTGCGTGAAATGCGGTCAGAATCATAATACAGTGGAGTGCCCTTTGGGTAAAGAAAGGGTGGAAGACAAAAATGTGGCGGTTATTTCAAACGCCACTACTTACCTTTCCCATTAATCAGTCAAAAAGCGCGTAGAGCACCAAAAATGAAAAGCATTTTAACATACTTACCTTTCTACCGTTGCGCGAACTATCACCTGAAATGCTTAAAACCATAATTCTCGCTGACGCAAACCCCATCAGCAGCATAAGTATTTCCATTAGGAAAAGTAATTTGGTTGCAACATCAAGCAACCAACATTGTCCAAATCATGTCGACGAAATATCTCCTAACGAGTCTGCCACATGCCACATGCTTTTTCTTCTTTTTGCCTATGCTCACATCGATCGGTCATCCGATCGACAAGCAAATACATTGGCACCAAGAAGCATGTCCCTGAAATGAAATGTGGTTACGACACCACGTAACCACTAAAAATTCGGAAACTTGTCCATACACATAATTGAAAGTATGTTTTACACACGTTTATGGCAAACATAGCAGGGGACACCAGCATCGATATGATGCACATCATCGTCGTGCGAGTGTATTATTCCCCGATGGCGTATGTCGCCTTGTATACGGACCAAGTGTTCATCACGGCCACGGGCACACACTCGATGACAACCCTTTTTCGGGTTTCTTTCTTTTTATCGTTTTCGTTTACCACGACGCGACGACACTAGGATCATGCACCCCTATCGTGATCCAATTTTACCGCACAAGCAACTTTACGTTGTTGGTGTGTGAAATTGGAAATCATCCCTTATATGATCACCAAAGCGATGGATGGAGTTTTTGGTGTTCTGTCGCTTCGGTTGATATAATCAATCGTTGTTCAGATTCCGTGGAGGCAAGTCGGGGCCTTCACGTAAAACGCAAGTCGTGTGGCGACGCGGAGTGTTGCCCGTTCAATAACTTGTCATTGCAGTATGTTTTTTGACTTTTTCTGTCGTGTATTGTCATTTAATCGAGTAAAGTGTTTAATCTTCAGTTATTTGAGAAAGAGTGATTTCAAATTTAATTTATACAGTTGTTGTGTGAATTTATGTACAGGCGATATATATTTTAGTGAAGTACGGTTTTTATTTTTTTCCTCGTTGATTTCGAAATAAAATAATAATATATTGTTTTGAGTGTGAACTTTAATTTTAATTATTGTTACGTAGTCGAGAATAAAACAATTGATCCGCCGTTATTGATGAAGTGTCGTTTCATTGATTTACTCGATATTAATGATATGGACAAGCCCATCGACAAGAGGCCCTTTGAAATCAATGTGTCTCGAACCAGGGAGTGTTCAGAGAAGTAGAATATGCCAAACTGTAGAACAGCATCCACGGCAGAGCATTGAACAAAGTGGTCGTCAGCCACGTTAATAACAACGACACCGGAACGTTTACCAAACATCAGTAAAAATGAACGGTGTATTTTAGTGGGAGAGGAGTAGAACCCGTGTCAAGATGGTACACATACATACTCCCCCATAAAACCCTTTTAAAGTGTGCAGTATGTCGGAATAAGGGACACCCGGCTAACTATCGAGGTTGTCCTAAATACCAAGAATTAACGTCGAAGGGTGTGACTCAGCAAAGAAAAACTGAGACAAATCGCACAATATCAATGACTGCTACCACTCAGCGGTCTTACGTAAAATAGCGAGAGGCGAGGGAACCCCAACACAGGCCCCAACAGTGATACCCGAAAATACTTCGGCACAGACTGAAACTACATCAGAAGCAGACGTGTTCACAACATTGTTCAATCTACAGAGACAGATGACACAGCTGCAAAGTAAAATAAACGAGATCTACTCGCACTTGTTGAGTCTAAATAAAAAGTCGATGAATGTAAATTCACTCCTAAGCGCCGAGAAAAGAACCACTCTTTTTAACCTGTTGCAAGGCGAAAGCCCTGATGTGCTTCTGTGGCGGTTCTTTAATACATTTCCAAAGACCCGCCCATCCTCTTAAATTAACCACTTTCCAAACCCACCATACCTACCTGCAATTTTGGGGCAGCGTAAGCTACCCTCCATTCTCTTTTACCTAAAAGCAAAACCCCAGCAAGCATGCACATCAAACAAATTACTTCATTCATACATGGAGCGTGCCAGACAATCGGCTCGGGTTGTCAGCAATTACAAAAGATAAATACTCGCTGGCCAGCGTAATTGTTGACATAGCCGTAGCCGGTATTCTTGCTACGGGTCATGGGTGAATATTGCCCAAATCCCAAGGGTCGCAACACTTGCGACCAATTTCCTTTGTCGGTTATCTACCGATCATGGAATTTGGAAAATGATTGACGTTAGACAATCATACCCTAAATCATGCCTAACGATGCTCCGGCCGGTAAAACAAACAAACACCGTAGCATCACTGTGTTTATGCTACTTACCAACCGCTATCCATGTTTCCTCAGGGTGAGCCGTACGCTTGCACGTCTGCAACTCACGTTCCTCACCATCATACCCATGTTCCATTTAACTAGAGTAAACACAAGCAACCATAGCCCTGACCATAGGCGAGCAACCTTAGGTTTGCTTATCGCCACAAAAATCTATTGCCTGCAACGGCATAAGTCTGGGGCGATTATGTAAACAGCCGATGTTCCCATATAGCATCGCCTAAATCACAAATAATGTGCATCACATCGTTTGAACCTTGAAATATCGTTTCTGTTTATTTAGGACACAGGAACCTATTTCTCCCTTCGGCGACTTCGCTATCGCGTATCTAATAATGCCTGCTATTCATTACATGTGTATCTAGGTACATTTTCGTCGTTGGCGATATGCAGGCTGAAGGGCAACGTACTCGTTCTATACGGAGACATACACAATCCTCCCCTATCGATGAAATTCGCGGGCATCGCACTGATGGATGTAAATTACATTTGAGTCAGATTTCATCCTTCGCGGAGTCAAGTCACCGAGTCAAATTCCTATGTTCAAGGAGCGCGGTCGTGAACAACGTCAGTGGAGTCCGGATCAGTATCAGATACCGTTTACTTCTGTGTTTTGCTCGAGTATATGTTAAGATCATTTGCGACGGGAAAAGTGAAATTAAAAAAACGATTAAAAAGTTGATGTGTGCAATTAACTTCAAAACTATTCGTTCGGTCATTCACTACGGCTATACGATCAAACCAAACTTAGTGCATGTTAAAACCTACCATCGAATTAAGCCAAACAATTTCAGTGTAATGAACGGTAGTGAATGTTAGAACTTACCAATGTAATGGACAGTAGTGATCGTTAAAATTTACAAACAAATAAACCAAAGTAATTTCAATGTAATAACGTCAATAAAGAAAACTATTAAACCAAATTCTTCCGTTTCGTGTTTGATTTACTTCCCGGACATTTTGCCAACTGTGTGCTGCTGCGGAACAACAACATCCGCGTTGTAATTGGTCATCATTCTGCAGGTGATAATTTCCAGTGTACTACCCGTGGTGTTTTTATCGAAATCCTTGCTGATGCAGCATAAAAACTACCTAGATTGGAGACCCACTGGTGAATTGAAACAATTGTATCTTCTGATCCTTGAACTCCAAACATCCGTGAGTGTTCACTTTAATGACCCTGAAGGTAAACGCAAGCAACCTTCTACAATAGAAAAACAATAAGTGAGAACAAACCAAGGGCAAGTAGAGCCCCACCTCATCGGTAAGCAGTACAAGGATAACCCAACACCAACCAACGGTTGAGCGACGCACCTGACGCAGTCCACCTTTAATCACCTGAGGACATTACTTGACAGACGCAGTTCCCGGACCTCTACTAGCAGCAGCTTCCACCAGATAAACCGCAAGTTGTTTATTTTTTTTATTTTTTTCTATAGCATTTTTTTTTCTCGCTAGTGTCTTACCTGTTCACCTTATGCGCGCTCCATCTGAGCAGCTTACTAAAAAACCAAACGGCTTGCCCTAATTGTTCAATTGTGAAAAAGAATTATTATTGTTTTTTATTTCTATTCATTAATACCTTTATTATTTCACTATCATATCATAACCAATAGCAACAAATTTTCAGAAATCAATTTAATTTCTTTTTACTTGTTTAATGATTATCTACGATTTCAAAGTTTACATAACTTCTAAGATTTGTGTGTAAAGTTTTTTTAGAAAAACAAGAAAGACGGACATTCCTCAGATACATACCCTACTAGAGTATACGTTTTTTTCATTTATTACCATAAACATATTTTCCCTTTGTATACGTTGTTTCCTTAGAGGTAATATACGGAGAATTATTGTTGACTAATTTGCTGGTTCTACATTTGCACATGTAGATCTATTTTCATTTCGAGACTTGATAAGGAAAGCCAATAACCGAATTAATAAAGAAATTGCAATTAAGATTGAAATAATAAAGATCATTAAACAATATTAAAAATCAAATTAAAAAGAAGGAAACCGAAGCCGAAACACGAATTCAGTATCTACCCGACCAGTAACGCGTGAAAATAAAAATTACTTAAAGGAAGCCGCGCAACAACACATTATTTACTTAACAGTTGGTACAATAAATGAACGATAGCCACCAAGAATTTAAACCAAAGAATAAAACAATTGTAAGCCCCTTCTGGATACAACACAACCTACTACGAGTATAAAGTAAAACGATATTCTACAGAATTTTTGAAATTCCGCATTCACGAATTAAAGTAATTACCTATTAGCGACAAATTTCAAACCAAACGGATTAAATAATAACGTAAACCGAAATTAATTACACGTTTATACATTTATAGTTGCAAAAAACAAAGAAGTTTGAGACAAATTAAAGCTAATTAGTGTACTGGCTAGCTAGTAATTTAATAATTTGATACACTAGTAAATCCCTTCAGGGTACTAATTTACAAACTAGACAATAGGCAATATTTGCCCCTTTTAATGGAATTGCTGCGACAATTCCTAACTTCTCTTTTAATGTTAAAAAAAGAATCTAAAATTAACAGAAAACAAATACGTAAGTCAGAAAATCACACACATATACTCGCAATCGTAATATTTGTAATTTTTCTTTCTTGTTTTTGTTTAGGGGATTCGCCTTGGTCCCTTTCGTTGTTCTTATTTAAACATAAAGCGAAGTTATCATGTTATATAAACTTTTAAATAACACAAAAGCACACTCATATCACGACTCCACTCGACCACCTTCGACTCTCCGTGGCTCCATTCGACTCCGCCCAACTCCTCGCGTCCTCTTGCGACCCATTTCTACGTCCTACGTAGCAATTTAGACCCGATTTAACTCTTTCCTTCCAATTCTATCTCACGCATTACACGATGGCCCGTACTCGGAACGCCCCACCCCAAGAAGATCAAGAATAACTCGAGTCCCTCGTGTTTCACGACGCCTCCAGCGCCGACTTCCCTGTTGCACAAGTCGCTACTGACCAAGAAGCGACAGCACAACCCGCTCCCCTGGCATTTCACTATGCCCCCAATGTCGTTAACCGACCCAACCAGACTCTGCTCGACGCTCTGGACGAGCCCGGGAGTTTGCGGCAACAACGCTTGGCGGCCGAAAACAACCTTTCGGGGATGAGACCGTCCCTTTTCCTGACCCATTTACGCTCTATAGCGGGGACCAGGATCTCGGACGACCTAATACGGCCTCACTTTTTGAGATGTCTCCCCCACCATGCCCATTCGGCACTCGTAGCCCAACCCAATCAGAGCTTAGGCTATTTAGCTAAAATTGCGGACGCAATTATGGAAAGCTCAGACCAGCAGTCTGAGCCTCCACCGTACCAAGTAGCGGCGGTTTCTCAACACGTCGCTCAGCCTACACGGCATCCTTTTCCACCACTAACAGCCCCACCGACGGCTCTGGTGCGTCAACCTTCTCCGTCACAACATCTCAGAAGGCCTGCCTCAACCAATGTCACACAGCGGACCCAAGAGGACTGGCCCAACGAATTCCGCCCGAGAAGTTTTCCTGCTCAGGTCACCATTTCTGACTTTCGTGCGCTACAGACCTCATTCCTCCGCGACCTAAATCAAATTCGCGCGGAGGCGAGAAGCAACCAACGGGGCGCTCAGAATCGTGCCGTATCTAATCGTCCCTTGGATCGGCAACAACCTTCCCAAAATGCCCTTCAGCGGGCCAACTTTCGCCGAGCACTACCTCGGCCTTCACAAAACGGCAACATTCAGAGGCAAAATACGCCCAACAACGCCGCCTCTCTCCCTTTGTGCGCCAATTACCAACGATACGGTGATCGCGCATTTAATTGCAAGGCGCCCTGTGGTTGGACGCAACCAGCTACCA
Source organism: Microdon myrmicae (assembly GCA_963931805.1). NCBI lineage: Eukaryota > Metazoa > Arthropoda > Insecta > Diptera > Syrphidae > Microdon > Microdon myrmicae. The sequence goes on from OZ007499.1 coordinate 165,747,655, forward strand.
ATCAGGGACGACCTTTAAAATTAATTTTGCCGACCGATACCCTCGCGCAACCGGCCGGCACCCCTGCTATAAGTCGCCTAACCATCCGGGACCCCAAACTGAATATCGCTTTTACTGTCGATACCGGCGCCGATATATCAGTCCTCCCGCGATCGTTCGCCCCACGCAACCGCGTGCCCACCGCTCTAAAACTGTCAGCCGCCAACAATTCACCGATACTTACGTACGGTCGAAGACGACTGACACTAGATCTGGGTCTACAACATCCCATCACATGGCGCTTCGTCATAGCGGATGTTAATGAACCCCTAATAGGTTCCGACCTATTAGGCGCACACAACCTGTTGGCCGATACGACCCATAACAGGCTGGTGGCTCCAACCGCACCCCCCTTGCCCATGCCGGTATCTTCAGCGGTAGCATCTAGGTCCACCAAGTGCACAGACCCGATACAGGCCATGGTACAGGAATTTGTCACAACAACAATTCCTCTACCTAATCAGCGCCGACACAAAGCCACGGTGTTTCATCACATAGAAACACGTGGTCCCCCGGTGTGCCAGCGCACACGCCGACTGGCTCCGGAAAAATTACGCGCGGCACGCGCAGAATTCAATCACATGATCGAACTTGGTATCTGCCAACCGTCGGACAGCCCCTGGGCAAGCCCACTCCACTTAGTGAAGAAACGTTCCGGTGGGTGGCGCCCATGCGGTGATTACAGGCTGTTGAACGCAGCAACTGCCCCAGACAGATACCCTGTCGCACACCTCTACGATTTTTCGTATAAACTACGAGGTTGCAATCTCACCAGGGCTTATCACCAAATTTCGGTGGCACCAGAAGACATCCCCAAGACCGCAGTCATCACACCTTTCGGACTCTTCGAGTTCAAAGTGATGACTTTCGGCCTCAGGAATGCCGCACAGACATTCCAACGTTATATCGACTCGGCATTACGTGGTCTCAATTGCTGCCACGCATATCTTGATGACATCCTCATCGCCTCCAAAGACCATGGCGAACATAAACGCCACTTACGTCAGGTCCTAGAGCGCCTCCGTGAATTCGGTCTTGTCACCAACCCAGATAAGTGTCAATACGCCAAGGAGCAAATCACCTATCTGGGTTACGTCGTTGACAACCAGGGCATTCGCCCACTACCAGACCGTGTGGAGGCCCTCATGACGTCTTACTAACGTGAGTGAGCTCCGTCGATTCCTGGGCATGCTTAACTTCTATCGTCCGACCCTCAAGAATGCTGCCCAGATTCAAGCTCCATTAAACGAATTCCTGAAAGGAGCTAAGCGCAACGACAAGCGCCCAATCCCATGGACAGAAGCCTCTGATCGAGCATTTCAACTCCCCAAAGAGCAATTGGCTAATGCCACCTTACTCCGATACCCCCTCGAGGGAGCGGCACTATCCATCCAATGTGACGCATCGGATACCGCAATCGGAGCCGTCCTTGAACAGGACATTGAAGGCCGACCGGAACCACTCGGTTTCTTTTCAAGGAAACTGAGTCCTACTGAGCGACGTTACAACGCTTATGATCGTTAATTACTTGCGATCTACAACGCTGTCAAATCCTTCCGTCAAATGATAGAAGGTCGCTCACTGTCCATCCTAACAGACCACAAGCCGCTGGTCTACGCGTTCCGGAAGAAGTCGGGAAATGCCCCCCCCCCCGTCACCGCGGACGCCCTTTCTCGAATCGATACGATTCACTTGCGTACCGCCTTAAACAACACTGACCTTGCCCTAGCTCAAGAGGAGGACGAACAACTTAAGTCCTTCCTAACTGCCGATACTAGAGCTTAAGAAAATTACTCTTCGCGACCCCTTGGGCGAAATCTGGTGTGATGTTGCCACTGGAACCGCTAGACCTTACAATCCCGAAAAACTGCGTAAGAGCGTGTTCCAGGTTTACCACAACCCAGCCCACCCCAGCGACCGAGCAACAGCCGCTGCTGTCCGTCGCAAATTTGTTGAGCAAAGATCTCACCGGTTGAGCCCGTGCTTGTCTTCAGTGCCAACGCTGCAAAATAGCGCGACACGAGATCGATATCAGAGGCAAGCCACCCACGGTCAGCGTCGAAAGACTTAAGCCCTGCTTTCTGGAAGCTTCAGCTCCAGAACAGCTCCCTATCCAAGACACAACTGCCGCCCGACCTGCACAATCTCCCCGCACCCGCGTTCAGGCGCGCGCCCACAGACAACTACCCCGTCTCAATCTTCCTTACCTGTTTCATGACTACGTCACTTGGGGGGGGGGGGGGGGGGGTGAAGTGGCGGTTCCTTAATACATTCCCAAAGAACCGCCCACCCCCTTAAATTAACCACTTTCCAAACCCACCATACCTACCAGCAATTTTGGAGCAGCGTAAGCTACCCTTTGTTCTCTTTCACCTGAAAGCAAAACCCCAGCAAGCATGCACATCAAACAAATTACTTCATTCATACATGGAGCGTGCCAGACGATCAGCAATTATAAAAGTACCGAGGAAAAAACACAGAAGTAAACGGTATCTGATACTGATCCGAACTCCACTGACGTTGTTCACGACCGCGCTCCTTGAACATAGGAATTTGACTCGGTGACTTGACTCCGTGAAGGATGAAATCTGACTCAAATGTAATTTACATCCATCAGTTCGATGCCCGCGAATTTCATCGATAGGGGAGGATTGTGTATGTCTCCGTATAGGACGAGTACGTTGCCCTTCAGCCTGCATATCGGCAATGACGAAAATGTACCTAGATATACATGTAATGAATAGCAGGCATTATTAGATACGCGATAGCGAAGTCGCCGAAGGAAGAAATAGGTTTCTGTGTCCTAAATAAACAGAAACGCTATTTCGAGGGTCATACGATGCGATGCAAATTATTTGCGATTTAGATGCTACATGGGAACATCGGCTGTTTACATAATCGCCCCAGACTTATGCCATTGCATGCAATAGATTTTTCCGTGGCGATAAGCAAACCGAAGGTTTTCTCGCCTATGGCCAAGGCTATGGTGGCTTTTGTTTGATCTAATTAATTGGAACATGGATATGATGTTGAGGAATTTGACTTGCAGATGTGCAAGCGTACGTCTCACCCAGGAAGACCATGGACAGCGGTTGGTAAGTAGCATAAACACAGTGGTGCTACTGTGTGTTTGTTTGTTTTACAGGCCGGAGCATCATTGGGCATGATCTAGGGTATGATTATCTAACGTCAATCATATCGTGCCCAAATCCCATGATCGGTAGATAACCGATAAAGGAAATTGGTCGCAACTGTAGCGACCCTTGGGATTGGAGCAATATTCACTCATGAACCGTAGCAAAAATATCGGCTACAGCTGTGTCAACAATTACGCTGGCCAGCGACCGTTTATCGTTTATAATTGCTGACAAGCCGAGCAGATTGGGTTGGTACGGTTCATGTAATATGAATGAAATAATTTGTTTGATGTGCATGCTTGCTGAGGTTTTACTTTCAGGTGAAAGCGAATGAAAGGTAGCTTACGTTGCTCAAAATTGCAGGTAGGTATGGTGTCTTGTGGAGTGATGGAAAAGCAGGTTGATTTAAAGAAATGGATGGTTCTTTGGGAAAGCTTTAAAGAACCGCCACAGACCGACCGAATTCCTCACAAGGGGAAGCTGTCGCCATGTTTATTAAAAAGGACTCCAACACAAAGTCACATATAGTGGATAAGTGCGCGGGTTCCGGGTGCTTGAAACATTCTTCATACGCATACCACTTCAGCAAAGAAGAGGGCTGTATGCGGACTCGCTTTATGCACCCGAAGAACATCAGTAAAGAAATTTCTCTTTATAGCAGAACTTGAGACTGTGGTGTAGAAGTCGCGGCACCGGCATGGGTGCGAGTTATACTTCCTCCTCCATCATCAATTGTTAGCCGCGCAAAACACCGAACCGAAAGTCACCAGCAATAAATGAACGAAACGCCGCCACGTTCGTCCACAACCGAGAAGGATGAAAAGTTCGATCACCGATGAAAGGAGATAAAACACTCGGAAGCTGCGGCACAAAAATTATGAAACACTACGAATTAATATTGAGTTGAACTGGTTTTATTTTATTTAATTCTAGTTTTATTAATGAACGGAGAACTTAACAGAGAATATAGCACAAGTAATAATTTTAACTTTAAATTTAATGAACGGAGAACTTAACAGAGAATATAGCACAAGTAATAATTTTAACTTTAAATTTAATGAACGGAGAACTTAACAGAAAATATAGCACAAGTAATAATTTTAACTTTAAATTTAATGAACGGAGGACTTAACAGAAAATATAGCACAAGTAATAATTTTAACTTTAAATTTAAATTTTAACCGACTTCCGTCCATTATTTCTATACTTCTTATTACACTATGTCTTGACTACTTGGTGAAAGACCAACGCGTCTGGCGATTCTCGCGATTATCGCTCCCCTGTGTGCACCAGGGTAGCGATGGAGACACGACCCGCTCGGGTCGGAGGATGGAATAAGACTCAGCGATCGTCATCTCATGCAGAGATGATTTCGCTAAGGAAAAAAAATGAAGAGAGAGAAAAACTCTTCTCTTAAGGGTGTGAATATATCCTTGCCAAGGATATGTTTTATCTCCCACAAGTGTAACGTAGAGTCTCTCTTATGGGAACAAGAAAACCAGATCTCGTAATAAAGGTCATGGTGGTATGTGTGGGATCGTTCAGATAGATGCGTTTCACACGTGCAGTGGAACGACGAAACAGGCAGGCGGCAAAGACAATAGGGAAAAATGAGCAAATGCCCGTTGGTAATGCGGGTCATTGTTTACACGATGCCTCGTCGCTATTTTCGACGTTAGAAGAAAAAGGTGCTAAAAGCAAATTGAATGTTTATGGCATCTCTGGCTGCAATAGAAACCGGGTTCATATTTGCATTAGGAAATGCTGGAGAATTTGGTTTCAGCGTATATTGCGCTAATTATATGCAGCTGCTTGGGTTGTTTGTTGATAAGACAAACAAAAAAAGGTTGTCAGGCAATGTATATGAAAAGGTATATGGCGCGGCTGGGGAAAATAGACGGCGCGATATTTATGGTATTTGTCTGGTACCGAATTGGTTCAGAATACCAAATAAGCAAACAAAGAAATCTTATGAAAAATTGTATGCGAAGGGATGCATGAAGGTAAGTTTTCTTTATAGGGATTTTAGGGTTAAAATAATTGGGTCTGTTTGATGCGTGAAGCATCTAAGATGCTAATGCGAATTGCATTAGCGAAAGCTGGTGCAGACCCGGGTTATGGTTATGGGGGTTTTTTCAGGAAGGCGAGCCGTGGGATCTGGCGGAATCGCCACAGTACTCCCCTCCCAGTGACGTAGTCACGAAAAAAAGGTAGGGGCGAGGGAATGCTCGATGGTGGGTGCTGTGATGATAGGGAGGTTGCTTCGGAAATGCGCTGTGGTAATGTTAAGGGACTGTCGTGGTGACCAGTTCCTGGTTATTGTTTGGGCCTTTATCGATAAGATGGACACAGTTGTTACCGCTTGATGCCATCAAGGGCAAATGTGTGCGGCGTGGTCCATCGGCCTGTTATGGGTCTCATGGACCAACAGGCTTATCATCCGAATAGGTCGGAACCTATCGGAAATCCGCTCACATCCGCAGTGACGAAATAGCGTGTGCGAGAAGGAGGGGAACATATCCCAGGGTAATTCCCATCCGCAGTGACGGGTTGCCGTGTGCGGAATGGAAAGGGCCAAGTCCAGAGCGGGTGTCTTTTGTCCATACGTTTGTATGGCAAATTGTTTGCCGCTGTGACTGGTAAAAAGGGGGCGGGCGCTCCAGTTGCGCGGCTTACCGATCGAGGGAGGTCCGATATATCGGCTCCGGTGTCGACCCCGGAGCTTGATAAACGGCGACCGCAACCTCGACCAAGCGGCGCTTTGTTGGGAGGGCCGGCCAATCGCGCTTGTTTAAGTTGGGCGACTTAGATTACGGGGCTCCTGGGGTATGGTTGGTTGTGTCTAACCACAAGGCGGCCTAGAGTAACTGCTGCACTCTCCGAAGTATTATGCACCTAGGTATTTGAGGCGGCGTAGAGGGGCGTGTATAGCCTTTAGTTGCCGCTAAAGGGGAGCCATGGTGGCTAAAGGATTGGGGAACCAGGTATGTTGTCTCAGCCCGATGGTATCGGTTTGATTTGTGGACCGGTGTTGCTGAGAGATTTGGGAGATGTAGGAGATCTAAGGACGAATGTCCTGAAATTTAAAAAAGGGGGCAAAACCAGGTGCCCTGATGGATGCTACGCGTAGTAGCTGTGGTAACGAGGGAAGCTGGCTTGCTGACATCGGGTAGAAGGTCGAGCATTGATGAACGGTGTCGCGTGATAACTGTCTTTGGCGTGCATGGACGCCAATATTTGGGCAGAGGCAGAAAAAGTTGTTAGAGGTCACGCAGAGTCGAGAAGGGTTGCTTGGGGTTGCGTGAAGGCTATGGTTGGTGAGCGTGAGCGCCAACCTTCAGAAAAGAGACAGAAAAGGGTGAGGTGTTTCACGCGAGACAAAACCGGGCGTCCTATTGATTATATGCTACGCGTAGTAGCTGTTGTTAGCTAAGGGGCCGGTTTGCAAAAAAAAAGGGTGTTGAGTAATGGCGAGCGTGTGCGCCAATATTTAGAAAAGGAGCCTTAAAAGGGTGGATAGAGGCGAATTTTGCCTGCATTAAGGAAGACCAGAAAGGGGTCGAAATGTTCGAGCGAGACGGAACCAGACGTCCTATTGATTATGTGCTGCGCGGAACAGCTATTGTTACATAAGGAGCCGGTTTGAAGGAGTTAAATTGAGAGGGTTGCGAAGAGACGAGGAAAAGCGAGCTAGGTTGCGTGGAGTCAAATGGTGGCGTTGTGAGCCAATAGTGAGAAAAACCGAACGGGTGTTGAAATGGGTCGAGTGAGGTTGGATGGTGTAAAGGGTCGAAGAGAGACTGATGGGGCTAAAGGGAGCCGAAAGCTCTCGGGTGGAGTCGAAAGGTGGTCGGGTATTGTCGAAGGAATGAATGGAGTCGAGAGACTACGAAAAAGAGTCGAGCGGAGTCGAAAAGTCGAGTGTGTGATGTGAATAAACGGAGTCGAATAGCGCTGTGAATATTGTCGAAGCGGTTGTGGACTGCTAAATACCCTGAAGGGGCTTACAATATTTATATTTTGTTTTTTAATCGTTTTAAGTTTAGGTAGATTTCGTTTTTTAATTTTAAAATGATTCCGGACACTGACAAGAATTACGGATTAAATGCCATTTTGGAATTGGGCGATCGTTCATAAAGTCTGCAAAAAGATTTTAATTTGTTATACAAAGTTGTGTAAAATAACAAAATGAAATGATAGTGTATTGTTTGGATGTTGTTGCAATACAATAATTATCCGGGGGAATTTCTACCTAAACAATCCATAACGATAATCGGTTGTACAAATATGGGCAAGTGCGTAATCGAGTTTTTTGTGTTGTGTGCTATATTTTACTTTTAACTTTTATAGTTTTACATGTTTGTCTCTTTTTATTTGCTCTTGCTAAATTTTAGGGAAAATCAGAAATCGATCGACTAGCAGTTTATTACATAATTCTTTGTTTCGTTCTACTCCTTTAAATGAATGATTATGTATATCTAAATTCCATACATGTATTGTTTATATATGTAAATTATTATTTCGTTACTGTCTGTACTAAGTAATGTGTATATAAATGCGCTTTGAATGTAAAGATAAGTGGTGATGGCATAGGGAATACATGTTATTCTTGTTGCCTGATTTTAAAGTATTTTTTGGTTTTCTTTTGCATTTATTTATTATATTTTGGGACAGTTCACTTGTTCCCTTTAATTAACTTGCAGTATTGATTGTTTAATGTACAAATTATTAAATTTAGCTACAGAAAAACAGAAATTTGGGGAGAACGGCAAAACAACAGGATATATGAAAACAAATATATTTGACGGTTGTGCGTGTTTGTTTGTATGTAATTTTCTTGGTATACTATTAACAATTTAAGTTTGTTTCTAAATTTTTCCTGTGTTGTCAAATATATATACATTTATTTAGTTAACGAAAAACAGGGCACAACATTTCTCCGAAATATATTTTTGATGAAACAATATGAAAAATTCGTATTTACAAAACAAAAAAAAGTTTGTGTAATTTAGTAAGTTAATAAAAGTTTACAACTACACTGCCATGGTGTCGTAGGTTGCAAATCCTGCACCTCGTGTTGTTGGGATTGTTTCGGACTGGGTAAAACTTTGTTTTCGGCTATCGGTTAATTTTGGTATTTCTTCGATAGCACGCTGATCTTTCTGATGCGGGAATCGTTAAAGTGCACCATAAATGCCTCGGTTGGTTCATGCTCGCCATCTCATTCAGTTTCTGAGATTACGTTGCATTCTTGGAGCATTGAATGATGAGTTGCTCATGACATGGTTAGTTGGTGGTGTTGCCTGAATCGCTATTTGGAGAAACAAAAGTAAGGAATATTACATAACTTACGAAACCCTGGCCGTTGCTGTTGAGGCAGGTGCTGCTCCCGGCCAGGTGATGTTGGTATGGCTGCTCTGCGACTCTCGGGTTGTTAAAGGTGTATAAGGTCCGGCGGTTGCGTTGGGGTACCCTTTTATTGTCTTTCATTTATGTTTTGTTTTGCACAAGCACTCATCACTGTCACTGTTCACGAGCACCAATGTTCAGGAGATATCGAGTTCTTTCGCGGTCGTCAGGGTTAAAAGCGCGAATGTTTAAAGGTTGCGGTGTTCAACCTGAGGTCACCACTGTGGTGTGGGTGTCGCGGCACCGGCATGGGTGCGAGTTATACTTCCTCCTCCATCATCAATTGTTAGCCGCGCAAAACACCGAACCGAAAGTCACCAGCAATAAATGAACGAAACGCCGCCACGTTCGTCCACAACCGAGAAGGATGAAAAGTTCGATCACCGATGAAAGGAGATAAAACACTCGGAAGCTGCGGCACAAAAATTATGAAACACTACGAATTAATATTGAGTTGAACTGGTTTTATTTTATTTAATTCTAGTTTTATTAATGAACGGAGAACTTAACAGAGAATATAGCACAAGTAATAATTTTAACTTTAAATTTAATGAACGGAGAACTTAACAGAGAATATAGCACAAGTAATAATTTTAACTTTAAATTTAATGAACGGAGAACTTAACAGAAAATATAGCACAAGTAATAATTTTAACTTTAAATTTAATGAACGGAGGACTTAACAGAAAATATAGCACAAGTAATAATTTTAACTTTAAATTTAAATTTTAACCGACTTCCGTCCATTATTTCTATACTTCTTATTACACTATGTCTTGACTACTTGGTGAAAGACCAACGCGTCTGGCGATTCTCGCGATTATCGCTCCCCTGTGTGCACCAGGGTAGCGATGGAGACACGACCCGCTCGGGTCGGAGGATGGAATAAGACTCAGCGATCGTCATCTCATGCAGAGATGATTTCGCTAAGGAAAAAAAATGAAGAGAGAGAAAAACTCTTCTCTTAAGGGTGTGAATATATCCTTGCCAAGGATATGTTTTATCTCCCACAAGTGTAACGTAGAGTCTCTCTTATGGGAACAAGAAAACCAGATCTCGTAATAAAGGTCATGGTGGTATGTGTGGGATCGTTCAGATAGATGCGTTTCACACGTGCAGTGGAACGACGAAACAGGCAGGCGGCAAAGACAATAGGGAAAAATGAGCAAATGCCCGTTGGTAATGCGGGTCATTGTTTACACGATGCCTCGTCGCTATTTTCGACGTTAGAAGAAAAAGGTGCTAAAAGCAAATTGAATGTTTATGGCATCTCTGGCTGCAATAGAAACCGGGTTCATATTTGCATTAGGAAATGCTGGAGAATTTGGTTTCAGCGTATATTGCGCTAATTATATGCAGCTGCTTGGGTTGTTTGTTGATAAGACAAACAAAAAAAGGTTGTCAGGCAATGTATATGAAAAGGTATATGGCGCGGCTGGGGAAAATAGACGGCGCGATATTTATGGTATTTGTCTGGTACCGAATTGGTTCAGAATACCAAATAAGCAAACAAAGAAATCTTATGAAAAATTGTATGCGAAGGGATGCATGAAGGTAAGTTTTCTTTATAGGGATTTTAGGGTTAAAATAATTGGGTCTGTTTGATGCGTGAAGCATCTAAGATGCTAATGCGAATTGCATTAGCGAAAGCTGGTGCAGACCCGGGTTATGGTTATGGGGGTTTTTTCAGGAAGGCGAGCCGTGGGATCTGGCGGAATCGCCACAAGACTCTCTTTCAATGCTTGCAACTCCAACAGGATAAAAACTACTTTATTATAGGTGAAGGCATGTACGCCAAACATAAGGATTGGAGAAACTGTATGCCCAACAGTAAGGAAATCAACTGGTTAGCTGGTTAGATCAATATCACGTAGAATATAAAACTAACCCTCTAGCTACGGAATATCATTCGTTTCCCAGAGGTAGATATTATCTAGGTATCATACTTATTGACACACCAACAGACATAACAGAAACTGTTTACGGACAATTGAATATGACAGTGACCATTGTGCATTCACGGTCGTAATAAAGCTTCCGAACGAACATTGCAGAACTGGAGGAATTCGTGGTCCCACAACCATACAACTTAGGGGCAATGTGATGTCCACGATTCACCACATCGTTAACAAAATAATTACGTTCGAACGATATCGACCTACCAACAAACAGAAACCTGACGAATGACGAAATCGACATATATATTCAACAAATGGACGAAACTATATAACGAACAATGGACAAAATATTTCCTTAAACAACAGAACCGAACAATCTGAACTTGTATAAGAACACAATAATAAACGCACTTCACAGAAAAAAAGCAGTCTGCTAACAAAACTAAAACAAATATACAGACAGTTTACGTTCAGGCACAACAGCTCCGAAAATAAAAATCATAAACAGTTTACTGCAATGCGACTTCAATAAAGTGCAAGTTGCACAGACTACAAAGAAACTTAATTATCATATGACCGCATGAAGACAAACTGGAAACCAAGAGTGTGGTTAAATACCTTGGTGTTTGGCTTGATCACTACCTGTATTTTAACAGGCACGTGGTGGCATGGTGGGGTTTCTCTTTATTACATGGAGAACCAACCCACAATTCCATACATTATTTCGACCGCTTTCAGCGCGTCATACCTATCCATTCGCCTTATATGCTATTCACCTGAAATAACATGTTTTCCCCAAAGGACGCATGGCTTAACTCATTATTCTATGCAGATAATGCATAATTGAGTTTAGCTATCATGTTCGCCATACGGCAATACTATTCCTCTAAAGATGAGATTTCCACCGGAAATCCCATCCGCATTGGTTAGCAACAACCAAGTCGAATGAAACGCCGCGGTTCCATCATCATCCATTGGCTTGGGTAATTACCAACATTCCTTAGAGTTTTTCCCACGGTACCATTTCCCTACCCGATGTAGCGTCCTATCGATTTTCATCAGATCATCCATTCGCTTGGGATCAATGATCTCTTTTTGCAGGTAAATAGCACTAGCTAAATTTTCCTCTCCTCTGCAGTTCTGTCTTTCCATAGTTCGATGACCTATGAGATCACCATAATCATCACTAGGTCACTGGACCAGGCGCATACGTGGCATTAATACACACACACTAAGCCAGATCAACCCTGGATTATTGTGCTTTCCTTTTGATTTCTTCATCCTTGCTACACCCATCGACGTCGAACGAATACAGAAGTACTTTTCTACCTCGACGAGCGTGGGGAATTGAGGAGTGCACAAGAGAGCATGATTACCATTGGCGGGTCGGTGTGTAAAAGCAGAAATCCCAATTTCCACCCTAATTCCAATTAGTCACTATCCATCCACCTTCGTGTGCACACGTTACCGTGTAGTTATTCAACCCCCGAGTTGAACCAAATCGCTCAAAGTCAAGTGTAAAAGTCGTTTTAAATCATTGTCCGCGTTTCAATATCTTTATTTTCTTTTTAAATACATATCCAAAAATGGATTTTAAACGCAGGAAATAAACAGACAGGCAAGGACAAATAATATCTGAATGTGATCACCACAATTAACTACAATTAAATGTTATGCGAAGAAATAACTAGTGAAACTAAATTGCTGTTTATGTGTAGACATTTCCGTCACGTGCAAAGGTTTTCAATCAAATGTAAAATCATATGTTTCTTTTTGTATTAACACGTTCCTTCTAAAATAGAAAAAATAACTAAGCATTCATGAGCGAAAAATCGTATTTCCAAATAAATAATTTTTCAAAAGAAATACGAAATTTGTGTAAAGTTATAATATACAAGAACAAATAAAAGAATGTTAACCTTAAAATTGCACCAGTGCCTTTTTATTACTTTTTTCTGCGGATCATCGCTGGTGAACATCTCTTTTGTTGGAACAATTGTTGGGGAAGTTAAGTGAATACTTGCCGTTCGTCGGCATCCGTACTTTCACCCCCCACAGGACTACCTATAAGGTAGTGAGCGGGAGTTAAGGGGTGGAGATCATTAGGATCATAGGTTGCTGTATGCTCGCAAGTAGATCGAGGGTATGGTGGGGGTTTACTATATTGCATGGAGAACCAACCCACAATTTCCGCCTTATTGCGACCGCTTTCAGCGTGTCATATTATCCCCTATTCCACCGTTCATGCTATTCACCTGAAATATAATATTTCCCAAAGGACGCATAGCTAAACTCATTATGCTATGCACGTAATGTATAATTGAGTTTAGCTACCCTTTTTCCATACGGCAACTCCATTTTTGCTAGCCCATGAGATTCCCATCGGAAATCACATCATGTCGGTTAGCAACAACAAGTCAAATCAAACGACGCTGTTGCATAACCATGCAACGGCTGGGGTACTTCCAAATTATTCAAGTTTGGTTTTCGTGATAAATTACCCTAGCCAATTTGGCGTCACTTCGGCTTTTCTTCAGATCATCCATTCGCTTGGGATCAATGATCTCTTTTCGCAGGTGAATAGCACCGGCTACATATCCCCTCCTCCATAATTCTGTTTCCATACGGTTCAATGCATTTTGAGATCACCACAGCCGTAACACTAGGGCAGCAGGTCATACTCAGAAACTGCTTTTGATACCAGCACACACAACCAAAACCACCTCGATATCATCATACATCGTGTTTCTGTTCTCTCATTATCCCATGTTCGTCGATTATCAATTAACCGATTTTCTACCACACTTCGAGGGGCGTGACAATGAGAGAGCAGAGGCGTGATCTCTTTTGATTGTTCTGTGTGCAAAAATAGAACACATAATTTCACCCCTAATTAGATCAGTCACTTGTTGTTCATCATCACGGGCAGTCACGCCGTCGCGCGAAATAAAAATTAAATCTTCTCCACATACAGTCGCTATTCAATTACCATCGTGGGTGCACGCACACGCTCGAGCCACAAGTTTTAAAGAATATCTGATCAACAATTAAAACGTTATTTACGAATGGAGACGTACCGTGAAATCAACCGCGAGTTAATAATTAAATGTGCAAAAAAATAAAGAACATAAAAACAACAAATAAAAAGTGTTTTCTATTTCTTTCGGTGGAACAATTGATGAGGGTGAAGTGAATCCGTGCCCATGTTCGGCATCATACTTCGTACCCCCACAGTATGTTTAGGAGCCGAGCTCTAAACATGAGAGCAATATTCGTGCACGGGTCTAATTTGGGATTTATACAGGAGAAGAAGTTGAGCCGGAGTAAAATATGTCTTGGCTCTAAAAAGAAAGCTCAGTTTTCCTGAGGCTGACCTGACGATGTTCGACACGTGTTTATGCCACGATACATTCCCACAGACGGTGACACCGAGAAATTTCAAGCTATTCGCAGATTCTGGAGCCCGACCATTCATCATTAGCTGTGGAATCGATGATCCACTTTTCTTTGTGAATGTTGTATATTCTGTCTTCGCTGCATTGAAGTCGACGATATTGGCCTTTCCCCACTGCAAGACTCTATCTAGATCCTGATTCAGAGAGTCAATGTGTCTACATCTCAGTTGGTGCGACGTAGATACACCAATCAGCCGAACACTCGAAAAGGAGGAAACAAGCGTACTATGATACGAATATTGGAATATATGGACTCTGCATTGAAGGAAATTATGATTAAATTAGCCATTAAGGGAAAAGATATGTAAAGTTATAAGAGATAAAATCTGACCTTTTTTTCTATTTCTGAGCTGTGCTTCAGCGTGGGCAGCGCCTTCTGTAAGCTACTTATGCATTCTGTGATGTCCAGATTAAGATCGTTACAGTTGAATTGGTGATTTTTTGTCATGTTATCGAAATCCTTGACAACCTTAGCGTATGATATTCCTGGACTTGTAGGGTATGTTGATTAAGGTGATGTTCTGGTTTATGAAGGTTTGCTCGTTCCCATGGGTGTTGTTCGCCTTTGAAGAATCCTCAGCTTATGAGGACATTGCGAGAAGTTAGCAGGGTGGGGTTCTCACTGTAATTTTCTTCGTGGTAGTGGATCCATCGGAGTTTGTTGCTTGGATTGCTCCTCGTTCCATTCCAAGCGGGCTGACATTGCATTCTCCAGGTTGATGTTGCTCTGCACAATTTACGCATCGTATGCTTAGATGACATGCGGGCTTTAAGTTTCCTGAGCCTTGGCATCTTTTGCAATGAAGGACGTTTTGTTTATGTGGTTCGTCAATCGCAATTTTATGCGTGAATAGATATTCTATTTATTTGAGCCGGGTGACATCAGTTGGAGGAATTTGTATAATATAATAAATACGTCTTATGATTAAAGTCGCTGGTTTCAACTGTGCATGTTGAAAAGTGAAAAATTCAAGCTTATGTTGCGAAAGTTTTTCTAAAGCCCTGTTGTGATCCATTAAAGCGGTTGTTGTGATGGAAGTCGAAGCTCCTCTTGTGTTTGTGGTGAAATTGTGGTGGCTTAGGTACTTTCGAGCATCTTAATTAGCTCCTTGAAATTCGTTATATTTTTAATGTAGATGGGTGGTGGTCGTACATTTTTGTCGTATGTGTTAGTCATTTGATTCTCGATTGTCTTTCTTTTGTGGTGAGATGGTGCTTCGGAGGACAATAATTGTTGCTTTGGAGATGATAGCGCTCGTCCGGGGTGTTGAGCAAGCGTTTCTTCCATGCAGACGTCATCTCTGTTTTTAGTGGGCGCTTGTAGGGAGTGAATTTCCTCCTGGCTTTCAGATACTATTTTGGTAGTCCATAGCTTGTGTCTCCATGGTTGCCGGTTTCTTTGTTGTACTAAGTAAAATGTCGGTGGCTTTTCTTTTGGGCTCTATGATTAATTCTAGGTCATCACTGGGCCGTCACGCGGCATTCGTTACTGTTGGCTTTCACTGCTTCACTGTTTTATTACACTTTTCTGTTAATATTAAAATACTAAAAGTATCTTTACACGTGCACTTCACACACTTTTACTGACACGTGCTTTTCAAACACTATCACGAACACGTGTTTCACTTATGCTATGAGCGAACGTCTGTTCGCTTAGAAGTACTCGATAAGAATGACGAAATAACACGTTGCCTCGCAAAGACATGGAAAAAGTTTCCTTCGATCGAACGATCGAAAAGAAAGGTGGTTGATTTTCACCTACTGGCCGAGAGATCCACTCAGAAAGAGTGGAGTTGTGCAAGTTAACGCTATGACATTTACTCATCCCAATGATACGCAATTTTCCGCAGCTGTTAAGTTACCGATGTAGTATAATGATAAGTCTCTCTTTGGTTGATAACAACGTACTATAAATAGCATGTAAACCTAGCCTAAGCACTTTTTATGTACCCAAAACCTAGCGAATAAGTATCGATCTTCGGCCGTAGGTCGGAAGAGAATAATTTTTTTTGTAAAATTCAAAAAAGTCAAACTTAACTGCCGATCCTGGCACTCAAAATATTTTAATATTCTCTGTGTGAGAGAACCAAAAAAAATCGTTATAGACGAATACAACGCGTGGACATAGGAATCAGGAATACAACATAAATCAATTCAGTGCTAAACAAAAAATAAAAAATAAGCCCAGTGATTAATGAAAACTAAAACCGCGAGAAAAAATATATTAGACAACGTACTGAGTAGACATACCTACGATAGAGAAGTTGAAACCGAGGAAGAACCAAACCAACACACAGAAGTGGCTACACTTACAATGACAGACCTGCAGGCACAAATAGCCCATTTAATGAAAAACTAAAAAAAAAAAAATTAAATAAAAAAAACAGGACTGGAAGGACTGGTGACCACATTGAATAGAAGTCGTCACAAAGGAATTGTTACCAGGTAGTTTATGATTACAGAGTGCCAACCAAATAGACACAGAAATCTTCAAAGTCCTGCCTATGTTTGGAAAACAATACACCTTGGCGAAAGATGGGCTGGAACTCAATGGCCAGCGTAAGAGGGTTTCAGGAATCAAACAAATATTTTACGTGCCTGTCCATATTTCAAGCCAAAATACAAGGAGCTGCAGCGAACACGTTGGTCAGATACAACACTCCGTTCAATGTCTACGCCATCATTAATCGTCTTGATTATGTATATGCGAGCCAAAGGCCACTATACGTACTACAGGGCAATCTACAACAACCAAGGAAGGAGCAGTTTAACGGAATATTTCAATGAAGTAAGCAAGGCGCTATATTTAGTTCTTAGCAAGATCGAAATGGAATATGGATAAAGTGATCCACAGTTAATAAAGAATACCATGAAGGATGGAGTCCGAGCCTTTATCAAAGGAGTGAACTGTGACTACAAAAGGGCCACGTTATACACTCATTCCCCGAAGAACCTAGAATCCACTTATGCTATTGCAAGTACCATTTTGCATGATAGTGTAGCGAGCTTGGGGTTCGCTGGATTAATTATTTTAATAAATATAAGCCGTTAAATCGATTCTCTTTGCAAACACTTTATTAGTCTGTTAATAACAATCGTTACTTTTACCGTACACAACGATTTCTTGACTAATCGCTTCCTTACTTATCGCTTGCTTACTCTGCTTATTTCTCACTTATTACTTCTCGTTCCTACATGCGTGCGACGTATTTCTACCGTTTTTCCTCATTCTGATTTGGTGTTTCGTTTCTGTCCGTTCCTTGGCCTCGAATTTTCTATTGTTCATAGTCTCCAGTTTTCCAATACTTTCTAGAATATTCTAGTACTTTGTTTCGGACTTTCTAGAATATTCTAGTACTGATTGTCATATGCGTCACAATAGCAATACATTCAAACTCAAACCAATGTACCGGGAACAACCCTCCACAAATAATGACGTACCAGGAAAACGTAACAATTCAACGCAATACCAGTCACCCCAAGAACCAAGAAGGTGTAGACCAAACGTACATATACATTATAGTTTAACAGCTGAACCAATGGAAGTGGATAGTTCACAAAATTATCGACGGACAGAGGGAAGCAACAGCAACCAGTACCGATTTAATATCCAAAATCAACCTAGACCTATATAGAGTCAATCGGGCCAAACCACATGGATGTGGGTCAGTCCACATCTAGCCGATTTAAACAGGCGAACCCCTTCAACAATAAACAGCACCTTACCGAACAACAACGAATAAACAATGTAAAACCAAAAGAGTGCAGTCTATACATACAGGGAAACGTGAATGTCACTGACAACTACAGAGAATCTTTTTTTTAGGCTAACAAGGGGGTTGCCTATACTAGAATTAACTGACAAAGAAGGAAAAATGGTTTGACTCAGGAGCTCCCGCTTGCTAGAAACCTTGACGTGGTGCGGGGCTTAAACCACGAAGAATCGCTGAGGCTATGCTAGGGCCACCCATGTCAGACAGGCTAGCGAGGAGTAACACCCAAAGATCTACCACCCCTAATCCAGGGTGTTACGCGTCACCGTGCCCATTGGATAGTTTGCAGCCAGGGGTATACCGGCTCTATTGTAAAAGCGCTTCTCTGACACCGTGCAAAAACGGTTCAGTTTGGTAATCTAAGCGATGCGCAGATTTCCAGGCCACGTAGTTTTTCAGACTCGTTCAGTTCATGGGGTACCCACTTATTGAGTTTCTTTACCTTTCCTATGAGAGAAAAGTGTCGACTTATTTTCATTGGGGATACTCCCATGCTTTGTACAATCTTCAGCACCGATTTCGTTGGGTCCGCATCCACCGTTGCTCTTAAAACATCGTCGTCAACTAACGTTTCCGGCTTCCCACGTGGTTTATTTTCGACCCTGAAATCTCCAGTACGGAACTTTCCAAATCAACGTCGTATAGTGCGTTCGTTTACCGCTATATCCTCGAATACGTTGTAGTGGTCCTTCTCTCAGGGAGCGTGTCTGGTCCTGAAAAGGACGAGGGATCTCTTTAGGACAGCTCCTGAGGGGACCCGTTGCGGTCGCCACCGTGCTTCCGGGGCCTCCGGGAAGAGTGACAACCGATCGTTTAATATGGGTCCTGGGAATCTGCCAGGCCCAATAAAAATACTTTTTATTTTATGATATTTGTATTTTATTTCCTTTAATTTAATTTATTGACGTCCTACCACTTCGGACGCCAATCGAGACTGATCCTCGAATTTATTTTTTTTTTTTTTTTAAACTGTATTTATTAACCATAATTAAAATTTGTACATTTAAGTAATACAGTGACTTAAAATTAAATTCGTGACAATTGCTTACATGTAATTATTATTATAATACATTTTCCAAACAATGTTTTAAGAGTTACAGGCTAGATGTGTGTTTGTACATTTAGTAGGGTTTTGTCTTCCTGGAAAAGGTCAGAAAACCAGGAATTTCTTATTTTTACTTTACTTAATCTAAACTTAACCCTAAATATAAATATAAATATAACTTAACCTAACTTAGTCTGATTATTATAAAATGAGCTATAAACAAAACAAAGTTTTATAATTAATGGGATTTATGAATTAAAGGATGTGGAATGAGGTCAGTTATGGGTTTGAGGAAGAGTATTTCTTTCCGGTTGTTCGTTGGAAAAACGTAGGATGTTGGAAAATGGTTGGACGTTAGAGTATTTGAACTGGTTAGGGGTAACTTCGGTGTTGTGGTATATGATCTCGTTTGAATCATTTACCAGTCTGCCTGAGGCGAAGATAGCTCTGGTGTGGAGACAGTTGGGGTAGTTAGTTCTGATATCTAGAGGGTTCTCTAAGAGCGAGGTTATTATGGGATTGGGATTATTTTGTAGGTTTTCGATAAATTTGATAGACAGTTCGAGGAATCGTCTATCGAGGCGCTCAATACCAGCGGTATTGTAGAGTTCGACGTTACTATAGTACTTATAGGAGTTAGGACGACGATGTAACCCAGAGACATACCTAAAGCATTTTCTTTCGAATACTCGTAATTTCTCCATTTGGGAGGGAGTGATATGGTACCACAATGGACACGCGTACGTGAGTGTGGGCCTGATAATCTGTTTGTAAATGAGCAGTTTGACTTTGTGAGAGAGACTATTAGGTTTCCACATTACTCTTCTACAGAGATTAAGCTGAATTGTGGCTTTTTGAAGGGAATTTTTAATGTGGGAGGAAAAAGACCAGTTATTAGAAAAAGTGATTCCCAGATATTTTAGGGTTTTGGAGGGTTTTATTAGAGTGTTGTTTAGGTTAAGTTTAATTTTGTTGTGGCAGCGTCTAGTGTTGTTTGTACAGTGCTCGTGTTTGCCCTTGAACACTATGAGCTGCGTTTTATTTGGGTTAAGGTGAATTTTCCACTTATTGAAGTATGATGATAGGTTAGGGAGAAAGTTGTTAATGCGATTTCTTGCAGCCTTAACAAATTTGCTGCTAGAGTAAATTAATGTATCATCAGCATAATTCAGCATCACAACATTAGGAGATACGGGTTGAGGAATATCCGCGGTATATAACAGATATAAAATTGGCCCTAAAATAGAGCCTTGGGGAACACCCGCGGTTATGTTGTGGGTTTCTGAGACGGAAGAATTTATTCTCACAACGAATTTTCTGTCAGAAAGATAAGAGGCTAAGAGCTTTGTTGTGTGAGAGTTTAGATTAAATATGGAGTGCAGTTTGTACAGAAGCCCTGAGATCCAGACGCAATCAAACGCCTTAGAAATATCGAGAGATATACACACAGTAGGGCTTTGGTTTTGGAGACCAGTTGTAACATCGTGTGTAAGTTTTAGTAGAGCATGACATGTGGATTGTCGCTTACGAAATCCGAACTGACAGTTAGGGATGAGGGCATTCTCATTGGCAAATGAGAGAAGATTTTGGTAGATCTTGCGTTCCAGTATCTTACTTAATGTACTTAATAGGGATATTGGACGATAATTGAAAGGGCTATTACTACTACCGGGCTTCTTAATAGGAATTACTACCGCAGTTTTCCAGTTCTCTGGGAAGTGCGATGCATTAATTATTTGATTAAGAAGAATGAGGATGGGAAGTAGATTCTGTGGGCGTAGCCTTTTAAATAGAAGGCGTGGGATTCCATCTAATCCAGTTGACTTTTTGTTATTTCCTGATCTTACGATCTCGGATAATTCGTCTGCAGTTAGAAAATTTGTAGTGTCTAAGGGGTGTGAAGCTATGTTCGTGTTGCTAAATTCACCGATGAAAGGAGTAAAAGATGTGAATAATCTGTTTGAGATGTATTCGTTTACTGTGTTCTCGAAGCCGGGAGTTGATAGAGAATTATTTTGCTCATGAATCTTTGCAAAGTGTTCTGCGAGGCAATTTGCTATGTCCGTATCGGACTGGGCAATATTATTGCTGATTGGGTTGATGAGATGATCAATTCGGGGTTTATATTTACGACCAGTTAATTGGTTGATGTTTTTGAAAAGATCCCGATTTGGTTTGATATTTTTAAGTGTGGAGATGTAGTTTTCATCTGCGAACTTTTTCAACTGCTCATTTATCAGAGTGGATAGGAGTTGGATTTGGCTTTTAATAAAGGGGCAGTATCTTGTATGGAGTTTACGGCGGAGCTGCTTTTTAAGGCGCAATAATTTGGTTAGGATGCTGGGCAAAGGCTTTCCTAAATAGTTATGAGGAATGGTTGTCGGGGTGTTGTTGTTGAGAGCCTCCTTAAGAATTTGCTCTATTCTTAAAGATGCGTGATCGATTTCAATAGGGAGTAAGTTAGATGCTTCAGGGATATACAAGTCAGAGAAACTGATCGCTATGTCCCTATTGACTTTTCTCCAATTTGTTTTGGTGAAGTTTGGGACGGGGTTTGACGAGTAGAGTGGGTCGAAAGAGGGGATTTGGATCGTGGTATGAACGGAACCATGATCAGAAGGAAATATAAAGGAGACTGTAGGTGGACCCGCTGACTGAACATCATCGGACTTGAGGAAGAAGTCGATTGTTGACTTGGCTGTGCTAGTGACACGGGTTGGCTGTAATGGGGGGTCAATGTATGTATATGGATAAGATGGGAGGAGGGCTAGCAACTGACGACCATATTTGTTGCATTTATTATCATTGAATGCTGTATGACGAGCATTCCAGTCTCCCCCGATTATAAATGGAGCGGGAACGGACTGTTGGATTATCTGAGAAATGTCAGCATCTGGGAAATCTGGTTGTCGTGAAGGGTGAATATAAATGGATGCTAAGACGAGCACTTTATTGTTCTCACAAAAAAGTTTAACTGCCGTGTATTCAATGCTGAATATATTAGTGAATCTAATTTCACTGAATTGAAATTTTTTGTGTATTAAGATGCCGGTACCTCCGTGGGATCCATTAGTTCTGGGGTTAGAAACAAAAGTATAATTGGGAATGGAAACTCGGGAATTTGGTTTGAGCCAGGTCTCTGAAAGGAAGAGGATATCTGGGGAAAATTTTTCAACAAACAACCGGAGGTGTTGCTTACGTATATTAGAGTAAATGGATTCTGTGTTGAGGGAGGATCCTCGAATTTAAAATGCATCGCCCTTTTACACAAATCTTCATTGAGATTTGTATGTGAAAAATTGGAGAAAAGGAAATGGAATATCTATTTTTAGAATATACACATCTGGCTGCAATCCAGATGGAGATAAGGATTTTAGAATTGAGTGTATGGGAACGAAATGGATATCTTTTAATGTGTTTGTTTGCGTATGAAGATATGCATTATCCTGTTTAGTTTTTAGGAAGGATTTGGAAATATTAGTATGGTAATTGAACAATTCAATTTGTCTAACATTGGATTGAATGTTAGTTTGGAGATATGGATTAATGATAAAGTAGGTGGGTAGAAATGTATGTGGGAGAAAAATGGTAGGGGTTCTTGGAGCACTACATCCTCCCCTCCTTCAAGAAAAAATTAATCTGGAAGAGATTAATTTTCTAGGAGTGGCGCGATAAAAGGTGAAGGGCGATGTGATAATGATTCGTTACATAATTTGGATTTCAAATAATAATAGTTACTTTAAATTTTCATTGTAGTTACAATTGGTTGCTACTTTTTTAAATGTTTGTTCTTGTTTTTACATATTATTCAATATTTTGTGTTAATTCTGTAGCTTACGGTAGAGTGTTCTTCAGTATTTTGTTATGTTTTTAGAAAATCTAAGATTATGTGTTAAACTATAGGCTTACATTCACAATTTTTCTTATCGTGTATATAAGTACATTTTTAAGTTACATATATTAATAATGTTATTTACAGCGTTCTTTTGTTTTTTCAATATATTTAATAATAATTGTGAATTATTTTTATGAAATAAGATTATTTTAAATAAAATATTAAATTCAATTTGTGCTACAGATCAATTTTAGGTAAGCCTTACAACTTGTGTATTATATAGGAATTAACATTATCTACAGAGTATATTTCTGTTTCAATTTGAGGACTATATTTATGTGTTTTTTTTTTTGTATTCATTATGATTTAAAATGAAAAATGTTAGTTCCTTATTTTTCTTAGGATATATGTGATTAAGTTAATTGAAGAATGTTACATAGGTATTTGAAATTATTAGATTTGTATATATATTGTTTATTTCATAGATTTTTTATTATTAATTTTTGCTTACTTAAAGTTATTCAAACTGTCATTTACAGCTTTCTATTTGAATAATTCAAGACAGTTTATTTGTTTATTTTATGTCAAGCTTTTATATATAAGCGTTAGCTATATAATATTTATAAACTTCATTTGATATGAATTTGCGGAGATTTTCTTCATAACATAAGCAATTTAAAGATTTATTTGTATTATATTTTGCTTATTATCCCCTGAGTTGTTAATACTGTTGTATTATTTACAAATGTTCTTGTTTATTATAGATTATTTTCCTTTAGATATAATACATAAATATAACAAACAAAGTTGGTTGTTTTATTATGTATATGTATCTATTTTGTTTTTTCAATAATTTGTTAAAAGGTGAATTTAATATTATTCATTATATATTTTCTGTAGATATATTAAATTTACATACAGTTATTTATTTTTTTTTTTTTAGATCAATAATGTGAGAATTTGTGTTCATTTTGTGTCCATACACATATACATATATTTGAATAACAAAGGAAAATCCATTTGTTCATTTTAAGTTTATCTTTAAATTTGTGAAAAATTTTCCATGTTTTCTTAGGGTTGGGTTGTGTGACATTTTTCAAAGTTTGAGCAGTAAATCCATCTATGGAAATCATTTTGAAGGATGTAGAATTCATAATAGATTTTGAAGGATCAGCCATTGTTATATTTGTAAAGGGGATTTTGATCATTTGTTTATTTTTATGTTTAATTTGTAGAACCCATTTTAAAGTTTGAAAATTTAGAGAAACGAGGGAAACGATGCGGACAAACAAGAAATTTAAAAGAGGTAATTTGATATAGCTGTTATTTACAGGCTTATATTCTGATGTGACTTCTTGTTCCTCAGTCTTACTCTTAGATGGGAATCTTTGTACCTCAGGCTTATCGGATGCTGGGAGTTTTTGTGGTTTTTCAAGCTTACATTCTGCTGGGACTCTTTGTTCCGCAGGCTTACACTTAGCTGAAAGTTTTTGTTCCTCGGGCTTACAGTTTGCTGGGAGTTCTTGCTCCTCAGGCTTACACTTTGCCGGGATTTTCAGTTTGTGCTCTATGAGCTTGGACGTGTTGTTGCTACAAGTCGGAACATTTAAGAATATGAAAGTAGACGGGGGTTTTAGGATAGTATGTTCAGGGGTCTTTGTCGAATCATCATTTCCGGCCCGTAGACAAACGAATTCAGATGTTGACTGTTGGATACGGTCTTTGGTCGCTACTCCCTTTATTTGGGGGGCCTCTAGATCGTCCTGCCTCTGATTTATGTCCCTATTATCTCTAATGCCAATTTCATCCGTAGACGACACCTTGTAAGGTGAGGCATTTTCTACCTTCCTGTTTATATCCTTAGCTTCTAATATTGTTTGTTCAAATTTTCCCGTATTTAATTTCTCTGAATCAATTTTTATTAATTGTACCCTGTTCGTTTTGGTTAATACTCCACTTCTCCAAACGTTTGCGGTAGAAGTGGGCTGAGTTCTAAAATAATTTTTATTTGATGGAGAGTCGTTTTGACTTCTGAAATGGGACAGTCTCCTGCATTCTGCTTGAGAATGACCAAATATTTTGCAATATGTGCATTGGGGGTATTCAAACTCCGCCTTAATTTGGGGGATAGGATTAGAAACATTTTCTTTTCGACGACATGTCGCAGAAGTATGACCAGACCTATTGCACGATTGGCAAATTGTTGGTTGGCTATATTTGGAATTCTTAGACAATTTCAGAGTGTCATTACCTAGTCGTGGGGCCTGCTCGAGAGCATAATTGATTGCTGTTCTAAGGTTTAGGGTACCTCGTGCTTTAACTAGAAGTTTTAAATGGGAATCCCTAAGACCATCTTCAAATGTATGCAAGGCGAGCTTTTTATTTTCTTCGAGGAGATATGTTCGTACCGCAGGTTCGACAGTGCTTTCAAACGTGGCTTTGTCCAGCAGATGCAGGAGGTGTGCGAGTCTGTTTCCAAACTCCTTCACATCTTCCTTGCTATCTTGCTTGGCTGTCACCAGACTGTTTTGTGCCGCTGACCTAGAGGTGAGAATTTTAAATTCTCCCTTTAATTCCGAAGCAAGATCATTCCAGGTTGAAATGGCCCTGTACCGGATGTGGTCGTATGCTGACCCTTTCAGTCTGGTTATCACCACGCTTAGGAAGAAAGCATGCTGACTGTCGTCCCGTGCCTGTGAGAAAACAATATCCCCGCAAGAAATAAAATCATCTAATTCGTCCGGGTTTCCGTTAAACACCGGTACGAAATCCAAAATATCCTTTAATCGGATTGTGACGTTCATTGCTATTAGCTTCGCGCTACTATGATTTGATATTAACTATGGCGCGCTTTAAATATTCGATTCGCCTATTATTTTGGGCGAAATATTCCTTCGGTAAATTCATCTTCCCAAACACAAGTGTATCAAGGGCGAATAGTATGAAGAGAATTTTTCTAACTCAACTGAAGCCATCCTAAAGAGAAAAGAGAAAAAATGCCTTCAAACCCAAACACATCGATATATCTAAAGGAAATTTCGAAAATACTAAAGGTAAGAGAAGATTTTTACTGACGCCGAGAAAAACAATCCTAATATCGAAAGATCCTGTGAAAGACAGATTAGCAAAATACATCCTTTCAAACCCAACACATCTTCACCTATAGAGGAAATTTCGAAACAAAGTGAAACGAGCCTGCAAGTGGAAAAGATCCTAATAGATGAATATGGGAAAGAGTTCCTAAGGAGCGCGTGAAAATTGTGCAGTCTCTGCCCGAGAATATGGAAAATTATCCCCGAGTAATTATTAAAAAGCATGTTATAATATTTCTTAAAATATATGTATATGTGGATATGTATATATTGTATATATATATAGAAATTTAAAATTTTATTTTATGGGGTGTTTGTATCCCCTTAAAGTATATTCTAGAATTTTCCCCTTTGATGAATTTAAAAATAAATTTTAGAGGAATTTAATTATTTGAGGTTTCTAGGTGTCCCATTTGTAATAAAAAATTTTAATTCATATTGTAGGACTCTCTTTGTCCCTTTAAGAGAATTTACAATTTATGTTAGGGGTTCTATTTGTCTCCTTGCAAATTTGTTAAAACCAAAAAAAAATGTGTATAAATACCTGAGTTCTCTTTTTGTTGTATATTCCGCTACCGTTGTAGGCGTCGTTGAGGAGTATTTGACTATTGCTTTGTTGGCGTGCTGAAGTCATCGTTATGATTGCTGATCTTGGGTTATTTCGGAACTTATTATTGATGATGTTGGAAATACTTGCTCACGTTACTGATGTTATTGGTGAAATATGTTTTGTTGCTGATGTTGTTGACTACTACAGCAGTATCGACTGCTCGTACTGTTGCGATGCTGTGATATGGGCATGTAATTGTGTGTGTGTTGACGTAAATCTCAATGATTGAAGTACTCTGGTTTTGTTAGCTCCTCCGCTTGTTAGGGAATGTTTTACGCTTCCTCGCTGATGATGTAGATGTTGAAGTTGTTGAAGGCCACTATTGTCTTGCTCCAACTAAATGTTAGCATCCATTCACTAACACGCTCGTTCCTTATTTTATTGTAAAAGGATGTTGTCGTATTTCCTTCGTATTTCCTTCCATTCATGATCTCCGTCTAGATACCACTGCTTTTGTTTATACCATGCCTTGTGCTGTATTTCTAACACCTCAAGTGCACTCCGCTGCCGTCAGTCTTCTTTGTAGGGGATGAATGAATCAGTCCGATCCACTGCTCATTTATTTTTTATTTTATTGGTAGCGGATGTTGGGATCCCAAACCACTGCCACCATTTTTGTAGTGGTCCTTCTCTCAGGGAGCGTGTCTGGTCCTGAAAAGGACGAGGGATCTCTTTAGGACAGCTCCTGAGGGGACCCGTTGCGGTCGCCACCGTGCTTCCGGGGCCTCCGGGAAGAGTGACAACCGATCGTTTAATATGGGTCCTGGGAATCTGCCAGGCCCAATAAAAATACTTTTTATTTTATGATATTTGTATTTTATTTCCTTTAATTTAATTTATTGACGTCCTACCACTTCGGACGCCAATCGAGACTGATCCTCGAATTTATTTTTTTTTTTTTTTTTTTTTAAACTGTATTTATTAACCATAATTAAAATTTGTACATTTAAGTAATACAGTGACTTAAAATTAAATTCGTGACAATTGCTTACATGTAATTATTATTATAATACATTTTCCAAACAATGTTTTAAGAGTTACAGGCTAGATGTGTGTTTGTACATTTAGTAGGGTTTTGTCTTCCTGGAAAAGGTCAGAAAACCAGGAATTTCTTATTTTTACTTTACTTAATCTAAACTTAACCCTAAATATAAATATAAATATAACTTAACCTAACTTAGTCTGATTATTATAAAATGAGCTATAAACAAAACAAAGTTTTATAATTAATGGGATTTATGAATTAAAGGATGTGGAATGAGGTCAGTTATGGGTTTGAGGAAGAGTATTTCTTTCCGGTTGTTCGTTGGAAAAACGTAGGATGTTGGAAAATGGTTGGACGTTAGAGTATTTGAACTGGTTAGGGGTAACTTCGGTGTTGTGGTATATGATCTCGTTTGAATCATTTACCAGTCTGCCTGAGGCGAAGATAGCTCTGGTGTGGAGACAGTTGGGGTAGTTAGTTCTGATATCTAGAGGGTTCTCTAAGAGCGAGGTTATTATGGGATTGGGATTATTTTGTAGGTTTTCGATAAATTTGATAGACAGTTCGAGGAATCGTCTATCGAGGCGCTCAATACCAGCGGTATTGTAGAGTTCGACGTTACTATAGTACTTATAGGAGTTAGGACGACGATGTAACCCAGAGACATACCTAAAGCATTTTCTTTCGAATACTCGTAATTTCTCCATTTGGGAGGGAGTGATATGGTACCACAATGGACACGCGTACGTGAGTGTGGGCCTGATAATCTGTTTGTAAATGAGCAGTTTGACTTTGTGAGAGAGACTATTAGGTTTCCACATTACTCTTCTACAGAGATTAAGCTGAATTGTGGCTTTTTGAAGGGAATTTTTAATGTGGGAGGAAAAAGACCAGTTATTAGAAAAAGTGATTCCCAGATATTTTAGGGTTTTGGAGGGTTTTATTAGAGTGTTGTTTAGGTTAAGTTTAATTTTGTTGTGGCAGCGTCTAGTGTTGTTTGTACAGTGCTCGTGTTTGCCCTTGAACACTATGAGCTGCGTTTTATTTGGGTTAAGGTGAATTTTCCACTTATTGAAGTATGATGATAGGTTAGGGAGAAAGTTGTTAATGCGATTTCTTGCAGCCTTAACAAATTTGCTGCTAGAGTAAATTAATGTATCATCAGCATAATTCAGCATCACAACATTAGGAGATACGGGTTGAGGAATATCCGCGGTATATAACAGATATAAAATTGGCCCTAAAATAGAGCCTTGGGGAACACCCGCGGTTATGTTGTGGGTTTCTGAGACGGAAGAATTTATTCTCACAACGAATTTTCTGTCAGAAAGATAAGAGGCTAAGAGCTTTGTTGTGTGAGAGTTTAGATTAAATATGGAGTGCAGTTTGTACAGAAGCCCTGAGATCCAGACGCAATCAAACGCCTTAGAAATATCGAGAGATATACACACAGTAGGGCTTTGGTTTTGGAGACCAGTTGTAACATCGTGTGTAAGTTTTAGTAGAGCATGACATGTGGATTGTCGCTTACGAAATCCGAACTGACAGTTAGGGATGAGGGCATTCTCATTGGCAAATGAGAGAAGATTTTGGTAGATCTTGCGTTCCAGTATCTTACTTAATGTACTTAATAGGGATATTGGACGATAATTGAAAGGGCTATTACTACTACCGGGCTTCTTAATAGGAATTACTACCGCAGTTTTCCAGTTCTCTGGGAAGTGCGATGCATTAATTATTTGATTAAGAAGAATGAGGATGGGAAGTAGATTCTGTGGGCGTAGCCTTTTAAATAGAAGGCGTGGGATTCCATCTAATCCAGTTGACTTTTTGTTATTTCCTGATCTTACGATCTCGGATAATTCGTCTGCAGTTAGAAAATTTGTAGTGTCTAAGGGGTGTGAAGCTATGTTCGTGTTGCTAAATTCACCGATGAAAGGAGTAAAAGATGTGAATAATCTGTTTGAGATGTATTCGTTTACTGTGTTCTCGAAGCCGGGAGTTGATAGAGAATTATTTTGCTCATGAATCTTTGCAAAGTGTTCTGCGAGGCAATTTGCTATGTCCGTATCGGACTGGGCAATATTATTGCTGATTGGGTTGATGAGATGATCAATTCGGGGTTTATATTTACGACCAGTTAATTGGTTGATGTTTTTGAAAAGATCCCGATTTGGTTTGATATTTTTAAGTGTGGAGATGTAGTTTTCATCTGCGAACTTTTTCAACTGCTCATTTATCAGAGTGGATAGGAGTTGGATTTGGCTTTTAATAAAGGGGCAGTATCTTGTATGGAGTTTACGGCGGAGCTGCTTTTTAAGGCGCAATAATTTGGTTAGGATGCTGGGCAAAGGCTTTCCTAAATAGTTATGAGGAATGGTTGTCGGGGTGTTGTTGTTGAGAGCCTCCTTAAGAATTTGCTCTATTCTTAAAGATGCGTGATCGATTTCAATAGGGAGTAAGTTAGATGCTTCAGGGATATACAAGTCAGAGAAACTGATCGCTATGTCCCTATTGACTTTTCTCCAATTTGTTTTGGTGAAGTTTGGGACGGGGTTTGACGAGTAGAGTGGGTCGAAAGAGGGGATTTGGATCGTGGTATGAACGGAACCATGATCAGAAGGAAATATAAAGGAGACTGTAGGTGGACCCGCTGACTGAACATCATCGGACTTGAGGAAGAAGTCGATTGTTGACTTGGCTGTGCTAGTGACACGGGTTGGCTGTAATGGGGGGTCAATGTATGTATATGGATAAGATGGGAGGAGGGCTAGCAACTGACGACCATATTTGTTGCATTTATTATCATTGAATGCTGTATGACGAGCATTCCAGTCTCCCCCGATTATAAATGGAGCGGGAACGGACTGTTGGATTATCTGAGAAATGTCAGCATCTGGGAAATCTGGTTGTCGTGAAGGGTGAATATAAATGGATGCTAAGACGAGCACTTTATTGTTCTCACAAAAAAGTTTAACTGCCGTGTATTCAATGCTGAATATATTAGTGAATCTAATTTCACTGAATTGAAATTTTTTGTGTATTAAGATGCCGGTACCTCCGTGGGATCCATTAGTTCTGGGGTTAGAAACAAAAGTATAATTGGGAATGGAAACTCGGGAATTTGGTTTGAGCCAGGTCTCTGAAAGGAAGAGGATATCTGGGGAAAATTTTTCAACAAACAACCGGAGGTGTTGCTTACGTATATTAGAGTAAATGGATTCTGTGTTGAGGGAGGATCCTCGAATTTAAAATGCATCGCCCTTTTACACAAATCTTCATTGAGATTTGTATGTGAAAAATTGGAGAAAAGGAAATGGAATATCTATTTTTAGAATATACACATCTGGCTGCAATCCAGATGGAGATAAGGATTTTAGAATTGAGTGTATGGGAACGAAATGGATATCTTTTAATGTGTTTGTTTGCGTATGAAGATATGCATTATCCTGTTTAGTTTTTAGGAAGGATTTGGAAATATTAGTATGGTAATTGAACAATTCAATTTGTCTAACATTGGATTGAATGTTAGTTTGGAGATATGGATTAATGATAAAGTAGGTGGGTAGAAATGTATGTGGGAGAAAAATGGTAGGGGTTCTTGGAGCACTACAACGTCATTTATGTTTTTCATTGCCAATGACGCATTATGTCCAATTTTAAACTCATAAAGGAAGAGGGTTCGAATTTGAACTGCCGACAGTATGGTAAACAATTTCTAGAAAAAAAAAATAACTATATAACTAACCCTAAAATTCTCACTCGTCAAGCACACGTACCACTTTACTTTGTAAAAAAAGAAAATTTCACGTTATTTTTCTTGTTTTATCACGTACTACTTTACTTTATAAAAAAATAAAATTTAACGGTCTGGCACAGATGTTCAGTCGAGAACTTTTTATTTGCGGTGCAACCCAATTATAAAATACAACGATAATGTAACGATTAACGCCAAATTGTATTTCAATCTAAAAGAAGGCATTCAAGAATTTGTAATTGATGAAAATGAAATAGACATAGAGATTGGTAGAATACTACATTCAACATCTGAAAATGTTTTTTCCAACATGGAGAGGAGCAACCAATCTTAAGTGGAATTATAACAACCGTAACAATAATCATAGATATTGTAATATGTAATGTAGTTCGTAAAATATGTAATGAACTTAAGTTATTAGAAACAAAGCGAGCTTTCACGAAAGATATTTAGAGAAATTAACAGAACTGTTGGAGACGGGGACGTCAATATCATCTATACCTTCGATCTTATGTGATAGGGAGTTTAACTTCATCCGACATATTGATGACATTATCCTCACGGCCAACTCTGCGCTTGGATTTGTGAAACATTGGTCAAAACAATTCTCTAATCCCTACGTTTCTCGTTCACTCTACATATCCTTCGTCCGTCTCCTTCTAGAATACGCCAGTCAGGTCTGGTCTCCTCACTACTCGTCCCATATTCGCAGGATCGAAAACGCGCAGCGTCGTTTTCTGCGTTTTGCCTTCCGTGAACTGAACTGGGAAAATCCTCGGAGTCTCCTCCACTACACAAGCCGTCTCCATCTTATAAACCTCAACACACTTGAAGAGCGCAGAATTCATGCCGATATCCTTTTCATCCACCATCTTCTCTCAGGCTCAATTAACTCCCCAAGCTTGCTCTCCTCCATCATATTCCACACCAACCCCCGTAACCTGCGGAACCCTCGTCTCTTCTATTTGCCCGCCCACCACATTTTTTCCGGCTCTAATGAACCCATTTCGCGAATGCTGTGGTGTGCACACTCCTACCCTACGTCTACCTCAAGGAAATTCGGGCGTACTAAGCTAAATAAATAAATGAGTAAATAATTAACGGATGGACCCTGTAATCAACTCGTCAACCCATTGGTTTGGAAGATTCCATTCTGGAGCCTCGAAACTGCACGTGGGAAGCCGGGAACGTTAGTTGGAGACGATGGGATACGGCAACGGTGGATGCGGACCTACTGAAATCGATGCGGGAGAATGCACTAAGCATGGGAGTATTCCATAAGTCGACACCTTTCTCTCATAGGATAGGTAAGGAAACTCGATAAATGGGTACCCGATGAACTGAACGAGTCTGTAGGTTTTCTACGTAGTTAGTATGATGAGGGGTCTCTTCCTTGTCTCGGTAGGGTGTCCGTCCGACACTGGTTCACCGAGACGTCCCCACTGCGTGTTCGATCGTGGTGTTTGGGTGCTCTAAATAAACCACGGCTGGGTCCTTAAGGCTATTTTCTTTATTGAACAAAGTATTTACGGTATAATATTTAACGTATTAAATCTAAGCATAATAAGTATCTAATATATTGAAGTTTATGTATTGTGTTCATACACACAAGGTATTTAACGTATAATATTTAATATATGGAATCTAAGTACAATAGGTATTTAATATATTGAATTTAAGCACAATATGTATTTAATATGTATTCAATATATTGAATTTTAGGTATTGTATTCATACGCACAAGGTATTTAACGTATAATATTTAATATATGAAATCCAAGTACAATATGTATTTAATATATTGAATTTAGGTATTGTTTTCATACGCACAAGGTATTTAACGTATACTATTTAATATATGAAATCTAAATACAATAGGTATTTAATATATCGTATTTAAGTACTATATGTATTTAGTATGTATTTAATATATTGAATTTAGGTATTTAACGTATAATATTTAATATATGAAATCTAAGTACAATATGTATTTAATATATTGTATTTAAGCACTATATGTATTTAGTATGTATTTAATATATTGAATTTTAGGTATTGTATTCATACACACAAGGTATTTAACGTATACTATTTAATATATGAAATCTAAATACAATAGGTATTTAATATATCGTTTTTAAGCACAATATGTATTTAATATGTATTTAATAAATTGAATTTTAGGTATTGTATTCATACACACAAGGTATTTAACGTATAATATTTAATATATGAAATCCAAGTACAATATGTATTTAATATATTGAATTTAGGTATTGTTTTCATACGCACAAGGTATTTAACGTATACTATTTAATATATGAAATCTAAATACAATAGGTATTTAATATATCGTTTTTAAGCACAATATGTATTTAATATGTATTTAATAAATTGAATTTTAGCTATTGTATTCATACACACAAGGTATTTAACGTATAATATTTAATATATGAAATCCAAGTACAATATGTATTTAATATATTGAATTTAGGTATTGTTTTCATACGCACAAGGTATTTAACGTATACTATTTAATATATGAAATCTAAATACAATAGGTATTTAATATATCGTTTTTAAGCACAATATGTATTTAATATATTGAATTTTAGGTATTGTATTCATACACACAAGGTATTTAACGTATAATATTTAATATATGAAATCTAAATACAATAGGTATTTAATATATCGTTTTTAAGCACAATATGTATTTAATATGTATTTAATAAATTGAATTTTAGCTATTGTATTCATACACACAAGGTATTTAACGTATAATATTTAATATATGAAATCCAAGTACAATATGTATTTAATATATTGAATTTAGGTATTGTTTTCATACGCACAAGGTATTTAACGTATACTATTTAATATATGAAATCTAAATACAATAGGTATTTAATATATCGTTTTTAAGCACAATATGTATTTAATATATTGAATTTTAGGTATTGTATTCATACACACAAGGTATTTAACGTATAATATTTAATATATGAAATCCAAGTACAATATGTATTTAATATATTGAATTTAGGTATTGTTTTCATACGCACAAGGTATTTAACGTATACTATTTAATATATCAAATCTAAATACAATAGGTATTTAATATATCGTATTTACGTACTATATGTATTTAGTATGTATTTAATATATTGAATTTAGGTATTTAACGTATAATATTTAATATATGAAATCTAAGTACAATATGTATTTAATATATTGTATTTAAGCACTATATGTATTTAGTATGTATTTAATATATTGAATTTAGGTATTTAACGTATAATATTGAATATATGAAATCTAAGTACAATATGTATTTAAAATGTATAAAATTTTAAGTTCAATTAGCGCACGTTGTAACTGTTCGATCGATACTGGTCTATTGTTATATCCACCGTACACAATCGTTTTCGAAACCACGAGTGCACTGCGTTAAAATGTATAAAATTTTAAGTTCAATTAGCGCACGTTGTAACTGTTCGATCGATACTGGTCTATCGCCTTTTGCTGAATGTGCACTTGTCCCTTCAGGGTTGACTCGTGCCAGACACTAGCACATCAACAGCCATCGGCCCCACGGCCAGTTCGCACGGAGTTCATCCCTTGTGTCTCACACAACCAAAGACGATCGCACCGTAGCCCTCTGTCGCGCAAGTCGTCGCCGGGGCGACACATCGTGCTGTCAATGGTGTTGGTCACCACATCGTACCCCTGCCTGTGTGCACTTTATTCGTTATGTGCACAGTGGTGGGCGCTATTGTGTGTGGTTCGATCATTGTACGTATTCATATGAAGGGTCGCTCGTATTGCTCTTACGTGCGACCTGATGCAGCTACACGGGCATGCGTTGTATCTCTCGTATTTGTATTGGTTGAGATGTGTCCTTTTAAGGGCATGCGTTGTAGGTTCCATCTGTTTGCGCGCCTGCTTGGTAATTCTGGGAATTAGTCGCAGGCTTGCGCAACCGCATAATGTTTTGGATGGTTGTTCTGCTATATCAGAACGTTGGTTGGTGTTTTTACCAGATCGATGTGCAGATGTCCCATGCTTGCTTATTTCATGTAGTTTCATACCATTGCAACTACGTTGCGCTTGGTCTTCATGTCATGATTTCAGATATTTTAAGCATTTCTAATTTTGGGAAGATGCCTGTTATTGCTGATACACTTTTGTATCAGCGGACATTGTGGTTATTAGACATGCTAATGCAGGTAAGTACACGGTTTATTGGCGCCGAAGGCTTATAAAAAGGGGTTACCTGGTGGTAGGTAGGCAGGTGAGTAGTGGCGTTCGCAAGACCCGCCACAAGTCCCAAAAACTAGGGCGCCTGGAAATCTGCGCATCGCTTAGATTAAGAAAACAAAGTGAACCGTATTTGCACCCGATAATCACCTGTTCTGAAAAGTCGATTCTGTATGATAATCGTAAAATACCTGGGCAGTGGTAGGATGCAGGTGAAAAGCCAAAACATACCCCCAAGCCCGACCTTCCACCGAAAAAGTTATACTGACAATTTGCTAGACAGCGAAAGGACCAATCCACGTTTCATTTCTTCAACCAGAAGAAATCATAAAGGCTATCAAATATTGTGATGAAATAGACATATTGCACGCTAAATTGGTTGAAAAGCAAGCTGCATTGGTCAATAGTCACGGCCCGATATTTTTGCATGACAATGCTAGATCCCATACCTAACAAGTAACGGTGCAAAAACGGTTGCAGTTGGGATTTGAAATTCTTCCGCATCCACCATCCTCTCCTGACATTTCCCCAATGGACTACCATCTGGAACAATCTGGATTCATTTTGCCAGGAGGTCTTCTAGAACCGAGCAGAGATCATAAAAGCCTTTGAAGATTTCATTCTCTCAAAAAGTCAGCACTTCTACGAGAAAGGAATATTTGACCTTGTATGACGTTGGAAGAATGTCATAGATGGCAACGGATCCTATTTTGATTGAATGAAAATGTACGGAAAAATAATATTGGCTTTTAAATTATTACTATAAAATCAGACAATTCATTTGGTACAACCCAATAATACCAATTTCGAAAATAGGGCAGCAGCCGCTTGTATGTATCACAAGTCACACTCAGGAATAGTCTTTCGATTGGATGGTCTGTTGCTCGTTTTTCAATTCAATATTGGTTCATTTCTACAGCTATTGACAACCAATACAATAAATTATGGCAAATACATCTGTTGGTGATATTATATAGTTGTGCCAGCACGGGAAAGTGTTCACTAATATTCCACCGATGTAAAATTCGAAATACTTTAATATTCATACTTTTACTCTGTGTTCATTAGGAGCTGAGCTGTACTCAACTTGCACTTCTAGTTCACGGATTGCGTTTGGTGCTTCGTTACAAGCTACTATCAGTTACTGTTCTTTCACTTTCTACTACGAAATTTCCACAAGCAGAGTTTGTAACGCATTAAATAAATTAACCTTTAAATAAAACACTTTTATTATTTGTTTTAGCAGAGTCTCTTTATATATCACGATTTTGTTTATATATAGTTACTGTTTTTAATATCATTATTGCATTATATTATTTTTAATCAATTACTTTTCGTTAAAAAAAGTGTGCCGACCCTTTTTCTCCGTTCGACCAAGACTTCGACTCGATTGCTAAGACTCTTCATTATCGACTCACTTTGTCGACTTCACTTTGGGAGACGATCTCTCTGAGTATGTCCTAGCGAGTGTGCGGTTGATCCCGCGGAGATTACATTGTTTACCCATGCTGCGAGGTCATGGGTAAACGAAACCGGGAAAAGGTAATGGGACAAAGGGTGTCGTGGAAGATGTGCATGCAGCTGTGTAAATAGGCTGCATGCCATTAGGGAACTGGTGCTAAAGCAATTTAAATAATTGCACAATGGTGATTGTGCACGGTATCTATGCCGGCGAAAAGGATCAAATTCTTTTGTGTATATATTTACATGCTGGTGAATTCGGTTTTTGGCGGCTATACGCGAAATATGAAAGATGCTTTTGTCGGTCGGACAAAAGTCTGCCTTGAATGTGGGTAAGCCGGGAAAATCTGCTGCGCACGTGTGTGGCAGGATACGCGGCTGACGGGGGCACCGATAAGGTTTCCTGATTTATGGCGGTTACTTTGTATGCTAATCGAGTTATTTTCAAGAAAATTGTGGTGATGCATTAATGCATGAAACAACGCCCTTGGGAGGAAATGTTCGCAGGTGACTGTGGGTTGGTGAAGGGAGTTGGGGTTGGAATTGTGGGTGGTTCTTCGCGTAGTTTTAAAGAGCCCCCACACATCCAACAACATTTATAAGCAGTAGGCTTTAACAGGAAATCCGTTTTGGAGAATGTGACCTTCGCACTTGAGCAATGGATAAGTGGATGTGATAATGATTCCTTATGGATAGCCTCAACTGAAGATTTGTTGTTAAAATGATTGGATTTATCTAATTATGGTCTGATATTTTCATAAATTTTGGAGGCGTGATTTCGTTTGGTTTTTGAGACGCTGGTCGGCTATATATCGACCTTCACAATGCAACTATGAATTTAACAATTGGTGTCGACAAGCACCGAGCAACGTGGAAATTAATAAAAAAGGAGGCTAGTCCACGAACAAGTGAAATTCGTTCTTACCAAATTAAGTCCCATGCTATCATCTCTTTCGCCGCGAATTGGACTCGATTTTAAAATTAAATCATTTTCATAATATAACTGCAGCCTACCGGCAACATTAAGTGCTTCTCTGGCTTTGGAAGCACTAAATTATCATCTTCAGCAATTTATTCTACGCTAATAAAATGCTCATAAGAAAGCACGTAAATAGTAAGGTGGTGACATGAGTCATTATGTGTATGTGGCGTTGTTTTAATCTTTTAAATATGGGATGCCACTTATAACGCACTCACGTGGAGGATTCGTTATATATGAGATACATTATTATGTATTATTGTAATATCATTTGTCGAATGAATCCAAACAAAACTTAAAAATACTCTAAGAACCACCTTTAAATTTGGAAAGCACGGTTCAAAAACATATACTACAACCTATAATCAGTGACATGTAATCTATTACTCATAACTTCTAACTCTCGCCCTGCGAGCAGAGCTTTAGAACATATTCGTAAAAGACGAACAGTCTATTCAATCGGCATAACAGATCATAAAACGTAATTCGTTTAAAAACTACACAATCTGTAAACCGATTAGTTAATAGAGAAATAAGTGTCCCTCTCTTAATAAGTGTAGGACACGTTTATTTATTTTTAATCAAGATTAAACTTAAAACAAGATTTTAACTCAAATATGTAGCATATCGCCTCATTTAACAAGCAAATCCACATTCCAATTTCCAATTCTCGGGTATTACATCCTTATACAATTTGTACAATCTCTTCAGAGGGCATTGGAGTCCGCAATCGGGAAAAATGATAGGTTCCTTTTTTGGGCCATCTTTCAAGGTCATAGACACAAGTGGACGATTTTTGCAGTCGATGCGAAGTTCCAAGATTAGCGTTGATGCATAGTTTAAGGGTTGGTTCTATAAACATTAACTCATAAAATTGAATGATTTCGTTGTCAGTAAAATAAATACCTGATACACTTTCAGAGCGTTTAATAAGGCTACCATCGTTGTATCGTGAGCACTGTAAACCCACATTTTCCGATCAGGCGTTAGTGTTTTATTAGCTTTCTGTGCAAACCGATCTAATATCTCCTTCAATAAAGGACCGGCCTTCAACCGTGTCATTGGTCTAGTGATTGTTGGTAATAAGTACCACAAATGACTTATATATTCCATATCAGCTCCCGGATATACAGGTACTGTCCATGCAGGTAAGCTGAAATAATCAAATTTATTGATATAATACGGAAAAAGATTTAGCTGCACACTTACCGTTTATTATTAAGGGACTCTATATACAATGTGTTATTTATTAACGTGACACCGGCCACAGTGCTAATGTTCTGTCCAGTATGTTTTGTTAAATAGGAATATAAGTATGCATATCTAGTTTGAATTTTCTTCATGGCGGCGGAATTCATGTGGGCTTCTAATAATTTATCATAATTTGGGCAAGAAGCGGTTTGTTGTATAGTCTATAATAAAAGTATATAATAGACGCAAAAGGACTGTTTTGAATTCGTTTACGTTGTCGTATTGTTGTGGTATGGAATGTATTGGTACCGGTTGCCATTTCATATCAGACCTCCAAATGTCCGCACCAACGGGTTTATAAAGACTTGCTAAGCAACATTCCCCACTCATAAGTGCACGGTCGACGTCGGACGACATTACGTAAATATCGTCTAGTGAATATTCTCTTGGAAGAAAGTGATCATAACGTTTTCGAATCCATATACCTAACTCATACATTTGGTTTTTACCCGTCTGAAAATAAAGATATTTGACAGTGAAATATGATTTTGTGAGCCAGACATATTGCAAGTTGCTGCCACCGTCCTCGTTCTGTTTCCTTTATTGGGGAATACCACGCAACTTTTAAGCAAACGTTTTTATATTCGTCAAAGGCAGTAAACATTTTTCTCTATTTTCGGTTCTTTGTGTAATCTGCACAGAGTGCCTAAGTTGAGTTTTGGAAAAATTCCGTACCACATTGCGGAAAGTTAACCTTGTGTGTGGGAAACCTCAAATAAAAAAAAATTAAACGGCATCTCAAAGGGGAAGGCTTCGTAATGAAGAATTCATTGTCATTTATTAAAAATGATTAAGAGACGCAGATGCTTGAAAAAAAAACGTGTGTCGTGAATCATCACGTAAGACATTTTAGTGAGCGGCTCCCAAACGTGATTTCTGGAAAAACGCTTTTTATATTTAATAAGATTGTACTTACTTTTTTTTTAATTCCTCAAAAAGACTTAGGAAATCCTTTCTGAAGGTATTAATAATAGAAAAATGCAAAACAAAAAGTCATTTCTTTTTGAAAATTTTATTTTGCAAATGTTTTGTAGTGTCCTCGAAACCCTAGGTTTTTCTCAGAAGACCCTGCTTTTCATTCTCCACTTCTCCAAGCCAGTCTTATGTCCCATTCATTTGAGAAACTCAACTAGATTTCATTACAAATTAAAAAAACTCCCCACCACCTTTGTCCCAGCGAGAAAACATTAAACATAAACAAAAGTAGATAACATATAAGAAATTTAAACAATTCAAAAATTAAACACGAACATTTCATTTACGATTTTGATTTAAAAGCATTCATTTACATTTTACAAACATTAATTAAGTACCTACGATACAAACAATTATCAGATTTTCGAATTAAACTTAAATACAAAACACAATATACATTTTCATTTACACGTAATACATCAAATATAAAAGTACATTACATTCATTTGCAAATTATAATTTCACATAATTAAAAACATAGAACAAAAACATATAACTGGTGCATTCAAACCCAGCTCTTTCCTCGGCGACGATATCTTAGAATAGTTCGAAATTGATCATTGCCGTGGTTTTCTCGTTGGGATAATGGTGAGGAATAAAAACAAAAAAGAAACGGGGGAAAACAATGAAGTGAGTGGTGACAGTTGCCGTAAAAGCGAGGAGTTTTTTTCAAGAATTTTAGGAGAAAAGAAAAGCCCAGAAAGTAAAATAAAGTGATATCAACAGATTGTAAATAAGTAAATAAACATTCAACCGCTTGTGGTTAGCAATTTAAATTAAAGTATATCAAAAAACGTTATGTTTACTGCGCAATAGACTGACAATTCATTCAAATACTATAAATCGAAAAAAGGACTTTTCGTGGTGCAGAGAAAGCAGAAACCTGTAGTGGATAATTCAAATGGAAGATGAAAAAGGCCGGTGAGAAAAGGGTAAAGAAGGTACCTGGTGGATCAACAGTCAATCGAATAAGATCTGGAAAGAGGTCAACACTACACGTGAGTACCACCAAACTATATAATTTATAATTCCAACGTGAAAGATACCTATATCAAGTTTACTATTCTATTCTATTTATTGGCCTGCGGGAACCCGGAAGTTCATGATCGCACCGACTCGACTCCGCCATTGTTCCCTGTCCTGTGCACTCTCCTTCCACGCTTGACCATCTGATCCGATCTCTCAAGGTCAAACCGAACCTTGTCCGCCCATCTCCGTTGCACTGGTCCTACCGGTCCCTTTCCCGTTGGTCTACCGTCCGGAATTCTACGCACGGTCCTATCGTTGCATGTCCGGCCCATCTTAATCTTCGCGACCTGATTACTCCCACTATTGTAGGTTTGCGGTATAGCTCTTCCAATACGTGGCTGTGGAGTTTCCTCCATTGTCCTGGCTCCTCGTCATATTTGCCGCCAAAGATACCCCTTAAAACTTTATTCTCGAATACGCGGAATTTCTTTTCTTCGCGTTTTGTGAGAGTCCATGTTTCGCGTCCGTATAGAACAATCGGCATAATTATGGTTCTATAGACACGGAGCCTTATATTACGTGTTACCAGTTTAGATTTCAGCAGTTTACTGACTGCATGCCAACTAGCATTGCCGGAGTGTAGTCTTTTGTTAATTTCCTTCGACATTTTGTTACTGGCTGTGAGTATTGTTCCCATAAATTTAAATTCTTTAACTTTTTCAAATATCTTGCCCCTGACGTTTATGTGTGTTCTCTGAGATCTATATGCCCTCGCCGTAATCATGTATTTACAAGTTTACATATAACAAAAATACATTTTAGCATAACTGCGCCAAAATCCAAAGACGTGTATCGCCACCGTCGAGGGTTAATATTTTCCAAATCTTGTTCTTGTTGGGTTCTTGTTTCCAAATCTTAAACAAAAGGATATTAGCCAAACAAAGCAATTAAGACTCGAGAAATATCTCACTTTAATTGCTTTACAATAAAACTAAAAAACCCAGATATCGGAAAACGGTAGGTTCAATAGACCTTGGCAAGCATCATGTTTTATTGTAGGTACCTCTTTCTAATATCCTTTTAATGACCGACATGAATCATTACCATTAACCGAATAGGTTAGAA
Source organism: Microdon myrmicae (assembly GCA_963931805.1). Classification (NCBI taxonomy): domain Eukaryota; kingdom Metazoa; phylum Arthropoda; class Insecta; order Diptera; family Syrphidae; genus Microdon; species Microdon myrmicae. Next base: position 165,789,710 of record OZ007499.1, read on the forward strand.
GTTTATTCGATAGTTTTAAGTCAGTCAGTTGTAAGGAGGCCAGTAGAGAGAAGGCAATCAGACGTGGATCTCGCTTCGTATCTGCAGTGTGTTCGGTTGTTCTTTTTATTTTTATTTTATTATTACTTTACGATCGGGAGAAAACTAAAAAATATAAAAGCTGAAGCAACAAAAAATAAGAATAGTGGTTATGATTTTGAATGATGAATAATCCCTCATACCATTTATTACTGAATTCACCGAAACCAATAAAGCATCACATCCCGTAGGAATCGACACATTCCTAAGCCTTGAAGAACTATCCGAAGTCATTACTTCACGTAACAATAAAAAATCGACTGGCCTAGATGGAATCCCTAACCTCCAAAAATTCAAAAGAATCCACCCAGGCAACTTGCTCCCGATTCTCGTTCTTCTCAACCACATAATAAACGCTTCACATTTCCCTAAAAGTTGGAAAACAGCGGTGATCGTCCCTATTAGCAAATCTGGGCCCTCCAAATACCCAGATAACTTCCGTCCGATATCGCAGCTAAACTCGCTTAACAAGATTCTTGAATGTAAAATCTACAAAAATCTTCTCTCATTTGCCAGGGATAATTCCCTCATTCCGAACTCTAAATTTGGCTTCCGCTTACAACACTCCACCTGTCATGCTCTCTTAAAACTGACACATGATGTGACGACCCACCTCCAAAACCAATCCCCAACGGTATGTGTCTCTCTAGACATAGCTAAAGCATTCGACTGTGTCTGGATCGCAGGACTGTTATACAAACTTCATTCAATGTATGGATTAAACATCCACTCCACAAAACTTCTCGCTTCCTATCTCTCTGATAGAAAGTTCATGGTGAAAATAAACTCAACTCTCTCGACACCTTATAGCATAACCGCAGAAGTTCCTCAAGGATCCATCCTCGGCCCACTACTATACCTTCTTTATACATCAGACGCACCGCAGCCACTGTTACCCAATACAACAATGCTCAACTATGCCGACGACACCTTAATTTATTCAAGCAACAAGCTTGTCAAGGAGGCAAGAAACTATATTAACAGATATCTCCCAATCCTGTCAGCCTACTTTACCAAGTGGAGAATTCAACTAAATCCAACCAAAACTCAGCTCATAGTTTTTAAAGGCAGAAACGCGAGTTGTACAAACAACACTATTCGCTGCCATAATAAAATCAGAATTAAAATAAATAACGATATAATTAAACCCTCCAAAACCTTAAAGTATCTAGGTATAACCTTTACCAACAATCTGTCATTCTCCGCCCACATTAAAAATACGATTCGTAAAGCCACAACCCAACTCAACCTCTGCAGAAAAGTCATGTACAAACCGAATGGTCTCTCTCCCAAAGTCAAATCACTTATCTACAAACAAATAATCAGACCCACTCCCACATGTGCATGCCCGATATGGTACCATATCACACCCGCCCAAATGGAGAAGTTACGCATTTTCGAAAGGAAATGCTTCAGACTTATCACTGGCCTCAACCGACATCCCAACTCCCACAAATATTACAATAGTAGTTCGCTCTACTATGCCGCTAATATTGAACGTATAGATCAACGCTTCCTCGAGCTGTCCATCAAATTTATCGAAAATCTTCCCAATAATCCCAATCCGATAATAAATGCGCTCACATCGACTCCGTCAGATAACCGAACTGCCTACCCGAACTGTCTCCACACCAGAACCCTCTTCACCTCTGGCAGGTTGGTCAACGACTCCAATGAGATTGTATACCACAATACTGAACTCTCACCTCACCAGTTTAAATATTGTAATATACAACCCTTCTCTAATATCTTGCGTTTCAACGACCAATCGGAAAGTGTTCCCCCAACCCATATCCCCGACTGATAGTACCCACCCTAACCCAAATCCTACCCATCGACCACTATACCTCCCGCCCCACCCTACTCTAACTTATTGTAATAATAATAGATTTAATAATTAGAAAAGCTAGGCTAAGCTAAGTTAAGTTAAGTTAAGCAAATTAGTTATAGGTTAAGTAAATAATTATATCCTGGTTTTCTGACCTATTCCAGGAAGCCCCACCCACTCCTATCTTGTCCACCCATGAAATATGTAACTTTATAATAATGTTTGAAAAATGTACTAGCAAGTATGTGTAAACGATTAAAGTTAAGCTAATTATAAGTTATCTGTATTACTTATTGTAACAAATCATTTATGGTTAATAAATACAGAAATGTAAAAAAAAAAAGAGTTTTAGCGCAATGCAGGCCTTAAAATGTTTTTACTTAAGATTCACTCGTCGTTCGTCAAGCGACAAACATCCTAAGACGGTGAGCAGCTCTAAAACAAAGAATATCGAGTACGTGTGTGCGTGAATTCGTGAATAAACTGTGTTTTTCGCAGCTCGGCCCGCGTGGCACGACGAAAAAAGAAAAAAAAAAAAGAAAAAAAACGAGTGTGTGTGTGTCTAAATCAAAATAGGCACGACGAAGAGCGTCGAATTAAAAATGGCACACTCATGTGTAGTCGCTAATTCAAAAACAATTAAAAAAATAACCAAAAGGAAGAACGAAGTATCAATTATAGACGACAGCCCAGTGGCAAATAAAGTCCGCTCAAACCTGTCGATGGAACGACAAAAATCAAATGTGATGAAAAAAACCGTCACAGAAGAAAATGTACCTGCCAAGGTTACTTGTTACAGGAGCAGGGAACAAATTTAAGGAATTGGAGATACTGGAGTCAAACATTCCAGAAGGAGACGATGACCTAAACAGCTTAATTGCTGATCTCATCAAAAAACGCGAAGAACTTTCCAAACAAGTACGAGCAGCCCTAGAAGAGCGAAACAAAAGACAGAATGAAACCGAAGCAAAAAGAGAGGAAAAAACAAATCACCAGCGGCAGCAACAACATTCGGTACAAATAAGCGAGACAAAGGACGCCCAACAACGGAATCAGAAACAACTGCAGCAGGCAAAGACAGCCAAGGACGAGCAACAACAGCAACCAAAAAAGGAAAAAATACCTCCAATTGTTATCAGTTACATAGAAGCGAAAGATTTAATGAAGTTGGGTGAGTTGACTTGTAAAGATTTTAAAACAAAAAGAATTAGTGCTGAAAAAACTAAAATTTTGTGTGAAGATCTAGAAGGTTACAATAAAGTAAAGTCTGCGTTGGGAAGGGCAAAAACCGAGTACTACACGTACACCCCAAAATCAGAAAAATCAATTTCCATACTCTTAAAAGGAGTTGATCCTTCGTTCTCCCCAGAGGACATACTCGAGGAATTAAAAACGTTTGAAACAGCTAGTTTAAAATTTACAGGTGTAAAACCGTTTTCAACTACGAATTCTAGGAAGTGCAACCGCAAATTGCCTTTCTACATTGTATCTCTAAGTCCTAATAGTAAAGTTGATGCGCTTAGACATATAAAATGTCTAAGCCACCAAATTATAAGTTGGGAAAAAATTAGAAAATCTGAGCGCGTACTGCAATGTATGCGCTGTCAACGACTTGGACACGTGGCATCAAACTGCAATATGAAATTCAGATGCGTAAAATGCCTCGCCGACCATAACATGGGCGAATGTCCGCCGGGAAAGGAACAGCTTCCGGATAGGGAAACACTGTCATGTGTACTATGTAAAAATACAGGACACACGGCAAATTTAAGAAAACTCGTTCTTATAATAATGTCGTTGCCCCGCGTGTAACATATGCACAAATCACGGGCAATTCTATGCAACGAGTCCCCGTGGAATCCTCACATACCAATGGGCGAATAGCGGCAGTAGATGCGCAACCTGAGATATTAAACATGATATCGGCCATGCAAACACAATTTGCTAATTTTCAAAAAATACTGACGGAACAAATGGCCCGAATAGATATGCTCTGTTCGGCTGTGTTTTCAAATAACTCCTTCCATCAAAATCTTCAACCCTCTAACTGAACTAAAACTAAAAATTATTTCGGTGAACGTAAATTCACTAATACACATAGACAGAAGAGATAATCTAGGCAACATGCTTGAAGTCGAATCCCATGATGTACTTTTGGCTAGTGAAACTAAGCTAAACCAAAGGCACAAAATTGTCTATAAAAACTATAAGATAATCAGACGTGACAGGCCACATTCTACTCAAGGGGGTGGGGTTGCAGTTTTAATTAAAAAAGGTCTTTATCATAAGGTAATTTATAGTACAGAAGTACACAAATTTCAGGTGCTGGAAGCCTGCATAATAGATATTCCGTTGAGAAGTCAAAAGCACCTGTATGTGGTCTCCATTTATGCCCCTCAAGCTACCCAGTGTAAGCAATTTATCAATGAAATTGATATGCTATTTCGACACCTGAAATTAGACTCGGAAAACAACTATTTCCTAATAGCGGGTGATTTCAACGCCAAGCATAGTGCTTGGGGTAACTTAACCACGAACACAAGAGGCAATGCTTTATATGATTGGTGGCAAATGAATGCTATCGAGGGCAGATTAGAACTGTACGCCACAAGTACACCGTCTTAGCCTAAAGGAAATTCATTTCTGGATTTACTTATGATAGACGATCGAATAAACTTGCCAGGCACAGATCTAACTACGCGAAACTGTCTTCGCACAATCGATTACGATAGCGATCACTACGGATTTGGAGCCATAATTGAAGTCCCAAATGAACAATATTCACTAGAGCAGTTCGACCAGATCCACTCTCTCAATTTTCGAAAAGCTCACTAGTCACGCTTTGATCGATTAATAAAAAAAGAACTTCGTAATAGTGCCATAGACCCACCGACTATTAGAAACCTCCATAACGACGAAATCGATCATTACTTAACAACATTGGACGATATTATTACCAATGCAATGAATCGTTCCATACCTAAAGTTCCCCATACCGACGGTTATACTAATAAGTACAGCACATCAGCAATTGACGCTTTGTATAAGCAAAAGAGTATTATGCTCTCAAAGCTGAAAAGACTTTATAGACAGTTCAGCGACCCAAATAGTCAGGAAATAAGAACACTTAAGTCCCTAATCAAAAATCTCCAAAAATTGATCCGTGACAATTACCGTTCAAGAATAAATGAAGAGTGGAAGAACAAAATACAAGCCATTCAAGCTAGCGGATCGAATATGTTCTCACAAATCAATAAAACTTTTCGAAAGAAAGATCAGAATGACATTCCATATTTGCGAGTCCCACGGACTCCTGAGAATTGTCAAGCAATGCTGAACTCAGGACTCAATCTGGAGCATATCAACTCCAACGAAGAAGTAATATTAGTCGAAGACCCGCAAGACAAAGTGAACTCAATTGGTGCATGTTTCGAAGCAGTATACAGAGTGAACGAATCCACTCACTCCAATACGATCCTCGAAAACAACGCATTCCAGACCTACAGCTCACTGAGAAATCAACTTTGTACCTGGAGGAACCAAAACCGTAGTTTTACCACATTCAGTGAAAATAACAGAGCGGACTCCCCCAGGAGTAACCAGAATATGAATATGTTTGTGAGTAAGGATGAATTTACGAACATCCTTAAGTCAATCAAAAGCAAAAAGTCTTCTGGGATAGATAGCATCCCAAATGTAGTTTTAAAACATTTGCCTCCTGAAGCAGTAAAAATCTACACTACGCTATTCAACAACGCCTTAAATAAGGCATACTATCCAACCCACAGGAAAACTGCAATAGTCCACCCCATCCCTAAAAAGGGTAAAGACAGGACCAATCCAACCAACCTTCGTGCGATTAGCTTGCTGCCAAATATCAGCAATGTTTTCGAGAAGATCATAAACAAAGCACTGATGAACTGGTGTGATGAAAATGAAATCATCCCCAACAACCAGTTTGGCTTTAAAGCGGGACATAGTACGGTGCATGCCGCGTCAAAGCTTGTTTCCGACATACAATGGAACAAGACAAAGCGCCAATGCACAGGTGCCTGCTTAGTTGACTTTGAAAAGGCTTTCGACACCGTGTGGTTAGAAGGACTTCTTCATAAGTTAGAAAACCTGAGAATGCCTCATTATCTATTGTACAACATTTACGAAATGATAACGGACAAGCAGTTTGTGGTAAAATTCGGAGATATATTCTCAAGCAAGACCTTCAAAATTACACACGGTTTACAACAAGGGGCGGTGAATTCTCCCATTCTGTTTAATATTTACACCAGTGATTTAGTGGGTACGCTTAACAATGCCATTGCATACGCAGACGACATTGTGGTATACAGAACAGGAGAGAAAATAGATGTCATCAATAGACTTCTCCAGGACGACTTCAATAAAATAAAACGTTTTTGTAATGACTGGAAACTAAAAATTAATTTCCACAAAACCGAGATTATCCTTTTCAGAACACCTCTCTCCAGTGCCTCTCAGGATACAAAGTACAATTGGAAAAACTTCTCTATCGTAGGGAATAATAATCTCTCGCTACAAGTGAAAACTGTAGTCAGATATCTCGGTATTTGGCTTGATCAGGACTAACTAGGATAGACAACTTCATTATAAAAATTATTGCAAGGGCAATGTGCAGTGTAAATAATCTTATCGCGGGAGCATATTATCCGAACGATATGTATCTGGAGAGTACCCTTCAGAACGGGTTCATTCCCCCAGAGGCGTTCCTCTTCTAGGACGGAAAAGGTCTAATCCAAGATGAGGGTGGAATACCTATTATATACCACGCTTTCCGTGGTGGTAGGGATAAACGAATTGTCCACAATAGCGATATCTCTAATAGGCCAGACCGACTTCGATTCAGTATGGTGATCAGTGAAAGAGATAAATCAATAAAAGACCGAACCAACCCCAACTGGTGGTGGCTCCAAAACGAAGAAAGGACTTCACGTCCTCAGATATAATATTCAGCTCTGGCGCAGCTTCCTCCCTTCCTTTTCCTTTGCCCTCCTTCCCGTTAATTTTTGTTATTTTATCTTTTTTGTTTTCATTATTATTCACTTATTATTTTGTTTTTAAAATTTTTGCATCCTCCAAAAAAAAAAAAAAATCTTTATTTTTTTTTTATCATATTGCCTCTAAAAGAAGAAGAGGTAGACCTCTAAGATAATAGTTTATTTTTTTATAATGTATGTGTATTATATTAAGAATAAATAAAAGAAAATGTAAGCTGAACCGCATAAATTAAGCATATAATATTGTATAATTTAGCTTGTGAAGAGCCAGTAAATTACATTATGTAGTAAAATTATTAAGATAGGTTTAGCATTTAGACTAAAATTGTAAAACATAAAAAAAGACTTTGTGAATAAATGCGTCTGCAAACAAACAAACAATGTTTTTACTTAACCTCGTTTAGTGTTATTATTTCATGTCCTCTAAAGTAACATAAGTGCAAATCCCTTAGAGGTACACATAGTCACATCCTACATCTTACCTAATCAGAAAACAATAATCCGCAATCTATTATATTTGTTGGAAACAGTCAGGTTATCTTAATACTTCCACAGTTGAAGGTCTAGAAATCCACCCTTCTGCATTCACTGCGCCATTCAACCGATGTCTGTACTAGCAATTAAAACTTTTTAACTCATATTGTTTGTATTCCCTCTGTTTTGTACAGTTTTTTAAGTGGCCTTACGTTTTCAGGTGTGCCAATTAAAGAAATCTTAAAACAGTTGTGTCAATATCATTTGTTGCAATAATATTGATGATAAGTGCAATTTGAGTAATTTAGAGACTAATTAAAAATGTTCAAAGAGACCTCATTAATGTACCAACCAATTTTCAGTTATGCCAGAAGAACTAATGAGCTAATTTCGTATACACAATAAAACACATGTGCTTAGTTATAAAAATTGAACAGACTGCAAATATCATTCATGTATCACATTAGTTGGTGGAGTGTATTGAATAACTTTCCAAAATATTCTATCTTTTCTGTATTAATGAAAACATACGATATGGAAATATAATAGAATATCAACAATTTCTCATTCCCAAAAGCAGGTTAATGAAATAATTTATTCTATAAATCCAATATAGAAGTATGGCGGATAGTGGAAATATGGGGTTAAAAGCAGAGATAATTTTAAAAAGCAGAATAACATCATTCCCCTTGTATACGAGTCGTGCTTTGTTTAATTAGTGGTGAAAGATCGAGTACACATCTTGTCCGGAAACACTTTTTTTCCACATCATTTTCTGTAAAAGGGCTTTGTTAATTGCTGCGTTTAGAGGTCCAAGTAAAATACCGAGTTCACTTCTTCATCTTATATGTAATCTCACATAATTTCATATTGACAAACGATTTCGCTTTCTCTACGCAAGAACATTGCTTCAACTTTTCCCTACATTCAGGCATCTTGGTTTATATAAAGCAATGAATGATCGATTTAATATCAATGAGAGGTCTATTTAATATTGTATTTATGTATGTCGTGTTTAATCCTGCATAATCTAATATGTTTAAACATTTGTAATTGTACAATTTTAAGTGGGACCCCTATTTACCTTAATTATAAAATTGATTTTTCCATAGGTTGGTAAATATTGTAGAAAAAGTTAGGCGCAATACATAGATAGATTTAATACTATTCACTTTGCTGAATAAGCATCAATCAGCATCAGTTCATGTTGAAAATCAACACAACTACCTAAGCAACACCACGCGATATGGAAATCTTTGCTTAATTATGTATAATACTTTTCATTACTGTAACATCTAAGTACCCCAAACCAATTGTAATCGATGGTTCCTTTTCTATACTCTCACCTTCATTTTTTTCGCACGGTACTGCGTTATTTAAGGGTCCTTCGAAACTCTTTTTGCGCGCTTATTATATTCAACAAAAAAAAAAAAAAAAAAAAAAATTGCCTATAAAAATATAGAAAACTGCTGTTCATTGACAACTAAAGAAACCGATAGGTATGGGTGAGAATAAATCGGCGCCGCTGCTGTATGGACGGGAACATGATGAGCAAACGAATATTTTAAATTCTCTTGTTGTTGTATATCAACAATATCGGGTTTTCCAATAGAGACTTGACCATTTTTTTTTAAATAAAACGCAAACCATTTGAGATATTGCAAAAACTTTATTATAGGCTTGAAGTACAATCAAAACACTTATGAATGGAACTCGACTTTGTTCATATGGCCACCGCGAAAGGGTGGGTTCACAAATTAAATTCAAAGTTGTCAAGTCCCTATTGGAAAACCCGATATAAAAAGGCGAAAAGGAATTGTATACATTGCTCACATCCTGTAGGTAGAGTAATAAACTCTCGAATACTATACTATAATATGCTGGACACGTTGAAAAACGTGGGTATAGAAAAGATAAATTATTTGACTGATATCCTGCTTGAAGGCTCCATAAAGCTCTGGTAGCAGTTGAGAGGACAAAGTTGGACGAAGCTGAAAGATCTACAAGATGCATTCTTGTCAACTAGTCTACGAAATTTATATTCCCATTATAATCATAAAGGCAAACATTTTTTTTACATTTGTTAGGGTTCCGCAGTAAATAACTAAGTAAGTAAGTAAGTAAATGGTAAGTTTTTGATTGATTACTGTTTCTTTAAAATATATATGACAATAAATTCATTCTTTATACCGCAAGCCTAAGACAAATTGTCGAAACTTCTTATTCAATCTAAAATATAAGTAAATAAGTTAATAAACTAATAAAATTTAAAGATATCAATAAGTAAATAAATAAATAAAATAATTAATTACATTGACTACGATAAAATCATTTTAACCTAGTCATCATATTTCGAATAATTCGCAACTTTTGTATTACTACCATGTTAATGAATAATAAAAATTAAACATAACAAAGTCATTAAAATGTAATAAAACACAATGCAATAACAGAAGGTTTGTTAGAGTCTCTGTTGAAACAAAAATATGGGGAAGATATATTTGGTTGACACATCCAGAGAGCATTGTAATTGTGTTGAAACACTTTTTTCAGTACCATAGAGAAAATTAATGCTAAGAATCTTAACAAGCCCTGTGAACTGCGTAACAGAAAGCCAAAAAGAGATAACCAAGGTACCAATATTCATGATGTGCATTTCGAAAAAAATTGTCACGAGCCATTATAATATCCATTAACGTCCTGCAAAAACAATCTCGATCGAAGTGCTATGAAACAGCATAATCGCACTCCAAACTTATATTCGATCGCGCTGACACCTACAGCTGTATCTAAGATGGTTACCGGTAACAATTAATGAACAATTATTAGAGCTTCCGGCGAACTAATGCCTCATCGACGTATCCAAAATTCTTTCAATGCTAAAACTTTTAAATTAAAATGACTGTAAACTGTACACAGTTCAAATACCCAATGAGTACGGTTGCTGCTATAGTGGGTTTTTAAACAAATGCAGATGATAAAAATCAATTGTTATATTACAAAACAAGAAAACATATAACTTTGTTTTTTAATACAAAACCACAACCAATTTTTTGCCAATCCAATACTAAAAGATAACTAAACGCAGAACAACAGATTTAAAAAAATTAGTTTTGAACGAAAAAGAAAACCTTCTCCTCTTTTCTTTGATTTGTCGCCCGAAGTATCGCATTTAGTTTCAATCTAAATGATTTCCAAATCCATAAATTGTAAAATAATTATTTATAAAAAATATATAAATAAATATAAATTAACATGTTTTAAGGGTGAAATGAGGAACTCTTTTATCATATCTACAATATATTCTTTCAGTATGCATAACAACGTGTTTTTCTTACTCACATTAGTTAATTGTCCCCATTCAGTTGGCCAATATTTTAAATCTTTCCATGGATCTGTTTCATATGGGGCTAATGGAGTCCTATCTCCATGCCTGTGCAACTGAATAGACATTTGAGAGTTTTTGGTTGTACTGGATAACATGGAAACTCACAATTTGTGCAAACACAAGTTCTCCATCGTACTCATAAGCGCCAGCGGAATGCAATGCTAATATGACACTAAATATATAACAAAAAATAAAATAAACCGATTGGAAAACTCTGTGTTTAGGTTTTACGCTGCACATTTTCAAAGACTATTTAGCTGCAGAAGATACTTTATACTGAAGCTTATTTAACTGCAGAAGATGCTTTATACTGTTAAGCTACGACTCCCGAACAAATTGTATTCTCATTTCGGTGTACTGATAACATTGTGTTTTCCCATTTGAGACGGCACATAGTTAGACGCTCAGGCAAGAGTAAATATTGGTGGTTTAGAAATATACACTCCTATTTTAATGTTATACCATTTCTCTTGTCGTTTAGTAACATATTGTAGCGAGCTTAGTGTTCGCTGGATTAATTATTTTTAATAAATAAGAGCCGTTAAATCGATTTTGAATTACTGTAACACTTTATTAGTCCGTTAATAACAACCGTTACTTTTAACGTACACTTAACGATTTCTTAACTTATCGCTTCCGTACTTATCGCGTCTTTTACTTCTTCACTGCTTACTTCACTGCTTACTTCTCACTTATTACTTGTCTCCATTGTCTCACATTCTGATTCGGTGTTTCGTTTCCGTCCGTTCCATAGCCTTGAATGTTCTACTGTTCATAGTCTCCAGTTTTCCAGTACTTTCTAGAATATGCTAGTACTTTGTTTCGGACTTTCTCAAATATTCTAGTACTGATTGTCATATGCGTCACAATATCATTTATTTGAAGAGTACATTTGTTATCATCGATAAAGTTTACAGGGGCGGTTACATTTTATTTATATTTAACGGTAAGAATCATAAAAACTCGCAATGCGAATGAACTTAAAACCAACCGGTTTTAAATATATATTTGTACAGCTGTTCGCATTCGCTCATACTCCATCACAAGTGTTTGAGTGCGTTTTCCAGAGGCATGCCAGTCGAATATATAACGTTGCTGACCATTTTAAAATTAAAAATGTTTTGCAAAGATCCACCGCGGAATTCTTTTCTTACACGTCGAAAACTCTTCAAATTATTACAGTTCTATTAAAGGGCGTCGACCCTGAAACTGAACCGGAGACGGCTTTGAAAATGCTGCGAGAGCTAAGTACGATGACCTTGCATTTAGTATGATCAAACCCTTCACCGCCGCCAGGTCTAAAAGGAAGAACCGGAAGCTACCCTCCTTCCTGGTACAGTTAACCACAAATAGTAGAATTGGTAGTCTACGGAAAATAACAGTCCTGGACCATCAAAGTGTAATGTAGGACAAACTAAAAAAAGACAGAAACATACTTCAATGCGTCCGCTGCCAAAGGTTTGGACATTCAGCAGCGAACTGTGAAATGCAGCATCATTGGGTGAAATGCCGTCAGAATCATAACACAAAGGAGTCCCCTTTGGGTAAAGAAAGGGTGGAAGACAAAACCCTTTTAAAGTGTGCAGTATGTCGGAATAAGCGACACCCCACTAACTACCGAGGTTGTCCTAAATACCAAGAATTAACGTCGAAGGGTGTGACTCAGCAAAGAAAAACTGAGACAAATCGCACAAGATCAATGACTACTACCCCTCAGCGGTCTTATGCAAAATAGCGAGTGGCGGGGGAACCCCAACACTAATACCCACAAATACTTCAGTATAGATTGAAACTACATCAGAAGCAGACGTGTTCACAATATTGCTCAATCTACAGAGACAGATGACACAGCTGAAAAGTAAAATAAACGAGATCTACTCGCACTTGTCGAGTCTAAATAAAAAGTCGGTGAATGTAAATTCACTCATAAGGCCTGAGAGAAGAACCAGTAAGGATCAATATCACATATGTGATGTCCACGATTCACCAGATCGTTAACAAAAGAATTTCGTTCGAACGATATTGACCTACCAACAAACAGAAACCTGACGAATGACGAAATCGACACATATGTATATTCAACACATGGACGAAACTGTATAACGAACAATGGACAAAACATTTCCTTAAACAACAGAACCGAACAATATGAACTTGTATAAGAACACAACAATAAACGCACTTCACAGAAAAAAAAGCAGTCTGCTAACAAAACTAAAACAAATATACAGACAGTTTACGTTCAGATACGACCAGGAGATAATATCACTAAAATCCCGATTAAAAAACCTCCAACGATTACTAAAAGCTAATTATAGATTAGCAACAAATTTGTATTGGAACAACAGAATACGGCCTATAAAATCTAACAACCCGGACATGTTCCCACAAATTAATAAGATATTCAGGGGAAATAATCAAAATTAGAATCAGTGTCTCCACTTACCACGTAATGACGAAAACAAACAAATGTTAATCAACATTGGCATAGATACAAAGAACGGTATCCTCAGTAATGAACTCTTCGTAATAGAAGATTCCTTAGAAAAGGCGAACACTGTGGGAGCTTGTGGGGTTTCTCTATTCTACATGGAGAACCAACCCACAATTCCAACCACAATTTCCACCTTATTTAGACCGCTTTCAGCGCGTCATACCTACCCATTTCCCTTATATGCTATTCACCTGAAATAACATGTTTTCCCCAAGGACGCATAGCTAAACTCATTATCCTATGCAGATAATGCGTAATTGAGTTTAGCTACTATCTTCGCCATACGGCAATACTATCTTGCTCACCCATGAGATTCCCATCGGAAGTCTCATAATGTCGGTTAGCAACAACAAGTCTAAACGAACGACGCTGTTGCATCATAGCAAAATCGCTGGGGTTATTTCAGCGTCTTAGAGTCTGGTTCTCACGCTGATTATTTCCCAAGCAACAGCGGCGTCCTATTGACTTTCCTTCAGATCACCCATTCGCTTGGGATCAATGATCTCTTTTCGCAGGTGAATAGCACCAGCTAAATTTTCCTCTCCTTTGAAATTCTGTCTTTCCATAGTTCGATGACCTATGAAACCTACCATAACCATCACTAGGTCACTGGACCAGTTGCATACGCGGAATTAATACACACACACTAAGTCAGATCGACCCTGGGTTATTGTGCTTTCCTTTTGACTTCTCCATCCTTGCTACGCCCATCGACGTCGAACGAATACACAAGTACGTTTCTACCTCGATGAGAGTGGGGGAATTGAGGAATGTACAAGAGAGCATGATTACCAATGGCGGATTGATGTGTAAATTCAAATTAGTCACTATCCAACTACAGCCGCGTGCAGTCACGCCGCCGCTCGAGGCTAATCAGGATTTCGGGTTTATTTAATTCAATTGCCACCGCGGCCAGACATGCATCCGTAATAATCTTAAACGCCATCCAACATACTCGTCGCAGTCCTCAAAATGCTTTTACTTCTTTGTGTATTATTTGCCAAAGCGTACCTTTTCGATAGTTACATTGAGTTGTGATCCTTTTCTTTGTAAACACTAACATAAGTTCTTCAATTTAAATCTAGTGATAAGTTATGATAAATGTACGCTAAAACAATTAAATTAAAAATAAAGAACATAAAAAAATCAACAAAATAAAACAGTGTTTGCGTTTCTTCGGGCGTACATTTGTTTTCGTAGTGACGGTGCAGTGGGGAAGAAGTGAATCGTGTGCCCGTGCTTGGTGCTATACTTCTCTACCCCCACACGCTGTCTTCCACGAAATGTACAAGGTAAATGGAAGCATCCACCGAAACTACGACTTGGAAAACAGAGTTCTAGTGAATCATTTCGGTTTTACTGAATTTAATGACGATAATTTGGCAAATGCTATTAAAGCCATTAACACGCTAATAGCCTATTAATGATGAAGGAGAAGATCCAGCGTATCTTCGACTCATTAAGAAACAAAAAGTCAGTGGGAATAGACGGAGTACCAAACATCGCATCTACCACCATTAGCATTGGACATATACACAGTACTATTTAACAACGCGTTAATTAATACAAACCATCCCACGCGTTGGAAAACAGCAATCATTCAGCCTATACCAAAAAAGGACAAAAGGACTGTACAAACCCAATGAGTATCCGTTCGATAAGTTTACTTCCAAGCATCAGTAAAGTATTAGAGAAAGTTATAACCAAAGCTTTGCTTAAATGGGTTGATGACAACAACATTATTCCAAATAACCAGTTTGGCTTTAAGGCGGGTCATGAAACCACATATGCCGCACCTAAACTGGTTTCCGACATACAATGGAATAAATGCAAGAACCAATGCAAGGGGGCCTGTGTGATCGACTTGGAAACGCCTTCGACACCGTTTGGCTCTAAGGATTATATTACAAGATCGTCAGACAAGGCATGTATAAACCTTTGCTCTATATACTGTATGATATTGTAGCGAGCTTAGGGTTCGCTGGATTAATTATGTTAAAATAAATAAGAGCCGTTAAATCCATTTTTAAATTAATATAACACTTTATTAGTCCGTTAACCACAACCGTTACTTTTACCGTACACAACGATTTCTTGACTTATCGCTTCCGTACTTATCGCGTATTTTACTTCTTACTTATCGCTTGCTTCTCACTCGAGACTTATTACTTTCTACTTCTTACTCTCTGCTTGTCTTCATGAGCTGTTTGCGACGTATTTATACCAGTTTCCCACATTCTGATTCGGTATTCTGTTTCCGTCCGATCCATAATCTTGAATGTTCTATTATCCATAGTCTTCAGTTTTCCAGTACTTTGTTTTGGACTTTCCCGAATATTCCAGTACTGACTGTCATATGCGTCACAATATGTTAAATAACAGGAGGTTTGTGGTCAAAAGTGGTAAAGTGACCTCCAGTATAACGTGTAATATGTATCAAGAATGGTTTACAACAGGGAGTGGTACTCTCTCCTATTCTTTTTAACATTTACGTTAGCGACATATTAAGCACACTTCCCGAAGCAATTGCGTACGTAGACGATCTTATAATTTATAAAACAGTTCCGAAAATAGAAGTTTACTGCAACGCAACTTCAATAAAGTGCGATGCGATGCGAAGCTATTCTATTTAGAACCCCGCTGCACAGAGCAACAAATGACACAAGAAAAAACTGGCGAAAATTAGTTATCATGGGACCGCATGAACACAAACTGGAAACCAAGAGTGTGGTTAAATGCCTTGGTATTTGGCTTGATCAGTACCTGTATTTTAACAGGCATGTGGAGACATCTTTGCTCAAGACCAAGAAAACAGTTGCTATGACAAGGAGGCTATTTCACAGTGGCCAAATTGATAGCAGGGTAAAAGTTATATGCTACATGTCCCTAATCAGGCCCTTGATTATATATGAATGCCCAGTGTGGGTCAATATAGGTCCAAATAAGATGGAAAAGATTCGGGTGTTCGAAAGAAAATATTTTAGAACTTGTCTTAGATTATATCGAACACCGGAATGTGACTACAAAAGGTATTATACATAAACAGTGAGATAATTTTATGATCAAATTAATCAGAGGACATATTGCGAGAGCAATAGTTGCATCCAATGACCTAATTTTCGGAGGTTGTTATACAAACACTTTGTGTTTTGAGAGGGTGCGCCGCAATGGCTTTGTTCCACCACAGGCGTTCCTCGAATTTGATATGAACGGGTCTTATACGAGGGTTGCCTTTTATATTTCGGGATTAGAGAACAAAAACAAATATTGATCATCGAAAATCACTTTATTGTTTTTCAAAATATTCCCCATGAAGATCTATACACTTTTGCATGCGTTTGAACCAATTGTCGAAGCACTTTTGCCACTCTGAGATATCTCCAACACATGCATTCTGAATGCAGCAACCGCTTCTTCAGGTGTCGAAAAACGTTGACCTCTCAGTTTGTTTTACGTACGGGAATAAAAAGAAGTCACTCGGTGCCAAGTCAGGACTATACGGCGGATGACCCATCAAATCGATGTTTTGGGTGCTCAAAAATGCAGTTGTCGCAGCCGATGTGTGAGAGCTCGCACTGTCGTGGTGAAGACTGATCCGTCTTCGGCGGTTGGTTTTCCTGATTTCTTGGAAGACAACTGGCAAACAAATGGTTGTGTACCACTCAGAATTGACTGTTCTGCGTTGTTCTAGTGGTACGGTTGCGATATGTCCAGTTTTTCCGAAAAAACAGGCGACCATTTGCTTGGAAGTGCTTCGTGCGAATTAAGTCACAATTCACGGAATTTAACTTTTTAAAAACTTTATTTGTGAATTTCACTTATATTAATTTTATTTACAAATTCTAATTGTTATTAATCTTTGTTACAAGTTTTACTTAGTTCTCGGCTATGCCGGCTGGTGTCCAAATCAGAATCCCCCCTTCGTCTGGTCATCATGTAGCATTTATAGTCTTTGCTTCGGACGTCTTATCATCTTAGCTCATATGATGATTGTTGGGTCTTTAGGTCGTGTGAATCTTTGTCTTGTTGTGTTGACTTATGATGCTTGTTGGGTACTCGGGTCGTGTGCATCTTTGTCTTGTTGTGTTGACTTATGATGCTTGTTGGGTACTCGGGTCGTGTGTATCTTTGTTGGCTTATGATGATTGTTGGGTTTTGCTTGACATGAATATTAGCTTAAAGTAATTGCAATGGTTTTTTATCTTAGTTTGATAACAATGGTTATTTTCGTCTTATTATGTTGACTTATGATGATTGCTGGTTTTGCTGGCCATGATTATTTAATATGTTTATTATAATAATAGATTAAAGTGATTACAATGGTTTTAACCCTAAATTACCATTAACTCCCTTAACTCCCCCCTCTGTTAAGATAAAGCGTCCTCGCTTTTGAGTTTTTCCAGAGCATTGGTGTATTGTACTATGTATTTGTGTTTTTTCTTAATATTAATAATTTTTACAATGGTTTTTATTACACATATGCTCATGCTAATTATTACAATTATTATAAGTGTTACAAAAAGTGTAAGTATAGGATGTTCTTCGATTGGTATGAGTATCGTGGATAATTCTTGTAAGTTTGTAAATTTAGTTTCTTTGTTGGAGGTCATATACTCTAGTATTGTTACATCATTATTATGGTTTTGTACAATTAATTTTTTTATCAACCTTTTTCTGTTCGTATATGTTTTATTATTTATTGTTACAGTATTTTCAAAATGAATGAGTTTCGGACCTGTCATTGTTACATTATTCACTATTTGTTCTTGATTAAAAAATATGTACCCATCTTCTAACTCTTTTATATCTTTATTGTTTTCCTTTATAGACTTACAATGTACTGGTTCGTTTTTTAGTAGGGGTATGGTGCAACTATCTTTGCTGTAATCTATTTTACAAATGTAGTCCCCAATATAATTTTTACAATCATTAACATTTACATAATTTTGATTACATAGACTTATTTTTTCTTTTAATTTTAGTTTGCCAATTCTACTGGATAGGGAATATAGTTTGTACAAATGACATTGTTTGATTATTACTGGATATTTGTATGTAATTACAATAGAATCTTTATAATAACAGATAAATTGTTTAGAGTACTCTAGAACATGTATGATAGGGATACCAGTATTTTCATGTTTGATTATTTCTTCTACGTCATACGTATCAATAGCTTTGGAGTAAAAGTTCCCATTTTTTGCTAAATTTATGGTGGTTGTAATTGTTTCGAGTTCGTAATAAACTTCTTGTAGGATGGTTTCTGAGCTGTGCTCTTTATTATCTACTTTCTCTAGTAGTTTCTCGAATCTCGAGTTAATCGCTTTTTGTTCGTTGTTGTTTTTTACTAGTGTATTCAAGCGGGTTTCAATTTCGACTATGTCGTTGTGGTCTGGTGTACCCGTTATCAGTTTTAATACTGACCCTAAAAGGTTTATTTGTCTCCTTGGCCTGACTTCATGCGGAGTGATTTGCGCCATTAGCGAATCTATACGATGGAGAATTGCTTTCATCTGTAATGATGTTTCTTCATGTCCCGCTGTTTCTTTTGCCATGTGTATGGGTGCGAGTATCTTCGTTAAGTTAAAAATATGAAGGAGGTATTCGGTCTCGTTGTACAGGTGAACTGGTGCGGTTTCGATGGATATGTATTTTTGGCCAGTTAGGTCTTTTATTTCAAGAGTTTTCGCTTGAGGTATTAGTAGGAGAGCAATTATGATGTACATTTTGTGTTCCTAATGTTGTCTTTATGGATTTTCTTGCCTTGAGTTGTGATTATATAATTCCCTTTATCCTCTTTTACTTTTGTCTCAATGAAACGGTCTGTATTCTTGTGCCGTCGCTTTGATCTGTGAAATATTATGTCATTAGGGTTGTATGTTTTCGCTTCTCGATTTTTATTAAAGTGGTTTAATATTTTTTGTTGGTTGAGTTTCAGAACATTTTCGAGTGGTGGTATTTGTTCTCGATTAAAAAATATGTCTTCGGGTTTAAAATTAGTGACGGAGTGTATAGTGGCGTTATATTGTTTCACAGCTTCAAAAATTTCCTCTTCGCAATCTGTGCTGTTTTGTTTTGCAAGAGCTCGTACTATTTCAAGAATGGTCGAGTGTGCTCTTTCGACCTGGCTGTTAGATGTTGAGTGATCAATAGGTGTTTTTACGTGTATTGTTTTGTGTCGGTTGAACATTGATTCTGCCTGATGACTTGTAAAAATTGATTCATTGTCAGTCATTACGTACTGTTGATCGTTGTACTTGAATATTTGCGAAAGTATTTCGTTTATAACCGTCGGTATGTTTAGTTTGTTTGGTATGTGCCTTAGGTGTAGGTACTTTGAGTAACGGTCGATTGTGCTGATGTACATTTGGTCGTTTAAGTGGAAGACATCCATTTGTAGGTATTGTCCGATTTTGGTTGGTATTGGTGTTTCTCCTATGGGGTGCTTATTGGGTTTCCTGTCGTATTTGGCTTTGAGGCATGTTTTGCACTTTGTAGCGTAATTTTTACATGCGTTAGCTATTTTCGGCCAGTAGTATTGTAATAGGATTTCCTTGGTATTATTTCGATATCCTCTGTGTGCCCTATTATGCACTTCTTCTGTTATTTTTATTTGTTCATTTCTGTCTTCTATATCTTTTAATAGTGTTTGAGTTATAATTAGTTTATAATGTTTGAATGTTTCTTTAATTGTTCTTTCATGTTTATGTAATAGTTCTTCTGGTATTTTTATTGCATTAATGACGTTGGGGTTAAGTATTTTCTTTAGTTTTTTCTTTAAATCTTCTTCATTTATGATGCATACGTCATGCCTGAAGTTATTAAAAACATTTTTTGTTTTTATAGGTTGGTTTTTGTTTGATTCGTTAATCGTTATTTGATTTTTATAATTATTGAGGGGTTGGCTTACTCGTGAGATTTGTGTTCGTGGAGAGCTTATTGCGGAATGTTCAGAGCAAGTGGAGGTGTTTACCTGTTGTCTTGACAATGCATCTGCGACTACATTATCTTTACCGGGTTTATACCTGATTTCTGCTCCGTATTCCTCTATGAAGTTTTTCCATCGTTTTAGTTTGGTATTAGGATTTCTTTCTGATACGGCGAATGTTAATGATTGATGATCCGTATATATGATCAGGTTTGTTATACCATACAGCAGATTCCTTAGTTTTTGTAGCGTCCAAACTATCGCTAACAGTTCTTTCTCATTAGTGGAGTAGTTTTCTTCTGTTTTGCTAAGTGTTCGTGATACGAAGGTTATTGGATTATTTCCTTGACTTAAGACCGCACCTATGGCGAAGTTACTCGCATCGGTCGTAAGTTCGAAGGGTTTGCTGAAATCTGGTTGGAATAGCTCTATCCTTGCTCGTAGTTCCTCTTTGATCATTTCAAATGCTTTTCTGGCTCGTTCGTCGAATTGGATTTCAACCTTTTTACTTTTATTCTTAGACACTTGTTCTTCTGTTTGTAAGAATATGGACATTGGTTTTGTGATGTTCGCATAATTTTGTATGAATCGTCGGTAGTATCCAGCTAGTCCTAAAAATGACCTTAATTCTTTCAGGTTAGTCGGTTCTGGGTAATTTTTTATTGTTTCAATCTTCTCCGGATCGACGGTAATTGTGTTGTGTTTTATTATATGTCCCAGGTATTTTATTGATTCCTTAAAGAAGTGCGATTTTTCGTTTGAAATTTTCATGTTGGCTCTTCTTAATGTATCTGTAATTATTTTTACGTGTTCTGAGTGTTCCTCTTTGCTATGAGAGTATATTAACACGTCGTCGATATAGACGTAGGCGAATTTCCCGATGTATGGTCGAAGTATATCGTCAACTGCTCTTTGGAATATACTGGGCGCGTTCCTGAGTCCAAACGGCATTCGTGCGAATTCATATTTCGCTCCATTAATAGAGAAGGCAGTTTTCTGTTGATCCTCTTTTTTTATTTTTATTTGGTGGAAACCTGATTCTAAGTCCAATGTTGAAAATATATTGGCTTTCCCTAGATTTTGTATTGTTAAATTTACGTCAGGGATAGGGTATCGATCCGTAATTGTTTCTGCATTGAGTTTCTGGTAGTCTATTACCATACGTCTCTTAGGGGTTCCATCTTCGTTGTATCCTTTCTTCGGTACAACCCATACAGGTGAGTTGTATGGGCTAAAACTCTTTTGGATTATTCCTTCCTTCAGTAGTCGAGCGATTTCCTCATTTACAAACTTGTTGTCGGACATGGGGTAAGGGTATTGTCGCGAGTAAATAGGATCTTCATGTTTAGTACGTATTGAGGCTTCTACTTGGGTAATGAAGGGGAGGGTGGGAATGAATTTATTGTTTTGTTCCATAATTGCATCTACCTCCTTAGAATAGTATTCGTCATCAAGAGAATAATTTATTTGCATTTTGGGGGTTTTGTAAGTAATTGAATAAGTTTCTAAGTCTATCTTGGCATTTAATTGAACTAAGCCTGCTTCTCCTAGTATCATTGTAAAATTTCTTAAAGTAGGTATGACATAAAATATTAGATTCGTATTAAACATATTGACTTGTTTTTTTGCATGAGTTAATGTCGTACCATGCATTGTATTAACTTCAATGGGTTCTATTGGTATGGGTGCTCCATAGGGGTAGTTTGAGGAAACGTAATTATTGGTGGCTCCAGTATCTATAAGAATAGTCACTCGGAGCTCGGGTCTTCCTTTATCCTTGGTTCTTAGGGTCAAACACGGAAGACCATTTATTCGGCTAAAAAAGTCGTCTTAGCTTCATGGTCATTGTCTTCGCTACCTATCTGTGGGCTGTTAGAAATGTTATCGTTATGATGTATTTTGTTCATTTCTTGGGGCCCATTTCTATGGTATTGTGTTGAAGTTGTTCTGAAGGGGTTATTCCACTGTCTCTGTTGTTGGTTATTGTGTGATCTCCTGTCTCGGATAGATTCATCCACTTCCATTGGTTCAGGCTTCGGCTTCACGTATGTTTGCACGTTGGGTTTGTAATAACGTTGCTCCTTGTAGCCTTGTGGTGGTTCGACTTTCCTTTCGTATTTTTCGTATCTCTTCTGGTGTCTCTGATCATATGAGTTCCGAGGTCTATAGTGATACCTTTCGCTTAATCCGTATGCTTCTTTGTTGTGTAAGATAGTTCTAGCGATTGCATACGCTTCTTCCAGAGTTTTCGGATTTTGGGAAAAAAGTACTCCTCTTGTGTATTCACAATTTAATCCTTGAGCAAAGGCTCTAACGCCTGATTCCATAGCGTTGGTGTATGAGGCTTCACTTTTATTCGTACCTTGCATCTCGATTTTAGTTAGTACTAGATTTAAGGCTTTATTGATGTTATTGAAATACTCCGTAACTTCTAATTTTTCCTGTTTAATTTTCAATAAGTTTTCTTGTAACACATAAAGTGGCCTTTGGTCGGCGTAAGTATAATCTAACCTATTGATTATAGCGTAGAAATTAAGTATGGTATTGTGGTTCACCAATATGTCCGCTGCGTCGCCTTGTATTTTTGTTCTGAGGATTTGTAGGCATTTAAAATATTCATTTGTCTGTTGGAATCTTTTTATTTCCTCCATTAGGTTCCAGATCAGACTCCGCCATGCTCTATACTCCTCTGGTTTGCCGTTGAAAACAGGTATGTTTTTAAATATACTGGTGTCGATTTGGCTAGGATCTTCTAGCTTCCAAGTTACGGGGGTTAGCTTTTCTATCGTAACTATTTCCTTGTTTAATCCTTGCTGTTGTATCCGTATGACGGCTTCCCTGGTTTCCTTATTCTCGGTTATTAATGCCGATAGGGTACTTGTTAGGTGAGCGATCTGCGCTTGTAGTTCTGCTGCTGAGGCCATTTCTTCACTTTCACTTTCTGATTCGGTTGGGGCGGATGGTCTCTCGAATGGTCTCGACGACTTATTCCGTATTTTAGGAATTTTCATAAAGGAGATGTGGGTCTAATCCCGGGGTTTTATCGTGAGTGTGTTTTTTTCTCACTTTCCTTTTTTATCTGCTATGCAGTCAAAACTTGTTGTGTCCGTACTTATGCGGATGTTGTCCTTTATTGCTAGGGTATCACTGACACTTTAAGAAAATTTAATTTTTACTCACGGTTTTTCCTCGGTGGGTCCTATGCAACTCTTAGTGTGGTTTCCAGTGTGTTTTTCGCCTAGTAATGTCCGGATGAGTTCCTGGTCAGGTCTGGATATGGTCCTTGTCAGGTACAGCTATGGTCCTAGTTAGGTCCAGATATGGTCCTCGTCTCGTCCGGGTATGGTCCACAGGTTGTGATGGAGTTATAATCCAAAACACTCCTGGCAGGATCGCCAATTAAGTCACAATTCACGGAATTTAACTTTTTAAAAACTTTATTTGTGAATTTCACTTATATTAATTTTATTTACAAATTCTAATTGTTATTAATCTTTGTTACAAGTTTTACTTAGTTCTCGGCTATGCCGGCTGGTGTCCAAATCAGAATCCCCCCTTCGTCTGGTCATCATGTAGCATTTATAGTCTTTGCTTCGGACGTCTTATCATCTTAGCTCATATGATGATTGTTGGGTCTTTAGGTCGTGTGAATCTTTGTCTTGTTGTGTTGACTTATGATGCTTGTTGGGTACTCGGGTCGTGTGCATCTTTGTCTTGTTGTGTTGACTTATGATGCTTGTTGGGTACTCGGGTCGTGTGTATCTTTGTTGGCTTATGATGATTGTTGGGTTTTGCTTGACATGAATATTAGCTTAAAGTAATTGCAATGGTTTTTTATCTTAGTTTGATAACAATGGTTATTTTCGTCTTATTATGTTGTTGTATTCCAGAATACTACCCTTATTCGCTTTAACACTAACTCATGTCCTTTCAAATACAACCCTTAAAACTACATCCTCACATATCTTACATTCTCAGTTAATACAGCACATTTCATAAATAAACAGACACTATGTTCTATATCCAGTCACTTACAGCACATTTCATAAATATGCCCCTTTTCACAACAAGCACATTTTTCATTTCAAAACATGGCCACTTTGATTTTCGTTCAAAGTTTATTCAAAATTCTAAGTCACCGAGACTTCTAGATTGTTTTGTTCAGTTTATACGCCACAGTCAGTTAGAACAAAATGTTCTATATAAACAAGTAAATTTGTATGAAAAAAGTAGAAAGAAGAGAACTCAGCTTGAGATAGCTGAGTTCGATAAAATAAAATAAAAATAAAATAATTATTTAAATAAAAAGAAAACTTTAATTCTTTTAATTATTATAATAACCTCCACGCTCTTCCCTCGAAAGAGGAAGCACGGCGACTGGAGACGTAACACTGGTGGCAGCGGTGGGATCCACGAAGACTGGTGGACTCCCGACTAGTGGACTCCTCGAAGGAAGACCAATCCTCGAAGGAAGACCGATCCACGAAGACTGGTGGACTCCCGACTAGTGGACTCCTCGAAGGAAGCCCGATCCACGAAGACTGGTGGACTCCCCGAAGGACGACTCTATCCTCGAAGGAAGACCGATCCACGAAGACTGGTGGACTCCCCGAAGGACGACTCTATCCTCGAAGGAAGACCAATCCTCGAAGGAAGACCGATCCACGAAGACTGGTGGACTCCCCGAAGGACGACTCTATCCTCGAAGGAAGACTAATTCTCGAAGGAAGACCAATCCCCGAAGGACGACTTAATCCCCGAAGGAAGACCAATCCCCGAAGGACGACTTAATCCTCGAAGGAAGACCAATCCCCGAAGGACGACTTACTCCTCGAAGGAAGACTTAATCCTCGAAGGAAGACCAATCCCCGAAGGACCACTTAATCCTCGAAGGAGGACTCGATCCCAGAGGAAGATTAATGCAAGATAAAACCCTAAAGAGGGAAGGAAGGTCCTCATTTTCGACTTGGATGGCGGAACATTCGATGTATCGAGTGCAAATAACTTCGAAATTTCCTGTGCCGATGAGTTCCAGAGGAAATCTAATTTAACCTCAGTGGCAGCAGATGAAAAAAAAAAAAAAAAAACACAAGAAGACAATACCTCAGAAAAAAAAGGAGAACAAAACATCAATCAACATATATTAGTAGTAAGAATCGTTAGCGAAATATCAATTTTTCTGTTCATTTTTCCGTAGGAATATTTTTACCTTGGAACTTTTAACTTTTCCTTTTTTCTAACAATTCTGTCCGATAGAAATTATTTCGAAATTATTATTTATTATTCTCTTTCTAGTATTTCGACGACATTTCCGTTTTGTCTTTTTCGCCGAATTTTCTTTCTCTACAGCTTTGAGACCAAATTAACTTTCTTTTTCATATATATTGAATAACTAAAAGAAAGGCCATTTTTATATACCGTATTTTTAAGAAGTGATTTTGCCATACATTGATTTCAGAGTTTTCAAGATAACGAGTCCGTATTACACGAGACAGGCGGCTAGGCAGGGGGAAGAACAAATCCACTCTCTACAAATACACCATAACCCCCCTGAAATGGCTCTTTCTGTCGGAATTTCTGATGTTTTCAGAATCGTCCCTACCTTTGACGGAAAACCCTGCGACCTAGATAAATTTATTTCCGGGGGAGACGTTTTATTTAGATCTATAAAAAGGGCAGACCCGGAGATATATGAAACATTTTTGGAGCTAGTCAAAAATAGACTAGAGGGTCCTGCCTATGATCTAATTAGGTATAGCACGATTGCTAAATGGGAGGATTTAAAGGATAAACTTGAATCAGAATATAAAGAGGAGCAATCTCGGTCAACGGCACACAATGAGTTGATATCCCTGAAACAAAACTTCAGAGAAACCGTTCGGGAATACGGAGATAGAGTTGCGAATGCTCTGAGGACGCTGAACTCTGCTACGTGTGAAATAACAGCAGACGCGGTGGTTAGAGAATTCTTGATAGAAGAAAACTCAAAATTGGCAGTGCAAATATTTGAGGATGGTCTCAAGAATGAACAACTGAAAATCCTAGCCAAAGTCCATGGGGGAAGTAGTTTAAAACAGTCTATTGCACATGTAGTATCACATGCTGCTCGAATGGACAATTCTCCCAGGCCATATAACTATAATGACAGATTTAATCGAATAGTCTGCCAAACCTGCGGTAAGCCAGGTCATTCTCAGGACACATGTTATCAGAACATGCAGTCCAACAATTTTCCGAATAGACAACCAATAAAACGAGAATATAACATTATATGCAATTTCTGTGGACGGAATAATCACACAGAGAACGAGTGTAGATACAAGATATCTAGGAATGGACCATCCTTAACAAATTACCAACAAGGTACAACAACGCGTAATCCATTCCGAAATAATCCTGCAAACACCGAAAATCGTTTTAGTGAAAATCCTAGAATCACCAATAGACAAAACGATAGGCAAAATGTTCACTTTTCTCGGGTGCAAGAGTCGGAAAACGAGGCCTGACGCCAACCCAATTTTATGGAAGACAGACAAAACTTTTCTATTTATAACATTAGATCTTTGGCAATAGATAACGACAATTTTAATGAAGCTCCTAACCAAATAACTAAAGCGATACAGATAAACGAAGAGAAAACAAGCACTAATATAAATATTCCGATTCATACTCCAATTTTGGAAAATAATTCAGCAACACAGACTGAAAATTCGAAATTTTCAGCAGTAGTAAAGACTGAAATCCCTAATATTTCGGATATCCCTATTGACAACACATACACTTCAGCAACCAAGACTGAAAACTCAGCAATATTAGAGACTGAAAATTCAGAACTTGCAGAAAATACACTAACAAAAATCTCTCACATTTCGGCTATCCCTATAGACAACCCCGACACTTCAGCAACAAAGACTGAAAATTCAGCAGTGGTAAAGACTGAAGATCCAAAAGGTGCAATAAAAATCGAAACCCAGGTCAGTTCAGTAGTTAACACTGAAGAACACCATGTTTCAGCAGCAAAGACTGAAGGATTGAAGGTTTCTACAGCAGATATAACTGATGAAATAGTTCAAACAGCAAATAAGACTGGGAACCAAGATGTTCTAACAGCAAATAAGTCTGAAGAACTATACGAATCAATAAATGAGACTGAGAAACTAAACGATCCATCAGCAATGAGTAAGACTGAAAAGGTAAACGTTCCGACAGAAGTTAAAGCTATAGAAAATGATGACATTGAGCCGAAAACACTAAACATTTTAAATAACGATACTGAACAGCAACACGAAGTAATGAAAATTGAAAATAATAATTCAATTAAAGAAGTTAAAGCTATAGAAAATGATGACAATGAGCCGAAAACACTAAACATTTTAAATAACGATACTAAACACCAACACGAAGTTATGAAAATTGAAAATAATAATTCAATTAAAATAGGTATTGAAAAGAAAAACCTCATAAATACCTTACAAATTAAATTTTACAACAATAAACATGTATTCGAACACAAAATAAGAAAAAATAAAAAGGTACACAGTCATTTAGGACAACTGAGATCATTTCTTAAGAAAATGTTTGGTATTATGCAATTCTATGCAGTCATCATAAGAATAGGCCCAAACAAGTTTTGGAAAATTTTCCATAAATTTAAGGAAAAGATAGACACTTAACAAATGGCCTTTGTTTTTATTCAATATATAAAACAATTGTAAGAAATGACGGAAACGAAAAAAAAAAAAAAAAAAAGAAAAAGAAAAGGAAAAAAAAGGGGAAGAAAGAAAGAAAATTTTAGAAAAAAATTTTATTATATACTGGGATATAATACATTTTAAAATATATATCGAACGAAAAAGAGAATTTTGAGAAATAATATTAATTATATATATAGTAAAAAAAAAAAAAAAAAAGTTGTTGGATAATAAAAGAAAAGGTTCCAAGTGGAAATATTAAGTTAGTTAGAAATATTTAAAGTTAGTTAAAAGATAATATAAGTAGACTATAAGTAAACTTTTAGATTATTGTAACCTATTTTTCTAGTATTAAGAACTTTTGGATTTTTGTAACTTTTGATATAAGATTAACTTTGAACGCTATTGTAATTGAACGAAAATCCAAGTCGGTAATTAACCCTAATCTAAGCAATAGTTAACAGAAAATTATTCTCTTCAAGGATAATTTTCTTTCTCGAAGAAGGGTGGGATGTTGTATTCCAGAATACTACCCTTATTCGCTTTAACACTAACTCATGTCCTTTCAAATACAACCCTTAAAACTACATCCTCACATATCTTACATTCTCAGTTAATACAGCACATTTCATAAATAAACAGACACTATGTTCTATATCCAGTCACTTACAGCACATTTCATAAATATGCCCCTTTTCACAACAAGCACATTTTTCATTTCAAAACATGGCCACTTTGATTTTCGTTCAAAGTTTATTCAAAATTCTAAGTCACCGAGACTTCTAGATTGTTTTGTTCAGTTTATACGCCACAGTCAGTTAGAACAAAATGTTCTATATAAACAAGTAAATTTGTATGAAAAAAGTAGAAAGAAGAGAACTC
Source organism: Microdon myrmicae (assembly GCA_963931805.1). NCBI lineage: Eukaryota > Metazoa > Arthropoda > Insecta > Diptera > Syrphidae > Microdon > Microdon myrmicae. The sequence continues at coordinate 165,818,503 of OZ007499.1, forward strand.
AGCTTGAGATAGCTGAGTTCGATAAAATAAAATAAAAATAAAATAATTATTTAAATAAAAAGAAAACTTTAATTCTTTTAATTATTATAATAACCTCCACGCTCTTCCCTCGAAAGAGGAAGCACGGCGACTGGAGACGTAACAATGTTGACTTATGATGATTGCTGGTTTTGCTGGCCATGATTATTTAATATGTTTATTATAATAATAGATTAAAGTGATTACAATGGTTTTAACCCTAAATTACCATTAACTCCCTTAACTTGCGCGAACAACTTTTGTTGGATTTGGCTCATCTTGAAACACCCAGACAGTCGACTGCTGTTTACTTTCGGGCTCATACGCGTAAATCCACGATTCATCACCTGTCACGATGTCATAGACGTGTTTCGAAGCACCGCGACCGTATTTTTTGAGCATTTCTTTCGACCAATTGACACGAGCCTTTTTTGGGCGATTGACAAATTGTGTGGGATCCAACGCGAACAAATTTTTTTGACAGTCAAATGTTTATGCAATATTGAATGTATGCTGGTCCCACTAACGCCTAAGGTTGTCTCAATCTCACGATAGGTCACATGACGATCTTCCAATATCAGTTCGCGCACAGTATCAATGGTTTTCGGAACAACAACTGATTTTGGACGACCTTCACGAAATTCATCTTGGAGTGAACTACGACCACGATTGAATTCACCATACCATCGATAAACACTGGTCCTTGATGGAGCTTCATCGCCAAACTTTGAATTAAGTTCATCCATGCACTGTTGCTGAGTTAATCCACGCCGAAAGTTGTAAAAAATAATCACACGAAAATGTTGACGATTTAATTCCATTTTAGGGCCGAGATGAATCTTTTAAGTTACTGTAAACAACACAAATAGCGCTCGTATGTCAAAACGTTCTGAGTGCGTATAACCTCAAAAATGTCCAACTTTACGACAGAGCTGTCAATTGCCGGATTGCAATACTAGGGTTGCCAAATCCCGAAACATAAGAGGCAACCCTCGTATAGGATGAATATGGAGTTCCGCTTATTTTTCATGTAGGCAGATGTTCCGTAAACGGGCGATTGTGCTACGATCGAGAAGTCACGCGCACCGAAGAAGAGCTTTTGCGGTTCAATAGAGCTATTTCCCATAGAGACCGGGATGACATTATTAAACAGCACCAATAGTTTTGGTGGTTGAATGGCTGTTTTGTCCTGTGTTGTGCCCTATTGTGCCGTGGTGTGAGTGAACTGTAATGCAGGTTCGTTCGTTGTGTCGTGTTATGCGGACTTAGCGAATTTATATCCAGATGAAATGAAACGCAGTATTATTGTAGATTAATTCATTCAACTAGTTTAATTGTATATTATAACATTCACACGAAAACGTTGGCGAGGGAGCTGCAGCCGACGCTGAATTCGGTAGTTTTCGTTTGAATGACGGTGTTCGATTGCCTGACGCAAATGTCAAGTTCCGTGAGGTTGCTGGCGGTGGTGACCTTCTTGAACGTTATTCCGCCAACGTGGTGGTTGGTTGTTTATCCAATTGGTCGCGTTGAAAGTCCAATTGCGACTTCGTACTCCTTCACTTTTGCTGGTTGAAATGGTGTGCGGAAATATTACAAAATACAACCAATTCAAAAATCAGCTCAGAACGCATATGCAATTCCCAAAAATCAATTATCCGTATGTTTTTTTTTTACGTTTCGGGAGCGAACGGCGCACGGATTGCTTGAGTAATCTAGTGTAGAGGGTGGAGAATTATTTAAATATGTTATTATATTACGCACCATCATCAGAACTAGTTGCATCGTGCAACAATGGCAAATAAAGACCTCTGTACCAAAGTCGGTAAACTAATTCCAACATCAACCACCTTACAAGGATTTAGCTTTTCTAGGATTAGGGTAGAGTAAGATTTAAGTTATACTAAATTATGTTCTTAACCAATTACAAGAAGAGAAGTGTATATATATGATGTAAGTTAATTTTAAATTTAAAAAAAAAAAACTGAATTGACAAGGTTTTTTTAGTTTTTTTTTTTCGTTATTAAAATAAATATAATTAAAAAACAAACAAAGCTGTGTCGTCGAAAGGCAAATTGTACAAGAGACATGTAAAGTTTAGATAGAGCGTCTACGTAGGACTAGTAGGTTATAACATAAGATAATTAAGCTAGAATTTAAGAATTTTTAGTCTAACCTATAATTTAGAAAAGAAAATAAAAAAACGGAAATAAAAAAAATGTTGAAAAAATGATAATGAAAAAAAATGCGTTTTCCAGAAGAAATAAAAAATTTATAAAGTTAAGAAATAGTTTCGAGGAACAAAAATTTCATACAGAGGCATAGGAATTTTTGACATCCTATTTTCCAATGTAATAATAAACCACCGATATCTACAGACGCATTGTTTTTTTTATACGACGTCAAAAGTCAATTTGTCATGACCCTCTGTTTAGTTTAAAGTGTCCGCTTGGGATCAGAGTTTAAGAATATTTTGTCCACCAAAAAGTGAACATTCGAAGTAAAGAAAAAAATAACAATATTTACAATGTAAATAGAAGAAAACCACAAGTGAAATTTTCTCTTTTATGAAAGTCGCTGAACTCGCAAATGAAAATGTTGCAAGTATCACAACGACTTTTTTCAAACTTGCAGGAATCGCCGAACATGTACCATACACTCGATTGCTCGAAATCTTACAGCATTATTTTCGTTAACATGTGTTACAAAGTCTGCCAAAACCAAAAATACTTATTTCTTTGGGCTGGAGATTACCCAAATCCTCTTATAAACCTCTTCTTTTTTTTTTTTTAATAAAGCAAATTCTTTTCGAATATTTGTTGTAGGGGTCGAGATATTATGGCCGCTGCTTCCTATTACAAAAAAAAAACTTGATGCCTCCTGCGAGCAAGCGAACTCTGATATAGTTTAAGACATACATATCCTAATAACAAGTATTACATCTTACCTACAAACCTTCCCTTATCCATCACTTCTGACTTCCTCAATGGTCATGGTCTTATGATCTTTAAGAGTAACAACAAATCTCGTTTGTGCGAAAACTTTTTTATAAAATGTGATCCGGCCACAGTGTCTGAGTTTCTAAACAGGTTGCGGCATTCGTGCGATTGCTAGCATACACATTAAGCTGAGGAGGCTCAATTAATTATTGCCAAAACAGTCCACTCGCTTAATTTTCAAATACCTTTTGAAGTCGGTTTTTCACTGAAAAATATAACATTCAAAGACAATAAAGTCATACAATATCCTATTTTCCTAACGGGTTTTCCCTGACTCGAACGTTCACGACTTTGATGGGCTCGGGTCCTTGCAGATTCGGTGCGGCCGGAGTAGTGGCAATTACAAGTCTTTCTATATTTTTTTGGAACCACCTCACCAAAATTGCAAGTGGTTTCAAATGGATTATAAAGATCACATATTTCGACATATTTGCCCAATCCACTAGTAAGGGCCAAGTGTAGTAGCCCATTACTAATTTCGCAAATGTTAGACGATAATTTTGCATAATTTTATATGTATACTTTGGTTATCACATGAAATCGAGTATGAATTGTTTATATATAGAAACCGCCCTTGTCGTGAGAGGCGATTGGAGATCGAGTGGTAGGTAGGGTCCCGACGCCCTGACGCCCGCTGAAATACTGCCCATCAAGCTATAGGCTCCGTGAAATACTCCGGACAAATCCATGGACATCTCTCGGAGCTGGGCTGATGGACCGGTTGGAGAAAAGATCGGTTTTGGGAAAAATTGTCGACTATGTTTCGAATGTACGGCTGATGGCCCGGACCGACACTGAGATAAGTCACAATGGTACATCCTGAGATAAAGCATTCCGGAGGTAAACTAGCTCCCCACTCGGATCTCTGGAGCGCACTATGTCATGGGGAACATCATGCGATGATTTTGATAAATAACCGAAATTTAAGAAACTCGTCGTCGCGTTGTCGGGTTCGTTCTTGAAACTCTGTAGACGTTCGACTCATAACGGCATTTTGTAACATCAGGGACATCGGTTCCACCAATACGAATGTAAACACCGTCCACCAATATTTGCAAACAGCGAAACCTAATACCCATGTCCTAACTGAGACCCAGGTCGATTCGTCAACTGATTCGACATATCTTCGTGGCTCAAAATACGACTTATATTCGATATTCCGTTTTAAGAGTGGAGCCTGCGTGTTCACGCGTTCCGATCTGGCTTGCCAAAGGATGGAGGCGTTAGAACCGAATAACTTAGACATCATGTGGTGGAAGGTCGTGCTGAGGAATTCTGTTCATTTCTTTGTTGTCTTTACCACTCCCCGAACGACGATCGACCAGTGAGAATTTTGGAATATCTTTCACGACGGTACGGATACAGATCAACCATCTGGCTTCTAAAATTGTTGTCGTGGTAATTTTAAGTACACACCTCCGGCTGGTTAGTACATTCTAACAGAACCGACGAGGCTGCAAGGCTAGTGGGGATGTTCGCTGATAGCCGCAATTTGATTCAATATGTGGAGAAACCTACGCGAGTCCCGGATACCCGAGGTGATTATGCGAATACCCGTGGAATTATACATTTATACCGTGGAAGTTGCTGGGCCATTGGGAAGCTCAAATCCCTTTTTGGAATTGGCAGTGCAGCCACTTACATTTCAAACGAATAAGCGATCTAAGAAGCTTCGCCTTGTATGGAGGTATGGAGCGCAAGTTGTTTATTTGTAATTGGGTAAGGAAAATGGAAAAGTCAGCTGATTGTGGGAATAGATTTGGGTAAACAAAATTTTAAAGGATCATAAAATTGCCGACGCGCATTTTATGATTCTCAACAATTTTGTTTGAAAACGGGTCATCTGGTCCGCACATTTGGATCCAGGGGATTTTGTGTGTTGAACACATGGATCGTTTATTACGTACTGGATTTTTTAAGTTGAACTCAATGTGAGCATTGAATTGATGTTTGATATTGAATTGATTTGAGGATAGTTTATGTATGGGGGCAATGCCAGGGCTTGCAGAAGGCTTCATCCTTAAAGTGGGTGGTTTTTCGTGTACCGTGATTTATAGGGGAGGCTGGCTCCAAACAAGTAAGTATTAAGGGGTGGAGGCTTATGCGCGTAACACTTATGTGTTCGCGAATTTATTTTCCGCGTATACAAACCTCGATGCCGGTCTTTAGGAGCCACCTGTGATCGCGCCAGTACGGTCTTCGATATAGGATGTGAGGTTTCACCCGCGTACTATTCTATGTGGACTAGACTGTAAGAAGGCAACTGGCCCAGACGAAATACCTGCAATAGTCCTTAAAAACTTGTCAACTTCAATGCAACGAAGACACAGTATACAACATTCACAAAGAACAGTGGATCATCGGTTCCACAACTGATGATGAATGGCCAGGCTCTCGAATCTAGAAAGAACATAAAATTGCTCGACGTTATAGTCTGAGGGAATGTATTGTGACATAAACATGTTTCGAACATCGCCAGGTCAGCCTATGGAAAACTGAATTACCTATTCTGAGTCAAGAAATATTTTACCACGGCCCAACTTCTTCTTCCGTATAAATCTCAAATTGGACCCGCGCTCTGCTCCTAAGCATATTCTCGACCTACTTGAGAGCATACAGAGATGAGCGATCCCCCTGATCTGGGACACGGCGCCGACTTCGGGACTACAGTCGGTATCACATCGAAGGCGCGTAGCTGACCTCTGTCTGTTATACAGATATTATCACGGGTACTATTCTTCGGAGATTCGTGGTATTGTTCCGCGCAATTCCGTTTATATGCGCTCCACGAGGCTATCCGACAGATGTCACGACTATGGGGTTCATCTCTCGACGCAGCGAACATCCCTGCATCATAACTCGTTCCGTTACAGAGCGGGAAAGCGCGAGTGTTTCCGGAGTGTTACAACCTGCAACTGTTTAAAAAAGACTGTAACAGTTATATGGTGGCATTTCGGAGTGCAGACTCGGCGCTACAGGTTAGCATAGTTATCTATGCAAATTTCGATGGTCTTATTCTTACGCGCGTTCCCATGAAATCAATAGACACCCATCCCAATCACGTGAATGTTTTTGTCTTTTGTTAACTCATTGTCTTCGTTTTACACCTTCTAATGCACAAATAAATCGAATAATCCTTGATAACGTCTGGCCGCAAACCAATCAGCAAAAACTATTCCACACATCAGTAACGATATCCGAGAATGAATTAAATAACTTTTTGGGACCCCTGTAACTACTCCGCCTTAATGGAATCCATAACGAGAACCCGATCATCATTAAGTATTTAAATCAAATACTGAAAATAATTACACCTTTCCCACTTACGCACTTATTACATTTCTCATAATGTCATGCTCAGCCACTACCATCATTTGATTCAATTATTGATTGGGGGAGGTACGGCAAAGTACACAAATAACTAAAGAAATACTTAAACGCAACTACCTAAGAACAAACACTCAAAGTTACAAATTCGTGACAACACTATCTGACTAATTACAATTACAATTACAGCAATCAATGTCAGCAAGGAAAACAGTGTATAGTTAATATGTTGTTTGTACGAAGTACAAATGCATCTATCGACTTTAGTTAGTAGGTTTTCTATGTTGTGTGTGGGTGATTTACCTGTTTATTGCATTTCGAGAAGAAGATGATCATTGAAATTTCATGTATTATTTATTTAATTTGTGTATCAATTTCTGGAATTTTTAACAAATAAATTTCATTAGGTGGTTTCGTTATTTTCGAATCGTATTGCAATTGTGCAGAGGATTTATAATGCAGTTGTATAAAATTGTGGCAAGATGGAAATCTGTAGTTCATTTTCGGTCATAACGACGCTATGTACCTATTAATTGCTTTATTTCTTTTGGTTTAGAATGAATTTATTTTAAACAACTCAAGAGGAAATTTATAATGAATACAATATGACATCCTGTGAGAGTAAGAAATGCAGGGGTTAATCCAAATATTAGAGCGAATCCAAAATATTAGAGTTGATTGCAGATCCGCTGAATTGCGAGGAATTTTGCTGAGCTGAGCGTCTGGAATTTTCTTGAAGACTGATATGGCACGTAGAGTTGTAGCAGTGAGTCTAAGAATGTTGCGTCATAATGGTACACTTATCGAAAAGAAAATCCAATAGCATATCAGGTGCAGTGGTAGCTATGTGCAACACTGGAACGTAATTCCGCATCAATGCCAGATATCGCTTGAGTGTGGAATCGTCTCCATTCGTGAGCGGGTAGTCATAACCAGTCAGGTCCAGACCTCCACAACTGGTGTGAGATGAGCTGGACAGGTGCTAGACCACGAGAAACACAATCTGCTGGGTTGTGTTTTTTTGAGATAAGTTTCCAGGTTGCTTGTGATTGTTTTTCCTGTAGGATTGAACTTGATTCTTGACAAACTCCTTCCAACGGCTAGGTTCATTTTTAATGCAGACCAATGTTACAGAAGTATCTGTCCAGAGGTAAATTGGAACATCTTCTAAATTGAGCGTCTTTTGCATAATTCCAACTTTGGAATTGTGAGCTGTTGAAGAGGCGAAACCCTGGTTTTGGAGCAGACGAGAGTAATAGTTCTTTGTGAGCTGGTATTTGCGAGGTACACTGCAGCAGCCATTGCAGATTGGGAAGCGTCCGAAAAGACGTAGAGTTCGCTGCTTGGTGCTTCAGATGTTAGATTGATCCATCTTGGAATCTGGAGCTGTGAAAGTTTGGTTAACTTGTGGGGGGTTCCTCTATTCTATATGAGAAACAACCCACAATTCCAACCAACATTTCCACCTAATTTCGAACGCTTTCAGCGCGTCATACTTACCAATTTCCTTTATATGTATTCCCCTGTAAAACATTTCAAATGGACGTATAGCTAAACTCATCATCCTTTGCAGATAATGCATAATTGAGTTTAGCTACATAAATGTCATACGGCAACTCCATTATTGCTAACCATGAGTTTCCCATCGGAAATCTCATAATGTCGGTTAGCAACAACAAGTCTAAAAGAACGACGCTGTTGCAACATAGCAAAATAGCTGGGGTAATTTCAGCGTCATAGAGTCTGGTTCTCATGCGAATTATTTCCCAAACATCAGCGGCGTCCTATCGACTTTCCCTCAGATCACCCATTCGCTTGGGATCAACGATCTCTCTTTGCAGGGGAGTAACATCCGCTAGGGTTCTCTCTCATTCGTATTTCTTTCCACGGTTCAATGCGCTTTAACGACACCATAGCCGTACCACTGGGTCAGTAGGTCGTGTCAGTAGCTGCATCTGATACCAACACACACAACCAAAGCTACCCCGAGATCACAGCATATCATGTTTTCTGTTCTCTCATTCTTCGTGTCCGTCAATTACCCTATTAACAAAAGTTACTCATACTTTGACGGGCGTGAGGTTGAGAGAGCAGAGGCGTGGTCTCTTTTGGTTGTCCAAAAGAAATATGAATTTCAACCCTAAATAGAACCAGTCGATAATCATCTATCAAACAGCAAACACGAAAAATCGTTTTTCAGCCCCCATCGCGTGTACAGCTACGTCGAGCGTGCAGCAGAGTCGTTTTGTTTCTTTTGTATCACGGGAGTGCAGACAAGCAAAGTCAAGCGTGCATTAAAGTTTAAAGTTTTGTATAAATTGAGTTTCAACCTCCGGCGAGCAGGAGCGCGTAGTTGTATAAACAATGTAAATATCATCACCGAATTATATTTAAAAGTAATCAGTTAGCGTTAACGTAGTTGTATTAACAATGGATATATCAAAATCGAATTATATTAAAGAGTAATTGGTAATTGTTAGTAAGTGATAAAAACAATTTTAATAAGAAAGCGATCCTGCCTAATCACTACATATTCTAAGGATCCACAGCAGTGCGTGCTATGTATATGATATGAAAATAAGTTAAATTAAAATGAAAAGAACTCACAAATCAAAAAGAACCACCAGTGCATTTTTATTTTCTCTTGCATATACGGTGAACAATTTCCTGAGGATCATCGTTGGGGATTTCAGTGAATCCGTGTCGTACGTCGGCATTAATACTACACCCCCACAAACTCACTGCGGAACGTCCTGCATCAATGATTTAATTCTGGGGTTAGTGGTTCGTCCCAGCTTACTGTGGCTGGCCGTAGGTATTGAATTAAGATCTTGGACTTGCTGATTACTGGAGATATAAGTCCCAGAGAGTCAAACAATTGAGCAGTTTCGGACGTGATTGAGCATTTGGTAATATGTCCGTTTTGAGTTGTTTGCCCAGTGAAGGTAAGAGTTCCTGAGAGGCCCAGAATTTTCGCCGTTGAATCGTTGAACAAATTAGTTGTTATTAAACTGGGCGAGAAAGACGTCTTGTTGCATTCGGGGTGATTACTTTTCCACTTCGCTAATGAAAAGCAATCTGCGAGACACATGTCTTCAACTTGCGAAGAGATTTCATTGAGCTGCTCCAGAGTATCAGCACCTCCGCTGATGTCGTCGACATAGCTTCCTTTCTCGTATACTTCAACTGCCAATGGAAACGATGTCCTTCAACCATGACAAGTTGCTTCAGTGTGCGATCAGCCAAATAAGGAACGGAGCGAGTCCCATATGCCACGGTGATGAATCATCATCATCATCGGCACTACAACCTGGAACCGGTCTTGGCCTTATTTAGCAAGTCCTGAGGCTTGTTAAATTTTCCATAATGATCTGCTTTTTCCGGGCAAGGTCATTAGTCTTGCGCCAGAGGCTCCCCGACGGGGAATCGAACCCCGGTTTCCCGCGTGACAGGCGGGTATACTAACCAGTATACTATTGAGGAGCGGTGATGAATGTAGATCAGTAATTAATGCAGAATGGAAACACAAGACTCTCTCCATTAAAACCAATGGTAGGAATATGTTTTCGCAAATAAATAGAGTATTTAGAAGAAAATATCATAATGACACTCCCTGCTTTCGAGTCCCGAGGACTCCCGAGAATTGTCAAATACTGCTGAACACAGGACTCACCCCGGAACACATCGATTCCAACGAAGAACTAATAGTAGTCAAGGATCCGCAAGAGAAAGCGAACTCAATAGGCGCCTGTTTCGACGCTCTGCACAGAGTGAATGAAACCATTCATTCTAACCTCGATATCGAAAACAGAGCTATCCAAAAACATATTTCGCTGCACAATGAACGGCAAAGTTGGCATTCGGAAAACAAAAGTTTCACCATCTTCAGTGAAAACAATAGAGCGGAGAAATTTGCATACAAATATATTTGTGAACAAGAATGAACTCATGGACGTCCTTAGATCCATTGAAAACAAAAAATCCTCTGGAACAGATGGTATTCCGAATTCTCTTCTTAAACATTTGCCTCCGGAAGCGGTGAAAATTTACACTACCTTGTTCAATAACGCTCTAAATAATGCGTACTTTCCAAGACGTTAGAAAATAGCCGTAGTCACAGCTAATCTTCGTTCGATTACTCTACTTCCAGACATTAGTAAAATGTTCGAGAAAATCATAAATAAAGCATTGATAAACTGGTGTGATGAAAATGACATCATTCCGAACAACCAGTTTGGGTTTAGAGCGGGGCAAGACACAGTTCATGCAGATACAAAACTTGTTTCCGATATACAGTGGAACAAGGCAAAACGACAATGCACAGGCGTATGTTTGGTTGACTTTGAAAAGGCCTTTGATACCGTATGGTTAGAAGGACTTGTATATAAGTCATAATATCTAGGTTTGCCTGAATATCTGTTATACATCATTTACGACATGATAATGGATAAGGAATTTGTGGTCAAATGTGGGGACAAAATCTCCAATGAAACTTTCCATATTAAAAATGGCTTACAGCAGGGAGCCGTGAATTCTCCCATTCTCTTCAATACTTATACTAGTGATCTAGTTGGGTCTCTTAATCATGCTTTGCATATGCCGACGATATTGTGGTGTACAAATCAGAAAAAAAAATCGATGCCTTTAACAGACTTCTTCAAGATGACTTCAATAAAATCAAACGCTTTTGTGACGATTGGAAATTGAAAATTAACAATAAAAAACAGAAACTATCCTTTTCAGACCACTTCTTTCTACAGCTTCAAGAGGTACAAGGGATAATTGGAAAAACTTTTCCATTGTAGGAAGCAATAATATTCCGCTGCAAATGAAAAGTTGTCAGGTAGCTTGGTATTTCGATGCATCAATACCTATACTTTGATAATCACATAGCAGCTGCCTTTTTTTTTTATATCCACATTTCTTTAACAAATTAATTACATATTTTACTTAAGACTAAATGTTAATTTCTATTCTACAAATAACATTCTTACATTAACTTACTGGCTCTTCGCAAGCACTCTAAATTATACATTATTATTTTTCTTATGCCTTTAGGCGTACAATAACTGTTTTTATAACATATCATAATAATTGATATGTTTTCTTTTTTAAATGTATTCTATTTTTCTACATCATGTTTTTTTTTTTTTTTAAATTACATATATAGGGGGTTGACACACAAAAATAAAAAATAAAATAATGAAACCAAACGGACAAACAAACAAGGAATACAAATAAAAATTAAAATTAAATTAAAACCGAAAAGAAAAAAAAAAAAGAAAAATAATTGGGAATTGTGGATAGGGGGAAGGAAAGCGTTGCGGCTGAGAGGCATACTATGTTTGGGGACGTGTAGTCCTTTCTTCATCGCTGATCCACCACCAGTTGGGATGGGATCGATCTTTTATTGATTTATCTCTTTCACCGATCACCATACTAAAACGCAGGCGCTCTGGAAAATTAGAGATATCGTTATCGTGGAGAATTCGTTTATCCCTGGCACCACGAAAAGCGTGGTAAATAATAGGGACTCCGCGTTTGTCTTGAATAAGTCCTCCATTCTGGAGAGTACTCTCCATATACATATCATTGGGATAGAAAGCTCCCGAAATGAGATCATTTTCACTGTACATTGCCCTAGTTGTGTGGCCACGGATACTTTTGATAATGAAGTTATCTATTCTGTTTAGTCCTGATTTGTCACACAGGACTTTATTGGGATAGTATTTCTTATATTGCGACTCTGGGGTTTTGTACCTTCCGAGGCAGGAACGCAAACACTGTCTCTCGAACACCCGAAACTTCTCCATGTAAAATGGGGATATGTTGTGCCATACCGGGCAGCCATACACCAATATTGGCCGAATGAATGCTGAGTATGAAATTATTTTCACCTTGGAGTCCAGCAGACTACTACGGAAGAGTCTTCGTGTCATTGCATATGCGTTTTTAGCTGCTGTAAGAGCAGCTGCTGTATGCTTATCAAAGTAAAGATACTGATCAAGCCAGATTCCAAGGTAATTGACTACAGTTTTTACTTGTAGAAGAAGATTATTACTTCCTGCAATGGAAAATGTTTTCCAATTCCGTTTGTATCCTATGCACTGGACAGTGGCGTTCTGAAAATGATAGTCTCTGTTTTATGGAAATTTATTTTTAATTTCGAGTCGTCGCAAAAACGTTTGATTTTGTTGAAATCATCTTGCAGAAGTCTGTTGATGACATCAATCTTTTCTCCAGATCTATACACCACAATGTCCTCGGCATACAATTGCATGCAATTGCATGGTTGAGAGAACCCACTAGACTACTAGTGTAAATGTTAAATAAAATGGGAGAATTCACTGCTCCCTGTTGTAGACCGTTTTTGATGTGGAAAGTCTTGGTAGAGATTATATCTCCACACTTCACTACAAATTGTTTACCCATTATCATATCGTAGATAATGTATAATAAATATTCGGGCATACCTAGATTTGATAACTTATATACCAGCCCTTCTAGCCATACGGTGACGAAAGCCTTTTCGAAGTCAACAAAACAGGCCCCTGTGCATTGTCGCTTCGCCTTGTTCCATTGTATGTCGGAAACAAGTTTTGTCGCAGCATGAACTGTATCATGTTGCGAACGGAAACCAAACTGATTGTTTGGAATAATACCATTTTCCTCACACCAGTTAGTCAATGCTTTATTTATAATTTTCTCGAATATCTTGCTGATGTTCGGAAGCAAACTAATCGAGCGAAGATTGGCTGGATTGCTCCTGTCCTTGCCCTTTTCGAGGATGGGATGGACTACTGCAGATTTCCATTGGGTTGGATAATATGCATTATTTAGAGCGTTATTGAACAAAATAGTGTAAACCTTCACTACTTCCAGAGGTAAATGCTTTAGAACAATGTTTGGAATACTATCTATTCCAGAAGATCTTTTGTTCTTAATCGATCTAAGAATGTCCGTCAGTTCATCCTTGTGTACAAATATGCTAGAGTTTAGATCTCTAAGCGGGAAATCCGCTCTATTATTTTCACTAAAGATAGTGAAACTTCGACTTAACAGACGCCAATTGATAAGTTCATTGCGTAGCGAAATATGTTTTTGGAGAGCCCTATTTTCCAAGTCAAGGTTAGAATGAGCCGATTCGTTCAATCTATACACTGCTTCGAAACAAGCACCAATTGAGTTCGCCTTTTTTTTGCGGATCCTCGACTATTATGAACTCTTCGTTAGAGTTGATGTGCTCCAGGGTAAGCCCTGCGTTCAGCAGCGTTTGGCAATTCTCGGGAGTCCGCGGAACTCGCAGACATGGGATGTCATTATAATCTTTCCTTCGAAAGACTTTATTTATTTGTGGGAACATATTCGGTCCACTAGCTTTAATGGGTTGAATTCTCTTGTTCCAGTCTCCATTAATTACTGATCTATAGTTGTCACGAATCAGTTTTTGAAGATTTTTAATTAATGACTTAATTGTTTTTATTTCCTGGCTATTTGGATCGCTGAATTGTCTGTAGAGCAGTTTTAACTTAGAGAGCAGAATACTCTTTTGCCTATACAGCTCGTCGATCGTTGCGTTTCTGTACCGGTTTGTATGGCTCTCGGAGTGAGACACTTTTGGGCTAGAACGATTCATTGTATTAGTAACAATGTTGTTCATCGTCGAAAGATAATGATCAATTTCGTCATTATGAAGATTTCTGTCAGTTGGTGGATCTATGCCATTGGAGCGTAATTCTTTTTTTATTATCCGATCAAAGCGCGACCAGTGTGCTTTTCCGAAATTAAAAGAATGTATCTGTTTGTACTGCCCAAGTAGTGAATGTTCGTTTGGGACATGTATTACAGCACCAAGTCCGTAATGATCGCTATCGTACTCGATTGTACGAAGACAAACAATTTCGAGTAGTTAGATCCGTATTTAATAATTGCATTCGCTCGTCGAGCAACAGTAAATCCAAGAAGGAATTTCCTCTTGGATATGACGGCGTACTTGTAGCGTACAATTCTAGTCTATGTTCGATAGCGTTTGTTTGCCACCAGTCGAACAACGCATTGCCTCTTGTGTTTGTGGTAAGGTTACCCCAAATACTGTACTTGGAATTAAGATCTCCAGCCATAAAGAAATAATTATTTTCCGTCTCTAACTTGAGACTTCGAAAGAGGGTATCAAGTTCATTGATAAACTGTAGACACTGTGGAGATTCGGGAGCATACGCAGAGATCGCATATAGATGCCTTTGACTTTTCAAGGGAATATCTATAACGCAGACTTCTAGTACCTGAAACTTGTATACATCTCTACTGTAGACGACTTTGTGTTGTAGACCATTTTTAACTAAGACAGCGACCCCGCCTCCCTGGGTGGAATTTGGACGATCTCGTCTAATTACGTTATAATTTGGGTAGCACAGTTTGTGCTTTTGATTTAGCTTAGTTTCGCTGGCCAAAAGCACGTCTGGGCGTACAGTTTCCAGCAGATTGCTGAGATTATCCCTTCTTTCCATGCGGATTAGTGAATTAACATTCACAGCAATAATTTTTAGGGTTAATTCGGTTGCGGTGAACGTTACTCTTAGAGTGTGGGTTCGTCTGGAAACAGGGTCGAATATATAATGTCCGTTCGAGCCACTTGGTCCGTCAGTTTTTTTTCGAATTTTTCGAATTTTTTATCAAACGCAGCAAACTGTCCTTGTATGGACAGTAATATTGCTGTTATATCAGTTTGTGCCTCTGGAGCAGGCGTTTTAATGATATTATGTGATTGTTCTAAGATTGGTGCATTTTTTACTCCACCTGTCACTTGGGCGTATGACACACTTGGTGCCACGAAGTTGTTGTAAGAGCGAGTTTTCATCCTTTTCTCTTCTTCAACTTGCTTCTTTTTGACTTCCAACTTTGATTTTAGTTGTTGGTACTTAGGGCAACCTCTAAAGTTAGCAGGATGACCTGAGTTGTTACAGAGGACACAGGATAGTTTACTTCTATCCGGTAGCTGTTCTTTGCCCAATGGACATTCGCCAATGATATATTTGTTTAGGCATTTGACGCATCTGAAATGCATATTGCAATTCGCTGCCACATGCCCGAAGAGTTGACAGCGCATACACTGCAATACGCAGTCGGACTTCTTTATTCTCTCCCAACTTATTGTTTGGTGATTAATGTATTTAATATATCTAAGCCCATCAATTTTACTATTGGGGCTTAGCGACACAATGAAAAAAGGCAACTTACGGTTGCTATTTCTGGAATTTGCTGTAGAAAATGGTTTCACACCTGTAAATTTCAAGGTATCGTTTTCGAAGCTTTTTAGTTCTTGGAGCACCTCTTCGGGAGTAAAGGAAGGGTCAACTCCTTTGAGGAGCATGGAGACAGTTTTCTCCGATTTAGGGGTGTACGTGTAGTACTCGCTTTTCGATTTCCCTAATGCCGATTTAATTTTGTTATACCTTTCTAAATCCTCGCATGTTAAACTTATCTTAAAATTATTTATTCGTTTTGTTTTAAAAGTTTTGCATGTCAACTCACCCAATTTTATAAGATCCTTTGTCTCCATGTATCTGACGTAGATAGGAGGTAGTTTCTCCCTTTTTTTGACTGGCACCTGCTGAGATGTTTCCTGCCGAGATGTGTCCTGCTGTTGGTGTGGTTCCTGCTGTTGTTGTTGATGTGATTCCTGCTGTTGAATTTCCTTATCTTGTCGTGTTTTCTTTGCCTTTGAGGGTTGCTGTTGTCTTTGTTCTTGCTGTTGTTGTTCTACCATTTTCGATTTTCGCTCGTTCTGGGTCAGGTTGTGTTTTAGTTTAACAACTTTCTCCATTTGTCTATCCAGTTCTTCTTTTTTACGACTAATCTCATGGATGAGTCTGTTGAGGACCTCGATCTGATTGCTAGCGTCTGCATTTGTTTCGCTGACAGCTAATTCTTTGAATTGGTTTCCAGCCCCTGAGTACTGGCCACCATGGGTGTTGTCTTCGCCATCGCTGGTTACAATCGATGTGTCTGTATTCTTATTTTCATTTGTTTTAAGGCGTTTAGCCTTTAGATTTACGTCTGAATTTTGCCTTCTCCGAGACGCCATTTTGGCATCCATTTGTTTTTCGTCCATATTATGTTCTCACTTTTTTTTTAATTGTTTTTGGGTCTACGTCCGTATTATGGAATGTATTCACTTTTTTTCTTTTTTTGTTTTTTTTGCGTGAAGGACAAACAGATTGTGGTCTCGCGCACACACTCACAATGTTCGCTCACTCACACTTAAACACCGTTAACGTGTTACTCACACACTTTTTGTATTGAACTGTGTTCTTCGTTTTGACTGTCACAACACGTGGCTTCGTTCTCTTTTATTTTATTCTATTTATTTATATTTACTTTGCCTTGACCTTTGTCTTTTTATAAAACTTCAGCCCCTCGCGACTCATAGAAGCAACTCTTTTCATTCAACTCGATCGCCGAACCGAAAACACGTCCGCACTCGGTCACTGTGTATCGTGGTATATGAGCAGCTGCCCTCTTCGCAGCTAAAAGTGCATATGCCATGACAAGAAATCTGTTCCGAAATAGTATCCTAGATCACAAAGTTAAAATAATTTCGTACTCAGCATTTATCCGTCCAATATTAGTGTATGGTTGCCCGATATGGTTTAACGTTTGCCCATCCTACATGGAAAAGTTTCGCATGCTCGAGAGGCGTGCTTGCGTTCCTGCTCGGATTACATAGAACACCCGAGTCACAATACAGGAAATTCTATCCTAATAAGACTGTATGACAAATCAGGATTGAATAGGATAGACAATTTCGTTATCAAAATGATTCGTGGTCACACTGGAAGGGCAATGCACAGCGAAAATAATCTTATCTCGGGAGCATACTACCCCAATGACATGTGTCTAGAGAATACACTCTAAAATGGGTTTATCCCACCTGAAGCGTTCCCTCTCTTAGATAGAAAAGGCCTCATCCAAGACAAGTATGGAGTCGCTATTATTTACCACGCTTTTCGTGGTGCCAGGGACAAACGGATTCTTTATAGCAATGAAATATCTAATGCTGCAGTTCACTTGAGCTTTAGTATGGCAAGAGGCAATCGAGATAAGTCTATAAATGACCGATTCCATCCCAACTGATGGTGGATTGACAATGAAGAGAGGACTTAACATCCCCAAATATAGTAAGTTCTTCAGACGCTACGCTTTCCCTTCCCATTCCTCATTTTCTTTTTCATATAGATTTATTTTTCCTTTTCGTTTCCATTTTTAATTTAGATTCCTTTTCCTTTACGTTTTAAAAGCTCTGTATGTTAACATGTTTGTTAATATTTTTTTTTATCTTATGTTATTAAAAAAAAAGAAAAGAAAAGAGAACAGAGAGTGAGAGAACTTCTTCCTAAAATATTCAGCTAATAGAAAATATATAAAAATATAAAAATATAAACATATTTCTGTACACCGAAAGTCATTACACAAACCTATATCGTGTAATTTAGAGTGCTCGTGTAGAGCCAGTTAATTATTTTAAGAATAATAAAAGTTTGTAAAATAGGATTTAGCATTTAGTCCTAAGTAAACATTTGCTAAATTATTGTACAATAAATGCGTTATTCATCATCATCATCATCAGCAAAATAAATGTTTGAATTGAATTGTTTTGAGTGTTCAGTGAGCATGCTAACGCGTGCGCGGAGTCGGTATCAGAGATTATTCTTCTGGGGATGGAGATGTATATTCCACATTCCATCAAACGAAGTTCGTCTGATAAACCTTGGTAAGCAATGGCGCTCCAATCCCACCGATGTTAACAGAACGAATTTTGTTAGAATCAGAAACGCGTGCAACCAGGCGATTGATACCGCGAAGAAGGCTCACAACGACAGGGTGATCAATAAGCACCTTCGGTGCCCAACTAGTTCGTTCTCCTTCTGGTCAATGGCAAAAGCTCTCAGCTGTAACTTCGCATCCTCCTCTTTCCCTCCGTTGGTGACAGACAGCGGGACGTTAGTCACGAATTCAAAGGATAAAGCTAATGTGTTCGCAAATTTATTTTCGGCGAATTCAACCCTCGATCCCGGCCTTTTGGAGCCACCTGTGATCTCGCCGGTACAGTCTTCCATGCGGGATGTGGGATTTCGTCCGCGCACTATTCAACGCATTCTACGTGAACTGGATTGTAGGAAGGCAGCCAGCCCGGACGGAATACCAGCAATAGTCCTTAAGAACTGTGCTCCAGAACTATCGCCGGTTCTTGGCAGACTCTTCCGCTTATCTTATGCACGGAGGACCTTTCCTGCCTGCTGGAAAATCGCTCGAATTCAGCCAATCCCAAAGAGGGGAAAAAAGTGTCTCCCAAAAAATTATCGTCCGATAGCATTACTGTCTATTTTATCTAAGGTAATGGTAAAAGTCATCAATACAGAGTTGGTTAAGTATTTGGAGTGCAACGGACTCCTGAATGATCGTCAATACAGATTCCGTGGCAGGCGGTCCACGGGAGACCTTTTGACACGTATAACCGATATATGGACATCTGCGATTGAACGGCATAGTGAGTCAAGGGCGGTCGCATTGGATATTTCCAAGGCTTTTGACCGCGTCTGGCACGGGGCATTGCTGAGCAAACTTCGTTGATATGGACTTTCCCAACACCTTTGCGACTGGACGAGGAGCTTCCCCGAGAATCGATCGATCCGGGTTGTTGTGGACGGCGAGTGTTCGGAACTGTATCCTGTTAATTCAGGGGGTGCCTCAAGGTTATATTTTGCCTCCAACCTTGTTCTTGCTTCACATAAATGATTTGTTGGAGACGACTGATAACAAAGTGTTCAGTTTTGCGGATGATAGTACGCTTGTTTCCTCCTTTTCGAGTGATCGGCCGATTGGTGCATCAACGTCACACCAGCTGAGATGTAGACAGATTGACTCTCTGAACCGGGATTTGGATAAAGTCCTGCAGTGGGGAAAGGCCAATCTTGTCGACTTCAATGCTACAAAGACCCAGTATACAACATTCACAAAGAAAACTGGATCATCGCTTCCACAGCTGATGATGAGTAGCCGGGCCCTCGAGGCTGCGGAAAGTTTGAAATTGCTCGGCGTCACGGTCTGTGGGAATGTATCATGGCATAAACACGTGTCGAGTATCGCCAGGTCAGCCTCAGGAAAACTGAGTTATCTTTTTAGAGCCAAGAAATATTTTACTCCGGCCCAACTGCTTCTCCTATATAAATCCCAAATTAGACCCGCTCTCGAATATTGCTCTCATGTTTGGAGCTCGGCTCCTAAACATACCCTCGACCTACTTGAGAGCATACAGAGACGAGCGATCCGCCTGATCGGGGACTCGGCGCTGACGTCGGGACTACCGTCGCTATCACATCGAAGGCGCGTAGCCGACCTCTGTCTGTTTTACAGATACTATCACGGGTGCTGTTTTTCGGAGATTCTTGGCATTGTTCCACGCAATTCGGCTTATATGCGCTCCACAAGACAATCCGCCGGATCGCACCCATTTGTGGTTCATCTCCCGACGGCGCGAACATCCCTACATCATAACTCGTTCCGTTACAGAGCGGAGAAGTTGTGGAGCTCCCTTCCCACGCGAGTGTTCCCGGAGCGTTACAACCTGCAAACTGTTCAAA
The DNA here is from genome assembly GCA_963931805.1 of Microdon myrmicae. Taxonomy (NCBI): domain Eukaryota; kingdom Metazoa; phylum Arthropoda; class Insecta; order Diptera; family Syrphidae; genus Microdon; species Microdon myrmicae. The sequence goes on from OZ007499.1 coordinate 165,838,487, forward strand.
AAGAACTGCAACAGTCATTTGATGGCATGTCGGGGCGAACACTCGGCGCTATAGGTTCGCCTAAAAAAAAAAAAAAAAAGAGCCTAAATTGAACCGAGAGTTGTACCGGCTGTGTAAATCTCAACTGTGTCGCGACCATGCTAAACGCTTTTTATTTCCAATTTTGATAAATATATATATACATATATATATATATATATATCATAGTTTATAACTTTAGCTTATTGAAACAGCACAATCAAATATAAATAAATAAATACCAAAGATTCATTATGATATGATAGCAAACACAAAACACATAAGTTTTAATCCCAAATTGATGAGGCGGAAGTGCGAAAAAACAGGTATGGCTGATTTCCGTCAGGTTGGTTGAGTACGACTTTTAGTTCCTTGATCGATAATAGGGCCACCTGTTGGCGAGTAACCGTCATTTCTCCACATTCAAAATCGATAGTTTTGAACAGCTTTGCTATATTCTAAACCACAAAATCCCTAGACGTTTTGGTTCTGCCAGGAGGACCATCAAGAGGTATCTTACTAACGTCTTCCACCACTTAGCGTATACTTTGTAATCTGGTTTTTACCGATTACTGTGTGGGAGTGCCCCTCAGTAAATAAGTGATGTACCTTCATTATAATATAGGCCCACAACACAACAGCAGAGCCGGAGTTCCAAGATGTACAGTACAGCTCTTTGAAAGAAATATATTTTACCTATTTGTCATTTTTAACGAAATAATTCTCATCGTATTATTCCATCCGCAGTGAAAAACGTTGAAGTTGCTCTACATTGTGCGAAATTGTTGAGCACATTGTATGCCCCTATAGTGTCTCACATTTAAAGTCAAGTAAGTAAATCATTACGCTGTGAAATAAATCTTTGTTTTTCACTCTATTAGTCCCTCTTCCAAATGGTTAAACTGTCATTTCTCATATTCGTCGCCTTCTTGATTCCCACTTCATATAATATACATATACAGTCTGACACATAATACCTTTACCATATTCTATCAAATTATTAACACTGTTGTATAATATTTTCGCAGTTTTCGTAACAAAGGACATAAGTGTGATATCACCCCTTCGCCGGTAATCTGGGTCATTTTTGCCGGAAGCCGAATTTTCAACTTAAGTATCTCCAAAATGAAGGGGTGGGGACTCGCTTCCCTCCATAAAAAACAAAACTAGGTAGTGTGACAGTGTAGGGGTCTCTGCCACAGAAAATCAATTCTAATTTAACTTTACCTGTAATCCTGGAATGCAATGGTCCGGAATGTACAGTGTTCCTGCTCTCGGCCAGATTAGTCCTTTCGATGGTGAATGATTTAGTTAGAATCCATAGATCATATATTGAAGCTCCTCTATTTCCATGGGCACCATTGCAATAATTTGGTATTTTTGAAACAGCTCTCCAGGTCAGTTATCAGCATTTAATTGCAAATATATGTTCGTGACGATGAAGGGTAAATTTTGGCGACCGAATCATTTGAAAGAATCTGACACTGAGAACTTTAATCAGTTGTGATATATTTAAGATTCTTCAAACAATTTTAACATTTTAACAATCTAGTGTGGTTTTTTAAACACTCTTTTTACTTTTTTCTTTCTTCTAGTTTTAAGTTTTAATTTTTAAACCAATAAGAAAATGCACCGGGACGACCAACCACCGTCAGCTTTTCTGCCCTTTCTTTTTTTTTCTTTCCATCCAAAACGGAATTGCAAAACCGCACATCAAAAAACATTCACCTGTTCTCTCTTTCGCTCCCCATTCACGTCCACTTCGAAAACCGAATTCGAACTCGAAGAGCTGCACGATCCACACCCGAATCGGGGCGTGTTCGAAAACTCACTTGTGGATCGTGCAACTCCTCCACCACCTTACCATCATACCATTTTAAAACAAATTATATTAATATTACAAATTATCAAATGATGGTGGTGGCGGAAAACGTACGTAACAGTAGGGAGAAAAACGTGCACACAATTTCGTTGGAATTCTTCAGAATTTCGTGCAAGTAAGTAAATTTGATTTAACATTAATTATTGTTATATTACTACAGTTATTTTCAATTCGTAAAAGTGATATTTTTTTGATATTTGTGTACATTGTACACATAAACTCAAAAGATGAGTGTATGAGAACAGTTGTATATAGAAAATGCATGTACTTTCAGAGCACAATGGCTAATCAAGCAACGAACATTTCGAACTTTTTACGAGAAGCACGTCACCGGATTCAAGACGAAGTTTCTGAAAGTGAGTCAGATAACGAGGAAGTCGAGTAGCACGTGTCTGGGGCCGAGGATGCCGATGAAGACTCAGATTTCGATGTTAGAGACGAAGAGCAGCACAATATTGACGATTCGGCTGGGTACGAAGAGAACACCTGACCAGCGAAGCGACACGTGGTCGTCGTTCTCTGTGTACATATATAGCTACTGTTACAATGAGGCACAAAGTGTTCAAACATTATTTTGTTGTAGATTGTGCGGCGAACCCTTCTGTGAAAAGCATCGCACCAATATATGCACGTAATGCGAACATTTTTTGGCAGGCTAACTTTGTACCTCTAAACTACTAAGACGTTCACTTGCATAAAATATAATAATGATATGTTAGATAAATCTTTTTAAATGTTTTTGTATAATTTTTCAATAAAATAATCTGAAAATAACGCTAAAAGTCTTATTTTTCTTTAGCCGAAAAACGCCATTTTCAATCATCAAAATAATTATACCCTTTGAAAGTGACCCTTATACAGTATTTTTTTTTCTTAAAAGTACATACCCCATTGGATTTTTTCATTTTGATACAAAATTCAATGGGATATAAATTTTTGAATAAAATTTAATTTTTCACTATTTTTGTGTAAACAATTCCTTATAAAAAATGTTGTTTGTTACAAACGGCTAAATAACCTTTTGTAGTATAAAGTGAAATAGTAGACAAGTATTACAGAATTTTTTCAGTTTTTTTTTTGAAAACCATTTACTGAATCAAAACAACGACTGGCCAATAATGACCCAGATTAAGGAAGATGCCAGTAAAATTGAATATTACGGGCGTAGCGTCAAGCGTAATTTAACTAAGTGACAAGATTGTCATCCTAAATGTAAAGAATATCTTCTCCCACTTTATACCCAGTGTAAGTTTGTTTCGTCTTTGTTGTTGGTCCTTCACCAACAATCTGTCCTTCTCCGCCCACACCAAAAACTCGATTCGCAAAGCCGAAATTCAACTTAATCTCTGCAGAAAAGTGATGTACAAGCCGAATGGTCTCTCTCCCAAAGTTAAATCACTTATCTACAAACAGATAATCAGACCCACTCTCACATATGCATGCCCGATATGGTACCATATCACACCCGCCCAAATGGAGAAGATACGCATCTTCGAAAGGAAATGCTTCAGACTGATCACTGGCCTCAACAGACATCCCAACTCCCACAAATATTACAACAGTAGTTCGCTCTACTATGCCGCTAATATTGAACGTATAGATCGACGCTTCCTCGAACTGTCCATCAAATTTATCGAAAATCTTCCCAATAATCCCAACCCGATAATAAATGCGCTCACATCGACTCCGTCAGATAACCGAACTGCCTACCCGAACTGTCTCCACATCAGAACGTTCTTCACCTCTGGCAGATTGGTTAATAACTCTAATGAGATTGTATACCACAATACAGAGCTTTCACCTCACCAATTTAAATATAGTAATATTCAACCCTTCTCCAATATTTTGCGTTTCAACGAACAAACGGAAATTAGTTCCCCAACCCACATCCCTGACTGACAATATCCTCACTAACCCATTGATCACTATGCCACTCCCTTCCACACCACACTAACTTATTTCAATAATAATTAGGTAACTAGACTAAGTTAAGATAAGTTAAGTTAAGTTAAGCAATTTAGCATAGGTTAAGTAAATAACTATATCCTGGTTTTCTGACCTTTTCCAGGAAGCTCTACCCACTAAAATCTTAATCCATAACCAATATATAACTTTTATCATATTGTTTGAAAAATGTACTAGTAAGTATATGTAAACAATTATAGCTAAGGTATCATAAGTTATCTGTATTGCTTATTGTAAAAATTATTTATGGTCAATAAATACAGAAATGTAAAAAAAAAAAAAAATTTGTTGTTGGTATCGATTAGTCGCATGATGTACTAAATAGGTACACTAAAAATAATTTCAAGCAACCACCTCCAAGCGACATTTAAACTAACTCCTGCTGTAAACCTTACACCCTAAGAAAATCGTTGGTTAACTGAATAGGAGGTTGAAGGAATGGTGCACAAAACGTATTGTCTAGTCCATGACACAACTAATTTGTATAGATGTTTGACAAACATCTCAAGATACTGTAATTAGTACAGCAGTATTTCGCAAAGGCTCGTCTGTATAATGCACTGAAAGCTTCAACAACAGGCTTACACGCCCCAAAGCAAAACGACTTTTTCCAAGAAATTCATTACACCGTTCGTTCTGTGTCAAAATTCAAATGAAATTTTGTTCTCCGTGTTCTATTTGTAGTTAATCCCAGTGCAAATTGCGGCACCACGTACATTTAGCAAAGAAGTTTTCAAACAATCCAAATTCTTGTATTTGCGTACGAATCCGTGACATGAAGGAAATTCCTGGCTAAAATTTGTTGGGTTGTTAAATGCAGTCATGAGGAGGGCATAATTTAGTCGGGTTTCTATGAATACCCTATGATTATTTCACGGTTGTATCAACTTACCTAACTTCATCAAGTCAGAGGCTAATGATGCGTAGAACTTTTTGGCAAGCCGATAAGAACATTATTGTTTCGTGTTCAACTTGTATTCTTCGTAAGTATTTACATAGTCATGTTATATGGAAACGAATTGATTAGATTTTATTTCACAGAAGCATATAAGGACTTAATAGCAGTGGAATAATATACGATAAAATATATATATAATATAATAATGTCGTATCTCATTATATATACTGTGCTTACTGAGATAAGAGAAATGTTTCAAACATAATTTCTGATCGGGTGTACACAAATGCAGTTTTTAGCCTTTTTCAAACGGATATGTTCCACGAAGGGTTATCGGATGCGCATAGCAAGACTAAAATTTTATTGACTATTTGTCAAACTGAATTGGCTTTTTACTACAACAAATAACGTATAGGATATAACTTCCTAAATTTAGTTAAAATAAATAAAATCAATTAAGACTACCTGATTGATAACTAGTTTAAAAAAATTTCATTGCCTAGACCCGAAATTCAATAGGCTATACACAGCACTGAATATATTACTTATTAGATTACATCAAGATTTGTAAAATATAAGTTAACATTTAGTCCTAACTAAAATCTGTAATTGAATTGTTAAATAAATGTGGAACTAAAACAAAACAAAAAAAGATTACATCAAGAAGACGATACGATTTTGCTTAGTCATCAGAGTTTACATCATTTTAAAACGTGCTTAAAGCATTTATTCTTCTCTATTAATATTTCGAAAGTTATTTGGATCGCCTCTTTTCCATTGTGATTAGCATTCGTTTTCTTTACTACAAAACATAAACTAAGATTTTTTTGATTTTAATATTTTAAATGAGATTCGATTTATTATTTTTATTTGTTTATTTATTCTTTATGCGTTTATTTATTCATATTGTAGCGAGCTTAGGGTTCGCTGGATTGATTATTTTGAATAAATAAGAGCCGTTAAATCGATTTCTAACTAATATCACACTTTATTACTTCGTTTATAACAACCGTACTTATCCCGTACACTCAACGATTTTCTTGACTTCTCGCTTGCTTCGCTTTCTCTTCTCTTCTGTCACCATCAGCTGTTTCGATGTCTTTTTATCGTTTTTCACATTCTCATTTCGTTTCCGTCCGTTCCATCATCTTGGATGTTCTAGTCTCCAGTTTTCCAGTACTTTATCGAATATTCCAGTGCTTGTTTTGGACTTTCCCGAATATTCCAGTACTGACTGTCATATCCGTCACAATATGTTCATTCATTAATTTATTAATTTATTTACAGATTTATACATTTATTCATCCACACAAGCTTTACAAGCTGTAACTTTTTACAATAATTTTAGTTTTATTTTTTATCTTACATCTGACTTATAACAATTGTTACCCCAAATAGGTGTTGTGTGTAGATAGAGGGAATGTTTTAGCCATATTTGTTTTAGCGTTGAAGGTTAAATATTGTGGCCTGATTTTGGCATTTTGAACTGAGAAGGAACAATGGAACGTTTCTTTGGCTACGGGATAGGGTAAAGAGAGACAGCTTAAAATAGTACCGGACAGAATGTCAGAATGATATATCGGCACAAGCAACTCACTGGAGCAGAGGTTGCATACAAATCGGTCATACGAGGGTGGCCTTTTATATTTCGGGATTAGAGAACAAAAACAAATATTGATCATCGAAAATCACTTTATTGTTTTTCAAAATATTCCCCATGAAGATCTATACACTTTTGCATGCGTTTGAACCAATTGTCGAAGCACTTTTGCCACTCTGATTGAGGTATCTCCAACACATGCATTCTGAATGCAGCAACCGCTTCTTCAGGTGTCGAAAAACGTTGACCTCTCAGTTTGTTTTTTACGTACGGGAATAAAAAGAAGTCATTCGGTGCCAAGTCAGGACTATACGGCGGATGACCCATCAAATCGATGTTTTGGGTGCTCAAAAATGCAGTTGTCGCAGCGGATGTGTGAGAGCTCGCATTGTCGTGGTGAAGAGTGATCCGTCTTCGGCGGTTGGTTTTCCTGATTTCTTGGAAGACAACTGGCAAACAAATGGTTGTGTACCACTCAGAATTGACTGTTCTGTGTTGTTCTAGTGGTACGGTTGCGACATGTCCAGTTTTTCCGAAAAAACAGGCGACCATTTGCTTGGAAGTGCTTCGTGCGCGAACAACTTTTGTTGGATTTGGCTCATCTTGAAACACCCAGAGAGTCGACTGCTGTTTACTTTCGGGCTCATACGCGTAAATCCACGATTCATCACCTGCCACGATGTCATAGACGTGTTTCGAAGCACCGCGACCATATTTTTTGAGCATTTCTTTCGACCAATTGACACGAGCCTTTTTTTGGGCGATTGACAAATTGTGTGGGATCCAACGCGAACAAATTTTTTTGACAGTCAAATGTTTATGCAATATTGAATGTATGCTGGTCCCACTAACGCCTAAGGTTGTCTCAATCTCACGATAGGTCACATGACGATCTTCCAATATCAGTTCGCGCACAGCATCAATGGTTTTCGGAACAACAACTGATTTTGGACGACCTTCACGAAATTCATCTTGGAGTGAACTACGACCACGATTGAATTCACCATACCATCGATAAACACTGGTCCTTGATGGAGCTTCATCGCCAAAAATTGAATTAAGTTCATCCATGCACTGTTGCTGAGTTAATCCACGCCGAAAGTTGTAAAAAATAATCGCATACTAAAACATGCTGCGACAATAGTCCCTAAAACTTTATTCTCGAATACGCGGAATTTGTTTTCTACCCGTTTTGTGAGAGCTCATGTTTCGCATCCATATAGAACAATCGGCATGTTTATGGTTCTATAAATACGGAGATTTATATTACGTGATAGCAATTTGGATTTCAGCAGTTTACTGACTGCGTGCGAACAAGCGTTGCCAGAATCCAATCTTTTGTTAATTTCCTTCGACATTTCGCTACTGCCTGGCAGCATAGTTCCCAATGTTCATTTTCATTCACGCGGATTAGAGTGCGGGCGGCATATTTTTTCGGGACTCCCAACTCAACTACAATATGTTAAAGTCTTTGCCTTGCCACTGAGTCGTAGGCAACGAAAGGTTGACTTCTCTCTCCGTATTATCACTTCTTTTCCAGCGATTGCCTTACTGTGAACATTTGGTCGCTCGTTGACCGGTTCCTACGGAATCCGCATTGGTAGTCTCCCAGTATTTCTTCTGCGTACGGTGTGATTCTCACCAGTATGACATATGTTAGTATTTTGTATGTGGTTGGGAGGAATGATATTCCTCTGTTGTTTTCGCAGTCGGATCTGTCGCCTTTTTTGAAAATGGGGACAACTATTGAGCTTTTCTATTCTTTCGGAGTGGCTTCCTTAACCCACATTGTTTTGATGAGCTGGTGGATCTTTCGAGCGGTTGCCTCTCCTCCATGCTTCGCAAGCTCTGCCGGTATGCTGTCGACTCCGGTAGCCTTGTTGTTTTTCAATCCATTTATTGCGCCTACAACTTCCTTGAAAAAGGGCTCTGGGATCTGAGGCTCGACTGTATGTATGTCTGGTGCGTTTATTTGTGGTTGGTGGGTGTGCTCATTAAGCAGGTTTTCAAAGTACTGCCTCCAAATTATCACGATATTGTTTGTTTCTGTGACCAGACAACCGTTTGTGTCTCGAAATATTTTGGATCTCCCTCGGTATCCATTTATAATTGAATTTGTGCCGGCGTACATACCTCTGATGTTCTTTGCTCTGGAATTTTCTAGGATTTTTTCGATCCGAGTCTTCTTCCATTCGCGTGTTCTGCGTTTGAACAGTCTCATTGTCTCTTTCTGAATTGTCGCATATCTTTCTGCGTTGACTTCATCATATCTTTCTATGTGGATCACTCTAAATCGTTTACGTTTTTCGATCTTCGCCCTGCACTCGTCGTCAAACAAAGGTTTGGACTTAATTGTTTTCTTAAATCCTAATACCTTTTGGACTGTTTGTTTGATTGTGTCTCTGATCGGTGTCCATTTAGTGTCCACACTATTGACTTCCTCTTCCTCACTACTCCCATTCTCTAGGATGCTAAATCTATTCGTTAGCTCGTCTTGATATTCAGCCCGTTTGCGTAGGTCTTTTAGTTTATCAATGTCGAACTTTTTGTTCGTCTCCCGTGACGGCCCATGTAGGTTTGCTGCGAGCCGACTCCTGATTTTGCCCATCACTAGAATATGATCGGAGTCGCAATCTGTTCCTCTATATGATCAAGGATATTCGAGTGGTGTCTTTTGTCTATGAGGAAGTGGTCTATTTGGTTACGCGTTACGCCGTCGGGTGATATCCATGTGGCCTTATGTATTTGCTTGTGCTTGAACATCGTGCTTTTCACTACCAGATCTTTTGACGCTGCGAACGTAATAATTCGAATTCCATTCCGAGTTCTGCTATCCCCTAAAAATCCGGTAAATACTGTTCGTGTAGAACGTTATTTTCGCGACTTGTTTGTGGCATTCTTAACACTATAGCCAAAAACTATTTAAAATATCCCGGTTTGATACTTCAGCCACTTCTATTTGTGGCACAGCTATTGTTAGTTACTTTTACTATTTGTTCATTGTTTCACTCTTTAAGATTAAATTAAGTATAAGAATAGTATAATTTTTGATCGGCTTAACAATTAGTATTTTATTTTAGCTATTGTTAGTTACTTTTACTATTTGTTCATTGTTTCACTCTTTAAGATTAAATTAAGTATAAGAATAGTATAATTTTTGATCGGCTTAACAATTAGTATTTTATTTTAGTTCTGTGTTGAATTATAGGTTGAAAAGAACTGAGTTAATGCCAAAAGAACGAACGTATTGAATTTACTGTGTCCAATTACTTCCGCTGTCTTCAGCACATGACGCCACCAGTATCCGACTACCGTTTGCATAATTGCGTTAAATATTGGAAGTAATTAGAGTAATGTATTTATTTGCATCATTGCAACGGCCAACGGGAGGGTTGGCATATTTTATTAGAACAACGCTAGGCCGCACATATATCTATAATATGTGTACAAATGCCCGGCGTTTGGCAAAAGATGGCCCCACCAGAAAATTATGCAGAAATTGTGAGATGTCAAGCGTAATATTGTGAGTTTGAACACGTGATAACAACATAACCTCAAAATAGTAGCGACTTTAGATCAGCTTTACATAATTTTTTCGTGCAAAAATTTCTAGTTTTGTGCCAAATAAGGGTCATTTGCAAAAATCTGCCGCTGATTGCTTGTAGAAGCATATGGTGAGGTTGCTTTGGGTGAGAGAAGTTGTCGTGACTGGTTTCAAAAGTTAAAAAGCGGTAATTTTGACGTGGAAGACAAAGAGCGAAGTGTAAGGCCGAAAGTGTACGAAGACAAGGAATTGGAAGGAATATCTCAGGAAGATCCATCCCAAACGCAAAAGGAGCTTGCACGTATATTAGATGTAACTCAACAAGCAATTTCACATCATTCAAAATCGTTAGGGATGATTCAAAATCAAGGAAATTGGGTCCCATGCGAGCTGAAACCGAGAGACATTGAACGCCGACTTTGCATAAGTGAAATGCTGCTTGCCGGACAAAGAAAAGAGTTTTTGCATAGTATAGTCACTTGGGATAAAGAATGGATCCACTACGATAACCCAAAGAAGAGAAAATCATGGGGACCACCTGGCCATGCTTCAACATCGACAGCAAAACCGAATATTCATGGGAAAAAAAAACTCATGCTGTGTATTTGGCGGGATCAGATTGGTGTCGCGTATTATGAATTGCTGAAACGGAGTGAAACAATCACTGGAGTTGTGGGGTACGATAAATGTGCCAACGTATGGCACGCAGTTCTTTCGTATCCACATCGAGTTCCTCTGCGAGAATTGTGGTTCACCCGCGAAGATGCAATAAATACACACACTGAAAGTTATTTATAGTTTAATCTTTTTTTTATTTCACTTGGTAATATATTGTTTTTATTTATATAATATATGAATACTGATGATATGCAGCAGCAGAATGTAAGGCACGCCAACACATTAAGTGAGTACGCCACGGTGGCTTTTCCACGAGATAAAGCGGTATGCATTATAAAATTGAACAATAAAAACTTGCTGAACGAAAAGAATTGCAATGGATCTAATTTAAAATTAAACTCTTTTTAACTCATTAATGGGAATGGTTGTTGATACACAAACTACCGACAGATATGTCTTTCGTTTTTCTTTGCGCGAGAGCGTATGCATATGCATGCGACCGGGGTGATGGTTATGTAATGACTCCAGAGGGGATGAAATTGGATAATTTTAATTTTGCACTTGACAACCAAAAGAGAACATGCATCTGCTCTCTCATTGCCACGTCCGTCGATGTGTGGTAGGCTACATCGGTAAACTGATGATCGAAGAGAGCGGGAGAATGAGAGAACAGAAACTCAATGTATGATTATCTTGGGGTGGATTTGGTTGTATATGCATGAATCAATGTAGTTCTGAGCGAAACCCATTGACCTAATTCGGTAATATGGTGAGCTCAGAGTACATTGATCTGTACGAAGACAGAACTGTGAAAGAGAGAAAAATTAAGCTTATGGTATTCACCTGCAAAAAGGGGGCATTGATCCCAGCGAATGAAGTGTCTGGAGAAAAGCCGAAGTGACGTCAAATTGGCTGGGGTAATTTATCATGAAAACTAATTAGATATTTTGATAAATTCCCCAGAGGTTTCGCTATGATGCGACGGCATCGTTTGCTTCGACTTGTTGTTGCTACCCGACATGATATGATTTCCGATGGAAATCTCATGGGCTAGCAAAAATGGAGTTGCTGTATGGCAAAAGGTAGCTGACTTCAATTCTGCATTATCTGCATAGAATAATGAATTCAGCTATGCTCTCTTCTACAGGCAAAATCGCCGAACGGTGGGATAAGGGATAATGTGACGCGCTGTTAGCGGTCGAAATTAGGTTAGGATTGTGGGATGGTTCTCCATGTGATAGAGAGATACCCCACAGAGTTCTCTACCGAACACAATTAATGATATTGAGCCGATCACTCAAGAAAAAACGCGCGCATTCCTACTCCAGACATGACAAAATTATTCTTCTCCGTGATAATGCTAGTCCGAATGTTGCAGTGTCGGTAAAACTATTTGGAAACACCTCATTGGGAAGTCCTACCCCACCTGCCATATTCACCAGACCTTGACCCTTTTGATTATCATTTACTTCGATCCATGGCACATGGTCTGTCTGAGCAGCACTTTGCAACAAATGAAGATACCAAAATGGGCCGATTCGTGGATATCCTCAAAAGATGAAGAGTTCTTCCGACGTGGTATCCGGATGCCAAAAATATGTTGTGGAGGCTATATTTCTAAGTTAAATGTTTACTTTTTGACTTACCTCCTTTGGGGTGGTTGGGGCATCTCCTTTGGGGTGATCTTGTGGGGGCCGTTTACCTCTGAAGTGGCCGGTGTGAAAAGTGCGCTCTCGCAACTTCCTCCGGCGGTCGTGGGGCGTGGGGGCTTCCGGGTGGGACACTCTGTTGTCGTAATCTCCTTGGCAGCGAGGGTGGTCCTTCGGAGTTTCCTTTCAAAGCATCATTGGTTACTCCGAAACAAAGCATATTATCATCACTTGGCCACCGAATGGATTAACCCACCAATGGCATCGATTTAGGAGCCGCAATAAATTGTCAATAAACATTTCTCTTGATACAAAAACATTCTGAATAAATAAATCCACGCACGGAGAGCACAAGCTCCGCATCAACAAAATACACCACGAAAATGATTAGTCCAACTTTGAATTTGAAACGGCACTATTTAGTGTATTTTAACTTTATTAGTTTATTTTGTGATCTACACCTTGAATTTTCTGTTTTAAAATTGGCTGACCGTTTGGCGTGGCTTCGGGCTCCTGGATTTTGACTGATCCGACCAGGGGTTAGGCCTCTGGAACCTTACTGATCATGAAATCAAAATGTGCCGCCCTTTTATACTCTGTGATGACAGAGATTGTATAAAACTTTATTTAAAAATTCCAAGAAGCACAAACAAGATTTTGTGTGCTTCAATTGGAATAGGATTCTGGGAAGTGTATAGGAATTTACTTGAATAAATTCCCTGAAGGAGAAATTATGAAATGCATTTAGTATTAGGCATTTCATAATTTCAATGGTTGTAGGGAATTGAATCAATGCACGACAAATGGACTTTCGTTTAAATCTATCCTGCATATGATTCAATTGGATTGGGACGTAGGGTAATTGGAAATTGAATCAATGTGCGACAAATTAACTTTTGGTTTAATTTGTCGCTCATACCATTCATTATGGGAATTGGATTCGGATTATAGGTAGTTGGAAAGGGGTAGTGATTTAGGATCACTACAATGTGAAAAAGTAGAGTCTAGTAATGGACAATATTTTGAATAAAACGTAATGTACCGTTCTCTCACAATAAGTTCCTATTTTATTATAGAAAACGGCGGAAACTTATTTGTACACCTAATAGATACATGCTTAATAGCAAGAAATTGGTATCAGAGAAAAAATGGTTAGTTAATTCATTGGCTAATAGGGCTCAGGATAATAGAAGTTGCCTTGAAAATAGCAATACATTATAAAACGAAATAGTGTTTATTTGACCTAAATCGGACAATTCACACCATGTTAACTAAAGTCTTAAGATCGACATAAAAATAATGGATTTTTGTGTACCCAAACTTCTATGAATCGCTCCCAAATTTGCATGACTCTCAACGATTTACATGTGATTGACTCTTCACTGACTTCAAAACTGTAGATCCAACGAAAAACAAACGAAGAATGTTGAAGGAGGGTTTTTTTATATTTTTAAAAATTCAAAAGATTGTAAAAATGGTCATAACATTTCTTGGGAAGATGACTAATACTGAGGCATGAACGCTGAAATTAGAATAACACATCATTTTATTTGGGAATTCGGCATGGAGATAAAACAATAATAGTAATAACTTTTTTCACATCAAATGGGCGCACAAAAGAGACTTCGGATTGCCCTTAAACGTCAAAGCATAGAGTGGAAGAATAAAGACAGGGTAGGATAAGGAAGTATCGCCGGTTTCGGCTAAAGAATTATTGTCTGTGTTTATTCTTGGGCCTGAAATCAATTTTTAGTTTTAACTGAGCCGTACTGTATAGTTTAGGGATACCACATATGTTACTATTGCCGTTTATTGGGCTGTAGGAACCCCAAAATTCATGTCCATAAATAATAATGTTTTCTTTTCCCATTTTTTAAAAATATTTCGGCAAGCAACGATCTCCTGAATTGTTGACTGGACCTGACTGATAGTACAAAAAAAGCGAATGTGTTTTCAAACCTGCGGCACATTTTGGCAAAACGGAAACTCCTTGTAACTAAATAATAAAATGCAATATCTTTTTAGACTTCTATCCTGGGTTGTATGCTACAATATTTACGTTTAAATAAGTATGTTACAATTTATTTTTGTTGTACTTGTTTTGATACTTTGTAGCGAATGGGCATTTAAGTTACTGTTTATTGCAATGTATTGCTTCCAAATTGTTTTCCAAGATTTTTGTTTTTATAGTGCAGAAAATGAATATTACTTATTTGATTGAAGAGGTCAATAAAAACTTACTAACGCATAGTACCGGATACTGTTAGCATTATATTATAACAATAACTTCTATTGAGTAGTAACAAGTGAATTCATCTAAAGATAACAACAGCGATATAAAATTGCGAATATAAGTGTCCCTTTTTTGACGGAATGTTGCCATAAGACACGATAAATCCTTAACAACACATTCGTCTGAATACTAGAAATCAGGGGCGAATCAAATGTAAAAATCTTCTGTTATATCAAGATCCTTAGCTTTTTAATAGGAATAGATTATTTTAAAATACAGAGGAAAAATGAAGCAGTTCGGAATCAAAATAATATAGCAATATTTGTTACGTATTATTCTTTAGATTTATTTTTCCGCTATTCGCGAATTCAATTCGTATGTCATTCAAACTTTCAAATTTAGTAATTCTTTTTGTTTTTTGCGATGCAATTTACATTACATCAGTTTATACCCAATGGCCTTCACTCTATTGTCCGAACTCTGATTGTAATTCAGAAATTTAAAACTGCATTAATTATCAGAAGGCACACAACATGCCATAAATTCCACACAACTTTACTCGATATAACCTGTTAGAAGAGTGGAAGGGCTTTGCCCCATGTTTTATTCGTGTCAGGACTGAAACAATCGGGGGTATCTGATTTTGAAGCCATTAATTTACTGGACATTGTCCTTCACTGATACTTCGATTGTCCGCTACACTAGCTGGATATGATGCAAAGGGTTTTCCCTTCGAATCGTGAAAACGCTGGTTCGTCCGGGTAATTGATTTCCGCTACACAGACCATAAACTTCGGCTTATTGGACTTGAGTGTTACGTTCTCCTGGAAAAGGGCGCACAAACTGATAAGTCTTCCCAAGGGATGCAGACAACTCTTAAGATAGTTTATGAGTTTTCATTCCAATTATTCATGTTGCTTACGTTAAATCTAATCCAAGCGCGTGCACAACGCGTTACTAATGTTATTGTCCCTAACGGTTACATTGCATTAATTTAGAAACTTTGCCCACGTGCTGTTCGCATTTTGTATAGTAGTAGGTGTGAAATTGATGACAAATTATATACGTGTAACGCTTGTATAGCTTTCGATTGTCATCCTTTGTTATTTATAAAACGCAACAAGACTTCACTTTCTTAAGGCAGTAAAAAAAAGTAGCATACTGATGAGACTCACGAAAACACTGCTGAGACTTCTACGACCGATTTCAACAGTGAAAAGTTAAAGAGTATAAAATGATATATTTTTAAATGTTAAATGAAATTATTTACCGTGACACCCACCAATCAGATATTTTCCATTAGTTGACATTGCAAATTAGCTTTAAAAGTCCGTATGGATATATTGGAAATCGTTTTTTTGCTATTGCGAAAGCACATGATTGCAAGCTGTTCTAAGACATTTAAGACCAATGTTTATCAAAACTTCTCTTCCTTGTCTTCTGCCTCTTCTTCCTCTCGCACTGTACTTTGACATTAAAGTGTACTTCAAAATCGCCTTTTGTACGCGCGTTTGTGAAAAAGATAATATAATGTGTGCATATATACATGTCAGGTGCCGCCTCTTCAGGTTCCGATGCTTTTCCACTTGCGTATGTTTAAAAACAACGGCCATTCACTCCTGGCCATACAATCCCTGCTTTAATTACTTCTCTTTGTTTGCGTATATTAAAAAAGAAATAAAACAAGACTGAGATCATGTCCCTTATTCAGCGCATCGCTGGATAACTTGGAACACTACTTTTTATATTATAATCAAAACGCGTTCTGATACAAAATTAATTGATTACATATAATCGCTAATTAGAGGATAAAATTACTAACATGAATCCAGAGCTTTTTACTGAAACCTCCTGGCCTCTTGTCGAAACTTCACTTACAAGCAGCATAAATTAACCTCGAACAAGGATTATAGTTCTATTTTGAGGAAAATAATGACTAGTTTGCCACAAATAGTATCTTAATATCAAAAATATCGAATGGGTGGATGCCTTTTGTGAAGCTTTCCTCACAAATTCATTGCTTCCCTATGGGGTTTGTATCCACCAGAAATACTCGACATATTTGCTGTTTTATATTTATGTGATACAAGGTTTTATTTCCGCTAACAAAACGAACAAACATCCGATTATACGAGTGACCTGCTAGCATTCCCTTCCCATTAATTTAACTCTTCTTCGGTACCCTTAGGGAAGAGAGATAAAATATGGTCTTCATTTTCTTAAGAGCCGTACCGGATTGTTTGAGGAAACAAGACGTTAACTTCGTTGTGTGGTATCGTTCATTTTTTTGAAACCACAAATTAAATTTACCGGAAAACTCCATGAAACTGATTGACCATACCATCCGTCACGCCAATTTAAGGACGGAGATATCCGCAGAGAGTTAAATACTTCAATAATATATATATTCTGTTTAGTGCGTTGTATTGTTTTTTGACATAGTCTCCACACATGGAGTGGTGTGCATTCTATGCTTGGTTGTGGCATTCTATGTAGTGCAGAAAATGACAAAATTACTCACTCTCAAAAAATATAGATATATAAACGAAATTAAGGGGACATTCCGGTTTGTCGGGTCAAAAAATAGGTTATTTTCATGATTTTTTTTAAGAGAAAGTATAAAAGATATAACAACAATTTTTTTTTAAACATTTTATTCATCTTTCGACTACGTTTGTAAATTTTGTGGAGTCACTCCGGAGTTGCTCCAACTACCATCTCCAGAAGCAGTAAATTTTTTATCTTCACTTTCATCAGTTTTTTCTTTTTCTTCTCTGCTAGTCTTTTTTATGACGGGAGAAAAAACGCTGATACCAGCGGTGTGTGCATTATCGAGAGCAGCGTAGTAGATGTGGTCCGTAAATTCCCCAATATTCATCAGTGAAGTGAAACAATCTAATCCATTTAACCCGACACCCAAGATGCGCATTGCGAATACCATTCTACGATTAATTTCGTAAGCTTTGTTGGCGATTCGTGGACAGGACTCGATGACCCTCTCACCACAGTTGCATTCGACGATCAGTTTGAATCATAGGCCTTTCTCAGAGTTTTTTGAAAAGTTTATCGAACCGTCACAGTTTTTACACTTTATAATGTTTGCAAGTTCGGAAAAAACTGAAAAGAAATGTAACATCACGTATGCTGCCGTCACTGTTACCGTTGGTGAGAAGTCGGGCGATGTAGCCAATTTTTGTATATATATGAAACTAACTAAAACTCAGGCAATCGCAGGTCACCCGCAGTACGCCCGAATGTAAAAACAACATACACAGGAGCGACTATCCATTACCGCTTATGAACATGTTGTTCAGTCGCACAAGATTGCGACATATTCAAAGAAGTGGCAGTTGGCCCAAGCCTACAGCGAAGCTAATTAATGCCCTTAAATGGATAGTCTGCATCTTTCTAAATACACGGTAGTTGCCACCTATGATACAAATTTGTATCCGCGGGAGACCCGACCCTTTAATGACGTATAACTTTGGAACCGCTTAAGATTTCGTTTCCAAATTTTAACATATTATTTTGGAAGTATAAAACTATCGATTAAGCAAAAACAAATTAATTTTTTGAACCGAACAAACCGGAATGTCCCCTTAAAACAGGATATTCGTCGAATATTTATAAATACATAATTCCTCAAATAAAATAAAGGCACTTCAAAGAGTCCAAATAAATTGCGCAGGATCTTTAGTGTGCCAGTTCTCCTTTTTTCGCAGAACGACGAAATTTGTATTTGTAAGATCGATGATTTTGGAGAAGAAATAAAACCATGTTTCAGAATACAGTTGCAAAGTTTCCTGTCTGCTCTGTAGAATTTCACATCTTTTCGACATTAAGTGGGAAAATATTGTAATTTCATTTGATGATATATATGTTAAGTAAGTAGAACGTATCATTTGAAAACCGTTGTATATAGGTATGATCTTCTGCAGATTATAAGGTTTCCGTTTGGCCATGTAAGCAGAACCAATTTCAAAAACGAGCATCAGTGCTCCTTCCGTCAGCCGAGAAGCGACGGAATCGGATCAGCTGCTGTAGGGATTCCTTGAGCCAACGCTTCCAAAGATGCTGCCTCAATTATTGAGGATAGACGATTAACTGGCGAATCTGTGAAGTCGACTTGTGGAAAAGAAGTTAAAGGGCTACCCACTAGGAAATGGGCAGGAGTGAAAGGTTCAAGATGATTGGGATAGGAGGACATGGGTGATATGGGACGGGAATTGAATATTGCTTCCACTTCGATAATATACGTCACTACTTGCTCATAAGTAAGCTAGTGAAGAGCTCTGTGAGGAGCTCTTGGCGGAATGAAGTGCCAATCAATTCCTTGACCACTACGAAAACTAAATACGGCTTTTTGATGCCTTTTGAGCAAATTATAGAGCTGATGGAGCCCGTTTTTAGCTCCGACAAAGTTAGTTCCATTATCATATTGGATCTCGACTAACTTTTCCCGTCTCGAAACGAAGCGCTTTAGGCTTGCGATAAAATCCTCTGTGGCAAATTCACCGAATAGTTATAAATGAACCGTCTTTGTAAGGCAAATGTACACCGCTGCGTAAACCTTCCACCGAACTTTATTGCGATGTTGCCTTTCTTTAGTATTTCTTTAGCCGAATCAGCAAGGATCTCTTCCGTGGGGAATCGATAGGAAATACAAAGAGAAAAATCAATCGTGAATCGTGCTAATGCAAGGCGAACGTGCAGTTCATTTTATGGTGCCTGTTATTTGTTCTAGGCGAATGGGCAAGGATGTTCCTTGTGGGAAATGGTTTGGGTAAACAAACTGTGGTAGTTATTGTAGCAACGTGGGCATTTGTATTTTTTTTTTTTTTTTTGGTAAGGTGCCTCCGGGGGTCCACAGGTCCACCGCTTTACCCAATTTCTGCTTTTCCGGCCGACAAAATGAAACTCCGTGTGACTCCTTTCTTTCTCATTTATTATCAGTTGGTTTAATTCAATATCATGGGTATTATATTTACACAGGAAACGGAAACTTGTTTGATCCAAAAATGTTTGTATTAAATTTACACAGGAAACAGAAACTAAATTGTGAAAGTTAATTTGTTTACTTCAACAATGTTTATATTAAATTTACACAGGAAACAGAAACTAAATTGTTAAAGTTAACTTGTTTACTTCAACAATGTTTATATTAAATTTACACAGGAAACAGAAACTTGTTTGATCCAAAAATGTTTGTATTAAGACTCTTGCGAAAACCGATACATTCGTTTAGGCTTCTACTTTAACAAAAAAGGAGGACCCATTTCATTGAACTTACTCTGGTGGATTATTGTTCTCGACTCAAATTATTTATCCGTAACGCGATTGACTTCAGCCACTGAAGCGACAGAACACAAAAATTCCATCCATCGCTTCGATGACCATATATGGTGAGAATCCCTTTTGCATTCTGTCCTACAAAAAAGGGTTGAAACACACACACGATGATTACCTCTGCTGCTCGTCGCGCGTGTCCACAACTATGCAGACATAGAATCGATCGAATCGACCAGGTTGCAGCTGGTGCAAGCATCCCATCAAAAGGGTTGAAATGTTTAAACGATCAACGACTGCGTAAAGCATTACTGCTGACCGTGTACATGTTTCTGGGATCTCCACGTAGTCGAATCCTCGATGGTATATTTCCATTTTGAGAACTCGACTTGATTGGGCGGTCGGCCGGATGCCCTCATGTATTGGTCGGTCGGGTGACCGATCGATGTGGGCATGATATGCAAAGGAAAGATAAACTTTTCCTCCATGTGTGCGGGTGGCGCGCAAGATAATCATCATCATCATCGGCCCTACAACCGGAGCCGGTCTTGGCCTTATTTAGCAAATCCTGAGGCTTGTTAAATTTTCCATTTTTTTTCGGGCAACGTTATTAGTCTTGCGCCAGAGGCTCCCCGACGGGGAATAAAACCCCAGTCCCCCGCGTGACAGGCGGGTATACTAACCACTATACTATCGAGGAGCCGCCCAAGATAATATCGCATGGATATTGTACGGGCAATGTTGGTTGCTAGAAAGTGCAACCAAATTGCGCTTATGTGTGGAGGATGCGTGTCAGATGATGAAAATCGGACCGAGATATGTGCAATGTATTGGTTCGGTTCATGTTGGTTGCGTGATGGTGCGACCAAAGTGTTTTTAGAGAAATTAACATTTGTTGCTGACGAAATTTTATGTCAGCTAGAATGAATGCGTCAAGGTATTTCTGATATTATAGGTACGACTATGGAAGGTAAGTACACGCTTTTTATGTATTTTAGGAATCTATTTCTTTATCATAGCCATAAGGTCAGTAGTGGCGTTCAATGGAACTGCCACAATACTTGTTTTTTATTCATTTGGTATACCCTAGATGGGGGGTTTTACCTAGGTAATGGGAAGATGTTTGGTAGCGTTCAAGGGAACCGCCACAAAACCTTTGAAGGATCATAAAATTGCAGACGTGCAATTTATGATGCTCAACAACTTTACTTGAAAGTTGGTCATCTGGTCCACAGATTTGGTTCCAAGGGATTCTGCGTGTTGACCATATGGTTCGTTCTTTCACGTCTTGGATTCAACTTAAATTCAATATGGGCAAATTGAACGTGTAGTTCAATTTTAGGTAGGTTTTGTGGGATGGCTGGTTGCGGCCGAAATTTAAGTCAATTTCTGTCAATTTCTAGTTTCTTATCATAAATCTTTACGAAGTTTTGATCGTTTTAGCAAAAGACTCATTAAAATTTAGAAACCATTTCAAATGAAAAAACCCTCTCGACAACACATAACTGCGTTACAAGATCATTATCGTTGTTACATTTTAAACAATTCACCAGTTTTAAATGAAAGCGCTGCGTTATGAATTCACTGAGCTGACAGTAATTAATTACAAGACGTATAAACATATAAACTTATGGTATAAATAGACTTACGAAGTACCTTAAAAACTATGGCATGCGGGTTGGGGGTGGGGGACTGACTTTAAAGTAACTTAAAAATGGAAAGGGGAACTAAAGAAAGGTGGATAGAATAAAAGTCTAGGTGGTAGGACAGGGAAGGTCGTGAGCGGGGTAGGGTCAGGGGGGGGGGGGGGGGGGGGGGGGTAAGAGAGGAGACGACGTTTGAGAGCTGGAGAGGTGAGATTGAAGTCAAAGAACGTGGGGTGAGAGTTTGCCACCCCTGCATTCGCAAAATGGGTTCATTAGAGGCGTAAGACGTGTGATGGGCGGGCAAATAGAAGAAACGGGGGTCTCGGAGATTTCAGGGATTAGTGTAAAATGTGATGGAGGAGAGCAGGTTGGGCAGTTGATTAAACCTGAGAGTTGACGGTGGATGAAGAGGATGTCGACATGAATTCTGCGCTCTTCAAGTGTGCTGAGGTTAATTAGGTGAAGACAGCTCGTGTATGGGGGTAGAATCAGAGCATTTTCCCAATTCAATACTCGGCAGCAAAACGCAAAAACCAACGTTGCACGCTTTCGACCCTGCGAATTTGGGACGAATAGTGAGGAGACCAAACCTGACTAGCATATTCAGGAAAGGGGCGGACAAAAGCTATATAGAGCGGTCTGGACACGTAGGGATTAGAGAATTCTTTCGACCAGCGTTTCATAAAACCAACGACAGAGTTGGCCTTGAGAATAATGTCATCAATATGGGGGATGAAGTTGAGCTCCCTATCACATAAGATGCCAAGGTCACGAATCGTTTGTACAAGTGTTATCTGTTGGTTGAGTAAGACATAGGAGCGTAGCGGCTAAGAGGATCGTTTACGGGAGAAGGTGATTGAGTGACATTTGGCAATATTTAGTTCGAGGCAGTTATTTTGGCACCAAATTGAAAAGCTGTCGAGATCCATTTGGAGAAGTGAGGAGTCGACAGAAAAGCGGATCGTCTTGAATAGTTTAGTGTCGTCCGCGTATAGAGAGATGGAGAAGTGCTTGATATTGGAGTCTATGGGGTATTATGCTCTATCCTTTAGCGTGGTCTCGGTAGTGTGTCCGTCCGGCACCGGTTCACCGAGACGTCCCCAACTGCTTACCCGGTCGTCGTGTTTCGTTACTCGATATAAAACAACTGCGGTTTCCTTACATCTATTATCTTTATTTGTTTATTATGTCAAACTATATTCACAAAGTTAATATATATCGATAATAATATGCACCATTATGTTATGTTAAACTATATTCACAAAGTTAATATGTTTCGAGAATACTATGCATTATTATGTTATGTTAAACTATATTCACAAAGTTAATATATATCGAGAATACTTAACAATATTATGTTATGTTAAACTATATTCACAAAGTTAATATATATTGTTGTATTCCAGAATACTACCCTTTATTAAATTTAACACTGAATCTCCTTACACATCCTTAAAAACTTCACTTAACATATATTACATTCTCACTTAATACATACCATTCATAAACATTCACAATATTATCAGTTACAGCACATTTAATAACCTGCACCTTTTTATTCATTCAAAACATAGTAACTTTGATTTTCGTCCAGATTTCATTCATGTAAAAAGTCACAGAGAGAAAATTAAATAGAAAGAAAAGGAGTTTAAGTTTGAGAAAAAGTAAAATTGAGTTCAGTCAAGTTTAATATATATTATAAATATAGAATAAAATATAGTAAAATATAAAAGAGTGAATAAATGTGTTTTGGAATTATAAGCTCTAATTGAAGTTGAGTTCTAGAGTTTTTAATTGAGAAAAGGAAGTAAAGGAATAATAAAAGGTCCCCGCTCTTCCCTCAACCGAGGAAGCACGGCGCCGGACGTCAACACTGGTGGCAGCGGTGGGATTCCCAGATAACGGGATCCCGATGATGATGATCACAATGATGAGGACTCCCAAATAATGATGATGACGAGATGAAGACGAGATAATCGAAGACTGGAGATATCCTCGAAGACTGGTGGGATGATCCAACCAAAGGATCCCATGAATTAGAAACAAAACAAGAAAAAAAAATTAAAACTGCAAAAAAAAAAAAAAAAAAAAAAAAGTTAATGAGGCGGACGAAAGAAAGAAAATTTTAGAGTTAATATGTATAATGGAAATTTTAGAATTTATATATATATATTCGAACGCAAATGAGAATTTTGAAACATAATATTAATATTATATAATTAATATAATAAGTAATAATAATTTTTGGATAAGAAAAGAAAAGGTTCCAAGGAGAAATATTTAAATTTAGTTAATATACAATGTAAATAGACATAGTGATAAGAACATTTGAAATTTAAATCTTGTAACCTTTGATTTAAATTTAGTTAACATATAATGTAAATAGACAATAGTGTTAAGAACTTTTTGAAATTTAAATATTGTAACCTTTGATTAATTCTGAAAACCATTGTAATTGGACGAAAATCCAAGCCTTTAATTAATCTTAATCTAACCTATAGTTACTAGAAAATTATTCTCTTCAAGGATAATTTTCTTTCTCGAAGAAGGGTGGGATGTTGTATTCCAGAATACTACCCTTTATTAAATTTAACACTGAATCTCCTTACACATCCTTAAAAACTTCACTTAACATATATTACATTCTCACTTAATACATACCATTCATAAACATTCACAATATTACCAGTTACAGCACATTTACAACTTCACTTAACATATATTACATTCTCACTTAATACATACCATTCATAAACATTCACAATATTACCAGTTACAGCACATTTAATAACCTGCACCTTTTCATTCATTCAAAACATAGTAACTTTGATTTTCGTCCAGATTTCATTCATGTAAAAAGTCACAGAGAGAAAATTAAATAGAAAAAAAAGGAGTTTAAGTTTGAGAAAAAGTAAAATTGAGTTCAGTCAAGTTTAATATATATTATAAATATAGAATAAAATATAGTAAAATATAAAAGAGTGAATAAATGTGTTTTGGAATTATAAGCTCTAATTGAAGTTGAGTTCTAGAGTTTTTAATTGAGAAAAGGAAGTAAAGGAATAATAAAAGGTCCCCGCTCTTCCCTCAACCGAGGAAGCACGGCGCCGGACGTCAACACTGGTGGCAGCGGTGGGATTCCCAGATAACGGGATCCCGATGATGATGATCACGATGATGAGGACTCCCAGATAATGATGATGACGAGATGAAGACGAGATAATCGAAGACTGGAGATATCCTCGAAAACTGGTGGGATGATCCAACCAAAGGATCCCATGAATTAGAAACAAAACAAGAAAAAATAATTAAAACTGCAAAAAAAAAAAAAAAAAAAAAGTTAATGAGGCGGACGAAAGAAAGAAAATTTTAGAGTTAATATGTATAATGGAAATTTTAGAATTTATATATATATTCGAACGCAAATGAGAATTTTGAAACATAATATTAATATTATATAATTAATATAATAAGTAATAATAATTTTTGGATAAGAAAAGAAAAGGTTCCAAGGAGAAATATTTAAATTTAGTTAATATGCAATGTAAATAGACATAGTGATAAGAACATTTGAAATTTAAATCTTGTAACCTTTGATTTAAATTTAGTTAACATATAATGTAAATAGACAATAGTGTTAAGAACTTTTTGAAATTTAAATATTGTAACCTTTGATTAATTCTGAAAACCATTGTAATTGGACGAAAATCCAAGCCTTTAATTAATCTTAATCTAACCTATAGTTACTAGAAAATTATTCTCTTCAAGGATAATTTTCTTTCTCGAAGAAGGGTGGGATGTTGTATTCCAGAATACTACCCTTTATTAAATTTAACACTGAATCTCCTTACACATCCTTTAAAACTTCACTTAACATATATTACATTCTCACTTAATACATACCATTCATAAACATTCACAATATTACCAGTTACAGCACATTTACAACTTCACTTAACATATATTACATTCTCACTTAATACATACCATTCATAAACATTCACAATATTACCAGTTACAGCACATTTAATAACCTGCACCTTTTTATTCATTCAAAACATAGTAACTTTGATTTTCGTCCAGATTTCATTCATGTAAAAAGTCACAGAGAGAAAATTAAATAGAAAAAAAAGGAGTTTAAGTTTGAGAAAAAGTAAAATTGAGTTCAGTCAAGTTTAATATATATTATAAATATAGAATAAAATATAGTAAAATATAAAAGAGTGAATAAATGTGTTTTGGAATTATAAGCTCTAATTGAAGTTGAGTTCTAGAGTTTTTAATTGAGAAAAGGAAGTAAAGGAATAATAAAAGGTCCCCGCTCTTCCCTCAACCGAGGAAGCACGGCGCCGGACGTCAACAATATCGAGAATAATATGCAATATTATGTTATGTTAAACTATATTCACACAGTTAATATATTTCGAGAATAATATGCAATATTATGTTATGTTAAACTATATTCACACAGTTAATATATTTCGAGAATAATATGCAATATTATGTTATGTTAAACTATATTCACACAGTTAATATATTTCGAGAATAATATGCAATATTATGTTATGTTAAACTATATTCACACAGTTAATATATTTCGAGAATAATATGCAATATTATGTTATGTTAAACTATGTTCACAATGTTAATATATATCGAGATAATACGCACTATTATGTTATGTTAAACCATGTTCACAAAGTTAATATATATATATCGTGATAATATGCAATCTTATGTTATGTTAAACTATATTCACACAGTTAATATATTTCGAGAATAATATGCAATATTACGTTATGTTAAACTATATTCACAATGTTAAAAGTTAATATAAGCCGGGAACCCTAGGCAATAATAGGATTATGTCACTGCACTTTCGCAATTAATATAAATCGTTTACTCTATCCGATAATCGGTAATTGTATGCAATGTTTCGATTATGTCCCGGTACTCTCGCAATTAATACAAATCGTTAACTCTGTGCGATGCTCGGTAACTATATGCCAATTTTCGAGTATGTCACGGTACTTTCGCAATTAATACAAATCGTTAACTCTGTACGATATTCGGTAACTATGTTCAATGTTGGTGCTGGTGCTATCGCATTCACAACGCTACTCACTCTCCTGCTGCCGGGTGTGCATTTTTCCCTTAAGGGTTGATTTGTGCACACCAACACAGCAACAACCACCTCTCCACAGGCCACTATCTGCGGAGATCATTTCTTCGCGTGCAAATGTCTCACACAGCCAAGGATGTGATCACACCGTTGCCTCGGGCTGTGTAAGTCATCACAGAGTCCGGAATGCCTGTTGGTGGCCACACCGTACTCCTGTCTGTGTGTACATTATTCATTATGTGCACAGTGGTGGGCGCCATTGTGTGCGGTTCGATCATGGGTACGTTTCATATCAGAGGTCGTCCGTATTGCTCATACATGCGACTTGATGTATCTTTACTCAGGCATGCGTTATATCTCTCGTATTTGTATTAAATTAGAGATGTGTCCTTTTAAGGGCATGTGTTGTAGGTTTCGTTTTTGCGCGCCTGCTTGGTAATTATAGGAATTGTCGCAGGCTTGAGCAACCGCATAATATGTTCGATGGTTATTCTGCTATATCAGATCGTTGGTGGGTGTTTTTACCAGATCGATGTACAGGTGTCCAGCGCTTGCTTATGGCATAGGGTTTCATACTTTTGCAACTACGTTGTGGCTTCTATGTCATGCTGGTGAGTACACGCTTGGTTGCACTTGCCGTTTATGAAGAAAGGTCACCTGGTAGTAGATTAGCAGGTAAGTAGTGACGTTCACAAGAACCGCCACAAGTCTATATCATTAAGAGCGAAAATCAATTGCAAAATTCGTGGCCTTATCCTAGTGATTGGGAGTGTATATTTACGCGACATTGTCTAGTGGAACTTAAAATATTTATTCTATTGTGACTTTCTCTAAAAGAATTTTATCTGACTTGACTACAACTTTCACATGCCAACTAAATGTTAACACTGAAGAATTAGAAAAGCTATCAAGCCTTAAAACTTAACACCTTCGTCTATGCAAGGTGTACTTGTAGTAGCGGAAATACCGCCTACCGCTATGAATAAGTCGCCGTCACAGCGGAAATGGCGCAATGTCCTTTTCGTACACTCACAAATATCCTTTAGCCGCCTAAAAATACAAAATTCTCTGAAATTAATGACACTTCAAATATTGTATACAAGCACAAGTCTTGGAAACGTGGACAAAATAATAAATGAATCGTGTCTTCATTAGTTTGAGTAGGGCCTTAGTATATAGTATATCCACAATCGCTTTGGTTCGTTGTAAAATGCGACTAAAGCCCAAGTGACAATCAGTTCAAAAACAACGAAATCGATACATGCAACGCACGGTTGTTTTGTTTTGCTCCTATTTAGTTCAATTTTATATTACATTTCAACGGACTCGGGGTTGCAATGGCTGTCTTATGACAAGTGGCAAATGATGGTCACAAACTCCTGTTTTCTTATTATTCTTCCTGTCGCTTACACTATACCATAAAGATTGTTTTAAAACAGTGCCTTGGCGCAGGAATTCAAGTTGTAGCCTACACGACAATTATTAAGTGTACAGTTATGTATGCTTGAGTGCAATGTTTTGTAAAAGATGGAGCAGAGGAAGGATTTGAGCGCTCTGAATCGTCAATTAGTGAAAAGATAGTGGAGAGATTAAAACATGCAATGCATTTTTTTTTACTTTTCATAGTTTAGTCACCAACATCAAATAGACGAAAGTAGAATTCACAGAGCAGCGAACGATGTCACAACAGTGTGAGAAACGATTTCGAGTTCCTACAAACGATTAAATAGTAATAGTAATTAATAAATACAGAATGTTTAATAACTTAGAGAACAGCGTTCTTTTTTAAATATACCTCGCACAGAAACTGCATTTAATCGTGCTTACTATGAGTCCCTTTAGTGAATTTCCCAGGATGAGAAATCCAACTGGCGCGACATGCCATCATCCCACTATTTGCGTTCGCAGAACACAGAAGATCCAATGTAATGTATAATATATTAGCTGTATATACTCACACTCAAAAGCGAAATCAATTCATGAGTATTTCATTCATTTTAAAGCCAAAGCGTTGACCTCACAAAACCATAAAAATCATTAAGCCATACATATCCTATTACATCAGTTTAATTAAGTAACAGCAAGGAAAAAGCAATTTCACAACTAAATAATCCTAACCAGTTGCGATGACATCCTTTAAAGGTAAACTTTCCTATGTGAAAGTTAACGAAACCATCAACACCTGCAATTAGGATAAAAATACAATCAGCTATGACGCCAGAGGAAAAGCAAAATGATCGTCTAACACCCTATAATACGAGTATTATCATTCACCGCAATGGCTTCATCCCTCGTCCTTGGAATTTATTTGTAGTTAACTTAGTCCTTAATATTGTCTTCTGCTAGGAGGGTAATCGATTTGTTATCGCTTAAGAAATTTATTATCTCAGCTTCACGAACCAAGTACTTCAAATGTTGACAAGTTTCACTAAATAGAGCAAACACATCCTCAAGTTGTCCTTTTGTTAGCTAAAATCTACACCTCAGCGTAATAAACTAAGACTAATCTCACAGCTCATACAATTTAGATACAATCATGATATTATAGTTAAGGCTACAAAGCGAGACTTGTATGGAACTAAATTCTTTGTTCCGCATTGTCAAAAAACAAACATGCTCATGTATTTAAATATAAAAATAAGAACTTTAAAGATGTGTAATCTAAGAAAGAAAGAAAGTTTATTTCGAGCAACAAATACAGATCCATATATTTACTTAAATTTATTCTTCGTAAAAAGCATAATAAACAATTTTGCTATAACTTGAATTGACGTTCTGGAATGAGAACTCTATATGTATCAGCGTTTATAACATAATTGTGAATTTTTAGCACTGCATGGTTTCCCACTGTTTTTTTACAGGCATCATACCATCACAGCGACTAGAAAATACAGATTTTATTTTGCATTACCTAGGAAGCAAAACTCTATATAAAACTTTTCGGTTTTCATTGAAATCAGTTCGCCTCCTCACCGTAACATCAGATTATGTCTATATTTTATAGTCACTGGTATGATTTCAAGAAACGTTTCCGTATATCCTTAAATGCACAACTACAAACAAATGTAAAGTAAATCAGCGCATAACAACATCTTGATATCAGCATTCCTGGTGAATATGAATTGTATTAAATGCAAATTTGGACAACTTGCGTATCCTGATACTATTTATACCGCCAACCCAATTCAAATGGTGTACTGTCTGAATATTCAACAAATTTCCAACTCAACGAAGCCAAGGAATTCCCTGCACAGTATCTTCTTAAGTGAACAGTATAATTTCCTTGCTACAAAAAGCTTTTCTTGACTACCTGTACCTTGCACTGCCTTGCTAAAACGGGTACCTAAGCCAAGGAGGTAGTATGCATTTAATATTTGCGAAACCATTTACCTCACGTCGTTCTGGACATTACAATTGTAATGAAGGTGCAGCTGTAAATTGCTGGTATAAGAATTATTCTGGAATATAACGTGTATTTGTTGTTCGCATTCGTACACAGTCGATAGTTCCTGAACATGAACTGACTTACTAGTAGAGTTCATTTAGTTACGCAGCCTACACAGAAGTATACCACCAAAGTATGTTGTCAATTTTTCTTATGCTATCTACGGTCGATCAACCTATGTGAAAACTCAACGGAATGACAGTTTTATCCTGCAGGAGGTTATTAATGTCAAGGTCGAATATTGTCTCTATTGGAGCAAAGCTGTTGTGATGCGGTCATAGCACGAATGTGAATCAAATATAAATGGTAATTTTACTTCATTGCTTAGCAACAAGTTGCGAGCTAGATAATCTTGTGCGTGGCTGTTGTTTGGTTTGTGGAGAGTAGGGGCACCGGATATCGGTCGCGCTCGACTTTGCAGCCAGTACAGCCATGAGCCAGGAAGAGGTACATACGTCTGTTGCGAAACCGATTATTATAAAAATTTTAACAAATGAAGGCGTTAAATCCTCGGACATTTTTTTTCCATTGAAGGCTCAGTTTGGTGATGATACACTGTCTTAGAATCATCTGTATACGTGGGGCAGAGAACTTAAAAGTGGGCAAAAATGTATCGAAAACGAAAGTCATGAGCGATGGCCAAGGACAAGTCAACAGATGACAACATCCGTGCCGTTCGAGAATTGAAAGTAATGGATTAAACACTTCCATAGCCGATACCCACTTCTGATGAGATTTCTCCAACAGTTAAGTGACGATCACTTTCAATAAGCTCTCGAACGACACGGATGTTGTCATCTGTACGACGTACCCTTATATTTAGACAATAGCCACTTTGTTTATGTTGACCATTGGACTGACAAAAAAAGTAGAGCCAAAGCGTATGAATGATCACGCATCAACAATATGGATTTTGATAGTTTTATGCACCCGGAACTTACTGTTTTTGTAATTAATGGGATGAAAAATGGCACATAGAAAATATTTTTCATCGTTATGTGATGCAAAACCTTCTTTTAGAAAACCTCGGTCCAACAAGTATCAAAAGTAAATTAATTTCTATTCTTGGAGTTCTTTTGCAACGGCGAAATATTGTGTGACAAAGTTTAAACGAGGCAGTATGAGCTACCAAGACGAGAACTTCATTGGTCAACTATATGGAGTAACTACTGTGGCGGTTACTTCGAACGCCACTACTTACCTTCCCATTATAATTCGAGAACTCCCACCAACTACTGTTACGTGTGTCCGCCACCCCATCAATTAATTGTTTGTAATTTGAATATAATTTGTTTAAAGTGGTGTGATGGTAAGGTGGTGGAGGAGTTGCACGATCCAGAAGTGAGTTTTTGAACACACCCCGATTCGGGTGTGGATCGTGCAGTTCTTCGAGTTCGAATTCGGTTTTCGAAGTGGACGTGAATGGGGAGCGAGAGAGACAGAGGGTCAATGTTTGTTGAATACGGTTTTGAATTCCGCTGTGGACGGTTTTTTTTTTAGAGATAAGGGAACGTTTTGTTAACTGGGGCAAGCGCGAGAAATAGGCGCAGAGGGCGTCGGAGGCAGCGTTGGCGAAATCGGAACGCCGGTAATAGTAGCGCGGAGAGTAAGGATTCCCGGAAAGCAGGTGGAGATGATGGGCGACGATCGTCCGAGTCGGGCGGTGACGGGAGACGAACCGACTCCGTGGACTCGAAGTCCTCAAAAACGGATGCGAGGCATGACGCCGTATCAGACAGCGCGGGGAGCCGGGAATGGCAGCCCCGGCGCATTGGGCCCAAAGTGGGCAGAAAGAATAGCTCCAGTTCCGCTAGTTCGGAGTCCAGTGGGACTCCCGAGCGGAATATTCCTGAAGGGGGGAGCGGAACATTGTGCGAGTTTTGCGGTCGACACACTCACAAGGCGGCAGAGTGTCGACATAAGGCAAAATGGGAGAATTCGGGAAACTCCCCAAGGTCGGGTCGGCAAGATCCTACCCGACCGCACTAGAAACGCAACCCGGCTCCAGCTGTTCTCAGTTTTCGCCGACTCAGGTCCCGATTGTCGCTCTCCCTTTAGACATTGGCCGTAGGAACCCTACGCGCCTAATCGTGGACACCGGCGCTGAGATCAGCCTGTTGAAGCTGAAGGCACTCCATCCTAGATATGGCATGGATGTGCATAAATCTACAACGCTCCAAGCGCTGTTTGTCAAAGGCAAAACGAGGGGATGTTGCACTGGGAATTTCAAGTTGCACCATGAGATTCCCTGCAGTTTCCAAATAGTAGACTCCTTGCCGGGTTTGGAGGAAGACGGATTGTTGGGTTACGACTTCTTGTCTCGGAATTGTAAGGTAGACGGGCCGGGTGGTTGTTTGGTTTTTCCTCGAACGACCGTAAATCCCGTGCCATTCTCCATTCAATTTGTCAACTATAGGACGGGAAGGGTTGAGCGTGTGGCAGCCAAACGGGGAGACGTGCCAAAGGGACCTGTTAAGGTCGATACGGCGGCAGGTACTCGCCCGGAGACCCTACCCATACAAGGGAGGGCTGCGAAAAGCTGTTCAACCACGTGCTACCCACGTGGTCATCCGGATGAACCCCAAACAGTGGACGTTAATAACATATAGTTATAGGCAACGGTTTTTTTTTTTATATAAAAGAACAATTACGGAAAGGTTAAGCCTTCCAGTAACTTCGAGCCCCTGATCCTAGCTGGCCAGACTCTTGTTACCCTCCGGAATCTTCGTCCTTGTAAAGGGCCTTCGTCGAGGGATACCAACTTGAGAGTCTGACGAAAAGTCTTTAAGGCCAGGTCTAATGCTGCAGGCGCAGTCCCAGCGCAGACTGCAGAGGCAAACCCCAGTGCTGGGGGTTGGATCGCAAATATGAAAGTGCGAAAGCGCACTATAATGTCGGGTGATGGTAGGTTTTGCCGCCGAAACGGGACAGACCCCCCGATCTACCAACCCATGGACCGGGGCAAGTACCGAGTCCAAAAGAGGAGGATTAAATTAAATATATAGGAGCGGTACGTTTTCGCCGGCCGGGCGACATTTTGGAGTGGTTGGACGAGAGGGGATCGCCTCGCCTTGGCGCGGGGGTCCTAACCGGATCGTGTGGGCGGTCGAGCTTTCGGTCGGACCATCGGTTTAAGTGTCGGATCCGCCGCGGGCGTTTGTGTTGTCATTGGTTTTGAGGAGTGCTTGTCTGTTGTTCCCCCTCTTAGGTTAATACCTAAATGTTATTTATTTATTTATTTATTTATTTATTTTTATTAACCCTAGTATATAGGTAGCCTAAAACGTACTAACATTAGCACTTAAGCATCATTTATTTTGTTTCACTAACCCTAATATATAAGTAGTACTAAATATATAGAAAATCCTTACTAACCTTAACACCTGAGCATGTTTGTTTGTTTATTTATTTATTTATTTATTGGTTGGTTTGTTGATTATTTGTTTGTTTGCTCTCCGCCGTCCACTCTCCGGCGTGACATTCCTCTCCTAAGAATGCCACGCAGTCTTGTGGGGGGGGGGGGGGGGGGGGGGGGGGGGGGGGTATGTTACGTGCGGCCGCCACCCCATCAATTAATTGTTTGTAATTTGAATATAATTTGTTTAAAGTGGTGTGATGGTAAAGTGGTGGAGGAGTTGCACGATCCAGAAGTGAGTTTTTGAACACGCCCCGATTCGGCTGTGGATCGTGCAGTTCTTCGAGTTCGAATCCGGTTTTCGAAGTGGACGTGAATGGGGAGCGAGAGAGACAGAGGGTCAATGTTTGTTGAATACGGTTTTGAATTCCGTTGTCGACGGTTTTTTTTTTGAGAGATAAGAGAACGTTTTGTTAACGGGGTAGCAAGGAAAAAAGGAAGAAAAAACAAAGAAATTGTCCCGTGTGTTAATCTTTTTTGTAAAAAAAAAAAAAACAAAAAAAAATGTAAATAGAAAAGGAGATTAAAGACGAAAGAAAAGTGAAAAGTAGTTTTTTTCATCGAAGAGAAATTGCAGAAAGGCAAACGTTGACGTTGAAGTGATTTCCGTTCTTTCCTGTGAATTTGTGTGGCCTCTGTCGTTGCTTTTTGGGTGTAATAAGCACAAATTCAATTAACAGTGGTTGTTCGGCAAGCTTAAAGTAACTAATCAGTGCCGCATCGGGAGAACATCCAGAGGAGCCGACACTGGATAATCTACAAACTACATTGCTGGATTTGAACGAGAGGACATTTAACGTTGTGTTACCTATTGGGCGATCTCAGTGGATATACAACTCAGTGTTTACGAGATTGTGTTGCAAATGGTGTTACAGATTCAACAAAGGGGAAACTAAAACACATATCGAAAATAAAGGACGGCACATAAGGATCCCTCTACAGCAAAAGCAAGAGTTCTCTAAACCGGTTGGAGCCGTGGCTCAGCATCGGGACGTCGAGCTGAATAACTAGGTAACAAATCTAACATTTTCCCACTAAATCTCCACAGCA
The DNA here is from genome assembly GCA_963931805.1 of Microdon myrmicae. NCBI lineage: Eukaryota > Metazoa > Arthropoda > Insecta > Diptera > Syrphidae > Microdon > Microdon myrmicae. The sequence continues at coordinate 165,872,858 of OZ007499.1, forward strand.
GAAGTGCAAGGCACGTACTGTATAGTAGTTACAATACTCATCATTATCATCATATTACAAATTATAATACTACACTACAAAAAACCCTATAAAGAAGTACTATGGCGGTTCTATTCGAACGCCACTACTTACCTTCCCATTATAATTCGAGAACTCCCACCAACTACAAAAAACCCTATAAAGAAGTACTATGGCGGTTCCATTCGAACGCCATTACTTACCTTGCAATTAAGCATGCCCAAGCTCTCCCCAGATATTCTTCTGCTTTCAGAAACTTGCCTGAAATCCACTTCTCGAGTCTACATACCTAATTACACATTTGTGTCCAACCCACGAACCTCTGGCCCTCATGGAGGTACGGGAATCCTAATACATAAAAAATTCCAATTTGCTGAGATTAGATTTGCTAATATAACTAGTGTCGAATACACGGCTGTTAAACTTTTCTGCCGAAATAATAAAGTACTGGTCTTGTCCTCCATATACATTCACCCTTCTCGTGAACCAAACTTCCCTAGTGCAGACATCTCACAAATAATCCAACAGTCTCTGCCAGCACCTTTCATAATAGGAGGAGACTGGAACGCACGACATACTGCATTTAATGACATCAAATGCAACAAATACGGCTGTCAACTCCTTGATCTCCTCCGACTTCACCCATATGTCTACGCAGACTGTCCGTTGCAACCTACTCGAATTTGCAGCTCAACCAAGTCAACAATCGATTTCTTCCTAAAGTCTACAGATAGCTATTCATCTAATCCTCCCACAGTGTCATTCACATTCCCTTCGGATCATGGCTCTGTCCACACCTCGGTTCAAATCCCCTCGCTTGAACCACTCTACACTCTGAATCCTATTCCAAATTTCACCAAAACAAACTGGAAAAAAGTCAATAAGGATATTGCTGCTAGCTTTTCAAAATTTTCTTTACCGGAATCTTCTAACCTGCCCCCTACACAAATTGACCAAGCAGCGGCCCAAATAGAGCAAATACTGGGAAATGCTCTCTTCAGCCATACTCCCACTATCGTTCCTCATAATCACTTAGGAAAACCCCTACCCAACCTACTCACAAAATTATTACGTATAAAAAAACAACTCCGACGAAAATTGCACACTAGCTACTCACCTTTTATTAAACAACAGATCCAGCTATTGACCTCCCTGATAAATGGACAACTAAAAGTTTTCACTAATCAGACCTACACATCCACCTTAAACAGTATCAAACCAAATAGCGATCTATTTAAAAACATAAACAGACTAACGGGTCGCAAACTTAAGCCTCGAACAGATTATCTTATTCACCCAACTAATAATAACATCGTCCAGTCGGACACTGATATAGCAAACTGTCTCGCTGAACATTTCTGCAAAGTCCATAAGCAAAACGATACCCTCCCAGTAACAAATTTCCACGATACCGTGAACGATTACATTCCACGTTCACTGGAGCCATCCCTCACACCATTTATTACTGAATTCACCGAAAGCAATAAAGCATCACACCCCGTAGGAATCGACACATTCCTAAGCCTTGAAGAACTATACGAAGTCATTACTTCACGTAACAATAAAAAATCGACTGGCCTAGATGGAATCCCTAACCTCCTATTCAAAAGACTCCACCCAGGCAACTTGCTCCCGATTCTCGTTCTTCTCAACCACATAATAAACGCTTCACATTTCCCTAAAAGTTGGAAAACAGCGGTGATCGTCTCAATTAGCAAATCTGGGCCCTCCAAGTACCCGGATAACTTCCGTCCGATATCGCAGCTAAACTCGCTTAGCAAGATTCTTGAATGTAAAATCTACAAAAATCTTCTCTCATTTGCCAGGGATAACTCCCTCATTCAGAACTCTCAATTTGGCTTCCGCTCACAACACTCCACTTGTCATGCTCTCTTAAAACTGACACATGATGTGACGACCCACCTCCAAAACCAATCCCCAACGGTATGTGTCTCCCTAGACATAGCTAAAGCATTCGACTGTGTCTGGATCGCAGGACTGTTATACAAACTTCATTCAATGTATGGATTAAACATCCACTGCACAAAACTTCTCGCTTCTTACCTCTCTGATAGAAAGTTCATGGTGAAAATAAACTCAACTCTCTCGACACCTTATAGCATAACCGCAGGAGTTCCTCAAGGATCCATCCTCGGCCCACTACTATACCTTCTTTATACATCAGACGCACCGCAGCCACTGTTACCCAATACAACAATGCTCAACTATGCCGACGACACCTTAATTTATTCAAGCAACAAGCTTGTCAAGGAGGCAAGAAACTGTATTAACAGATATCTCCCAATCCTGTCAGCCTACTTTACCAAGTGGAGAATTCAACTAAATCCAACCAAAACTCAGCTCATTGTTTTTAAAGGCAGAAACGCGAGTTGTACAAACAACACTATTCGCTGCCATAATAAAATCAGAATTAAAATAAATAACGATATAATTAAACCCTCCAAAACCTTAAAGTATCTAGGTATAACCTTTACCAACAATCTGTCATTCTCCACCCACATTAAAAATACGATTCGTAAAGCCACAACCCAACTGAACCTCTGCAGAAAAGTCATGTACAAACCGAATGGTCTCTCTCCCAAAGTCAAATCACTTATCTACAAACAAATAATCAGACCCACTCCCACATATGCATGCCCGATATGGTACCATATCACACCCGCCCAAATGGAGAAGTTACGCATTTTCGAAAGGAAATGCTTCAGACTTATCACTGGCCTCAACCGACACCCCAACTCCCACAAATATTACAATAGTAGTTCGCTCTACTATGCCGCTAATATTGAACGTATAGATCAACGCTTCCTCGAGCTGTCCATCAAATTTATCGAAAATCTTCCCAATAATCCCAATCCGATAATAAATGCGCTCACATCGACTCCGTCAGATAACCGAACTGCCTACCCGAACTGTCTCCACACCAGAACCCTCTTCACATCTGGCAGGTTGGTCAACGACTCCAATGAGATTGTATACCACAATACTGAACTCTCACCTCACCAGTTTAAATATTGTAATATACAACCCTACTCTAATATCTTGCGTTTCAACGACCAATCGGAAAGTGTTCCCCCAACCCATATCCCCGACTGATAGTACCCACCCTAACCCAAATCCTACCCATCGACCACTATACTTCCGGCCCCACCCTACTCTAACTTATTGTAATAATAATAGATTTAATAATTAGAAAAGCTAGGCTAAGCTAAGTTAAGTTAAGTTAAGCAAATTAGTTATAGGTTAAGTAAATAATTATATCCTGGTTTTCTGACCTATTCCAGGAAGCCCCACCCACTCCTATCTTGTCCACCCATGAAATATGTAACTTTATAATAATGTTTGAAAAATGTACTAGCAAGTATGTGTAAACGATTAAAGCTAAGCTAATTATAAGTTATCTGTATTACTTATTGTAACAAATCATTTATGGTGAATAAATACAGAAATGTAAAAAAAAAAAAAAAAAGCATGCCCAACCGACCACCGCAACCGCCCGCAGGCGTTCTCCAGTTACAGGTTTTCCCATCATAATATGCATTAAATGCACCTGCGAAACCTACCTTAAAGAGAAATCCTATTTAAGCATTTACGGCATCATCGCAAGGCGCCATTAAGTTCCTAAAACAATTTGGTTTCACCAATAAGAAACCCACATAACATGAACCACCGCAGGGCGCCGTCAATATTCCTTAATGGCAAGAAGCACATGAAACATTCATTTCCCTTAAAAGCAAATTCGGTAGCATCACTGGGCAACAATTATAGTTAAAATATATTTGGACGAGCATATCTTCCGTGCAGGAGATATTCTCTCTGTACTGTTCTGCGGCGAGCGTTCGATCGCTAAACCTATCAGCAGGAAATGTATGAACCATGCCTAGCTGCCCCAAGTGAACTAAATCAACATAGCGTCAACGTAAAAGCAGCATCATTACCAAGCGAAGGATGCATGATCGGCGTAGATGCGGCGTACAGTCGCCAACCGCATAAACATCCAACGTACTGCCTTTACCATATCGCACAGCTGCAACTTTACGGTTGTGTTCTCACATTTCGATTACGCCTTTTCCCAACTGTGTGCATGTTGGCTGGCCGGGGGACCACCGGTAGTTACATGTTTAGCGGCTGGCGGCCGAGGAAACAGAATTCTCATCAGTGCAAAGATACATACGAGAGTTCTACCCCTCGGACCGCCACGGTGGTAGGCGCTAGCAGCCAGGAAAATGCTATGCACAGTGGGGGTAATATAAACACCATTCAGGATGGTTGGAACGGTTGAAACCAGATCTGGAGACGTTTCCCTTTGTGGGTTTGCTTATCCACGGTTGAAATATTCATGGCCACACATCACAAGCAACCAAAAGGATCATCGCGTGTGTGTCTCGCGCCCTTGGTTGGGACCAATGTGTAGAAGATCTTCTGCTATTGGTCGATGAGCGGGGGATGTAGATTGATTTGGTGTCTCTGCGAAAGGGAGGAGTCGAGATTTAACCGCCACTAAGTACGGACGCGTAGCAGAGGAGATATAGCGCAAAGTATCGGGTTCGCGCCACAAGGAGTACAGTGGACAAAACTAACAGTTGATTTTTGAACTAAGCTTAACTTTACATTGTATATAACAGAAGTGATGTCTAATTAGTGAACTAAGCTTACCTTATATTTGTTTTCGAATTAGTGGACTAAACTAACAGTTGATTTTTGAATTAAGCTCAACTTTATATTGTATATAACAGAAGTGATGTCGAATTAGTGAACTAACTTTACGGTTGATATTTGAACTAATCGTACATTTTATTTTTGCATTAAGTTAGATTGTGGTGTACGTATACCTGAATAAAGATAAGGAAAAGGAAGAGAGTTGTTTTTATTCTACGAGTGATGTTCGGGGACCAACCACAGGTTTCATTTTATGTACCCGTGATCCAGGACTATTAAGCTAGGAAATTTAGTGAACCTGTGCCCTTGCGGCACATAACTAGAAGACTAGGTATACGAATAACGTAATAGAAGAACCACACTACGCCAAAAATGATCGAGAAAATCCACAAAATAGTCATGAATGACCGAGGAAGGAAAGTGTGCGAGCTATTGAACGTTATAAGCATTTCAAAGCATTGGCATTGTGCATTGGCCAAACATTTAGACATGAGAAAGCTATGCACAAGACAGATGCCACGATTACTGACAGCGTTAGCGTATTAAGCGAAGTGTTGTACCCCACTACATAAACCCCATTCTGATATCAATAATATACATTTCGCCCACGATTCATTCCAGTCACACTCGATTCAATTTACACCATACCGCACACGGCGCCGTTATAACATTTGAGGTTCACAGCAATAGAGCAAAGTTTTAGCATCGATTCACCACCGTCAACAAAATGAGCCCATCAGTTCCCAGGAAATAAAATCAACGACGAATATTAACTAACGTTGGCCAAAATCAGTTAAAGCTGGAAATGCTTCCTGATACACCCTATTCGCAAATTACCCCCAACCAACCAACAATGTGGAAAATGTATTCCCTGCAATATTTCTGAAGTGATTAGTGTGGTTTCTGTTTTTGACCTTTAGTAATTCTTTAATAAAAGATGTCCCAACTATAGATGTTTACTACTGCGCATCATCATCGATTTTGTTCCAAAAATTCTTGACAATCGTAAGAAAATTAAAGTATTTGTGGTAAAAAATATGCTATATACAGAAGCCCCTTAAGAGGGCCAAACCAATACTCTCATTTCTTTTCATCCATCCGTCAATTACCTATCACGGAAACGAAATCTAATTTCTTTGATTAATGTATTTTTCGAAATAACATCACGCGATTTGACACTGGAAACCCGCCATTGAGGATGTAAATAAAAAAGCACCTTTGACGAGTTAAATAAAACTAACGGATCCGTTGCGATCGTTCACATGAAATTGTTAAAAGTTTCATCCAATACATAGTTTAAAACCAATCAATACTTTTTACGTTTTAAGTTAAACCTAAACCACCATCATAGAGTTTTTGAAAACTTTACTTCAGTCCGATTGGCAACAAATCCAGTACGCTTAACTCATGTAAAACTATCTAAATCCTCGGTCAGTCTTTCATCAGTTAGATTCACGAAATTGGTTTCAACCACCCTACGTGCAAATGATATCTCCCCCTTTGTGGGATAACGACTTTATCCAACGATTAATGACTTGTACCGGTGTAATCGTACTCTAATAGTGAGAATATTAAATATCAAATATTTTGTTTATTACTTCCGGTGGTAAATCAGAACTTAATACGCTACAACTACAGTCCTTGTGTACCTTGTACGGACCGGGACTACACTTTCTGAGCCTGCTCATGATTGTATATTAATTATTCCCCGTGATTTAATTGACCTAGAACCGGCGGAGATTTAAGCTTAATTAAGCGCTTAAAATTCTTCTCGGCTGGGAATTTAATTTGCATTTCAAATAGAAACAAATTTACACGTTCGATACATTGACCGCTCCACTCAGCGACGGTGTAACTTAGATCACAGGCCGTTTCAGTTCGTGAGCGCCAAATGTAATTAAATGTTAATGCCATCCAACCGTGGCTATCAAATGAAGCAACGCCACCAATAATTTGATATCCTGACTTCGCCCTAGAATCAGCTTAAAAGATGGAAAACGCAAAACGTCTGTATGCGTGTGGATTATTATATTCATTTCCACCAAACGACCTGAACTAGAAATTTACCACTTGCGAATGAGTAAGGTACCGAATGGAAGGGAATGCGATATGATTAAATTTCCCGCAGGTACGTTTAATGCAATAGTGAATTCGAACTGTGAAGGAACGAGCGAAAGGGTTTCGCTTGCGGTATAGAACTATATTTAATAAGGACTACATCCTACTGCCTGACCTATTTATGTAGGACTGTCATGATGTCGGTACCATAATAAACTGGCAAAAGCATAGACTCTGTTACTTCTGCAAATACAACTCTATATTTTTATACCATGGCATTGTCCAAAAAATTGTATGCAATACAATAAAAACGTTCGTATTATTTTACGCCATATAATAATATATTGCACAGATAATTATATTTAGTTTGTGCGGTCAGGTTCGACCCCCTCATTAAAGGCGACTAAAGACTGAATGACAAATAATATTGAATTAGGGGTTTGTATGGCTGTTTATTACTGCAATCGATTTCCCTGTGGATCTAGGAAAAATTATAGTACACCATTTAAATCTATTTCAATTCAAAAGACATTAGTATCAATACAGCATCGTAGCATTTCCCTTTCATCGTTCTGATCCTCATCTACCTTTCTTCCCCTAACTCAGCACGCTGTGTATTTTAGTGCTGCGACAATATTAAGGGAAGGTCCTCATCAAGAAGTTTTAAAAAATCGATTTGTTTTTCTCATTTTTTGATCTTTTGATAGGTTATAGCGTGTAGAATAAGTCCCCAAAAAGCGTTTTTAGGGAAATAATTTTATAAAAAAATTACAGCATAACGAGGTCAAGTGAGGTCGTTTATTTTTCACTTCGAGGTGTCTTGTTCAGTAGGCTCTCCAATGTATACTAACAGAGCAATCGACCTAAGAGCGTATACGCCTAAAAACGTATACGCTTATGCACGGTCCTATCGTTGCCCATTCGCGCCAACTGTCCGGCCCATCTTAATCTTCGCGACTTGATTACTCTCACTATTGCAGGTTTGCGATATAGCTCTTCCAATTCGTGGTTGTGGAGTTTCCTCCATTGTCCTGTCCTCGTCATATTTGCCACCAAAGATACGCCTTAGAACTTTATTCTCGAATACGCGGAATTGTTTTCTTCCCATTTTGTGAGAGCCCATGTTTCGCATCCGTATAGAACAATCGGCATGATTATGGTTCTATAGACACGGAGCTTTATATTACGTGATTGCAGTTTGGATTTCAGCAGTTTACTGACTGCATGCCAACTAGCGTTGCCGGAATGTAGTCTTTTGTTAATTTCCTTCGACATTTCGTTACTGGCCGTCAGTATTGTTCCCAGGTATTTAAACTCTTTGACGTTTTCAAATATCTTGCCCCTGATGTTTATGTGTGTTCTCTGAGGTCCACCAGCAATCGCCATAATTTCATTGGTTTTACTTACAGTTTCTAAATTATCGCCCAAAACGGCGATGTCATTGGCATATGCGAGCACTTGCACCTTTCTGATGACATACTCGAGGACAAGGCTAAAGAGACATGGTGAGAGGCCATCGCCTTGTTTTAGTCCGTCCCGGATTTTCAATGGTTCTGAGAGGTGGTTTTCTATTCTAACTCGCCCTTTGTTTCCGTTCATGCAAATTTGAATGAGGGCGAAATATATTTTCGGGATTCCTAGCTCAACTACAATATGGTAGAGTATTTGCCCTGCGATTGAGTCGTAGGCTTTTTTGAAGTCAACGAACAGTTGGTGAACCGTCTCTCCGTATTCCCACTTCTTTTCCAGTAGTTGCCTTATTCTGAACATTTGGTCGCTCCTTGGCCGGTTCCTACGGAATCCACATTGGTAGTCTCCCAACATTTCTTCTGCGTACGGTGTGATTCTCGTCAGTATGGCATCTATTAGTATTTTGTATGTGGTTGGGAGCAATGATATTCCTCTGCAGTTTTCGCAGTCAGATATGTCGTCTGTTTTGAAAATGCGGACGACTATTGAACTTTTCCATTCTTCCGGAAAGACTTCCTTATCCCATATTGTTTTAATCACTTGGAGGATCTTTCAAGCGGTTACCTCTTCTCCATGCTTCACAAGCTTTGCCGGTATGCAGTCGACTCCGGGAGCCTTGTTGTTTTTCAATCGGTTTATTTTGTCTACAACTTCGTCGAAAGAGGGCTCTGGCATCTGAGGCTCGGCTGTATGTACGTCTGGGGCGTTTATTTGTGGTTGGTGGGTACGCACGTGAGCAGGTTTTCAAAGTACTGCTTCCATCTTGTCACGATATTGTTTGTTTTTGTTACCAGACAGCCGTTTGTGTCTCAGATTATTTTGGCTCTCCCTCGGTAGCCATTTCTAATTGAATTTATGACGGCATACATACCTGTGATATTCTTTGCTCTTTTCGATCCGAGTCTCCTCTCATTCACGTTTGAAAAGTCTCGTTGTGTCTTTCCGAATTGTCGCGTATCTTTCTGCGTTGACCTCATCATATATTTCTAAGTGGCTCACTCTGAGGCGTTTACGTTGTTCGATCTTCGCCCTGCACTCATCGTCAAACCAAGGTTTGGTCTTAATTGTTTTCTTAAATCCTAATACCTTTTGGGCTGTTTGTTTGATTGTCTCTCTGATCGATGTCTATTTAGTGTCCACACTATTGGCTTCCTCTTCCTCACTGCTCCCATTCTCTAGGATGCTAAATCTATTCGTTAGCTCGTCTTGATATTCAGCCCGTTTGCGTAGGTCTTTTAGTTTATCAATGTCGAAGTTTTTGCTCGTCTCCCGTAATTGTCCATGTGGGTTTGTTGCGAGCCGACTTTTAATTTTGCCCATCACTAGAAGGTGATCGGAGTCGCAATCTGCTCTATATGATCTTACGTCAAGGATATTCAAGTGGTGTCTTTTGTCTATGAGGAAGTGGTCTATTTGGTTACGCGTTACGCCGTCGGGTGATATCCATGTGGCTTTATGTATTTGCTTGTGCTTGAACATCATGCTTTTCACTACCAGACCTTTTGACACTGTGAACGTGATAATTCGAAATCCATTATCATTTGAAACGTCGTGTAGGCTCTCTTTACCTATAGTTGGTTGGAAGATGTCTTCCTTTCCAATTTTCGCATTGAGGTCCCCGAGAAGGATTTTAACATCGAATGATGGGATCCCATCGTCCTTCGTTTCTTCGTCCGTAGATTCTGTGGAGACGTGTACGTTTATAAATACATGATTGTACCAGGGTCCCTGTACTTTTGGCACCGACATTCGGTCATTAATAAATTGCACATCTTTTACATGGGGCGTAATCTTCTTGCTTATGATGAAGCCAGTCCCGAGGTTATGTGTATCGGTACCTCCACACGCCAGTGTAAACTCGTTGGTTTCGATTACCTGATGTGGGAGTCGGACTTCCTGAAGCGCGGCGATGTCCATTTTATATAGTTTCGCGTTTTCTACGACCGTCTGTATCGCACCCGGTTTATATATCGTTCGAACATTCCACGTGCCGACGCGTATATCCCGCTTTTTCCGTTTTTCCCTACGTCTTCTTTTTGCCGAGTCGGTGTTTTCTTGATGATTTGTTCCCTTATGGTAGTGTCGGTTCATCACACCTACGCCTACAGGGTTTTTCGTGAGATTGTTTTTTGTATATTGATCATCCATTCGTGGGAACAGTCTTGGGGTTTTAAGGGGGTATTCTGGTCTAGGGGCTCCTCGATAGTATAGTGGTTAGTATACCCGCCTGTCACACGGGAGACCGAAGTTCGATTCCCCGTCGAAGAGCCTCCGGCGCAAGACTAATGACCTTGCCTGGAAAAAAAAAACAAATCATTATGGAAAATTTAACAAGCCTCAGGACTTGCTAAATAAGGCCAAAACCGGTTCCCGGTTGTAGTGCCGATGACGATGATGATGATGATGATGATGATGATGATGATGATGATGATGATGATGATGATGATGATGATGATTCTGGTCTAGAAATTTGAAAAAATAATTTTTGTTTATCATATTTTCAAAGCTTAACCCTCTAAGAAGTTGTCTTTAAGAGGATTTTAGAAAATTCAAATTATTTTCGGAGGTATGGCTGTTTTGCTGACGCGCCGCCTAAACTGGAACGAATCGAACAAAAGAAATTAGGGACTTTCTGTCAACTTGCGACCCTGTTTCCTCGTAAAACCTTTATATATATATATATATATTGAAATACAATAACCGAAGGTAACCTTTATGTATTCTTAAATTATCTTTTATATTTAGTGTGAGCTTATATCCAGTTGCGAACAGTTGAATTCTAACCTTCAAGCCAAGTGAACGCATGTGCTGTGAGTAAAATAAAAATATTTCAAGTGATTTCAAGTGAAATGGATCGAAAATCTTCAGCAAAAAGCTGCATCTGAGATACATTACAGGAGTTTGACCACGAAAATCCTCCTCTATGTGCGAAGGTATTGGATATTATGAAGCCGATTTACGAGAGTTTATCGTCGGAGTAGTTATTGACTCGATGCTTAGGCTCAGAAACTCAGAATAATAATGAGCCTCTAAACTCTTTGATTTGGACTTTCGCGCCGAAACATATTCATTCCGGAACTCACGTCATTGAAATTGCTACGTCTATTGCTGTGTGCATATTCAATGAAGGCTACATTCCTCTTTTAAAAATAATGATGCTTATGGGAGTCAAAATTGGTCCAGAAGCTTATTCATTCGCTGGGAAACGAGACAGTGCCCGGATTGAGCGCTCAGAGATAGGAGCGTCTAACGCATCAAAGGAGGCCAGTACTGCTCGATTGGAAGAGAGAAGCGCGAAAGATGCTTATTTCGAAGTCGAGGAATGTCCAATGTATGCAGCAGGAATGGCAGATTGAATAAACATTAGCCTAAAATATCATTTCATGACCACGGGAAACTTTACGTGGAACTTTAAACGCGTTTTTCTCGAAACTGTCTTTTTTAAAACAATACCCACGATTTTTTAAGTTCTACTGAACCGATTTACTTCAAATTTAGTATATGTCTTCTTTATTGCATGAACTATCCTCATCCCCAAATTTCAGTTTTTTCAACCCTTTTTAGTTCCAACGATAGAGGCATTTCTGTAAATTAATAATCTTCGTTTTTTTCAGATTGCTAGGAGGGTTGAATCGTGGGTATGGTCGCGTGCCAACTTTTTGAGATTCCCCACTTCATCAGCTGCTAACTTTTTGAATTTTAAATTTTTTACTTTCAATTTTTTTTACTGTATTCTTGAAATATTAATAAACAGCCTATAAAAAAATGAATAGTAAAAATATTGATTGCTTTTTTTTACAGCACTTCAAAAATTGCGTTAAATTCGTGCGTCTAGAGCAGAATACCCCCTTAAATAGTTCGCCATATCAGAGTCTCTCTTTGATATGGTAAGGTATACTTACTGCTCTGATTCGACCCGGTGTCAGAGAGGCACCGTTATAATACCGCCGGTATACCCCTGGCTGCAAACCATCCAAAGGGAACGGTGACGCGTAACACCCTGGATTAGGGGTGGTAGATCTTTGTGTGTTACTCCTCGCTAGCCTGTCTGACATGGGTGGCCCTACTGGAAGCGTATGCTTCCGTCAGCATACCCTGTGTAATTCAAACAAACAAAAACAACAAACAACGGAAAGCTTACATAGATTTAGCATTTCGAAGATTGAGTTTACATGTTGGGTAAAATTGTATAATAACAAAGACAACGTTTTTTCTGTTCTTCATTTTCTTTGTATCTAATTAAGTTCCCTAAAAATGCATGTAAACAAAATAATCATAATGTCGAGAGACAAATTTTCACGCTTTTAGAGTATGCATGTAACTTAGGGAGTCCCCAAGGGACCAGTAAGTTAGAAAATAAGATACCATAAGCTAAAGTTTAATCATTTTGGTCTAGCGAGTAAGTAAATGAGAATAAGAGGAAGAAATAAAAAATGATATAAAAAATGAATGAAAATGCAAGGGGAAATCAGTTTTCATAAATAATCACATGTTCCAAATAAACTGCTTACATGAAACCGCGGGAATCCTAAAAATTGGCGGCTGTTACCCTTAGCTGACCGGGATTTTTTTTTTTTTCTTAAGAGGATACTCGTTAGAGCCCACCTATTGTTTTGAATTGGTTTTCAAATTCTAGACTATTGTAATGAATTAAGATTTTATTCACTGGCACCCACCTTCTTAAAAATTCAATACGGTTGTTTTTAAACGTGCCAAAAGTCATTTTTGATCACCTATGACTAGTTAGCGTACCCACACTGCTGATAGCTTTTTCATGCCAAAATGTTAATGTAAAATATCAAAACGCATTCAGTTCATAAGTTTACATCTTATCTATATTAATTTATATTAAGATTGTAGACAAGATGTAAACTTATGAACTGAATGCGTTTTAATATTTGAAGACCAATTTATTTGGGCATTTTATATCAGATCATATCTTTGATTCATTTTGTTTTCTTTTGTTACTTCATTCGAACGACCCGGACGATCAACATTTCTTGTATCATCCCATCATTCCGTTTGACGCATAGATTACATACAGAAACACAACGGTTGAGTGCTCTCTAATAAAAGTAATTGACTTAGCTTTCCTATATATTATATTAAATAAAATATTAAAATGCTAGAAATGTCTATAAAGAAAATATTGTCTATAAGAGAATATACGTCTATAAAGAAAAGAGGAAGAAAATGCTAGAAATGTATACAAAGAAAATACAATATACTGTAATACAAAGCACTATAAAATATAAAACATTATAATAATATTTAATATAATGATCGTATTTAGCATAATTTTAATTTAAGCATTTTATTTCCCAGAATATGTATAAATATCAAATAAAATGAATGTGAAAGTATATCTGGCATTTGATTGTAAGCCTTCCTTTTTCGCTGACCGTATCTGAAATTAATTGAGTCATTTGAATTGTATCTAAAAAATGTTTTGATGACTTCAATTCGTAAATATAATTTCTTTCCGATTTCGCACCTATTATATTTGATATGAAATGTATACTGAGGCTTTGTTTATAACTTACTCTATTAGAGATTAGATGAGTCGAGGTAGAACCTTTCTGCAGTCATTGGTGAATCATGCGTAAAAGAAACACAGTATTCTCTTGAAAGCTTTTACTTCCGAAGAGATTATTACTGTGTTTATAGCTTTCTACTCGTATGTGTCCTTGAACTCCACAAAGTTTTCAAATATGCGCTAAAAATGCACTAAACGTACATTCAGAAGGTACAGGCCGTAAGTATCTCACATGCGAAGATAAACGAGCAAACGGAGATGAATATAAAGAGATTTAAAATGTTAAAGAATTATGTATATGGAATGGAAAGATATTCAAATATATCTAGGCATTAAAGATCTGTACCAATCGAGATATAGAATATTATTTGAACGAAGGGATGAAAATTTTTAAGGCAGCAATTAATTTTGCACTTAAGAGTAAGTTTAAGCGAATTTTCTTGTACCAGAAAATTCTTACTAGTTTCTTGGATTCTTCAATCGGAGTCCCGTTTAAATCTATCTATTTATCCATCACGTTTTTTATAAGGGAATAATAATGCCTCTGTTGTTTCTGTGATGTGGGTTGTTGGTAGTGGACTGCATTGATTCATAAAAACACACACTCGAACGATCGATGTTTATGAAATGAAAGGCGGAATTAATTTGTATCCTTATGCAATGGTATATTCGTTTAATTCATTATTTAGCAAACGAATAAATCTTACGTAAATCGACTTAATACTGGAACACATCCATCGACGTGTGTAGACGTTTGTTTGCCTTTGTTTCCTCTTGTGTTGCGTTGGGTAAGATGTTGAATTAATGTTGGGCAACGGGTGTTCCTCCTATGTAGTGTGGGGGAATTTCCTTCCCTTTGGTTTCTCCTGACGATCTGTCTAATTGACTTAAATTGTTGGAGACTATAAAACTAATCAGTTGCACCAACTCAACCGCCAACGGTGACGCCGCCATTTTTGTTATCTGTTCTTTTGTTATTGAAATTAATATGCATGGGCTGCTAATAGTACTATTACTTTGAGAAGATTGGCTGCACTTGTTTTAGACTGAAAAACGTGAGTATAACACTTCATCCCAGCGACACAGTGTCAGCTGTTCTTTCTCTCATGTTATGACGATTTACGAGCTTCAGAATGCCAGAGTTATAAATTTGTGTGGTTTTAAAGGATTTCACTTCAGTGATAGTGGTAGGCGAGATGTATTTTAATTGAATTATTGTGGTTTTTTTACTCCACACCAACTCTCTCCCATTTCATCTTGATTCATGTTATTTTTTCTTTTGTTTTTCTCCGTTATTACAGAACAAGATCAGTATTTAGCACTGTTCTCTTGACCTGTCCCACTTCTCTTGTGTCACAACAAAACGTAATGTAACTAAATAATTGATAGTTCTAGGGTTGTGACACAAGATAAATACAATATGTTATGCAAAAATATATTACAACGGATATATTCTTGTCACCCTGAGTTGTGACTGCAACGGCCTCCATTTAGCGACTATATGTATGGAGAAGCGAAGAGAACCGCCTTACAGCAAATCTTGCCATACATCTCCTCACGATTAAAATCTTCATTACAGTACGTCTTCACAACGTCTTACCAACCCCGACCTCTTCTCTGATGCACTCTGCTTTGATATTCCAGGATTGTAGCAAAAATTTGTTTGATCAACCACACAATATCTGAAATTATCCAACTAGTAGTTACAACAGTTGTGGTTACGAAGCTGGCCTATAAATGTTCGCTATTAGGCGAACTCAGCAGGTAAAAGAACCTATGAGAATACCATATTTTCAAAGTGATTTTACGAGCGCCTTAAATAATAGTAAATATATTTTTTTCAACTGCGTCAAAAATCCATTCCAAACGACTCATTATTTAGAAATTCGGGCTATTGTCTGGTGTCTGTTGTACAATTGTTGGTGTCTCAAAGGACTGAGCAACATATGTCATATAGTGCCGGCACGTATGAAAACACTGATCGATCTATCGTCTGCCTCTTTTCCAAATATTCAATGAAAATAATGCCACGTACATCCCAAAACACAGTAGCCATAACCTTTCAGCTGATTTCGCCGTCTTTGCCTTCTTTGGAGCCCGTTCGCCTTTAACAATACACAGTTTTGGCTGTTCTTTCGTCTCGGGAGTGTAGAGGTTTATCCATGTTTCATCTACAATTACTAATCCGCGCAAAAACTCATGTGGGTTGCGCTCCAAAAGAGCCTTAGAAGAGACCACGCGGTTGCGTTTGTTCTCAGCTGAGAGCAAATGCGCCACCCATCTCGCAGATATTTTTTTCACACCCAATTTATCAGATACCTACAAGGTATTTATATATTGTATTTGACAGATACCTAGTGAGGAATGATGCTTACTAAAAACAGACCATTAGCGATGCTACGATCGCCATCTCTTAGCTTTTCTAAGGACTTATCGACCTGCCCTCGTAATAATTTTTTTATATCTCGGATAAGAACACATTTTCTTTTTTTAACAATTAATCAATCAACATCGTACCAGCTAAATTGCAATCAGACCGACTCCTTAAATCGCAATCTGGAAACAACCGTACAATAGCAGAAGACCAATCCCGTTGATTTAAAGACGAGGACCACGTAGTCTAACATTTACAAGAAATAGTGGAATGTCGGTACCACCGATTATGATAAACAAAATGAAAGCATGTATTTTACATTTTTTTGGAGACACAATGAATGTAAAAGCCTCGAATATCCTAAAGTTCGTTTTTCAGAGCTAAAAGTTATTTTATTTCGTCACAAATTTGTATGAACTAATTCATTGCATGATCTGAATGAAATGTTTATGACCTAGAAAAATCACTAGTACTTTTTATTTTAGTTTAATACAATAACTTAGCTTAAAGTAATGTTGACCCAGAATTGAAATCTGCTATAAATGTAAAATGCGTTTGAGTGATTAAACTACTTGAAATAACTTTTTAATATCTAACTGGGAAGAGTACAGCGCTTGTAGATTTATCACCAACTTGTCAAAGCGAAGGTGTGCACGTGTGATGTGTTACCATGCGAAGATGAACATAACGTGTCGCACATGTTTTCCAACTAATTTAGCTAATCGTGCTCGCATTAATTAAAGTACTTTGGTTTTCTTGTTCAAAGGACTACTCTGAAGTCGTAAAACTGAAAGGCCTTAAACTAAGAACACCGTTCATTACGAGAAATACATCAGGGACACAAGCTCTCGATAATGAACTCTGATTAAAAGTTATTTTCTGTAACACAGGGGACTTATCATGAACTTAATTTGATACAGATATAATAGTTAATGAGAACGAAGGCGAGAGTTGAGAAACATTAAACTCTTCCTTTATACTTCTGTCAGTATCATATACAAATTAATTAAGATGTTGAGTTTCGATGACGAAAAGTAAAACATATTGGGTAATCTCACTGACAGTTTTTTTTAATCAACAATGAATTATCAATAAAATTGTATCAATCAATGAGTAAATCATAGTCGGATTGGCGCAATTAACCCATTTTGATAACTTTCGAATACCATCCTCGTTGGTTACTTACCAAAACCGCAACAGTTCAAATATAGTCGTGCCATCGAATTCGATTTAACCGACTTCTGTACTATGAAACACAGCTTAATAAAAATCAGTTAAAAGCCTCCTCTATTGAAAGGATGAGCCCAGAATTTTAGAAATCAATTGAAACCATGTAATAAATCAATTGATTGATAATGGTATTGAAGAAATGATACCAGGGATTTTACCCTCTAGATCTACGATATCCAGTTACGAACGAATGAGTTGTGCTTTATTAAAAAAAAATAGTGGCCAGAAGGCGATACCGATGAGAATGGTGGGCTTCAACTTTTTTTGTCAAAAAACACAAAACACGAATTGGAGACTATCTTTTTGGCCGTTCAATCCCAAATGTGGTTTACTCTGGATGATACCAAATCTACCCATTGAACCTGCTGAATATATTTCATGCCCCCAAACATTTTTCCGCGATGCTCGTCAATTATAGAGTTCCAATAAGTTCACGTTGGAAGTCAACTTCTGACGCACAAATAAACACAAAAATTCATTCTTTAGACGAACCACATGTTGGCCCTGTGAGTAGAGCATTAGAATATACTCACAGCTAGCCCGGCTTGTCATAAGAGGCGACTAAAGCCGAGTGGTGGCCGGGGTCCCAACGTCCTGTGTGCCCGGTGAAATACCACCCCATCAATCTTTAGGGTCCGTGAAATGGTAGGGAGAAATCCCTGGCCATCTTCTTCTGGGGATGGAGATGTATATTCCATATTCAATCAAACGAAGTTTGTAGGGGTTTCTCTATCCTATAGGAGAAACAGCCCACAATTCCAACCACAATACCTACCCATTTCCTTGATAAGTTTTTTACCTGTAAAACATCTCAAAGGGACGCATAGCTAAACTCATTATTCTATGCAGATAATGCATAATTGAGTTTAGCTACAATCTTCGCCACACGGCAACACTATTGCGCTAACCATGGGATTTCCACCGGAAATTCCATTCGTATTGGTTAGCAACAACCAAGTCCAACCAAGCGACGCGGTTGCATCATTGTCCATAGGCTTGGGTATTTATCGAACATTCCACAGAGTTTCCCCCAATGGTATTATATCCCCAGCCGACGCGGCGTCCTATTGACTTTTCCCAGATCACCCATTCGCTTGGGATCAATGATCTCTTTTTGCTGGTGAATAACCTTAGCTAGGTTTTCCTCTCTCTTGTATTTCTGCCTTGCTATAGTGCGATGACCTAAGAGATCATCACTAGGTCAATAGACCAGCCGCATACACGGCACTGACGCACACACACTAAACCAGATCAACCCAGGGTTGTTGTGCTTTCCCTTTTGATTTCTCCGATCGACGCCCATCGACGCCGAACGAATACACAAGTACGTTTCGACCTCGGTAAGTGTGGTGAGTTTAGGAACACACAAGAGAGCATGATTACCATTGGCGGATCAATGTGTAAAAAGCAGAAATCACGATTTCCACCCTAATTCAGATCAGTCACTATCGAATAATCAAATCGGACGGTCGCGCCGCTGCTCATTTTAAATATAGCCAAAGCAAAAACTGCAAAATTTCACCACCGTTAAGCAATTGAGTATCGAAGTTGTAGAGTGTAAAATAGTATATTGTGTACATTTCAATAAGGATACTAGTGAACCAAATTAAATATAGAAAAATAAAAATAACGATTAAAACTAAGTTAAGCAAATTAAAAGTCTTTTCCTGTCTGCCGAGGATCATTTTCGTACAGCAACATCGTTGGGGAGTTATTGGAATACTTGTCGTACGTCGGCATACACACATCAACCCCCACAAGTTCGTCTGATAAACCTTGGTTTGATAAGAAATGCGAGCTGATTACAGTGGCAAAAAATAGAGCTTTTAAGCAATGGCGTTCCAATCCCACCGATGTTAACAGAACGAATTTTGTTAGAATCAGAAACGCGTGCAACCAGGCAATTGATGCCACGAAGAAGGCTGACAACGACAGAGTGATCAATGAGCTCCTTCGGTGCCCAACTGGTTCGCGCTCCTTCTGGTCAGTGGCAAAAGCTGTCAGCGGTAACTTCGCATCCTCCTCTTTCCCTCCGTTGGTGACAGACAGCGGGACATTAGTCACGAATTCAAAGGATAAAGCTAACGTGTTCGCGAGTTTATTTTCTGCGAATTCAAACCTTGATCCCGGCCTTTTGGAGCCACCGGTGATCGCGCCGGTACGGTCTTCGATGCGGGATGTGAGATTTCGTCCGCGCACTATTCAACGCATTCTACGTGAACTGGATTGTAGGAAGGCAACCGGTCCGGACGGAATACCAGCAATAGTCCTTAAGAACTGTGCTCCAGAACTATCGCCGGTTCTTGGCAGACTCTTCCGCTTATTTTCTGCACGGAGGACCTTTCCTGCCTGCTGGAAAATCGCTCGAGTTTAGCCTATCCCAAAGACGGGAAAAAACATACCCTCGACCTACCTGAGAGCACACAGAGACGAGCGATCCGCCTGATCGGGCACTCGGTGCTGACGTCGGGGCTACCGTCGCTATCACATCGAAGGCGCGTAGCCGACCTCTGCCTGTTTTACAGATATTATCACGGGTGCTGTTCTTCGGAGATTCTTAGTATTGTTCCACGCAATTCAGCTTATATGCGCTCCACAAGACAATCCGACGGATCGCACCCGTTTCAAAAAGAACTGCAACTTTATTTTCTGCGAATTCAAACCTTGATCCCGGCCTTTTGGAGCCACCGGTGATCGCGCCGGTACGGTCTTCGATGCGGGATGTGAGATTTCGTCCGCGCACTATTCAACGCATTCTACGTGAACTGGATTGTAGGAAGGCAACCGGTCCGGACGGAATACCAGCAATAGTCCTTAAGAACTGTGCTCCAGAACTATCGCCGGTTCTTGGCAGACTCTTCCGCTTATTTTCTGCACGGAGGACCTTTCCTGCCTGCTGGAAAATCGCTCGAGTTTAGCCTATCCCAAAGACGGGAAAAAACATACACTCGACCTACTTGAGAGCATACAGAGACGAGCGATCCGCCTGATCGGGGACTCGGTGCTGACGTCGGGGCTACCGTCGCTATCACATCGAAGGCGCGTAGCCGACCTCTGCCTGTTTTACAGATATTATCACGGGTGCTGTTCTTCGGAGATTCTTAGTATTGTTCCACGCAATTCAGCTTATATGCGCTCCACAAGACAATCCGACGGATCGCACCCGTTTCAAAAAGAACTGCAACTGTTATTTGATGGCATCTCGGGGCGCCCACTCTGCGCTATAGGTTCCCCTCTCCCGAGAGAAGTCTAATAACAAAAAAAAAAAAAAAAAAAAAAATATATATATATATATATATATATATATATATATATATATATATATATATATATATATATATATGGAACGCTCTGCCTGGTCACAATTTTCCTCTAATTCTATCCTAACTCGAGCTTCTGTGTTTAAAACACCAAATATGCTTTCGAACATGATTTTTCAGTCTCGTGAAAATCTTGTGGCAGAAATTGAGAAGCAATATCACTTCGTTTCTACGTGAGTAAGCCACGATGTGGGAAGAGCATAGGCACTAAGTCATAACGAGTTTGTGGCGATTCCGCCAGATCCCACGGCTCGCCTTCCTGAAAAAACCCCCATAACCATAACCCGGGTCTGCACCAGCTTTCGCTAATGCAATTCGCATTAGCATCTTAGATGCTTCACGCATCAAACAGACCCAATTATTATAACCCTAAATTCCCTATAAAGAAAACTTACCTTCATGCATCCCTTCGCATACAATTTTTCATAAGATTTCTTTGTTTGCTTATTTGGTATTCTGAACCAATTCGGTACCAGACAAATTCCATAAATATCGCGCCGTCTATTTTCCTAGCCGCGCCATATACCTTTTCATATACATTGCCTGGCAACCTTTTTTGTTTGTCTTACCAACAAACAACCCAAGCAGCTGCATATAATTAGCGCAATAGACGCTGAAACCAAATTCTCCAGCATTTCCTAATGCAAATATGAACCCGGTTTCTATTGCAGCCAGAGATGCCATAAACATCCAATTTGCTTTTAGCACCTTTTTCTCCTAACGTCGAAAATAGCGACGAGGCATCGTATAAACATGACCCTCATTAAAGAGCGAACCATTTGGTCGCCTTTCCTTTTGTCTTTGCCGCCTCCCTGTTTCGCTGTTCCACTGCACGTGTGAATAGCATTGATCTCAACGATCCCACACATACCACCATGACCTGTATTACAAGATCTGGTTTCCTATACCACCAAGAGACTCTACGTTTCCCTGGTGGTAGGTAAAAAACGATATCCTTATTGGTGAGGATATCGTTTGAGTCAAATTCCATCCTTCGACCCGAGTGGGTCGCGGCTCCATCGCTACCCTGGTGCGCACAGGGAAGCGATAATGGAGGATCACCAGTTTGTGTCGGTCTTACGTAAAATTAAAACACAACTTTAAATATTTTTGGCTATAACTTAATACCCTAATTAACTTAAAAGCAACCAACAACAAAAAACATTTAAAATTTATACAGTTGTTTAATAAAAGGAATCTTATAACGTGACTCTCTGTGTTTAATTTCTCCGCGTGTATTGGCGACGTGTTTTTATTATTTCTCCGGTGTGTGCTGTTTCCCCTCGGTGAGCTAATTACGGCGGAACTTTCATTAAGTGAATTGTGGGGACGAGGTAGAACTCTCGCCCATGTGGCGTCGCGATTTCGTCCTCCCCACAAGTTTCTACCGGATTCCGCCTAATGCAAGGATTGCTGTTTAGCGGCCTGATATATGGGCAGACATAGAAACATTGGTCGACGTCAACTTCTCCTTAGAGGTACATATCATTGGGATAGTATGCTCCCAAAAGAAGACTATTTTCGCTGGATATTACTCTTGGAAAGTGACCGCGGATGATTTTAATAACAACATTGTCTATTTAATAGATAATAGATAACGGATCTTATTCGTTAGAATTTTTTGTGTTGCGACTCTGGTAATCTGGAAGCAGGATTTTAAATTCTTACTTTCGAACATATTAAGTGGGGAATGCATGAGATAACTTTTATTTCAGGATCCAAAAGTCGACGGCAAAATAGAGTTCTTATTGTGCTATGGGATTTTGCGATGTGAAGGATGCAATACTCCATAAAAGTGTGTGAATCACATAAAAACTTGAAACCGAATCCTAATGTAATTTTGCTCACTGCTATTTAAGCTAGAACCATGAAGACGTTGGTATTTACGTTAGAACCGAAATCTCATGTAATTTTTCCCACTGGCATTTACGCTACGCATTACTATTTACGCTAAGTTACTTGATATGGTAAGCAAATATCGCTATTTATGTTTTCGATTTTTTTTTTTTTTTTTGCCTTATGTTCTTCAATATAGCTGGATGTTTAATACTGTTGTGTAATATGTCATATTTGTTCGAATCGCCACTATACATACCATAAGTGCTGTTATCTGTGGACAATCCGGTTGCAATACTCTCGTCAAACTCAATACCAAGATCCCTAAATTCCATTCTTCTTGTTAAAAATAGATAATCACATTAAATATTGGAAAACTCTTTCCAGTTCTGCTTCGTGCCGCTGGACGCCCCATATGGGGAAGTTCTCTGGAAGTAGTAGTCTGTTTTCTAGAAGCTAGTTTTTAATACAATTTAAGTACTTGATTTTATTGAAGTCATCTTGCAAAAGTCTATTCTTTCTCACATTTTTATCCTCTGAATCGGGCACACTTTATCAACAGCACACGCAACTGCAGGGTTGAGAGAATTAATTCGATCACCTCTGTAAATGTTAAAAAAGAACGTGAAAATACTCGTTGCAATATGTATAAACTACTTTTAACCTAAAAAGGCTTGCCGCCTTTCACAACGAAATGCTTATACATTGCTGATGTTTTGATCTTCAATCAAAAATATAATGAACACAGCTCTCAATTTAACGGCAACTTCTTTCATTTCTTTCTTTCAAAATATAATTATAATGTTACTGCGCACTCATCCCACTGTAAATTTTAACGAGTGAAATGAGGCCCTCAGTTGCTATTTTAAATAGGTCTTCCACCATATTCGACAATTTGACTTAATCCCCTCCACTACAAAGAGGGTGAATTAAATGCACGTTAAAAACATATACCACCGTTTGCTAGTTTTTTATTTTTTATTTTTACACAAACGCACGCACAAAAGGGGATTTTGGAGTACTGTGGGGTACGAAGTCGTTGTGCCGGCGTACGACACGGGGTACTACTTCGTCTCCACCGTCACTAAAGGTTCTGTAGCGGTTCCGCCAAACCCTACGGTCCCCTTACCTGAAAAAAAAACCCCATAATTACTACCCAACTTCCTTAAGTTCGCTAATGCAACAGTATTAGTACCTGCAAATGCTTCACGCATTATATAGATCACCATCTATAATCTTAAAATCCCTTTAAAGAAAACTTACCTTTTCATGCATCCCTTCGCATACAATTTTCCGTAAGATTTCTTTCGTTGCTTATCTGATATCCTAAACCAATTCGGTACCAGACAATTCCTGAAAAGAAAAACCTCGGTTCACATATCATGTAACCATTCCAGCCAGAGATAATTATCATGGCGTCGCCTATTCCCACCTTCATTCATGTATACGATAAATTTCTTTATGTATACATTGGCTGGCGACGTTTTTCTTCCAGCAATAAAATTCCCTGACTCGCACAATGTGCAAACCAAAGCAAATACGCATTCCGCGTCCATTGGCATCAATTGAAATCCAAGCATAAACAATGCAAATAGGTATTCAATACGTACCCTTACTAGCGATGCCATAAACACCATTTCCCAGTAATCTAGCTAAACCTAATTAGCACATTTCTACATCGCATTGTGGTCTCTTTGTTTAGCTGCTACGCACATGCATCCGACGATTTCGGTTTTATTTGCTTTACCGAAATCGTATCCTAGGAATGCACTTTGTCTTTCTTTGTTCTAGGCACACACCATGACCACGATGAGCGAGTGAGCTCTGAACGAGCAAGATATCGTTGAGTCGAATTTCATCCAGCGAACGAGACGGTCGCTCCGCCATCCACCGTACCCGCCCAGGTACGGTGGATACACACAAAGCCTCTGCGCGAGTTCCTACGCCAAGTCGGGCGTAATCGAGTAAGCAAGTATCGAGCTGTGTAAATCCATTTTTACCTGTATCGTGCGTTCGTCGATCCCAGTGCTGTAATCGGAAGTTGATGGTTAATCAGTGATTTACCTTCGACAGAATAGAAGTTAATGCCATGGGTCGATAAGAAGAGAGGGATGATTTGTCGCCCTTTTTGGGAATTGGCTGAATGTTGGCTGACTTCCATCTATTTGGGAAACGGCCAGTAGAGTAAGACAAATGGAAGAGTTTCCGCAGTGGTTTAGAGAGTAAAGAGGAACATCTCTTCAAGAGAATTAGGGGAATGGCGTCAAGACCAGCGGATTTGTTTGCGTTTAGTTCCTTGCCTGCCCGAGCAACATTACGCGTTCGGAAGCGAATCTGTCTCATGGTGTGCTGCTTCTGCTCAAGTCTAGGTAGAATTGAGGTGGTATCAGGTAGCGTTGAGTTGGCTGCAAAATGTACAGCAAATAGATGCCCTTTCTCTATTGCACTGGTGACTGGTCTTTCGTCGACTAAAAGCGAAGGAATGGATGAGGAAACCGAGTTTTGATGTTTTTCATGAATCCCCAGAAGTTTCTACTACCTGTGTGAGAGTGTAGTATTTTTTGTCTCACTCTCTGGTCATGCAAGAACTTCGTGCGTTGAATATGCGCATTGCAGTCGTTTCTGGCTCTCTTAAATCTTTTCCGGTTTTCCTCAGTCTTGTTTGATTTATACAACCAGAAGCTCAATTCTCTAGCCTTAATGGCTCCTCCGCACCCGGAATCGAACCACATATTTCTCTTGGATTTGATACTCTTTTCTCTGTGTGGAATAAAGGTTCGCATCCCAAGCAGAATCGTATCTGTCAATGTCGCCGCTATAGAATCAACGTCCTTATTGAGGAAAAATAACGACCAATTTAACTTTCCAAAAAAGTCGTTCAGACCTTTCCAGTTGGGTTTCTCATAAAACCATACTGTTCTTTTGTGAGCTTTCTCGTTGCTGTTGGTTAGAGGAAACTTAGCTGACACGGCACAGTGGTCTGAAGTGTCCAAGGGCGAAGAAACTTCCATTGTATATTTATTTGGGTGGGAGGTGAGAAACAGGTTCAGTGTGTTGGCGAAATGACCACATATGTCTGGTACCCGTGTTGGCTTATTGACGAGTTGAGTTAAATTATTTGACTTGACAAAAAGCTGAACATACTGACCCTCAGATGTTGTGTGTCCGGAGTGGCGAAGCCACTGAGAGTTTTGCACATTAAAATCACCCGCAATAACGATTTCAGTGTGGGGATATAGGGTAAAGATCTTATCGATATAATCAGATACAGTATCAAATTCGTTAAAGGATGCGTTTCTATCCAAGTATGGGCTTCTGTAAAGAAAGCAGTAATGTATGATATGCTTACGAACGTGAAGTTATAGCCACGAGAAATTAAATTCTGGATTGGAATAGAGCCTGTGGGGCTTTTCAGGGCCCGAAGAGCCATGCATCGCTCGATCCCCACTATTCCAGGCGAACGACTTACCTCTCGGTCGAAATTCAGCAAGGTTGCGTAACCTTGCTACGGCATTTACCCCCAGCCAAATCGCTGGAATTAATACGGTTACCCAATCGGATAACTGTTTTGAATATCCGTTAGGCAGCTTACCTATTCTGTGGGGGTTTTCCTTCCAAACCCCTTTTTCTCCAACACCACCCCTGAAAAACATTAAATCCACGGCAAAGCTTATCACCTTGCCGTGGCATCGAAAACTCACCCTCGGGCAAGCATTAATTCCTAAAAAACATTGAGTCCACGGCAAAGCTTATCACCTTGCCGTGGCATCGAAAATTCACCCCCGAGGCGTACATTATTTCCTAAAAAAAAGCATAAGTCCACGGCAAAATCATCACATTGCCGTGGCATTTGAAATCCTATCTTTAGGCATACATTCTGCCCAGGGCAGCTTGTTTCCATAGCCTTATGCTATGGAAACAACATCAACAAGGAGTTCCTTGTTGACTCGTTTTATTTGTTTGCCCATGGCACTTCTTGCATGCGGCTATTTGGTCCCATTGGTTTGCTACCGCCGACAAGGTTTCGGCTGACGCAAACCAAACATTTCCCTAATTACCAGCAATCGCTGGTTTCCTATTATCGGTCCCCACGAGCAGGGACCGCACACGAGCAACGAACTGGATGCAGCCAGAAAATGTTTACTTTCAACATCTGGCAACGGCTGCACCCTATATTCGTTGCAATATTTAAACATCATCAACCGAAATGTTGATTTATGGCCTCCCATTAGGATGACCAAATCTTCGGTTTGGGTCTTTCGCACCCAGATGTTAGTGTTTACATTCATGGAAAATGCATTAGCGATGTTGGCCTCCATCCACGGTCGCCGAACGATCGTATGCAAGGCATACGCACACATGCATAATGTATGCCTATTTCACCCAGTCCAATCACGATTAACTACCTCGAGTTAATCGTGTAACTCCTCCTCTTTTTCAGTTTCTTTGAGGTTCCCTTTTCTTTGATGAGTTCCAATTAGTCAGTCAGATTTTACCGTTGAAGGAGTCACCCGCGTCACTGTCGTTGCGCAAAAAGTCAGCCTTTTCCTGGGAGTCGACCACGGTGTGTGGTGAGTCGTGATATGTTATTCCGTCGGCAGTTTAATCATTAGTTTTTCTGTGATTTCTAATCTTGCGTCGTCGCTTAAATTACTTTTAATGTGATCATTCAATTAAAACCATTCAGTGGCCTTTCGTCTTTTAGTGCGCCTATTATATTTTGCCTTTATAATAACAAAAGAAACATTGTAAAAATTAATTACCATCACCATATAATAATAAGAGAACATTCAACGAAACTACAACACGTGTGTTTTTATTTTCCTCTTACGAAGAACTTTGTGCGGTTTTTTTCAATTTTTTGGAGAACTATAAGTGGGTGTTGGCTGAATCCGCACCCGTGCTTGGTGCCTAGCACAACACTACCCACATTGGTGACCCTCAGTGCAAAGAACACTGCAACCTGCCAAACTTCTGATCCGGAGTCAAAGGAAAATAGTGCCAAAAACAGTGACAGTTAATAGATTGCAGGAAGTTCTTAGATAAAAGTGAACTCGGTGACGGTTTATGTTTTTAAAAAGAAAAAAAGTGCTTAGTGCTGCAGTGAAGGTTCTCATAAGGAAAGACCCTGAAATCAATTAAAAGACATTTTAAGGGCAAGAAGAGCCCCACCTCACCAGTTAAACAGTACACAACGCTCGAGGATTTACCAACGCCATCCAGACATCATCAACTGAGCACCGCAGCCACTTCGACAGCAGCAGAGTTAACAGCAATAACCAGTTAAGTATCCTTTTTTTTCCTTTATATTGACCAACCAATTTAGTGCAACAACGGCCAATTTGAACAACTCATCGGCGGGACGGTTATTGCAGCCCCATTGTAATAGAAGTGTAATCTGGGCCACGTGACGGGCCTTACGAATATTTCATAATCGAAGGATACATCGTTCATGGTAAACTCTGTGCAACAGCTACATCCTAACCAGCCTAGTCGGAATTCGCCAACGGATATTCAGGCCCATACTGTGTTTCAAGTAACACCACCAATCGCAGTGGCAGCAGTACTAAAAATAAATTTTATATGTGCGCTAGTTTTTCTCATAGTTAAGGTGATTCTTAAACTATACATAATAAGCCGTCTCTGTACATATATTTTCTTATGTTTTATGGTCACAGTAAATTTATTTAAATGATGGTAATAAAGCTAAAGCAGAGCCAACCGAATTAAAGGCCGCTGCAAAATTTAGTGATTACGAAGGCGAAACACGAAATTTAAAACGCCAGTCCGATTGAATTTATTTTAAAAGTAGCATGATTGAGTGAAATTATAGACCATCGTAATCTTCACTTCGTTTTTTTTTGTTTTCTAATTGCATACTAGACAAACATTTTATTTCCAAATTTGATAAAACTTCTTAATCGTTTTAAGTATGTTCAAATTTTTAACCTTTCAAGAGAATCCCTAGTACAAGTAAAGTACAAACTACATAGTAGTAAGATTATAAAATTTCAATTTTTCTCTTACAGTTCCATTTCTTTAGTCTTAATTAAACATGTACTTGAAATGGGAATACATTTCTCCCAGATAACAATCAACACGATTATTAAACAAATAAAACAAAGTCACCTCCTGTAAGAAAAATATAACATTTTATTCCCTTGCATTAATTAAATTTCGAATCTTTAATTAAAATGACACAAAGAAACACGCACACTCGTTAAAATATATACATTGTTACACCCACCCTTTCCTTGTTCTCCTGAATTTCCGTTTTGTTTTTGTGAATTTAATATACTGTGCATTAAATATTAGTCGTCAAAATCTCAAAACCAACCGAATAAAGAGTTGCGGCAAAATCTTATGACCCATGAGAACAACATCCCAAAATTAAAAAAACAATGTAAAATTCCTGAGAATTTATATTAATAATTTTAACGCTACAAACTCTACTCGTAAGACTATTAATTCAATTCATACATACGAGCGCTTATTGAAAAAGAGACAGCATTTGAAAAGACATACCACGGAAACCCGGGTTTTCACTACTGTATATTGCTTCAAAATATTGTAGTTTTCTCAAACGAATTATTAAGTAGAACAACAAATAGCAAGTACGCAGATATTGAACGTATTGAACATTATATGACGGCAACGGAATCAATTATTAACATTTATTAGTTATAAGAGTAAACCGTTTCAAATTTAGTTATACATATACAAATACACAAATTGCATAGATAACTCACATCATTTAACTCAGTATTATTTTCGACATATATTATTTTATATTTTCCATTTACCAAAAACATATAAAAACCGAAAAATTGAAAACAAATAGTAACAATTGTAAACCCCTTCAGGGTATAGATCGCATACACCATCCTTACGGTGACATTGACAGCGCATATCGCAACTCCACTCGACCGCCTTCGACTCACCGTTGATCCATTTGACTCCGCTCAACTCCCTGCGACTTCTTTTACCCCATTGGCCTTCCTTCACCTTTCTTCGCTTCCTCTCACGCCTTTAATTCCCGTTTCGCGTCACTACCCATAATGGTCAACACGCGGAACACCATGGCCAAAAAGGCTCAGGAACACCCCGAATCCCTTGAATTCCACGACGCCTCCAGCGTCGATTTCCCCACCGAGCAAGTCGATGCTGACCTAGACTTGCCCGGACAAGCTACTCCCCTGGCACCACCCGTTGCCCCCAGCGTCGTGAACCGACCCCAGCCTACTTCCACAGACACACCCCCGACTGCTCCTAACGCCTCTAGTACCGGCCCTTTGGTAAATTCCGGCATTTTAATGCCCACAACTAGTGCCGGTACTTCCAGACAAGCCCATAGACCTCCAGAGTCCCAAGAATTCCACGATGCTTCCAGCCTCGGGAATGGGACTCGTCATTCTAATATAGGACTTCCCCCCTTCGATGAGGAGGACCCAGACCTTTGGTTTGCGGTAGCGGACCGCATCTTCCAGGCCTCAGCCTTGCACGACGAACAACTTCGTGCAGTCGAGCTGTTGAAAGTGCTTGACCGCACTCAGCGACCGCATGTTGCCCACATAATAAGGTCGGCCGGCCGCAACCCATATAGCAACATGCGTGAAGCTCTGCTCGACGCTTTGGACGAACCTGGAAGTGTGCGGCAACAACGCTTAGCCGCTGTAACCAACATTTCTGGGATGAGACCATCTCTTTTCCTGACCCATTTACGCTCTATAGCGGGGACCAGGATTGGGGACGACCTAATAAAGCCTCACTTTTTGAGGTGTCTTCCCCAACATGCCCGTTCGGCACTTATAGCCCAACCCAATCAGAGTTTGGGCTATTTATCCAAAATTGCGGACGCAATTATGGAAAGCTCAGATCAGTATTCTGAGCCTCCTGCGTACCAAGTAGCGGCGGTTTCTCAACACGCCGCCCGGCCTGCACGGCACCCTCGTCTGCCTTTCTCAGCCCATCAATTGGTCCCAACTCCCCATTCTCCTCAAGCTCAATTGCGTCTTAGAAGGCCCGCCTCAACCAATTTCCCTCAGGGGAACCCAGAGGCAGGCCCCAACGTTAACCAAAGAAGTTCACCCACACAATTAACCCCTGCTGACCATCGGGCGCTCCAAACCTCACTCCTCCGCGAGATAACTCAATTGCGCGCGGAGGTGAGGAACAATCCTCGAAGCGCCCAGAATCGAGCCATGCCGAGCCGTCCTATTAATCGGCAAAATTTCTCCCAAAATGCCCCTCAGAGGGCCTATATCCCTCAAAATGCCCCACAGAGGGCCAATCCCACCCAAAATGGCCCTCACCGGGCCAATTCCCAGCGAGCTCCGGCTCGACCTCCCCGTAACGGCAATGCCAATAGGCAGAATATACCCGATAATGCCGTTACTCTGCCTTGGTGCGCCAACCACCAACGATATGGTGATCGCGCATTTAATTGCAAGGCGCCTTGTGGTTGGACGCAACCTTCCACCAACCAAAGGCGCTCTTTAAACTAATTTTGCCGACCGACACCCTCGCGCAATCGGCCGGCACCCATACGATAAGTCGCCTAACCATCCGGGATTCGAAACTGAATATCGCTTTTACTGTCGATACCGGCGCCGATATTTCAGTCCTCCCGCGACCGTTTGCTCCGCGTAACCGCGTGCCAGCCGCACTTAAATTGTCAGCTGCAAATAATACGCCGATACTTACGTACGGACGTAAAAAGCTGACACTCCAATTGGGTCTTTGTCGTCCGATCACTTGGCGTTTCGTCATTGCGGACGTAAATGAACCCCTGATAGGTTCCGACCTATTAGGTGCACATAATCTGTTGGTCGATTCGACCCATAACAGACTTGTGGCTCCAACCGCACCCCCCTGCCCATGACGGCATCACCAGCGGCAACTTCAGGGGCCACAGAGTGCATAGACCCATTCCAGGTTATGGTACAGGAATTTGTGAGTACAACAATTCCTCTACCTAACCAACGCCGACATAAAGCCACGGTGTTTCATCATATAGAAACACGTGGTCCCCCGGTGAGCCAGCGTCCACGTCGACTGGCTCCGGAAAAATTACGTGCGGCGCGCGCGGAGTTCGAGCATATGATCGAACTAGGTATCTGCCAACCGTCGGACAGTCCCTGGGCAAGCCCACTCCACTTAGTGAAGAAACGTTCTGGTGAGTGGCGCCCATGTGGCGATTACAGGCTGTTGAACGTAGCAACTGTCCCGGACAGATACCCAATTGCACACCTCTACGATTTTTCGTACAAGTTACGAGGGTGCAATGTCTTCACTACCCTGGATCTCACCAGGGCATACCATCAAATTCCGGTGGCACCAGAAGACATCCCCAAGACCGCAGTCATTACACCTTTCGGACTCTTCGAGTTCAAAGTGATGACTTTCGGCCTCAGGAATGCCGCACAGACATTCCAACGTTATATCGACACGGCTTTACGTGGTCTTAATTGCTGCCATGCTTATCTTGATGACATTCTCATCGCCTCCAAAGACCATGCCGAACATAAGCGCCACTTACGTCAGGTCCTAGAGCGCCTCCGTGAATTCGGTCTTGTCATCAACCCAGATAAGTGTCAATACGCCAAGGAGCAAATCACCTATCTGGGTTATGTCGTTGACAACCAGGGCATTCGCCCACTACCAGACCGTGTGGAGGCCCTCATGAAGTATCCCCGACCTACTAACGTGAGTGAGCTTCGTCGATTTTTGGGCATGCTTAACTTTTACCGCCCAACACTGAAGAACGCTGCCCAAGTTCAAGCTCCCCTAAATGAGTTTTTAAAAGGAGCCAAGCGCAACGATAAGCGCCCCATTAATTGGACAGAAGACTCTGATAGAGCATTCCAACTGTCCAAAGAACAATTGGCAAATGCCACCTTACTCCGATACCCTCTCGAGGGAGCGGCACTTTCTATCCAATGCGACGCATCGGATACCGCAATCGGAGCCGTCCTTGAACAGGACATTGAAGGCCGACCGGAACCACTTGGTTTCTTTTCAAGGAAACTGAGTCCCACTGAGCGACGTTACAGCGCCTACGACCGTGAATTGCTCGCGATCTACAGCGCTGTTAAGTACTTCCGTCATATGATAGAAGGACGTTCGCTCTCTATTTTAACAGACCACAAGCCATTGGTCTATGCGTTCCGGAAGAAGTCGGGAAATGCCTCCCCCCGACAAGAGCGTCAATTAGACCTCATTGGGCAATATTCTACGGAGATCAGGCATATCTCCGGTAAACAGAATGTCACGGCGGACGCCCTTTCTCGAATCGATACGATTCACTTGCGTTCCGCCTTGAATAACGCTGATCTTGCCCTAGCTCAAGAGGAGGACGAACAGCTCAAGTCCCTCCTAACTGCCGATACGGCACTAGAGCTTAAGAAAATTACCCTTCGCGACCCTTTGGGCGAAATCTGGTGTGATGTCTCCACTGGAACCGCTAGACCTTACATTCCCGAGAAACTTCGTAAGGGCGTGTTCCAGGTTTACCACAACCCTGCCCACCCCAGCGGCCGAGCAACAGCCGCTGCTGTCCGTCGCAAATTCATTTGGCCCCGGATGAACAAAGATCTCACCGGTTGGGCCCGTGCTTGTCTCCAGTGCCAGCGCTGCAAAGTAGCGCGGCATAATGTACTGGAGCCAGCGCAATTCAAGCTTCCCACGGCACGCTTCGCCCATGTCCACATAGACATAGTGGGACCGCTTACTCCATCAAGAGGATTTTCTTATATCCTCACTATGATGGATCGCTGCACGCGATGGCCAGAGGCGACACCTCTCCGGGCAGTTACTGCCGAATCAGTCGCCAAGACCTTTTAGTCAACTTGGGTCACACGCTTCGGTGTACCAACCACCATAACTTCGGACCGAGGTCCACAATTTGAGGCGACAATTTTTAGGCAGCTAACAAATCTTCTCGGCTGCCAAAGAAGTCGTACCACCGCCTACCACCCGCAATCAAATGGGATGATAGAGCGCTGGCACAGATCTCTTAAAGCCTCACTCATGTGTCATAATGACACACAATGGTTTGACGCCCTTCCAACCGTCCTCCTCGGCCTGAGGACAAGCATTAAGGAGGACCTGGGTGCTTCGGCAGCAGAGCTTACCTACGGTACCAACCTCCTTCTTCCAGGAGAACTTTTCCTGAATGGCGAAACACCGCGTGACCAACTTCGCGAATTGGGACATCTCCGTAACCTGCTACGTAAGGTTAGGGCAACCCCTGTAACCAGGCACGGCTCCAAAAAACTTTTCGTCCACCCTGAACTGCACAGCTGCACGCACGTCTTTGTCAGGGTGGATAAGGTCAAAAAAACCCCTCTACCCACCTTATGATGGCCCATTCAAAGTCTTCCGCCGCATCAGTGACCGCGTCTTCGAGATCGATATTAGAGGCAAGCGATCCACGGTCAGCGTCGAAAGGCTTAAGCCCTGTTTTCTGGAAGCTTCCGCTCCAGAATCACCTCCGTCTTCAAATACCACTCCTACACCACCGGCACAACCTCCCCATACTCGCGCTCAGGCGCGCGCCCATAACCAACTTACCACCCCCTAACCTGCCTTACCTGTTTCGTGACTACGTCACTGGGGAGGGAGTGATGTGGGGCTTTTCGGGGCCCGAAGAGCCATGCATCGCTCGATCCCCACTATTCCAGGCGAACGACTTACCTCTCGGTCGAAATTCAGCAAGGTTGCGTAACCTTGCTACGGCATTTACCCCCAGCCAAATCGCTGGAATTAATACGGTTACCCAATCGGATAACTGTTTTGAATATCCGTTAGGCAGCTTACCTATTCTGTGGGGGTTTTCCTTCCAAACCCCTTTTTCTCCAACACCACCCCTGAAAAACATTAAATCCACGGCAAAGCTTATCACCTTGCCGTGGCATCGAAAACTCACCCTCGGGCAGGCATTAATTCCTAAAAAACATTGAGTCCACGGCAAAGCTTATCACCTTGCCGTGGCATCGAAAATTCACCCCCGAGGTATTCCCACTGGTATTTACGCTACGCATTACTATTTACGCTAAGTTACTTGATATGGTAAGCAAATATCGCTATTTATGTTTTCGATTTTTTTTTTTTGCCTTATGTTCTTCAATATAGCTGGATGTTTAATACTGTTGTGTAATATGTCATATTTGTTAGAATCGCCACTATACATACCATAAGTGCTGTTATCTGTGGACAATCCGGTTGCAATACTCTCGTCAAACTCAATACCAAGATCCCTAAATTCCATTCTTCTTGTTAAAAATAGATAATCACATTAAATATTGGAAAACTCTTTCCAGTTCTGCTTCGTGCCGCTGGACGCCCCATATGGGGAAGTTCTCTGGAAGTAGTAGTCTGTTTTCTAGAAGCTAGTTTTTAATACAATTTAAGTACTTGATTTTATTGAAGTCATCTTGCAAAAGTCTATTCTTTCTCACATTTTTATCCTCTGAATCGGGCACACTTTATCAACAGCACACGCAACTGCAGGGTTGAGAGAATTAATTCGATCACCTCTGTAAATGTTAAAAAAGAACGTGAAAATACTCGTTGCAATATGTATAAACTACTTTTAACCTAAAAAGGCTTGCCGCCTTTCACAACGAAATGCTTATACATTGCTGATGTTTTGATCTTCAATCAAAAATATAATGAACACAGCTCTCAATTTAACGGCAACTTCTTTCATTTCTTTCTTTCAAAATATAATTATAATGTTACTGCGCACTCATCCCACTGTAAATTTTAACGAGTGAAATGAGGCCCTCAGTTGCTATTTTAAATAGGTCTTCCACCATATTCGACAATTTGACTTAATCCCCTCCACTACAAAGAGGGTGAATTAAATGCACGTTAAAAACATATACCACCGTTTGCTAGTTTTTTATTTTTTATTTTTACACAAACGCACGCACAAAAGGGGATTTTGGAGTACTGTGGGGTACGAAGTCGTTGTGCCGGCGTACGACACGGGGTACTACTTCGTCTCCACCGTCACTAAAGGTTCTGTAGCGGTTCCGCCAAACCCTACGGTCCCCTTACCTGAAAAAAAACCCCATAATTACTACCCAACTTCCTTAAGTTCGCTAATGCAACAGTATTAGTACCTGCAAATGCTTCACGCATTATATAGATCACCATCTATAATCTTAAAATCCCTATAAAGAAAACTTACCTTTTCATGCATCCCTTCGCATACAATTTTCCGTAAGATTTCTTTCGTTGCTTATCTGATATCCTAAACCAATTCGGTACCAGACAATTCCTGAAAAGAAAAACCTCGGTTCACATATCATGTAACCATTCCAGCCAGAGATAATTATCATGGCGTCGCCTATTCCCACCTTCATTCATGTATACGATAAGTTTCTTTATGTATACATTGGCTGGCGACGTTTTTCTTCCAGCAATAAAATTCCCTGACTCGCACAATGTGCAAACCAAAGCAAATACGCATTCCGCGTCCATTGGCATCAATTGAAATCCAAGCATAAACAATGCAAATAGGTATTCAATACGTACCCTTACTAGCGATGCCATAAACACCATTTCCCAGTAATCTAGCTAAACCTAATTAGCACATTTCTACATCGCATTGTGGTCTCTTTGTTTAGCTGCTACGCACATGCATCCGACGATTTCGGTTTTATTTGCTTTACCGAAATCGTATCCTAGGAATGCACTTTATGTCTTTCTTTGTTCTAGGCACACACCATGACCACGATGAGCGAGTGAGCTCTGAACGAGCAAGATATCGTTGAGTCGAATTTCATCCAGCGAACGAGACGGTCGCTCCGCCATCCACCGTACCCGCCCAGGTACGGTGGATACACACAAAGCCTCTGCGCGAGTTCCTACGCCAAGTCGGGCGTAATCGAGTAAGCAAGTATCGAGCTGTGTAAATCCATTTTTACCTGTATCGTGCGTTCGTCGATCCCAGTGCTGTAATCGGAAGTTGATGGTTAATCAGTGATTTACCTTCGACAGAATAGAAGTTAATGCCATGGGTCGATAAGAAGAGAGGGATGATTTGTCGCCCTTTTTGGGAATTGGCTGAATGTTGGCTGACTTCCATCTATTTGGGAAACGGCCAGTAGAGTAAGACAAATGGAAGAGTTTCCGCAGTGGTTTAGAGAGTAAAGAGGAACATCTCTTCAAGAGAATTAGGGGAATGGCGTCAAGACCAGCGGATTTGTTTGCGTTTAGTTCCTTGCCTGCCCGAGCAACATTACGCGTTCGGAAGCGAATCTGTCTCATGGTGTGCTGCTTCTGCTCAAGTCTAGGTAGAATTGAGGTGGTATCAGGTAGCGTTGAGTTGGCTGCAAAATGTACAGCAAATAGATGCCCTTTCTCTATTGCACTGGTGACTGGTCTTTCGTCGACTAAAAGCGAAGGAATGGATGAGGAAACCGAGTTTTGATGTTTTTCATGAATCCCCAGAAGTTTCTACTACCTGTGTGAGAGTGTAGTATTTTTTGTCTCACTCTCTGGTCATGCAAGAACTTCGTGCGTTGAATATGCGCATTGCAGTCGTTTCTGGCTCTCTTAAATCGTTTCCGGTTTTCCTCAGTCTTGTTTGATTTATACAACCAGAAGCTCAATTCTCTAGCCTTAATGGCTCCTCCGCACCCGGAATCGAACCACATATTTCTCTTGGATTTGATACTCTTTTCTCTGTGTGGAATAAAGGTTCGCATCCCAAGCAGAATCGTATCTGTCAATGTCGCCGCTATAGAATCAACGTCCTTATTGAGGAAAAATAACGACCAATTTAACTTTCCAAAAAAGTCGTTCAGACCTTTCCAGTTGGGTTTCTCATAAAACCATACTGTTCTTTTGTGAGCTTTCTCGTTGCTGTTGGTTAGAGGAAACTTAGCTGACACGGCACAGTGGTCTGAAGTGTCCAAGGGCGAAGAAACTTCCATTGTATATTTATTTGGGTGGGAGGTGAGAAACAGGTTCAGTGTGTTGGCGACATGACCACATATGTCTGGTACCCGTGTTGGCTTATTGACGAGTTGAGTTAAATTATTTGACTTAGCAAAAAGCTGAACATACTGACCCTCAGATGTTGTGTGTCCGGAGTGGCGAAGCCACTGAGAGTTTTGCACATTAAAATCACCCGCAATAACGATTTCAGTGTGGGGATATAGGGTAAAGATCTTATCGATAGAATCAGATACAGTATCAAATTCGTTAAAGGATGCGTTTCTATCCAAGTATGGGCTTCTGTAAAGAAAGCAGTAATGTATGATATGCTTACGAACGTGAAGTTATAGCCACGAGAAATTAAATTCTGGATTGGAATAGAGCCTGTGGGGCTTTTCAGGGCCCGAAGAGCCATGCATCGCTCGATCCCCACTATTCCAGGCGAACGACTTACCTCTCGGTCGAAATTCAGCAAGGTTGCGTAACCTTGCTACGGCATTTACCCCCAGCCAAATCGCTGGAATTAATACGGTTACCCAATCGGATAACTGTTTTGAATATCCGTTAGGCAGCTTACCTATTCTGTGGGGGTTTTCCTTCCAAACCCCTTTTTCTCCAACACCACCCCTGAAAAACATTAAATCCACGGCAAAGCTTATCACCTTGCCGTGGCATCGAAAACTCACCCTCGGGCAAGCATTAATTCCTAAAAAACATTGAGTCCACGGCAAAGCTTATCACCTTGCCGTGGCATCGAAAATTCACCCCCGAGGCGTACATTATTTCCTAAAAAAAAGCATAAGTCCACGGCAAAATCATCACATTGCCGTGGCATTTGAAATCCTATCTTTAGGCATACATTCTGCCCAGGGCAGCTTGTTTCCATAGCCTTATGCTATGGAAACAACATCAACAAGGAGTTCCTTGTTGACTCGTTTTATTTGTTTGCCCATGGCACTTCTTGCATGCGGCTATTTGGTCCCATTGGTTTGCTACCGCCGACAAGGTTTCGGCTGACGCAAACCAAACATTTCCCTAATTACCAGCAATCGCTGGTTTCCTATTATCGGTCCCCACGAGCAGGGACCGCACACGAGCAACGAACTGGATGCAGCCAGAAAATGTTTACTTTCAACATCTGGCAACGGCTGCACCCTATATTCGTTGCAATATTTAAACATCATCAACCGAAATGTTGATTTATGGCCTCCCATTAGGATGACCAAATCTTCGGTTTGGGTCTTTCGCACCCAGATGTTAGTGTTTACATTCATGGAAAATGCATTAGCGATGTTGGCCTCCATCCACGGTCGCCGAACGATCGTATGCAAGGCATACGCACACATGCATAATGTATGCCTATTTCACCCAGTCCAATCACGATTAACTACCTCGAGTTAATCGTGTAACTCCTCCTCTTTTTCAGTTTCTTTGAGGTTCCCTTTTCTTTGATGAGTTCCAATTAGTCAGTCAGATTTTACCGTTGAAGGAGTCACCCGCGTCACTGTCGTTGCGCAAAAAGTCAGCCTTTTCCTGGGAGTCGACCACGGTGTGTGGTGAGTCGTGATATGTTATTCCGTCGGCAGTTTAATCATTAGTTTTTCTGTGATTTCTAATCTTGCGTCGTCGCTTAAATTACTTTTAATGTGATCATTCAATTAAAACCATTCAGTGGCCTTTCGTCTTTTAGTGCGCCTATTATATTTTGCCTTTATAATAACAAAAGAAACATTGTAAAAATTAATTACCATCACCATATAATAATAAGAGAACATTCAACGAAACTACAACACGTGTGTTTTTATTTTCCTCTTACGAAGAACTTTGTGCGGTTTTTTTCAATTTTTTGGAGAACTATAAGTGGGTGTTGGCTGAATCCGCACCCGTGCTTGGTGCCTAGCACAACACTACCCACATTGGTGACCCTCAGTGCAAAGAACACTGCAACCTGCCAAACTTCTGATCCGGAGTCAAAGGAAAATAGTGCCAAAAACAGTGACAGTTAATAGATTGCAGGAAGTTCTTAGATAAAAGTGAACTCGGTGACGGTTTATGTTTTTAAAAAGAAAAAAAGTGCTTAGTGCTGCAGTGAAGGTTCTCATAAGGAAAGACCCTGAAATCAATTAAAAGACATTTTAAGGGCAAGAAGAGCCCCACCTCACCAGTTAAACAGTACACAACGCTCGAGGATTTACCAACGCCATCCAGACATCATCAACTGAGCACCGCAGCCACTTCGACAGCAGCAGAGTTAACAGCAATAACCAGTTAAGTATCCTTTTTTTTCCTTTATATTGACCAACCAATTTAGTGCAACAACGGCCAATTTGAACAACTCATCGGCGGGACGGTTATTGCAGCCCCATTGTAATAGAAGTGTAATCTGGGCCACGTGACGGGCCTTACGAATATTTCATAATCGAAGGATACATCGTTCATGGTAAACTCTGTGCAACAGCTACATCCTAACCAGCCTAGTCGGAATTCGCCAACGGATATTCAGGCCCATACTGTGTTTCAAGTAACACCACCAATCGCAGTGGCAGCAGTACTAAAAATAAATTTTATATGTGCGCTAGTTTTTCTCATAGTTAAGGTGATTCTTAAACTATACATAATAAGCCGTCTCTGTACATATATTTTCTTATGTTTTATGGTCACAGTAAATTTATTTAAATGATGGTAATAAAGCTAAAGCAGAGCCAACCGAATTAAAGGCCGCTGCAAAATTTAGTGATTACGAAGGCGAAACACGAAATTTAAAACGCCAGTCCGATTGAATTTATTTTAAAAGTAGCATGATTGAGTGAAATTATAGACCATCGTAATCTTCACTTCGTTTTTTTTTGTTTTCTAATTGCATACTAGACAAACATTTTATTTCCAAATTTGATAAAACTTCTTAATCGTTTTAAGTATGTTCAAATTTTTAACCTTTCAAGAGAATCCCTAGTACAAGTAAAGTACAAACTACATAGTAGTAAGATTATAAAATTTCAATTTTTCTCTTACAGTTCCATTTCTTTAGTCTTAATTAAACATGTACTTGAAATGGGAATACATTTCTCCCAGATAACAATCAACACGATTATTAAACAAATAAAACAAAGTCACCTCCTGTAAGAAAAATATAACATTTTATTCCCTTGCATTAATTAAATTTCGAATCTTTAATTAAAATGACACAAAGAAACACGCACACTCGTTAAAATATATACATTGTTACACCCACCCTTTCCTTGTTCTCCTGAATTTCCGTTTTGTTTTTGTGAATTTAATATACTGTGCATTAAATATTAGTCGTCAAAATCTCAAAACCAACCGAATAAAGAGTTGCGGCAAAATCTTATGACCCATGAGAACAACATCCCAAAATTAAAAAAACAATGTAAAATTCCTGAGAATTTATATTAATAATTTTAACGCTACAAACTCTACTCGTAAGACTATTAATTCAATTCATACATACGAGCGCTTATTGAAAAAGAGACAGCATTTGAAAAGACATACCACGGAAACCCGGGTTTTCACTACTGTATATTGCTTCAAAATATTGTAGTTTTCTCAAACGAATTATTAAGTAGAACAACAAATAGCAAGTACGCAGATATTGAACGTATTGAACATTATATGACGGCAACGGAATCAATTATTAACATTTATTAGTTATAAGAGTAAACCGTTTCAAATTTAGTTATACATATACAAATACACAAATTGCATAGATAACTCACATCATTTAACTCAGTATTATTTTCGACATATATTATTTTATATTTTCCATTTACCAAAAACATATAAAAACCGAAAAATTGAAAACAAATAGTAACAATTGTAAACCCCTTCAGGGTATAGATCGCATACACCATCCTTACGGTGACATTGACAGCGCATATCGCAACTCCACTCGACCGCCTTCGACTCACCGTTGATCCATTTGACTCCGCTCAACTCCCTGCGACTTCTTTTACCCCATTGGCCTTCCTTCACCTTTCTTCGCTTCCTCTCACGCCTTTAATTCCCGTTTCGCGTCACTACCCATAATGGTCAACACGCGGAACACCATGGCCAAAAAGGCTCAGGAACACCCCGAATCCCTTGAATTCCACGACGCCTCCAGCGTCGATTTCCCCACCGAGCAAGTCGATGCTGACCTAGACTTGCCCGGACAAGCTACTCCCCTGGCACCACCCGTTGCCCCCAGCGTCGTGAACCGACCCCAGCCTACTTCCACAGACACACCCCCGACTGCTCCTAACGCCTCTAGTACCGGCCCTTTGGTAAATTCCGGCATTTTAATGCCCACAACTAGTGCCGGTACTTCCAGACAAGCCCATAGACCTCCAGAGTCCCAAGAATTCCACGATGCTTCCAGCCTCGGGAATGGGACTCGTCATTCTAATATAGGACTTCCCCCCTTCGATGAGGAGGACCCAGACCTTTGGTTTGCGGTAGCGGACCGCATCTTCCAGGCCTCAGCCTTGCACGACGAACAACTTCGTGCAGTCGAGCTGTTGAAAGTGCTTGACCGCACTCAGCGACCGCATGTTGCCCACATAATAAGGTCGGCCGGCCGCAACCCATATAGCAACATGCGTGAAGCTCTGCTCGACGCTTTGGACGAACCTGGAAGTGTGCGGCAACAACGCTTAGCCGCTGTAACCAACCTTTCTGGGATGAGACCATCTCTTTTCCTGACCCATTTACGCTCTATAGCGGGGACCAGGATTGGGGACGACTTAATAAAGCCTCACTTTTTGAGGTGTCTTCCCCAACATGCCCGTTCGGCACTTATAGCCCAACCCAATCAGAGTTTGGGCTATTTATCCAAAATTGCGGACGCAATTATGGAAAGCTCAGATCAGTATTCTGAGCCTCCTGCGTACCAAGTAGCGGCGGTTTCTCAACACGCCGCCCGGCCTGCACGGCACCCTCGTCTGCCTTTCTCAGCCCATCAATTGGTCCCAACTCCCCATTCTCCTCAAGCTCAATTGCGTCTTAGAAGGCCCGCCTCAACCAATTTCCCTCAGGGGAACCCAGAGGCAGGCCCCAACGTTAACCAAAGAAGTTCACCCACACAATTAACCCCTGCTGACCATCGGGCGCTCCAAACCTCACTCCTCCGCGAGATAACTCAATTGCGCGCGGAGGTGAGGAACAATCCTCGAAGCGCCCAGAATCGAGCCATGCCGAGCCGTCCTATTAATCGGCAAAATTTCTCCCAAAATGCCCCTCAGAGGGCCTATATCCCTCAAAATGCCCCACAGAGGGCCAATCCCACCCAAAATGGCCCTCACCGGGCCAATTCCCAGCGAGCTCCGGCTCGACCTCCCCGTAACGGCAATGCCAATAGGCAGAATATACCCGATAATGCCGTTACTCTGCCTTGGTGCGCCAACCACCAACGATATGGTGATCGCGCATTTAATTGCAAGGCGCCTTGTGGTTGGACGCAACCTTCCACCAACCAAAGGCGCTCTTTAAACTAATTTTGCCGACCGACACCCTCGCGCAATCGGCCGGCACCCATACGATAAGTCGCCTAACCATCCGGGATTCGAAACTGAATATCGCTTTTACTGTCGATACCGGCGCCGATATTTCAGTCCTCCCGCGACCGTTTGCTCCGCGTAACCGCGTGCCAGCCGCACTTAAATTGTCAGCTGCAAATAATACGCCGATACTTACGTACGGACGTAAAAAGCTGACACTCCAATTG
Source organism: Microdon myrmicae (assembly GCA_963931805.1). Lineage (NCBI taxonomy): Eukaryota > Metazoa > Arthropoda > Insecta > Diptera > Syrphidae > Microdon > Microdon myrmicae. The sequence goes on from OZ007499.1 coordinate 165,916,045, forward strand.
GGTCTTTGTCGTCCGATCACTTGGCGTTTCGTCATTGCGGACGTAAATGAACCCCTGATAGGTTCCGACCTATTAGGTGCACATAATCTGTTGGTCGATTCGACCCATAACAGACTTGTGGCTCCAACCGCACCCCCCTGCCCATGACGGCATCACCAGCGGCAACTTCAGGGGCCACAGAGTGCATAGACCCATTCCAGGTTATGGTACAGGAATTTGTGAGTACAACAATTCCTCTACCTAACCAACGCCGACATAAAGCCACGGTGTTTCATCATATAGAAACACGTGGTCCCCCGGTGAGCCAGCGTCCACGTCGACTGGCTCCGGAAAAATTACGTGCGGCGCGCGCGGAGTTCGAGCATATGATCGAACTAGGTATCTGCCAACCGTCGGACAGTCCCTGGGCAAGCCCACTCCACTTAGTGAAGAAACGTTCTGGTGAGTGGCGCCCATGTGGCGATTACAGGCTGTTGAACGTAGCAACTGTCCCGGACAGATACCCAATTGCACACCTCTACGATTTTTCGTACAAGTTACGAGGGTGCAATGTCTTCACTACCCTGGATCTCACCAGGGCATACCATCAAATTCCGGTGGCACCAGAAGACATCCCCAAGACCGCAGTCATTACACCTTTCGGACTCTTCGAGTTCAAAGTGATGACTTTCGGCCTCAGGAATGCCGCACAGACATTCCAACGTTATATCGACACGGCTTTACGTGGTCTTAATTGCTGCCATGCTTATCTTGATGACATTCTCATCGCCTCCAAAGACCATGCCGAACATAAGCGCCACTTACGTCAGGTCCTAGAGCGCCTCCGTGAATTCGGTCTTGTCATCAACCCAGATAAGTGTCAATACGCCAAGGAGCAAATCACCTATCTGGGTTATGTCGTTGACAACCAGGGCATTCGCCCACTACCAGACCGTGTGGAGGCCCTCATGAAGTATCCCCGACCTACTAACGTGAGTGAGCTTCGTCGATTTTTGGGCATGCTTAACTTTTACCGCCCAACACTGAAGAACGCTGCCCAAGTTCAAGCTCCCCTAAATGAGTTTTTAAAAGGAGCCAAGCGCAACGATAAGCGCCCCATTAATTGGACAGAAGACTCTGATAGAGCATTCCAACTGTCCAAAGAACAATTGGCAAATGCCACCTTACTCCGATACCCTCTCGAGGGAGCGGCACTTTCTATCCAATGCGACGCATCGGATACCGCAATCGGAGCCGTCCTTGAACAGGACATTGAAGGCCGACCGGAACCACTTGGTTTCTTTTCAAGGAAACTGAGTCCCACTGAGCGACGTTACAGCGCCTACGACCGTGAATTGCTCGCGATCTACAGCGCTGTTAAGTACTTCCGTCATATGATAGAAGGACGTTCGCTCTCTATTTTAACAGACCACAAGCCATTGGTCTATGCGTTCCGGAAGAAGTCGGGAAATGCCTCCCCCCGACAAGAGCGTCAATTAGACCTCATTGGGCAATATTCTACGGAGATCAGGCATATCTCCGGTAAACAGAATGTCACGGCGGACGCCCTTTCTCGAATCGATACGATTCACTTGCGTTCCGCCTTGAATAACGCTGATCTTGCCCTAGCTCAAGAGGAGGACGAACAGCTCAAGTCCCTCCTAACTGCCGATACGGCACTAGAGCTTAAGAAAATTACCCTTCGCGACCCTTTGGGCGAAATCTGGTGTGATGTCTCCACTGGAACCGCTAGACCTTACATTCCCGAGAAACTTCGTAAGGGCGTGTTCCAGGTTTACCACAACCCTGCCCACCCCAGCGGCCGAGCAACAGCCGCTGCTGTCCGTCGCAAATTCATTTGGCCCCGGATGAACAAAGATCTCACCGGTTGGGCCCGTGCTTGTCTCCAGTGCCAGCGCTGCAAAGTAGCGCGGCATAATGTACTGGAGCCAGCGCAATTCAAGCTTCCCACGGCACGCTTCGCCCATGTCCACATAGACATAGTGGGACCGCTTACTCCATCAAGAGGATTTTCTTATATCCTCACTATGATGGATCGCTGCACGCGATGGCCAGAGGCGACACCTCTCCGGGCAGTTACTGCCGAATCAGTCGCCAAGACCTTTTAGTCAACTTGGGTCACACGCTTCGGTGTACCAACCACCATAACTTCGGACCGAGGTCCACAATTTGAGGCGACAATTTTTAGGCAGCTAACAAATCTTCTCGGCTGCCAAAGAAGTCGTACCACCGCCTACCACCCGCAATCAAATGGGATGATAGAGCGCTGGCACAGATCTCTTAAAGCCTCACTCATGTGTCATAATGACACACAATGGTTTGACGCCCTTCCAACCGTCCTCCTCGGCCTGAGGACAAGCATTAAGGAGGACCTGGGTGCTTCGGCAGCAGAGCTTACCTACGGTACCAACCTCCTTCTTCCAGGAGAACTTTTCCTGAATGGCGAAACACCGCGTGACCAACTTCGCGAATTGGGACATCTCCGTGACCTGCTACGTAAGGTTAGGGCAACCCCTGTAACCAGGCACGGCTCCAAAAAACTTTTCGTCCACCCTGAACTGCACAGCTGCACGCACGTCTTTGTCAGGGTGGATAAGGTCAAAAAAACCCCTCTACCCACCTTATGATGGCCCATTCAAAGTCTTCCGCCGCATCAGTGACCGCGTCTTCGAGATCGATATTAGAGGCAAGCGATCCACGGTCAGCGTCGAAAGGCTTAAGCCCTGTTTTCTGGAAGCTTCCGCTCCAGAATCACCTCCGTCTTCAAATACCACTCCTACACCACCGGCACAACCTCCCCATACTCGCGCTCAGGCGCGCGCCCATAACCAACTAACCACCCCCTAACCTGCCTTACCTGTTTCGTGACTACGTCACTGGGGAGGGAGTGATGTGGGGCTTTTCAGGGCCCGAAGAGCCATGCATCGCTCGATCCCCACTATTCCAGGCGAACGACTTACCTCTCGGTCGAAATTCAGCAAGGTTGCGTAACCTTGCTACGGCATTTACCCCCAGCCAAATCGCTGGAATTAATACGGTTACCCAATCGGATAACTGTTTTGAATATCCGTTAGGCAGCTTACCTATTCTGTGGGGGTTTTCCTTCCAAACCCCTTTTTCTCCAACACCACCCCTGAAAAACATTAAATCCACGGCAAAGCTTATCACCTTGCCGTGGCATCGAAAACTCACCCTCGGGCAGGCATTAATTCCTAAAAAACATTGAGTCCACGGCAAAGCTTATCACCTTGCCGTGGCATCGAAAATTCACCCCCGAGGCGTACATTATTTCCTAAAAAAAAGCATAAGTCCACGGCAAAATCATCACATTGCCGTGGCATTTGAAATCCTATCTTTAGGCATACATTCTGCCCAGGGCAGCTTGTTTCCATAGCCTTATGCTATGGAAACAACATCAACAAGGAGTTCCTTGTTGACTCGTTTTATTTGTTTGCCCATGGCACTTCTTGCATGCGGCTATTTGGTCCCATTGGTTTGCTACCGCCGACAAGGTTTCGGCTGACGCAAACCAAACATTTCCCTAATTACCAGCAATCGCTGGTTTCCTATTATCGGTCCCCACGAGCAGGGACCGCACACGAGCAACGAACTGGATGCAGCCAGAAAATGTTTACTTTCAACATCTGGCAACGGCTGCACCCTATATTCGTTGCAATATTTAAACATCATCAACCGAAATGTTGATTTATGGCCTCCCATTAGGATGACCAAATCTTCGGTTTGGGTCTTTCGCACCCAGATGTTAGTGTTTACATTCATGGAAAATGCATTAGCGATGTTGGCCTCCATCCACGGTCGCCGAACGATCGTATGCAAGGCATACGCACACATGCATAATGTATGCCTATTTCACCCGGTCCAATCACGATTAACTACCTCGAGTTAATCGTGTAACTCCTCCTCTTTTTCAGTTTCTTTGAGGTTCCCTTTTCTTTGATGAGTTCCAATTAGTCAGTCAGATTTTACCGTTGAAGGAGTCACCCGCGTCACTGTCGTTGCGCAAAAAGTCAGCCTTTTCCTGGGAGTCGACCACGGTGTGTGGTGAGTCGTGATATGTTATTCCGTCGGCAGTTTAATCATTAGTTTTTCTGTGATTTCTAATCTTGCGTCGTCGCTTAAATTACTTTTAATGTGATCATTCAATTAAAACCATTCAGTGGCCTTTCGTCTTTTAGTGCGCCTATTATATTTTGCCTTTATAATAACAAAAGAAACATTGTAAAAATTAATTACCATCACCATATAATAATAAGAGAACATTCAACGAAACTACAACACGTGTGTTTTTATTTTCCTCTTACGAAGAACTTTGTGCGGTTTTTTTCAATTTTTTGGAGAACTATAAGTGGGTGTTGGCTGAATCCGCACCCGTGCTTGGTGCCTAGCACAACACTACCCACAAGCCCATATCGTGGCAGAAGCTGATAAGCAATATCACTTCCTATGTATCTAGCTAGACCACAATGTGGAAGGAACAAAGGCACTAAGTTATAACCGGGTATAGTAAAATCAAAAATATGTGTATCAGTTATTACCTGAATCTCGCTAAATGCAAGGATTGCTGGTTTTTGGTTACAGGCGTGGGCAGACACAGAGGATAAATGGCATCTTAAGCCACGGATGTTGCAAAGATCGACGTGATATTCCCGTTCCATTGAAATGGCGACACAGAAAACAAATACCGCCTGAAAAAAAGATGCAAGTTGGACCCGGCGATAGCAAAGCGAAAGCAACCACTACAGGTGTTATGCCCTTACAGCAGGTGCCCCACTAGATCCATGCCGAAATTCAGGTCACATCCCTTTCGTGACGAATATTACGCCATTCAAAACACCAAAAACCCCTTAAAAGATTATAAATCAATCGGGAGTATCATGCCTGAGGGACGTAACAGAGGTACGATAAAGAGGAAAAACAGACACAAGGAAAAGAAAGGGTAAGAGTTTTCGCGCATCGTACACTTCCACACAATTTTCACACTACGGCGCGAATACCATGTATATCAATGCACTACACTCAGACGCGTTTGTGGTGATCCGTTTGTTTGCTTCGGATCCTATAGAAGACTTGACGCGCGAACCGATAGTGCAATTAGGGTATCTTGTGTTTACTTAAGATACCCTAAACGGTTTACACAATTGACCCGATGGTACGGATCACAAGGCAGAAGCGCACTTGCTGTCTCGTCGCCGGTTAGTAGCAAACTACTAATAATCTCAATCCACCAATGTGCTTTCCAAAAATTAGGCTTCACTTCTTCCCCAAATTGAATCTTGTAAAAATGTTAAGCAAGTCATCTGCGTAAGGTTTCCCATGGAAGTGGACAAAGCACAAATGGCAAGTGTGGGTAATCTTGCAGTATTCAAAACACACAACCAATATCTTGTTGATGGATTAACTGAATTCTATAACCGAACCAAGATTTTATTCCGAAAAATCCACTACCCTGATAGTTTGACCAACGTTAGATCTTCTCTTCGCAGAAACTGCCACCATGTACATAGTTTTTCCCTCATTAATGTGCAGTTCCAGTTTTTGTGCCACCTGCTCGACCTGGGTGTTATTGACCAATGATGGCTTTAGCGTATGGTGCTATACGATCTTGTAGGATAGTGGAGAATATCTTATAGGCGGTACTCAGCAATGTTATACCCCTATAGTTGCTGCACAGTGTGATATCTGCCTTCTTATGTATGGGGCAAATTATACCACGACGCCAATCTGCCGCCATCTCCTCTTGCTCCTATACGTACACCACGATCTCATGAATTGTGTGATGTAACGTTGTTTGATTAGCTCAGCTGGTATACCATCAGCTTTATTTGATTTGAACTGTCTTACGGCTTTGGACTTGGTGGCGGCAGCATTTGGTCTTGATCTTGCATTTGTGAAGCCTCCAATTCTTCTGTGAGCTGACCATTTCCCAATTCATTGAAGTGCACTTCCCATCGCCCCAGAATGCCTTCAGTTTCGGTGATCAGATTACCCTCTTTATCCCTGCAGTAAGTGCAGCGTGGTGTATACCGCGTCATACTGCGGATTACTGGGTAGAACTTCCGCACCAGATGCGGGCCTCTCTCTCTACTTTTCTCTATTTCACAGACAAGGTTTTTCTCCCAGGCACTTTTTTTTATCTGTGAAGCCTTTTTTCAGATTTTCTGAGCTCTTTATATTTCTCCTCGTGTACCCGCGTCCTGTGAGACTGCTGCATTGCCCGCTATGCAGCATTCTTACGTTCAGTCGCTAGTTTGCACTTATCATCAAACCAGTCGCTCCGATATCTACGACTACTAGAGTTGGCATTACTAATGACAGTATTCTTAAGGTGTGTCCATTTCTCTTCTACGCCCAGCATTCTGACCCCAAGACTTACTCTCCCTCCATCAAGGGCGAGTTATAACGCATGACCAAACATGTTACTGGTATTCTGATTGCGTAAGGCAGCCGTGTTGATTCGAACCTGATCCGCGGATGCAATACGTCTCCGTAAAGCAACCCGCGCTCGGAAAACGATACCAACAAAATAGTGATCAGAGTCGACGTTGGCACCTCGGTACGTTCGTGCCGCCATCAGGCTCGAGGAGTGGCGGCGATCTATCAACACGTGGTCAATGTGGTTGCGAGTGGCTCCATGAGGTGATACCCAGGTGCTTTGTGGATATCTTTACGTGGAAACCTGGTACTCACAACGACCAAGTTCTTTGATGCTGCCAGTTCGATAACTCGTAGTCCATTGTCATTCGTGTTCTCATGCAAACTATGGGAACCTGCGTAGTGCCTGAAAACCGACTCCCGACCTATTTTCGCATTCAAATCACCATGAACGATTTTCACATCGTATCTTGGGCAGGCATTGATGGCCCGTTCGACGTTCTCGTAGTAGTCTTCTTTTTCGTCGTCAGGGGACTCCTCTGTAGGTCCGTGAACGTTTATGAGGCTAATGTTCTTAAAACTGCCTCGGACTCGAGGAGTGCGTAGCCTTTCGTTTATGGCATTAAAGCCGATAATGGCGGCCTTCAGTTTTTGGCTGACTATAAAGCCTACCCCGAGCACATGGTGTTTTGCATGATAGCTGTAATAAATGCCATACTCGTTTCTTTGAATAACACCACTCCCCGTCCATCTTATTTGTTGTAATGCTGTTAAGTCAGCCTTATATTCGGACAGGGCATCGGCTAGCTGCTATGCAGCTCGAGCTCTGTATAGAGAGCAGACGTTTCGTGAGAAAATTCTTAAATCGTTTAGCCATTTTCGTTTCCGTAGTCGGCTTCTTAAATTTGCCATAATAATCCGTTTTTACTGGCATGGTTATTAGCCTTGCGCCAACCTTTCTCTGGATGACGCTGAATGCATTGGCTCACTACTTGGCGGGTGCCAAAGTAGCTATCCAGGGGTGTCACGTGGAGACTGCATGTCAACTTGGATTGAACAGGGACAAGTATCGTTCTGGCCTTCGCCGGGTTGAAAACAATCAGAGACTCTGCCCTGTATGGTTAGGGGAGGAAGCAAAAAATGCTGGGTTTGGGATTTCGGATATTCATCAGTCATTATCTCATTGCATTGCATTTTTTGAAAGATTATCTAGTGGAATATTATATGAATACAGTTAAAAGAATGAAATTTAGAAAGGGCGACGGACTTTTCTCCGTGACAAGGGCGGTGGGGGAAATTACCACGTAACATTCCCACAAATAGATAATATGAATATGTTCCCACGAATAAATAAAGTATTTAGAAGGAAAAACTTCCGCGGACTCCGGAAAATTGTTAAACAATGCTCAACACAGGACTCACCCTGGACGCAACGTCTGAAAAAAAAGTTATATACATATATATATATATATATATATATATATATATATATATATATATATATATCGTAAGAGCATATAGAGGAGCAGATTGCGACTCCGATCATCTTCTAGTGATTGGCAAAATCAGGAGTCGCCTCGCAGCAATCCCACATGGGCAGTCACGGGAGACAAGCAAAAAGTTCGACACTGATAAACTGAAAGACCTACGCAAAAGGGCTGAATATCAAGACGAGCTAACGAATAGATTTAGCATTCTAGAGAATGTGAGCAGTGAGGAAGAGGAAGCTAATAGTGTGAACACTAAATGGACATCGATCAGAGACACAATCAAACAAACAGCCCAAGAGGTATTAGGATTTAAGAAAACAATTAAGTCCAAACCTTGGTTTGACGATGAGTGCAGGGCGAAGATCGAAGAACGTAAACGCCTCAGAGTGATCCACTTAGAAAGATATGATGAAGTCAACGCAGAAAGATACGCGACAATTCGGAGAGAGACAATGAGGCTCTTCAAACGCAAAAAACGCGAATGGGAGAAGACTAGGATCGAAAAAATCCTAGAAAATTCTAGGGCAAAGAACATCAGAGGTATGTATGTCGGCATAAATTCAATTAGAAATGGCTACCGAGGAAGAGCCAAAATAATTCGAGACGCAAACGGCTGTCTGGTCACAGAAACAAACAATGTCGTGACAAGATGGAAGCAGTACTTTGAAAACCTGCTCAATGTACGCACCCACCAACCACAGATAAATGTACCAAGCGTACATACAGCTGAGCCTCAGATCCCAGAGCCGTCTCTCAACGAAGTTGTAGACGCAATAAATCGATTGAAAATCAACAAGGCTCCCGGAGTCGACTGCATACCGGCAGAGCTTGTGAAGCATGGAGGAGAGGCAACCGCTCGAAAGATCCACCAGCTCATCCAAACAATATGGGATAAGGAAGTCACTCCGGAAGAATGGAAAACCTCAATAGTCATCCCCATTTTCAAAAAAGGCGACAGATCTGACTGTGAAAACTACAGAGGAATATCATTGCTCCCAACCGCATACAAAATATTAACAAATGTCATTCTGGCGAGAATCACACCTTACGCAGAAGAGATACTGGGAGACTACCAATGTGGATTCCGTAGGAACCGGTCAACAAGCGACCAAATGTTCACAATAAGACAACTGCTGGAAAAGAAGTGGGAATACGGAGAGACGGTTCACCAACTGTTCGTTGACTTCAAAAATGCCTACGACTCAGTCGCAAGGCAGAGACTCTACCATATTCTAGTTGAGCTGGGAGTCCCAAAAAAATATGCCGCGCTCATTCAAATTTGCATGAACGAAAACAAAGGGCGAGTTAGAATAGAAAACCACCTCTCAGAACCATTTGAAATCCGGGACGGACTAAAGCAGGGAGATGGTCTATCACCGTGTCTCTTTAACCTTGTGCTCGAGTATGTCATCAGAAAGGTACAAGACGACAACATGGCCGGATCATCCCTGAACGGGGTCACACAAGTGCTCGCATATGCGGATGACATCGCCGTTCTGGGCGAGAATCTAGAGACTGTAAGTAAAAACTGTGAAATCATCATGCAAGCGGCAGAAGAGGTGGGCCTAGAAATAAATGAAGACAAAACAAAATACATGATTACGGCGAGAGCAGGTGGGTCTCAGAGAACACATATAAACGTCAGAGGTAAGATCTTTGAAAAAGTTAAAGAATTTAAATATCTGGGAACGATACTGACGGCCAGTAACGAAATGTCGAAGGAAATTAACAAGAGACTGCATTCCGGCAACGCGAGTTGGCACGCAGTCAGTAAACTGCTGAAATCCAGACTGCTATCACGTAACATAAAGCTCCGTGTCTATAGAACCATAATCATGCCAATTGTTCTATATGGATGCGAAACATGGGCTCTCACAAAACGGGAAGAAAACAAATTCCGTCTATTCGAGAATAAAGTTTTGAGAGACATCTTTGGAGGTAAATATGACGAGGAGGCAGGACAATGGAGGAGACTCCATAACCACGAATTGGAAGAACTATATCGCAAACCTACAATAGTGAGAGTAATCAAGTCGCGAAGATTAAGATGGACCGGACACGTGGCGCGAATGGGGAACGATAGGACCGTGCATAGAATTCTTGACGGTAGACCAACGGGAAAGAGACCGGTAGGACGGCCGCGACGGAGATGGGAGGACAATGTTAGGTTTGACCTTGAGGAGATCGGATCGAATGGTGAAGCGTGGAAGGAGAGTGCCCAGGACAGGGAAGGATGGCGAAGCCGAGTCGGTGAGGTCATGAACTTCCGGGTTCCTACAGGCCAATAAATAATAATAAATAATATATATATATATATATATATATATATACATATGGCGGATCAGCACAGTCCACGACCTCCACGCAGTCGCCGTAAGCAAAGACTCACACCGAGAGTAGCTCTCGACTAATTAAGTCAAGCACACTCTCGGTCACCCTCACACACAAAGGAGGGTCACGGCTGAATTGGGGTGGAGTCGACGCGGTACTACGTTGGTCTCGCTCACGCGTAGAACGAGAACCGACGCAGGAACTTTGCCGCTAATTTCGGTTGACACACACCACATGTGTGGACAATTGGCGCGAATACTACATCACTTCGACATTAGCCGCCGCCACGACCGGACGTCAACGCCGCCAGGGACTTCAGCGTTAGCAGCCATCCGACGACAACGACTATTTGGGGATCGAAACCCCAAATATGTATATATATATATATATATATATATATATATAATAATGTGATGACATTTCATGAATGTCAACCCAATAAATATGTAGGGCGGCGCAAAATTAATCACCCTATCGGAAGATGTTATAATTTTTGCAAATGGCATGTAAATGATATTTGACATTTGTGAACTAGAAAGAATTCTAAAAGTCCAAATAAAGATGTCGATCATTCAAAAGCATTTTTTTTTATTTAGTAAAATAGTAATTCAAAAACAAGATTGGATGATTAATATGCAACCAATATCAAAGCCGAGCTAGATTCTACTTTTGGGGAGTGGGCACCTTCGTTTGAAAACTGTGACGTATTGGGTGATAGAGCTCAAACGAAACGGTACGAGCTGCGCAGACGAGCATCGTAATGGTCTATCAAATGAGGTGACTGTTCCGGAATTTAAAAAAAAATCCACAAAATGGTATTGGATAACAGTCTATGAAAAGTGAGCGAGTTAGCATGTGGCGGTTCCACAAACCGCACAAATCACCATAGGCTGAGAACCCTTCGTTCCGCCATGGAACATACTCACCTATGACTAAACTTCACGTGCCCATAGACACGTGTCCCCAAAGTGGGCCCCTAGTCCCGAACAATTTCCCGATGCCAGTACGGCAATCGAAGGACACGACCAGTATGGAAAATGCGTACCGATCCATTAGCTGGATAAACACAAGTGGTTGGCACAGCTGCGCCAGATGTCGACAAACATCAAATCCCTGGCGACAAGCAAATCGCCGTAAAATTAAACCATCGGTTGGACCTTTGACCCCACCGTAATACACTTCACCCAACAAAGCCATTGCGGAGAAACAGTAATAAACGAAAACGCTGTTCCCATAGGGCAAAGCAAATATAATTATCGCAACCGAAGATAATTATTGCGGCCAAAAAGGATCACCAGGAATAATAAACCACACCAAAGATATACAGATCGATTCAACAGAAGGTGTTAAAATTCTGGCGATCCTAGGAAGATCTCCGGCCCCACAGGCAGCAACATTCGCGTCTGTGTGTTTGGGTGCAACCGCACATATGGCCTGCGACAAAAAAAAAAACGATCTTCCCTGGTGGAGAGATTCTCGATTAAGGGAGAATCGAAAAAAGAGAAGAGAACTATCGGGTGAGTCGAATCATCCCCTAAGGGAAAATTTAATACAGTCTACAGGAAGTGGTCACAACGGAAGGTCGACCAGCTTGTGTTAGGACAAAGAGTGCCAATCGACGATAATTCGTTCCAAAATTAGCAAAGCTTCACGTAACTAAGCAAGTCGCTCAATGATTAGCCGTATTGTGATTTCCCTTCCTGATTTTTGTTGTCGTGATATAAATGTATGTAGAGATTAGAACACGTCCGTTAACCACAGTCTGCGTAATATAAATTTGTAACCATACCTTCACGGTGGCTTCTGATGTCCTTTTCGTGTGTGTAATTCGCTTAACAGCTGACTATTTGTTATACTTGAAAAGGAAAACAATAAAGCAAAAAACAAAAAATCCGTGTTTCATTTATGGCCAGTGTGGGGGTTTCTCTATTCTACATGAGAAACAACCCACAATTCCAACCAACATTTCCACCTAATTTCGACCGCTTTCAGTGCGTCATACTTGCCAATTTCCATTATATGTATTCCCCTGTAAAACATTTCAAACGGATGTATAGCTAAACTCATCATCCTTTGCAGATAATGCATAATTGAGTTTAGCTACATAAATGTCATACGGCAACTCCATTCTTGCTAATCATGAGTTTCCCATCGGAAATCTCATTATGTCGGTTAGCAACTACAAGTCTAAAAGAACGACGCTGCTGCAACATAGCAAAATAGCTGGGGTAATTTCAGCGTCATAGAGTCTGGTTCTCACGCGAATTATTTCCCAAACATCAGCGGCGTCCTATCGACTTTCCCTCAGATCACCCATTCGCTTGGGATCAACGATCTCTCTTTGCAGGGGAGTAACATCCGCTAGGGTTCTTTCTCATTCGTATTTCTTTCCACGGTTCAATGCGCTTTAACTACACCATAGCCGTACCACTGGGTCAGTAGGTCGTGTCAGTAGCTGCATCTGATACCAACACACACAACCAAAGCTACCCCGAGCTCACAGCATATCATGTTTTCTGTTCTCTCATTCTTCGTGTCCGTCAATTACCCTATTAACAAAAGTTACTCATACTTTGGCGCGCGTGGGGTTGAGAGAGCAGAGGCGTGGTCTCTTTTGGTTGTCCTGTGTGTAGAAAGAAATATGAATTTCAACCCTAAATAGAACCAGTCACTTTTCAATCACCATCGCGTGTAGTCACGCTGCCGCAGGAGTCGCTATTTGTATCTGAACCTGGTTGTGTCTGCGGATAAGATAGTTCGTTTAGTTCACCAGAAAAATCGAAACATTGATAGAGAAAATCGCGTCAAAAAGCATAGTGAATAGTTTTTTTCTTTGATAATTGATTATCAATTACAATAAATTTCTGCAAAAACATATTTTCAATAGGAGCGAATAAACATTGAAACGCAAATTGATAAAAGAATGTTAAATAAAGAAAAAAATAAAAGTGACATCTAACAAACAAATTCAGTTAAGTGTGTGTGAATATTTCAATTTTGAAGCAAATATATTGAATTTTATATCTAAAAGATAACTTCAAATTCTTTAATCGGACAGATCGCCTTTATATATATGTATATAATATATTCTTTATATATGTGTATACATTTAAAATAGTTAACTGCAAGAACTATTTTCTAATTGTCGGGGGTGTACAGTGAATCCTGTGCCATACGTTGGCAACATACTTCTACCCCCACAACAGTGTTCGGCGGAACACCTCAGCCGTTCGTAACAATCCGCCAAAAGCAGAAATGATAACCATTTCAAAAAGTGCTATACGTCGCATATTGACTGACTATTTGGATATGAGAAAGCTGTGCGCGAAATAGGTGCCACGTTTGCTCACAATCGAACAAAAAGAGGGTTCTGAGGATGTTTTAATCGAGTGTTTAACCATGTTTCGCTGCAACAAAGCCGAGTTTTTGCGTCGATTCATAACTATGGATGAAACATGGGTCCATCACTACACACCCGAGATAAAGGAACAGTCAATACAATGGACTGAAGCGGGAGAATCAGCTCCAAAGAAGGCAAATACGGTTCCATCTGCACCAAGGTTATGGCTTCAATTTTTTTAGGTGCGCGAGTTACGTTATACTTCCGTGGGAGCAATAAAAAACGATAGTTTAATTTTAATATTTATTTTTTTCATTTATTTCAAACTTGAATTGATATCAAAAAAGTAATCTCTTGAAAAAAAGATTAATGATTTATACTAAGCTTTTCTTCATTGACTGCCGCAATTCTCTGTTTCGCTTCGATACGCCTTGAGCATCCCAACTCAACTGGATATCACGGCACCTTTTTGGCAGCCACAGCTCCTTTTAGATTCGATGGACACGACTACTAGCCCTGTTACACTGCTAATTAACTGTAGATGCACACATACACGCGACAGCGCAGCAAATACCGAAACGAATTGTCTATCTATCCTGTGTTTTAAGGAATGGATGCAGAATCTGATGGTCCAACGACTGTACGGATACTGGTGTGCGCGAGAAGAGAAAACAAGGCAACTCTGAATCTGTTCGTGGAATCATGACCGGGGATCCACTCTGCTGTGATCGGGTCATCTTAAGGGTGCGGACTAAGATCGTAGCATCTGCAGCTGGCTCGAGTTGTCTAGATCGTGCAACTGCTTGACGAAGGTCGTAGTCGTTTGACACCATTAACAATCGGACCGTATACTTTGATGAGATTCTGTAAGGTCGAGGAGGACAAGGATTATGCGGAACAGCCTTAACGATTGGGAATGTGCGTGTTTATTTGTTGATGTTTCAATTAGAACAGCATTGGCTTTGGGTTGCTGGACTACATTATGTGACTGCTGTTGGTGTTTTGTGTTTGGAAATTCTGTTGATTATCATTGCCATTGGGTTAGTAGCTTAATATACTTTGGGGAGTCTAATAGTTAATCTATAGATTTTCTTGGTGTTGTTGCAACTTTGGTGGGTTGTGTGGGATGGCCAGGTTGGAGTCATAACTCGCGCGGTATAATTTTCATTGATTATCTTGAAAAGGAATAACTATCAATGGCGACTATTATGCGAACTGATTGCAGCGTTTGAGTGATGAAATTAGGGGGAAAAGGCTGCGTTCAACGAAAAAAAAGGTGTTGTTCCATCACGACAATGCACCTGTTCACACATCTATGACCTAAATCAACGATTTAAGATACGAATTACTTTCGCATTTTTGAGGAACTCGACGTTTCTTACTATAAACAAGGTATAGAAACTATTGAACATCGCTAAGAAAAGTGTATGGAGCTAAAATGCAACCATGTTCAGAAATGAATAAAGTTTTTGCCACATATTTTGTGTTTTTTTTTGTCAGGCCAATTAATTCTGGGACTGAAGCTATTCAATCTTCCAACTAAGTCCTTATCATGAAACTAAACCCTCATATAAATTCTTATTGATTCTGATTGTTGTGCTTTGCGTCTTGTATAGCATCTGTGTATGTCATGTCGGTCCTCATCTTTCATTGAAAACCAAGTGTTTAAAAAAAAATACATATCATTAACGACATCACTACCCACAATTTGTAAGATTTAATTGTGGTACCGCAATTATAATAGAAAAATTTGCGGATCTTCAATAACAACCATTATAACCCACTGCATATAAGTATACGTGTATCTTACCATTCTAATGATTTTGCTTCTTATACATAATCTATAATGTGAATGTAATCACATTCTAATAAGTGTCATTTCTATCGCTATATATTATAGGATAAATATACATCACGGAAGAGGACTGGACTCTCTTGAAGATTCAGTTGGTAAAGAGGTTGCTATATACCTGTCACTATACATGAGTTCAATTGCCGAATGGTTTCTACAGTGACCATTTAACAATGCACTTATTACAATAATCCAAACAAATTTTGAAGAATATAAACATACTCTCAACTTGATTCCGCCCTTCTTTTTTTTTTCTTAGTAAGGATATTTTAGAGGAATGTTAAGAGTGGATGAAGATTTAGTAAACAGCTAAATTTTTTAAATATTTTTTGATCACACACCACTAATTTATTGGAATGTATTTTCTATTATTAATTATTTGCGTACCACACATGGAACAGTTAACCACAAGGTTACGCTATATACAACACGGAAGTTAAATTTTAAAAACAATTGTTGTTTGATATTTTGCTCTTGGCAACCAATGACGATGCCGCTGCTTGACACCTGAACAAAGTTATACAATTTGCGTAAAGGTTACGCTTCAATAAGCCAATTTTATCGTCGGATGAATAAAACCTAAAAAAAAATAATTTCGCTGACTTATGATTTTCTAAGAATGTTTTTTTTTCGGTTTTTTCCTTTTTTGTCTTATGTAGTTGTGGAAAAACGAAGTTTACTATATAGGTTTCTATTTTGGAGGACTCTTAAATAAATATAGCGCTGCATTTACGTTTTTTGGAACTATTAATCTTGTGCAGGTGTTCCAAATATATATGCATAATATATGAAAGCAGACAAAGCTTACAGCGGGTTATTAAATAGCACGACCTTCTATAATTCGCTGAAGTGTTGTCAATTTATTTATATTACGTCACGTATTTCGTAATTTGTTCTAGTTTTACTACAAGTTTACTACAAGAGTCTATAAACCATTGGAGTTGTAAATTACAAGCAATGACAATATGGGAAAGTACCACTTTGCTCGTCAACCAATAAAGCTGAATTCGTATTGAATTAGGCGCTAGCTTTTTCTTCCTTATTTATTAGTTATACATGTATTGCATTTTCAAAAAAAAATTAGTAACATCTGCTTTGCAAAGTAAAAACATCAAAAACATCACTTGCTCCAATATATATATATATATATATATATATATATATATATATATATATATATATATATATACTTGCTAAATAAGGCCAGGGCCGGTTCCCGGTTGTAGTACCGATGATGATATATATATATAAAAGATGGCCCCACCAGAAAATTATGTAGAAATTGTCAGATGCCAAACGTAATATTGTGAGTTTTAACACATGATAACAACATAACCTCAAAATATTAATGACTAGATCAGCTCTATATAATTTTTTTCGTGCAAAAATGTCTAGTTTTGTGCCAAATAAGCGTCATTTGTGGGAACTTTTGATATACTTTTTTAAATTGAAGAAATCTGCCGCGGATTGCTTGTAGAAGCATATGGTGGGGCTGCTTTGAGTGAGAGAAGTTGTCGTGAGTGTTTTCAAAAGTTTAAAAACGGTGAAAGCAGAAGACAAAGAACGAAGTGGAAGGCCGAAAGTGTATGAAGACAAGGAATTGGGAGCAATATTGGAGGAAAATCAAAAAGGGGTTGTACCTACATTAGATGTAACTCAACAAGCAATTTCACATCGTTTAAAATCGTTAGGGGTGATTCAAACACAAGCAAATTGGGTTCTATACGAACTTTGCATAAGTGAAATGCTGCTTGCCAGGCAAAAAAAAAAAAACAGTTTTTTGCATCGTATAATCACTTGGGATGATGAATGGATCCACCACGATAACCCAAAGAAGAGTAAATCATGGGGACCATCTGGCCATGCTACAACATCGACCGAATATTCACGGGGAAAAAACTCATGCTGTGTATTTGGTGGGATCAGATTGCTGTCGTGTATTATGAATTGCTGAAACCGAACGAAACCATCACTGGAGTTCTCCACCAAACACAATTAATGAGATTGAGCCGAGCACTCAAGGAAAAACACGCGCAATACTACTCCAGACATGACAAAATTATTCTTCTCCATGATAATGCCCGTCCGAATTTAACGGTGCCAGTAAAACTATTTGGAAACACTTCATTGCGAAGTCCTACCCCACCCGTCATATTCACCAGACCTTGACCTTTTTGATTATCACTTATTTCGATCCATGGCTCATGGTCTGTCCGAGCAGCGCTTTACAACATATGAAGATACCAAAATGGGTCGATTCGTGGATATCCTAAAAAGATGAAGAGTTCTTCCGACGTGGTACCCGGATGCTGCCAGAAAGATGGAAAAAAGTAGTGTCTAGTAATGGACAATCATCATTATCATCGGCACTACAACCGGGATCGGGTCTTGGCCTTATTCAGCAAGTCTCTCCACCGGCCCCGATTTCGAGCCGATGCCATCCAGTTTGGCACTCCAAAGCTCTGGGCGTCTTGGTCTACGCCATCCCTCCACCGCGGACAAGGTCTGCCGCGCTGGCTCCTTCCATACATCCTGCCACAAAGGACTTGCCGCGCAAAATTCTCTTCCCTCATTCGAGCTAGGTGTCCCACCCACCGGAGTCTACCCAGCTTGACTTTTCTTACAACATTATGGCTGTAGCGTCTCCGGAATGGTCCTCCCTCACGTATGGGGCCAACAATTCTCCTTAAGACCTTGCGCTTGAACGGGGCTAAGAGATCAGAGTGGTTATTATTGAACAACCATGTCTCGGTAGTCTTGTACAGTAGTAGCTTCGATGTTCTGGTTAAATTTCGGGATATAAAGAGCCTTGGTGTACCATAGAAGGCTTTGTTGGATTTGATCAGCCGTTCGCGTATTTCTTCTTCCATATTGTTACCGCCTGATACTATTGACCCAAGGTAGCTAAGGGATTGTACTACTTCAAATTCGTGCTCCGCTACCCCGATAGTTTGACCGACGTTAGGTCTTCTGTTCGCGAAAGTTGCCACCATGTACTTAGTTTTTCCCTCATTAATGTGCAGTCCCAGTTTTTGCGCCGCCTGTTCGACCTGGATGAAGGAGTCCTGTACATCCGAATCAGATCTAGCGATGATCTCGATGTCATCTGCGTGGGCAAGTATCTGGCTACACTTGGTGATAATAGTCCCTCTAGTTGTAATGTCAGAGTCACGGATTGCTTTCTCCAACGCCAGGTTGAAGAGCAGGCAGGCCAGACCGTCCCCTTGTCGGAGTTCATTAAAGATGTTTATTGGTTTGGATATCAATCCCGCTATTTTTACTTGACTAGTTACGTTAGTCATGGTCAACGTACAAAGTCGTATTAATTTATTTGGAATACCGAACTCTGTTTGCCATCGGCTCCTGGGGCTTTATTTGATTTGAGCAGTCTTATGGCTTTTAATGTTTCCTCAATACTTGGTGGCGCGGCATTTGGTCTTGATCTTGCATTGCAATTCATTGAAGGACACTTCCCATCGCTCCAGAATGTCTTGAAAACCTTTGATCAGGGTATCCTCTTTATCCTTGCAGTAAGTGCAGCGGTGTGTGCCGCGTTATACTGCGGATAATTTAGTAAAACTTCCGCGCCTGTTGCGGTCCTCGCTTTCTACGCTTCGCTATTTCTCAGAAAAGTTTTTTTCCCAGGCACTTTTTTTTTGTCTATGAAGTATTTGTTCATTCCTTCTGAACTCTATGTATTTCTCCTCGTGTACCCGCGTCCTAGGAAACTGCTGCATTGCCCGGTATGCAGTATTCTTAGGTTGAGTTGCTAGTTTGCACTCATCATCAAACCAGTCGTTCCGATCTCTATGACTACTGCCCAAAATGGAGTTGGCAATACTAATGACAGAATTCTTAAGGTGTGTCCATTTCTTTACTACGCCCGGCATTCTGGCCCCAGGACTTACTCTCCCTCCATCGAGCTCTTCGAGGGTGAGTCTTAGCGCATGGCCAAATGTGTTACTGGTATTCCCATGACGTAAACCAGCCGTGTTGATTCGAACCTGATCCGCGGATACAGATAGAGGAGTGGCGGCGATTTATTAATACGTGGTCAATTTGGCTCCGAGTGGCTCCATCAGGTGATACCCAAGTGGTTTTGGGGATATCTTTACGCGGAAACCTGGTACTCACAACGACCAAGTTCTTTGATGCTGCCAGTTCGATAACTCGTAATCCATTGTCATTCGTGTTCTCATGCAAACTATGGGAACCTGCGTAGTGCCTGATAACCGGCTCCCGACCTATTTTCGCGTTCAAATCACCAGGAACGATTTTCGCATCGTATCTTGGGCAGGCATTGGGGGCCCGTTCGACGTTCTAGTAGAATTGTTCTTTTTCGTCGTCA
This sequence comes from Microdon myrmicae, assembly GCA_963931805.1. Lineage (NCBI taxonomy): Eukaryota > Metazoa > Arthropoda > Insecta > Diptera > Syrphidae > Microdon > Microdon myrmicae. The sequence continues at coordinate 165,935,799 of OZ007499.1, forward strand.
GGGGACTCCTCTGTAGGTCCGTGAACGTTTATTAGGCTTGTTGGGTTTTTAGTTCTACTGATATGCACAGTGGGCACTGGTTAGCAAAACGTCCACTTACTCCTGACTCCGAATTGCGCAACGGAAGTAAACACGGTCTGTCCAACTTAAAATGTTCTCTTTATTGTCGTATATAATTTATTGTTTATAGTAAAATATATATGTTTAATACTCAAAGGTAACACAAAACGAACGTTGGCTTGATATTCGTGCCACGGAAAATTAATATTCGAAATAGTATATAAACGCTATTAATTTATTGTTTATAGTAAATTACATATATTTTATACACAAAGGTAACACAAAACGAACGTTGGCTTGATATTCATGCCACGGAAAATTAATATTCGAAATAGTATATAAACGCTATTAATTTATTGTTTATAATATATTATATATATTTTATACACAGTTCCTTTGTTGTTTAACAGGCACGAATTTAACCGACTGCATGTACGTTTTGGATCCAAAAAGCTCCGACGACCCTTCACACCGACGCATTTTAACTCTGCTCTGCACTCTATGATGGTCAATTTCGAACTCACTGGCTAACTAAATAAATCCCAATTTACCCGTTCGCATCTGTAAGAATTAAAAAGTAAATACATAAATACGACCATAGCATGCATACATGCGCGCGCGGCCCGCCACCCAAAACGACATCTCCCGTCCGGCGAACCGAAGAACACGATATTTGGTGTTCTTATTTTTGCACCATCGTTTGCCGCTTGGACGCAACTCACAACACGCAGGTGTCCATGTTCCCGAGTACCATTTTTGTTGGAGCTCTATTACCGGACAACCGTAGATCACAATGTAAACACAGTGACTCTCGCTAGGGGTTGTTGCTGCGCATGTCTCATAAAGGGACATCAATGTTTATATGATGTGCAGCGTACATCGTACTCGTATGTGCTGAATGTTTATCCATTTCCATTTTTAAACATTTTTTTATTTTCTTTCTATATTCTTAATTTCTAAATTAAAGGCTAGACAAAAAATGCTTAAATTCTAGCTTAAATAGCTTATATAATAACTTACTGGTCCTTCGCAGACGCTCTAAGCTAAACATTACTTAATATTTGTATCATTTGCCTTTCGGCGACAGAACTTTGTGGAAATACTTATAATTATTTGAAAGACAAAGAAAAATTTGAAAAACTTTGTCAATTTTTTTTGTTTTTTTTTTCTTAAAATTTAACTTACTTAACTTACCTAAACTTATCTACTTTTTTTTTATTTTTTTTTATTTTATGTAAAATCACTTAGCTTAACTTAACTTAAATCTTATACTACCCTAATTCTAGAAAAGCTAAGTCTATGTAAGCTAGCTGATGATAGTGTGATTCTATACCGACTTTGGTATCCAGGTCTTTATATGCCATTCAACCACCAGAACTGTTGACGCTGTCTAATACTATCGTCCCGGTCTCTGTGGGAGATAGCCCTACTGAAGCGCAGGAGCTCTTCTTCGGTGCGCGTTACTTCCCGGTCGTAGCACAATCGCCCGTCTACGGATGATCTACTTACATGATAGATCAGCGGAATTCCGGATCCATCCTGTATAAGACCTTTCATGTCCAAATCAAGGAACGCCTCTGGTGGAACAAAACCGTTGCGACGCACGTTCTTGTAGTGCTCCAAAAAGCCCTACCATCTTTTTCTCCCATTCCTAATCCAAAATCCTATCAAAACCTGAAAAAAACCCAAACATTATCCAAAATACGCAATAAACGAATCAAACATTCGTTTATCGCATAACATTTGCCCCCACGGCATAATTAAATCCAGAATCAAAATTAAAATTAAAATTCACAATAAACGAATCCAATATTCGTTTATTGTTCTATATTTGCTCCACAGCATCACCCAAATCCAAAATTCAGAGATTGTTATCTCTATCCTAAAAATTCCATTGAGTTAAACAAACAAAAACTCAAAAGCAGATACATTCACACATCTGCGTAATGGTTTCGTAAGAATTCAAGAAATTGATTTCTTATCTTGTGTAAACACAACATCTCGCTCGAAATATCCAAAAGATCGAGATTGTTGCACGAAAATGTGTATCTTTGAGATACAATTTTCGATTCCTTTTCCTTTATAAAGGAATGGTTTCGTGATCTCCGGGCCGCAGTATCTAGATCCTCCTGCCACAGAGCAGTTATTTTACAAATAAAACCAATAAAACTAAATCCAAAATAAATAAAACTGCTTTCATTACTTTTGAAATTTTGTGCTGGCACCCAACGTTGGATGATTCTTTTTATATATATATATACCAGGACGACTCCAAAGAAATCGGTACAGGAACCAGTACTGGGGTTGCAGGGTATAAGGACACTATCCCCTAAGTTACGTCCCACGAACAATCAGGACGTTGCTCTTCCCTCTGGGTCAGAGGAAGCACGGCAACGAACCCTTGCTGAAGTGTGTTGTTCCAGGAGCAATCAAATAAAGAGATCCAACGTCCTTTTCAGGACAAGAAAACGCGCTTCCTGAGGAACAACCCCCACAACGGCAAAACAAAATTTTGGTGGCAGCGCGTGGGATACCCAAAATCCGCCCACCACAGAAGGAGGATCCGAGCAAACAAAATTCTGGTGGCAGTAGTGAATCGGACTCCCAATATCCCCTACCAGTAAAAGCATAGAGCACATAAGGTTACAGAGAACCACCGGCAACAAAATAACAAAAAGCGCTTCAGTGAAAATAATAATAAATTCAAAACAAATTTTGATAAAAACAGCGTGCCCGGGGCTAAACACCGGCAAAGTGACTTGAAATTTTAAAATTTCTAAAAGCGTCGCCTGGGGCTTAAACACCGGCAGAGTGAAAAGCAAACAAAGGTAATAAATGTGACAAGCAGAGACGACCACATCTAGCAGCGACGCCATCACTGGAGGCACCAAAAATAATATATGCAGTGGAGCAGCCAAAGATAGACCGATTCCTGATGCAGCGGCAAACACCCAGAGTAAGCAGCGTACTCCACGATTTCCACAGGTACTTATATTTTATTTTATTTAGTGATTTATAATTATTAAAAGTGAAATCAATTGTGTTGATAAAATAGAGAGTGTAATTTGTAATTTGGTCATTTTTGCGGCCTCCCAAAATAATTTTTTTTTTAAATTCAAAACCGTTACGTCCTTGTACGTGCCAAGAATGAATCGAATTGTTCTTTTTACACGGGGATAAAGAATAACCCCCCAAGCTTAATAATAATTTGTTAACTTGTTTTTCTAATGATAATAAACAAAATTTGTTCTCATGTTCCAAGCCAAATATAAGCATAAAAGCCCAAAGTGATAAATCCAATTAATAAAAGAAAATTTTTCACAAGTACGCACTTATTTTTCCAAAACTATGTTGCCTTATAGAAAAATTTTTAAATACATTTTCCTTAATAAATGTATATTTTTAAACGCACCTTTTTAAAAATTTCAAAACCTTTTTCACACATATACATATACACATTTCTTTTTCCTAAATTTTTTCCAAAAAATAACAAATAAAGACTAATCAAATAAAATCAAATTTTTCAATTTATAAGGGGATAAAGAAAAACCCCCATTTTATCAAATATCCTGACAAGTTTTAAATATATTTATAGAGGGGAACAAATAAAAACCCCAAAATTTTAACAAATTCGTTTTTAAAACGTTTACTTATCATAAGGGGACAAAAGAACAACCCCAAGAATTTGATTTCAGCTAAATTTTCACGTACACATACATATATACATATTTTTCCATTAATTTAAATTTCTTTGGTGAAGATTTTCTCATACGCATATTTTTCTATTTGATTTAAACTTCTTTGGGAAGATTCCATCTCATATTTATGTGGTTAGCTGAACATAAACAGGAAAGCTAAGCTTTTGATGCTTGCCTTACCGTCGTCTGGACTCTTTTGTGTGTTGGATTTTTCCTTTTGTAACATTAGCATCCTTTGGAAACTATTTGGAACATCTTTTCACCTCGCTACCTTCGACAATTTAAACATTTCTTCGAAAGGGTTGTATTTCTCACCTTAGGAATAAAATACACTTTCCCCATAGCTTTGAAGGTATTTTTTTCTTGCTTTCGCTCTTATCTTTTCTCTTGACCATCTTATCCGACAATAATGAAGATCTCCTCTTTGAGTTCTCTGCCTTTTCTTACCCTTATTTGGGAAGGTCTGTTCCACAAATACGTCGTTAGCGACAAAAATAAACCGGGTACGCATTCGCAGAGACCTGAGCCCGAGCTCATACAAAATCGCGAGGACGAAACTTCGGAAACGTTACGAACGGAAATACGCGAACAAAGTTCTAGAATGAACTACGGATTCGGATTAAGCGACATACTGGGACTCGTGCCGGTATTTAACGGTCATCCTGACGAATTAGAGGGTTTCGTCTCTTGTGGAGACATTTTGTTCTCACAAGCACAAGATGATAACCAGAAATCTTTTATTCTAAGGGTGATCAAAACCAGATTGCAGGGACCGGCGCGTGATTGTATCAGGCATAAAATCATTTCTACCTGGGAAGATCTTGTTTCAGAATTAGAGGGAGAATTTAAAGCTCTCATCTCTAGGTCTGCTGCTCAAAATAACTTAGTGGCAACAAAACAAGATAGCAAGGAGGGTGTGAAAGAATTTTCAAATAGACTCACACATCACCTGCATGAATTGGACAGCGCCACATACGCTAGTTCACCTGAGCCTGCAGTCAGAAGTTATCTTCTGGCTGAGAATCAGAGACTCGCGTTGAATACGTTTGAGGATGGGATACGAAATTCCAGCCTCAGAATCTTGGTGAAGTCTCACAACGCCCCAAATTTAAAAGCAGCCATTAGCTACGCTTTAGAACAATCTCGAAGATTAGGTAACGATAACTCAATGCTAACTTCCAATAACAATTTTAGGAGAAATAACCAACCAATTGTTTGTCAAACATGCAACAAGAGGGGACATACTTCTGCGACTTGCTATCGCAACACTAATTTTCCTAATTTCGTCCCCCAACGCATTAAGACTGAGGCTGAACGTCTCCAATGCACATACTGTCGAAAGTATAATCACACTCAGGCAGAGTGCAGAACCAGGACCAACCTTCAACGAGTCGAAATCCTTTCAGAACTCAGCCCAATCAATCTCAAAACAGGACAATGAGAAACTCGCCCCAGATTGAAAATCGAAATACACGACAAAATCAAAATATTAACAGGGTATCCAATCAACAACAGGGAAACGAACTCACTCGGGCAGCGAGCAACGGCAATCCTTCTCGAGTTCAGACAATCGCCGATATACACCCCACCCCGATGTAAATTTTGAAATGCGCGTATTTTTCTGCCCTGAATTTAAGGAGCCAGTAATACGTGTAAAATTTAATCCATCGGATAAACAATACTCGACTTTTCTTATCGATACAGGCGCCGACATCAGCCTGATCAAATTAGATAATATTGAACAATCTGTAGACAATTCAGACCCAGTGACTATATCCACCATTGCTGGGAAAACGGTTAGCACATGCGGAAAGGTATTGGGGGAGTTCGAATTCAGAACTGATAGGCACTCCATACCCTTTAAGCATAATCTATTTATAGTGGGAAGCAACGTAGACTTCCAACACGATGGCATACTGGGAAGCGATTTCCTCACGAAGCACCAGTGCCACATTAACTTTGAAAAGGGATTCCTTAAATTCGCTGTGAAGAAGAGAACCATGGTAGAACTCGAGCAGCCTTTAGGGAACAAAAATGAGGTCAAGGAAAATATTCAGAATGCCACGCCTTACGAGGTGTCTTCCACGGAAAATACAGGCATTCATAAAAAATTGGCTAATACCGTTCGTGAGTCAACATCCGAATCCGTTTGTCTACGGACCGGATCTGATGCTGTGACAAACACAACGAAACCAACCAGCCTTGAATCTTCCTCTTCCCATTTAAATAAAGTTTGTGGTAACGAAAAAGTTAAGGAAACTGCTGAAAAACTGAGTTCAGGAAAACATGAACCTGAAACTCTAATATCCCCAGTAAATTTAAAACGAAATGCCAAAATCGATTTCATAAAATTGCATTCACGATCTCAACAAATAATGGAGATTCCCTTTAAAGAAAAATCCAGTCAAGAACTGATTATAAAAAAATCCGAGATCATGCCAGGGATATATCTGGGTAATAGTTTGACAACACCACAGGACAACAAAATAAAGGTATTACTAATGAACACATTAGACACCGATCAAGAAGTAAGCACCAACGACATAGAAGTCGAATGGGAAGATCTGGATGACTACAATGTGTTACAGGCGGATGAAACTAAGAACTTTCTAAAAAATAGGCTTGAACGGCTAGAATCACTCCTAGAGTTGCGTCATTGTAACCAGGAGGAAAAGATATCTATCCTAGACATCTGCCGCAGATTTAACGATCTCTTTTACTTAGAGGGCGACCATCTCACACACACTGACGCCATAGAGCATCAGATCATCACGGAAGAAGGAAAGCCCCCACTTTACATAAGACCATATCGCCTCCCAGATAGCTCGAAGCAAGAGATCCACAAACAAGTGAATGAAATGCTTCAGGATGCCGTGGTACAACCAAGTTTCAGTCCTTGGAATTCCCCTCTCTTACTAGTACCCAAGAAGGCCGGACCTGATGGGACAAAACGGTGGAGAGTAGTTGTCGACTTTAGAGCCTTAAATAAAATAACAGTCGGAGATGCATATCCATTGCCCAATATTACGGATATTTTGGACCAGCTAGGAAAAGCTAAATATTTTAGCACTTTGGATCTAGCAAATGGGTTTCACCAAATACGCATGGACAACAGAAACAAGGCAAAAACAGCGTTTAGCACACCCTTCGGACATTACGAATATAATCGAATGCCCTTCGGACTTAAAAACGCACCTGGCACATTCCAGAGGCTTATGAATAATGTACTCATGGGTCTCCAAGGAATAGAATGTTTCGTCTATGTAGATGATATCGTAATTTACGGATACGATCTGAACGATCACAATTCCCGACTTACCAGAATTTTCGAGCGATTACAAAGACACAATCTGAAAATACAACCAGAAAAGTGTCACTTCATAAGGAAAGAGCTCACCTACTTGGGGCATGTTATTTCAAAGGAAGGTATAAAACCAGATCCAGAAAAAACTAAAGCGGTGAAAACGTTTCCAACGCCCAAGAAACAAAAAGACGTAAAATCTTTTCTCGGTTTTGTAGGCTACTACAGAAAATTTATCCCAAATTTCGCCGAACTGGCAAAACCTTTAAGCAGATTGCTCAGGAAGAATGTTCCATTTTATTGGGATGCCTTTTGTGACGAGGCATTCACAACTCTAAAAAGAAAGGTTATTACCCCACCAATACTGGCTTATCCAGACTTTAACCGGGAGTTTATAATAACTACGGATGCTAGCAATGTTGCGTTAGGAGCAGTGCTATCTCAAGGTACAATAGGACAAGATAAACCTATTGCTTTCGCTAGCCGAACTTTAAACGACGCAGAAACTCGATATACAACATCCGAAAAGGAATTATTGGCAATCGTTTTTGCACTAGCCCAGTTCCGACCATACGTTTACGGACGAAAATTTACTATAGTCACTGACCATAGCTCTCTACAGTGGCTTATAGGACGAAAGGATCCTACATCCAGACTTATGCGATGGAGAATTCTACTCGAAGAGTATGAGTACACAATCGTCCATAAAAAAGGAAAGCAAAATGCAAATGCTGATGCTCTCAGCCGTATAACAACGACTACCCCAGTCAATCCCATTAAAAATAATATCCTCGTCACCACACGAAGTAAAGCCAAACTCGAAGAAGATGTGGCTGCACAATCATACAAAGATACTACCAATCTTGTATGGCAAGAACAAACAGGGTCCATCTATACCAAGAAGAAACTTGGACTACGTATTATAATCCTCCCATTGATAGACTCTGCTGAGGAAGAAAACCTGGCAGGAAGAATCCCAAACTTCACCAAGCCAGACGTAGGTAAAATTACGTTTCATGAGCAAGATGGGTTATGCGCCATCACATTGCCATTACCTTTCAGAAACCTAAGCGACCAGGAAACCGCTAAGAGTTCCCTTATTGATCTGAAGAAGATTTGCAAAGACCGGAATTTCAATTCCATTGGAATTTTAGTGCCCTTGATAGAAAACGAATCAAAAGTAGCACTCAATAACTTGCTAAAAGAAACTTTTGCTCACCTCAACGTGACAATGTACGTTTTCTCCAATAAAAAGAAGTTTCTAACAGATCCTAACGAAATACAAAAGTTACTCGCGGAATACCACAACTCACCTTTCGGAGGACACCAAGGAGCCACCCGAACAATCAATAGATTGAAGCAAAAATATTACTGGCGCACAATGACCGCTGACGTCGCGGCGTATATTCGAAAATGTGCTTCCTGCCAGATAAACAAAAGTGGAAGAAATCCTAGAATTCCTATGAAGATAACCACAACAAGCTCAAAACCTTTCGAAAGAATTGCTTTAGATATAGTAGGACCATTACCAGTCAGCTATAATGGAAATAAATACCTACTAACGTTTCAAGACGATTTGACTAAATTCTCAGGAGCTTACGCACTGGCCAGCGCCGAAGCCAAGGACGTGGCCAGAATTTTCGTTGAAAATATCGTCTGCCAGCACGGCATACCATCTTCTCTATTAACTGACCGAGGTGCTAATTTTCTCAGCGCACTTTTTAAGGACATTTGTTCCTTACTTAAAATGAGAAAACTAAACACAGCACCCTACCATCCACAAACGAATGGAGCACTAGAACGGAGCCATAGAACTCTGGTGGAATACCTCCGCCACTATGTAAACCAGGATCCTCTCACCTGGGACACCTGGATACCGTACGCAATGTTTGTGTATAATACTACACCCCACAGTAATACAGGCTACACGCCGCATGAATTACTATATGGTTTCCCAGCCGAAATACCCAGTTCTCTCAGACAAAACCCCGAAAGCACTTATAACTACGACCATTACGCAAATGAATTAAAAATGCGATTACAACATGGTTATCGTACAGCTAAGGGAATACTGATAGAGAAAAAACAAAAGTCTAAGGCATACTACGACCAAAAAGTAGGCCGTAAGAAATTTAATGTTGGCGACAAGGTTCTATTAAAGAATCACTCAAGACCTAACAAACTAACCTCCCTGTGGAAAGGCCCCTACGAAATTTTAAAGATCCTATCCGAAGAAAATTCAATCCTCAGAATAGGAAAAGGAACCCGAATAGTCCACAACAATAATATAAAACCATTTGTGGATTAGGCAATCACAAATAAGAAACCCAAAATAAATAAAATAAAGGTTGAAGGAAAGTAAATGTATAGATGTATTTATAACCTTACAAAAACAAAAAAAGAAAAATAAATGTATATACGTAAAAAAAAAAACCTTAGAAAAATCATAAAGTAACACTGTACGAAAATACCACGATAATGTATTTAAAATTTGCCTGCAAAATTTTTCTTTTCAAATACTGTTACACGAATAAATAATCTTGTAAATATTATACAATATTTTAAATAACCGAAATAAACAAACAAAACAGAAAATATATCTATAAAGAAAAATATATATACAACTAATAATGTTAAATTCACCTCTTAACAAATTATTGTTCAAAAACGAAATAGATAGATAGAATAAACAAAGAAAATTTATAAATTCAGGAGATAACAAATAAAATATAACAAGAAATTGAATCTCCACATAACTCATATGTTTCAAAAATAGAAGTTTCAAAACTATACTATAAACAAATATTGACTATCGAAAAATGTATTATACAAATATTTTAATCAACCATCACTAACTTAAATAAATAAACAAACAAACATTTTTGTAATAATAAATAAAACAAAACTTACAATACGAAATAATGTTAAAATAAGAATTTATATAAGTACAAAACATTTTGTAATGAATAAATTGTAATAAAATTTTAGTATAACTCAAAACAAATTTAAAAATGTCTAGAATTTAATTTTACGTACAAACTACATGAAAAAATTATATAAATAAATAAGGACAATGAAAAGTCCTCAAAAAAAAAATGCTCTGTAAATAATATGTAATCAGTATTAATATGTAATACACAAGTTGTAATAGTAAGTCTTAATAATCTTACGCAACACTTACATATATATTGTACCACAAATTGAAAACTTATAATAATACTTTATAAACAAAAACAAAAAAAAAAAACCTCTTATATAAAAAGAAGAAAAACATATTACTCACAATTGTTACTAAACGTAATGGAAAAAAAAAATAACATAAACACTGTAAATAACACTTTTAATATATGTAATTACAACTTAATCATTGATCACTTTAAATATCAAAACAAAAAAAAAATGTACTGTAAGCTAAGAAAATAAATATTGCATACATAGAACTAAAATGAAAAAAAAAATCAGGCATATGTAACGGAATCACGATACTATCATCCTTATTCCCAATCACACCATTTTCCAGAAAATTAATCTCATAAAGATCAATTTTCTTTTTTTCAAGGAGGGGAGGATGTAGTGCTCCAAAAAGCCCTACCATCTTTTTCTCCCATTCCTAATCCAAAATCCTATCAAAACCTGAAAAAAACCCAAACATTATCCAAAATACGCAATAAACGAATCAAACATTCGTTTATCGCATAACATTTGCCCCCACGGCATAATTAAATCCAGAATCAAAATTAAAATTAAAATTCACAATAAACGAATCCAATATTCGTTTATTGTTCTATATTTGCTCCACAGCATCACCCAAATCCAAAATTCAGAGATTGTTATCTCTATCCTAAAAATTCCATTGAGTTAAACAAACAAAAACTCAAAAGCAGATACATTCACACATCTGCGTAATGGTTTCGTAAGAATTCAAGAAATTGATTTCTTATCTTGTGTAAACACAACATCTCGCTCGAAATATCCAAAAGATCGAGATTGTTGCACGAAAATGTGTATCTTTGAGATACAATTTTCGATTCCTTTTCCTTTATAAAGGAATGGTTTCGTGATCTCCGGGCCGCAGTATCTAGATCCTCCTGCCACAGAGCAGTTATTTTACAAATAAAACCAATAAAACTAAATCCAAAATAAATAAAACTGCTTTCATTACTTTTGAAATTTTGTGCTGGCACCCAACGTTGGATGATTCTTTTTATATATATATATACCAGGACGACTCCAAAGAAATCGGTACAGGAACCAGTACTGAGGTTGCAGGGTATAAGGACACTATCCCCTAGGTTACGTCCCACGAACAATCAGGACGTTGCTCTTCCCTCTGGGTCAGAGGAAGCACGGCAACGAACCCCTTGCTGAAGTGTGTTGTTCCAGGAGCAATCAAATAAAGAGATCCAACGTCCTTTTCAGGACAAGAAAACGCGCTTCCTGAGGAACAACCCCCACAACGGCAAAACATTCTCATAGTACAGGGTATTTGGATAATAAGCCCCGAAAATTAGGTCATTGGACGAGCTTATTGCTCTCGCAATATGTCCTCTGATTAATTTAATCATAAAATTATCCACCCTATTTATGCAGGCTTCATTATATAAAGTCTCATTTTCGTAGTACTTTTTGTATTCCGATTCTGTTGTTCGATATAATCTGAGAGAGGTTCTCAGACACTTCCTTTCGAACACCCGAATCTTTTCCATCAAATTTGGACCTATGTTAAACCATACTGGACAGCCATATATGAGCATTGGCCTGATTAGCGTCATGTAGCATATGACTTTTACCCTGCTGTCAAGTTGGCTACTGTGAAATAGCCTCCTTGTCATAGCAAACGTTTTTCTAGCCTTGATCAGAGCAGCCTCTACATGTCTGTTGAAATACAGATATTGGTCTAGCCAGATGCCCAGGTATTTAACTAAACTCTTGGTTTCCAGTTTATCTCCATGCGGTCCCACGATAACTAGCTTTCGCCAGTTTTTTCTTGTGTCGTTCGTGGCTTTATATAATGGCGTTCTAAATAGGATGGCTTCACATTTCTGGAAGTTGATCTTAAGTTTCCAGTCATCGCAATAGCGCTGCACGTTGTTGAAGTCTCGCTGTATTAAACTATTTATGATCTCAACTTTCGGAGCTGTTCTGTAAATTATGAGATCGTCTGCGTATGCAATAGCCTGCGGGAGTGCATCTAATAAGTCGCTAATGTAAATGTTAAAAAGAATCGGAGAGAGTACCGCACCCTGTTGCAAGCCATTCTTGATATTATACGACACCCCCCCTTGAGAGGAGTTAGGTCGATCTCTTCGTATAATATCGTAGTTTTTATGTCCTATCTTACGTCTCTGGTTTAACTTTGTTTCCCCCGCCAGAAGTACATCAGGTTGTTCCTCTTGCAACAGGTTAAAAAGATTGGCTCTTCTCTCAGTTCTTATTAGTGAATTTACATTCACGACAAGAGCTTTTATTGATGTTGTGGTTAGAGGGTTTATATCGACTTGTTATTTAGACTGGGCAAATGCGAGTAGATCTCGTTTATTTGGCTTTGTAGCTGTGTCATCTGTCTCTGCAGATTGAGCAGGATTGCGAACACGTCTGCTTGCGATGTTGTTTCAGTCCGTGTGGGAGTATTTGTGGCTACCTGTGATGTAGCCTGATTTGGTGTTCTCCCACCCGAAGCAACTTGTGCGTACGACCGCTGCGATGTTACGGGCATTGTTGTAGTACGAGCTGGCTCTGTATTTTTTTGCCGGGCCACACTTCTTGCCATTATTTCTCGGAATTTAGGACATCCTCGATAGTTAGCGGGGTGTCCCTCATTCCGACACACTGCGCACTTTAGAAGGGCTTTGTCTTCTACCCTTTCTTTTCCCAGAGGGCATTCTTCTGCCTTATGGTCCTTTCCGCATTTTACGCAACGGCGCTGCATTTCACAGTTAGCCGCCGCGTGACCAAACCTTTGGCAACGGACACATTGCAGGATGTCTCTGCCTTTTTTTAATTCGTCCCATGTGACCATTTGATGATCCAAGACTGTAATTTTTCTTAGACCACCAATTCTACTGCTGGGTGTTAATTGCACCAAAAAGAAGGGTAGCTTGCGGTTTTCCCTTCTTGCCTTGGGTGTGGTGAATGGTTTTACCGCGGTAAACTCGAGATCTTCGTGCTTCAGGTTTTGAAGCATTTCGAGCAGAGCCTCCGGTTCCGTTTCAGGGTCGACACCCTTTAATAGAACCGTTACGCTCTTCGTTTGTTTCGGCGTGAACGAGTAAAATTCCGCGGTGGCTCTTTTTAAGACCTCTTTAATTTTGTCGTGGTCTGCCACCGTATGTGTTTGAATGGCGTGCCTGTTACCCGTCAGTATTTTAACTGCAAAATTGTTACCTATGGCTAGCTTACAAAGACTTACCAATTCCTTACAATCAACATCTATGGTGTTGATTGGTGGCATCTTTATTTTTCCGCTGATATTGTTGTTTTGCTGCTGCTGTGTTGCTTGCTGGTTCGTTGATCGCGTTTGTGTTGGTAGTTGCTGTTGATGTTGCTGTTGATGCTGCTGCTGTTGAAGTTGATGTTGCTGTTGATGGTGAAATTGTTGCTGTTGGTCGACTTTTGGCTTTAGCTTATGTAGTTGTTGCGGGTTTTGTTCTTGTTCGAGCGCCGCTATTTTTTTCTTTCGGCGTCTCTCTTGTAATCGGGCTCTTGCCATCGCCAGTTTCGCCTCCAATTCACTTATCTCTTCCTCTTCATCCTCAGACTCTGAGAATGCAAGAGAAGCGAATGAATTATTTGCCCCATATATGTTAAAATTGGAGGGGAAGGGGAGCTCACTGTCGTCCGCCAATTGTTGATCTCCTTTATCCATCGTCAATTTCGCGGTTTTGCTTCGCGTCACAATGGAGTTTTTCGGGGCGCCTTTTCGTTTGTGCGTTGTCGTGTTTTTATCGTCCTCCGTGTTCATTCTGGTTCTTTCCTGTTTGTTTTCATTAAAAAAAAAACAAAGGCGACCTTTTGAACCACGGCAACTTGATTTCTCCCGCAGGGTGAGTTGAACTCGCCTACCGTCGGCTAAGAGTCGGTAAGCTTGCACTCGCGCCAAGCGATGATTTAAAAATTGCTTTCTTAACAAGCAATATATTATTTGTTTTAATTTTCGCGTTTGCGACCGAAGTGTTATCTTTTTATTGTCTGGAACACTTTTTGCGCCTCACTCAACTGTTTTTATATGCACTTCTTTTTGATTATTAATGCACTGCGAGATACTGATTTGTCACTTTTAGCTTTCGTTTTTGTTGTTTTATTGATTTATTGTACTTTATGTTTATAGTAATTTGTGTTTATATTAATCTTTAAAACTCAGTACAGACATTCACTGAGAACATAATTGTGCACGAAACTGTTTCTTGAGATATTAAAATAACTTTTATTTAATGTGTTCTATTTGTTAACACTGGGTTGTCCGTTTGACGGCATTTCTAAACTTGACAAGGGGTACTTGATTCATTTATGATATCGGAATACACGACAAGGGTAGCTTATTCGAGAATTCACGCGGTTGTCTGCTTTCAATGGCTGTCAAACACAAACTAATGCTGAACGTATATCCCTCCTAGCGCATGGTGTGTATTCTCGCTGGTGTTGGTGCTGTTTTTGCTTTTCTCTTGGTGATTTGCTTGGTTTGTGCTTTTGCCTGTAGTTCTGCCCGGTGACCGCGATGCTCGCTGCATGACCGAACCTAGGACGTAGTCTGCACGTGCGCGATCACACAGGCAGAAAAGATACGCACTTCATGCATTTCACATATCATTGGGATATCATGATGCGACCGTTCCTCTTAGTGAGAGGATAGTGCCTGTTAATGTAATTCACAGTTGAAATATTGTTGGCTTGTTTTTCCCTATTGAACTTCCTCGGCGCGCGTCGCTTGTTGAGCAATTTAGCTTTTGCCTCGATGTTATGCAACGCACTCCGGAAACATGGGAATTTGATGTTGTTTCCTAGGGGGCAGATGCCGCGCCAAAACCAGACTTTTGGTTGTTTCTTGGTGCATTGTGTGGGCCTGCTGTATTTGGCAATGTCCATTACCCTAGTTATGCCTTATTTGGGGGTTATCTGATTACTAGGCGAAAAGGGCCAGTGGCGTTACATGAAACCGCCACAGGCTAATGTTCTTAAACTTGCCTCGCACTCGAGAAGCGCATAGCCTTTCGTTTATTACATTAAAGCCGATAATAACAGGCCTCAGTTTTTGGCTGACTAGAAAGCCTACCCCGAGCACATGGTGTTTTGCTTGACAGCTGTAATAAATGTTATACTCGTTTCCCGTTCACCACTCCCCGTCCATCTTATTTATTGTAATGCTGTTAAGTCAGCCTTATATTCGGACAGGGCATCGACCAGCTGTGCTGTGCAGCTCGAGCTCTGTATAGTGAGGGGACGTTTCACGGGAAAATTCTCAAATCGTTTATCCATTTTCGTTTCCGTGGTCGTCGTCGTGTATCCGGTTCACATTCGAGGCTTGCTGAATCTTATAAAATAGCTTGTTTTTCCGGGCAAGGTTATTAGCCTTGCGCCAACCTTTCTCAGGATATCGCTGCATGCATTGGTTCACTACGTAGCCAAAGTAGCTATCCAGGGGTGTCACGTAGAGACTACATGTCAACTTGAATTGAACAGGGACAAGAATCGTCCTGGCCTCCGCCGGGTTGAAAGCAATCAAAGACTTTGCGCTGTATGTTCGCTCCCATCCGCCCAAATAATGGACAATACTTTGAATAAAACGTTAGGTGCCGTTCTTTCACAATAAATTCCACATTTTTTATAGAAAACGGCGGAATCTTATTTGTACAGGTTACTTATTTATTTATTTATTTATGTATTTACATATATTGTGCACCGCTTCTAACTTCTGAAGTTTTTTTATTGAGACTTTATTTTTACATCGGTCCTGCATACGAACGGAATTTTGAAGAAAAAATGACAAAATTAGGTATCGGTGTACATTGGTGATTAATGCCTGGAGATCGCAATGATGAGGAAACATGTGATTAGTGAACACATCGTTCAGTAAGTCCCGAGCTTTATTCACAGATGGCGCCTGTAAAAAATATCTTTATGGCGGTGAGGTGGTACTAACCTTTCACAACAATCGGACCATAACATACTGAGTTTTAGGACATATACTGATTTGTCGAAGGTATACTGATTTAAAACGTGATCGTGCGGACACAAATGATGCTGAACACCCTGATTGTCCAAATGAAACAGTGACTAAAGAAAACATTAAGCAAGTCCTGAAAATCGTGATGGCCAATCGGAAAGTGAAAGTGCACCAGATAGCTGAGATCATGAAGATATCAATTGATAGTGTTTTTACTATTTTGCATCAAAATTTGACAATGAAAACGCTTTTCCCCAAATAGGTGCCGCGTTTGCTCACATTGGAACAAAAGCAACAATGCGCCGATGATTCAGGACGCTGTTTACCCGGAATAAAAAGGAGTTTTTGCGTCGGTATGTGAGAATAGATGAAATATGAATTCACCATATCAATCCGGAATCAAATCGACAGTCAGTGATTGAAGAACAGCTGGTAAAAGGTCCGAAGGGTCTGAAGACACAAGCGTCTGTCGGCAAAGTTATGGCCTCTGCGTTTTGGGATGCGCAGGGCATAATATTCATCGACTACCTTAGTGCTTAGTTAGGGAAAAACCATCAATATGCGTTTAAAGGACGAAATCGCTGAAAAATGGCCATGGATGAAGAAGAAAAAAGTGATTCCTCACCAAGACAATGCACCGTGGCGCACGTCGTTGAAAACGATGTTCAAGCTACACGAATTGGGCTTCGAATTGCTTCCCTATCAACCGGATTCTCCAGACCTGGCCCCCCAGTGATTACTGGATGTTTGCAGACCTCAAAAAAATGCTCCAGGCGAAGGTATTTGCTTTAATAATGATGCCATCAGTGCAACTGAGGGTTATTTTGAAGCTAAAGAAAAATCATTCTACACAAATGGTATAGAAAAATGTTTTTTTAATTTATTTAACATATTGTGTTTATTGGATCAATAATCAATTTTTACATTAAGTACTATAGCTAACTACCGCCTTTCTTCCTTTTCCTGACGACGGAACTCCTCTTGCATTTTAGGGATCCCATGCGAATAGTATAAGAGAAAATGCATGTGCACTGCACACCCTTAAGCTCTTCTGGAGTTTGCACATCACGTAAGCGGTCTAGATCTTCATCTTTAATTACACGCATATCATCTGGTATTGGAGCATCTGTCGATTTCATAACGGTAGTTCCGCATCTTTCCAAATAACTGGAGCGATTTGTTCTTTGGAGCTGACAGTAAACACCAGCGTGCGTCGTAGTAATAGACTTTCCATAGATCGTCGCACGTTAATTCTGGTTTCACGTGTTCTTCTCTATAGAACGCAATGAGCGGCACCTCTAGCTGTTGATTACGCCTACAATCTAGGGCTTGCTTGATCTTTCCCCCGTATGTGGTGTCTTACAATAGCGGTCTCGGCCTCCAACATCCATTGATCTCTCTTGTTCGGAAACAGTTGATTTTCAAAACGCATGATTGTAAATCCATTCAGCTTCGTCTTGTAGTTCATTGGGTCCCTCTGGAACAGGCGTAACCGGAACTTCGCGCAATTGCATTCGCTCAGGAATGTCCGTTTTACGGATTCCATTGTCCAAATCCGTAAAGCGACCTCTTTCCAATTCACTAGGTTCGTATTCGGGTTCATATCCGTCCTCGTCATAATTAGTGAAATCCTCATATTCGAAATCTACACCGAAACTGTCCTGACCTTCTTGCAATTACGCGTCAGTGGCTAGTAGTCGTATTTTCTTCTTCTTCTCAGCAATTGGCCTTCCTTCGTCGTCTACAATAAAATCCTCAGCACCAGACTCCGATTCCTCATCATCATTAAAATGTTTTGCCGCCTCAGTTTCCCTGTGACTACATTCAGAGCGGCGTTCAACATCGTCTTCGTCGTCGAATAGCTGTTCGGCTATAGCCTCACGTGCTGAACCTTCATCGACGTGCTGCTCCTCTCCATCACTTTCTTCATCTTTTGCCTCGATGTTACGCTTGGAACGCTTTCTGCGTTCGACTTTCAAACCAAGATTCTCTTCAATAAGGCCACAGTCGTCGTCTTCCAGTCGGTCGTCCAACTCGTCATCATCATTGTAAATCCGTTTCGGGGAACGGCCTGAAGCATCAGTGTCTTCACCATCATTGCCGTCCTCTTCAATCGGGTTATCATCGATGAGATCCTTCAGTTCTTCACATAACACATCATCGCCATCTTCCTCCTCTTCCTCACTCCTGTCGGGCATAGCTTTGCTCTTCCTGACTTTCTTCCTTTCATGTGGCTCCAATTCCTCCTCATCCTCAGATTCCTCCGCTTCCGAGTCCCAGAATTCTTTCATACACTGCTTTTGGGCATCCAATTTTGCCTTAAACTCTGCAGCTCGCGCGTCCAATTTTGCCATCATCATCCTGAACATCTCCGAAATGTCCAACGGTGGCGAACTCTTCCCCATTACATTGGCACCATCTTGACTCGCTGTTTCTTTTTCATCCGGACAGTCTGGTCCACTCGTAAAAGCATCTGTGCCGACATCAATATCCTCTTCTTCTATTGGTGCTTGCACACGCTGTCGAAGAATTGGCTTCTCTCCTCTGCTATCCAGGTTCCGGTCCTCCAAATGTCGATCTGACATCGTCACAATACACTTCCACAGACTTATTTATTTCACCAATAATTAATCCCACTTTTGACACCAATTGTAGCGAGCTTAGGGTTCGCTGGATTGATTTAAAATAAATAAGAGCCGTTAAATCGATTTTGAATTAATGTAACACTTTATTTGTTCGTTAATAACAACCGTTGCTTTTACCGTACACTTATCGCGTCTTTGACTCTGCTTACTTCTTACTTATCGCTTGCCTCACTTTCTACTTCTTACTCATCTCCATGATCTGTGTGCGACGTATTTATACCGTTTCCTCACATTCTGATTCGGTGTTTCGTTTCCGGCCGTTCCATAGCCTTGAATGTTCTATTGTTGATAGTCTCCAGTTTTCCAGTACTTTATAGAATATTCTAGTACTTTGTTTCGGACTTTCTCGAATATTCTAGTACTGATTGTCATATGCGTCACAATATTATAATAAGTTATACGAATTGAGAAATATATGAATTGATGGTTGAGGAGGTAATTTGGGGTGGGATATGGTCAGTTAGTGGTCTCGCGTGGGCCAACACTTTCCGGTTGTTCGTTAAAGCGCAGAATGTTGGAGAATGGTTGTACGTTACAATATTTGAACTGATTGCATGCCTAAGAGTTAGAAAAGCGTTGGAATGATTGTATTGCAACTAAAGAAGATTATGTTGATAAACAAAGAAGATTTTTACCAAAAAAAAAAACTTGATTTAGTAGGTAGTTTCGGGTCTTGTTGAACGATGTGTTACAGTGTTTTATACTAATGTGTTTTGCCAGACAATATTTCTCCGTAAACTAAAAGTTAATTTTAACAGGGGGACACCCTCTAATTGCCGTATGTACCACGAAAAGATTGTACAAGAGGAGGCTACACCAACTTCACATGAGCAACTTTACATCAGGTCTAATTATTATTTTAGTTTCAATAACATAAAGAGTTCACTTGGTAAAGAGGTATATTTGTATTATATTATTATATATTTATAAATTTAGTGGTGGGGACAGAACAATAGATTTATTACAACAATTTTACCAGTAAAATTTACATATGCAAACACACACTCAAAATTATTCAGTCTTATCTTTTGTAATAGGAAACATATTTGTGATAAATGTTGAGTGAACATTGATATAGCAAACATCTAAATATTTTTAAACCGCCACCAATTTATCGGACTGTATTTTACTGTTACCAACTTTTTATTTATTATACCTTACATTTTACTTTGTATATACATGACAACACTTAATCCGGAGATTACGCTATTGCATGTACAGAACACAAAACTCGAATTCTAAAAACAATTGTTGTTTGGTAAACAGCGAAAATGCCACTGCTTGACACCTTAACAAAGTTATACAATTTGCGTAAATGTTATGCATAAATAAACCCATAACGACGAACAACTCAAATGGTGCAAAACAAACAATTTTGTTGACTTATGGTTTTCATAGGTTTTTTTTTTCATTAATACATTGATTTAATTAAAAAAAGATAGGTATAGGAACATACTTTCAAAACAAAGGTAGGAATGAACGGTCTAGTTCAAGATAAGAGCAGGTCTAGCATGTATCCTTGCTTCTACCTTCTGTCTCGTGACCCTTTAAATGTCAAAAGAGAGTGCGCGCATAAAAAGATAGTGGAAACAGGTATCAAAGTACAATGATATAAAAGGTTAGATCATTCCAGAATAGTGTGGCTGAACTAAATTGCGATCTTTGGGTTTAAGTCTACATATAAAGTTGACTTTTAACGTGAATTGTTTAACGGTTATCGTAAGACAATATCGAAGGGGTGGAATACAATCACCAAGACCAGTTTACCTATATTTATAAAGTATCCCATAACTTAAGGGAGTAGTTGATATAAATTGCAAATTGTTTATAGGTGCAGTGTGAGGTTACATATAAAATATAGGGTGGGCCATAAACATTTGGAAA
The DNA here is from genome assembly GCA_963931805.1 of Microdon myrmicae. NCBI lineage: Eukaryota > Metazoa > Arthropoda > Insecta > Diptera > Syrphidae > Microdon > Microdon myrmicae. The sequence continues at coordinate 165,956,547 of OZ007499.1, forward strand.
TGGCAACATTTGATTTCTTAAAAACCATTAGAGGGAGGGTCGCACGAGTGGCGGGGCGTAATAAACGTACAAACAATTCCAACAACAATGTAATTAACAATAACGCCCATCCCCCAACTAACGGTTTTTAAGAAATCAAATGTATGGCCCACCCTATAGTTTATCGGGTAGATGACCACCTCGGCTTCGGCGGCGAAAGTCATGTGGGTTCTCGTACCTCGTCGGTAGGAGATGGGGGGGTTTTGTTTGGTGCCGGCACGGGCACAGGTTAACTTACACCCCACCGAATCCTGGAAAAAAGAAATAGAACGGGCTGTCTACCGAATCGTGGAAAAAGAAAATAAAACGCACACGTTTACAAAGGACAAAATAGTAATTCAGTTTAATGTAATGAATACTTTGTTGCACCGACAACGAACTACACGGAAAGTAAAAGATATTAACGCTGACTCCGGTTACTGGATGTGACCGACCCCGGTGGGTCGATCAATTTAAATGACTCGTGCAGATTCGGTCATCGGCTAAGGATGGGTTTTCATTCTCGAGAGAAACGTGAAGTTTCTCTCTGTGCTGACCAATAGGAGAGGATCTCTCTGCCGATCTTGGCGGGATTATTTCGCTTGCCCATGTTGCCAGGTCATGGGCAAACGAAAACGAGAAAAAGGAAATGATACAAGGGACATCATAATGGTGTGCTTGCAGCTGCGCAAATAGGCTGCAAGCAATTTGGGCAACTTGTGCCACAAGCAAATAAGATACTTGCACAACGAGGATTGTGCACGGTATCGATGCCGATAGCCAGAGCCAAACTCTTTGTGTGCGTGTTTACATGTAGGAGAATTCGATTCTTGGCGGCTAGACGCGCGATGCGTGGACTACTTCTGTGGGTATCGCAGGAAAGTCTACTGCGCACGTGTATGGCAGGGTACCCTAACTGGCAGGGGCGCCGAAAGTTTCCCTATGTATGTTGTATGTTAGGAGTTCTTTTCAGGGAATTTATAGTTATGCATTATCTGCATGAAATGATAAATTCTGGTGATGCATTATCTGCATGATATGACGGACTTGGAGGCTGGGATTGAGCAAAGCTTCGCATTCCTCCACACTTCTGTAAATTATCTTTTGTAAGTGGACGACTTTGAGAGCGTGAGAGGTGAGGTTGAAATCAAAGGAGGTGGCGTGAGAATTGGCCCTCTGTAACATCTGTGAAACGGGTTCAGTAGAACCTCTTGTGATGGGCGAACAAGTAGAAGAGACGAGAATCACGCAAGTTACAGGATTTAAAGTGAAATGGAATGGAGGAGACCAGGCTGGGGCAGTTGATTGAACCTGAGAAAAGGCGGTAGATGAACAGGATGTCGGTATGAATTCTTCGCCCTTCAAGTGTGTTAAGATTGATTAAATGAAGATGATTTGAGTATGGGGGTAGGTTCAGAGGATTTGCCCAATTTCATTCCCGGAGTACAAAATGCAAGAAACGACATTGAACGTTAGCGATCCTGCGAATGTGGGACGAATGATAAGGGAACCAGACCTGACTAGCAAGGGAAGGTGATTGCGTAGCATTTAATGATATTTAGTTCGAGGCAGTTGTTTTGGCACCAAATTGAAAAGCTATCAAGATCCGCTTAAAGACGTGAGAAGCCGAGAGGAGAGCGGATTGTCTTGTAAAGTTTGGTATCATCCGCATAGAGAGAGGTAGAAGAGTCTATATCGTTGGTACCGGAGTCTATATCGTTGATGTTAGAATAAATAGGAGGGTACCAAGATGAGTGTAGATCTAAATCTCACTCGGCAGGTCCGATTATTAAAATATGGAGAAATCCACTTAATCAGTAGGGGTTCGCAGCCAAGGGAAGATAGCTTAACGAGAATGAGATACTAGGAAATTTTGTCGAAGACCTTACTGAAATCGGCAGTGATTACATCGACTTCATTCCCTTTCTCTAGGGCACGGTGGGTGTGGGATTAGAATTCCATTGGTGGTGGGCGCAAATTAATAACATTGCCCGTAAAAATAAATTATTATGGAAAATTTAACAAGCCTCGAGACTTGCTAAATACGGCCAGACCGGATCCCGGTTGTAGTGCCGATGGCGATGATGGTGGTGGGAGACCTGCTAGTGAGGAAACCATGTTGGTTGAGTGAGATGATGGATTTGCAGCAGAAACATAACGCATCATATATAATAACCTAGAACAGTTTTGTCCGAAAGTTTCGCAATGGGACGATAGTTGGATATTTCGTTTTCGGGTCCCTTTTTATGTATAGGGGTGATATAAAAGGATTTCCAAATATCCGGCAATTCACCTTGTGAAAGGGGTGGATTAAGGATCATTGAGAGCGGAAGAGAAAAGAAAGGGAACAATTTTAGAGAGGACAGCAGGCAGTCTATCTGGGGCGGGGCTAAACTTGTCTTTCAATTGAGTTAATTCTTCTTCAACTAGGTATTGTTGAATATGTTGAGAGATGAAAGGATCGAGGCAGTATTGCAGCAGGTCACTGGAGTAAAAACGGTTAGGCTCTAAAGAGCTGTCCGTGAAGGACTGCTTAAAGAAAGAAGCGAAAAGATCGGTTTGGGGGTTGGTAGAAGTCATCTTCAGTGATTTGTACGCCATAGAGTTTTTTACGCCATTGAGATGAACTGCTCGGCTCCTCGATAGTATAGTGGTTAGTATACCCGTCTGTCACGCGGGAGACCGGGGTTCGATTCCCCGTGAGCAAGCCTCTGGCGCAAGACTAATGACCTTGCCCGGAAAAAAACAAATCATTATGGAAAATTTAACAAGCCTCAGGACTTGCCAAATAAGGCCAAGACCGGTTCCCGGTTGTAGTGCCGATGATGATGATGATGATGATGAGATGAACTGACAAAATCGTGCACTGTAAACCAACTAAACGACAAACTTCACGTAAGGATAGAGGAAAATTGTGCCAACTTTGCGACGAAAAGAGTTTTGACAATTCCTTTAAGCGGGCTTTTTAAATGATCAACTTGTGGCAGTTCTATGAACCCCGCAAATCACTGTAAGGTAAATCCCTTAGCTCGCCCATGCATACTTCCATCCTCAACCGCACGTGCTCTCTTACACGTGGGTTGCATGTTTCACCAAACTCCTTGTGCCTAGCCGGCGACAGAAAAATCACATTTTTCTGAAACAAATTCGTTGGAAATGTATTAGCTGAAAAATTCATTAACCAACGCGGCAAAAATTACTAAAACGCCACGCGGCCAAGTATTGGATAATACTGGTAATCTCCTATGGAGACAGCCGCAATTCGGTTTTTCCACCGCGAAAAGATCACCGTAGATACAGGCTCAAAGACGGCAATTATTTTCAACATATACCCTACTGTAGAAACAATTACCTGTAAGTATCACAGCCGAAATAATGATCTCGGCCAGGTAAAATACCCGGGGTAATTAGGCACCAAGAAAAACACAAATAGATCCCGCCGAGGTAGAAAAGGTCATCAGAAAAAAAATATAGAAGGTCGAATGAGGGGAAGGAGAGAACAACTCGACGAATCTTTTTTCGGTGATAATAGTTTGGCGTCGCGAGATACATTCGTTAGTACGATATTAACCGGAATGTTGGAAGACCTCCGAGCGGAAAAGTAAGGAAAATGTTACTCCAGCGCGGACCAAGGCGAGTGCGGTAAAACGAAAAACGAGTTTAGTAAAGAAACAAATATTGCAAAAAAAAACTAGAACAAGTAAAAATAAAAAAAAATCTAATACAAGTTCTTTATTTCTTTTTGTGCGGTACATAACGAATAAAAATCCGCCAAAAATTCCCAGTATTTTTTTAGACAGATTGTATACTACACTTATTTCTTGTCTATAGATATTATAGTGGCCTTCGCTTAAGTTGGTGTATGCATTCAACCTTTCCAAACATTTTCTCACGATACCGGTTAGCATCCGTCCCCAATCCGCAATTGCATACTTCCCCCAATTATCCAGGAACCCATTTCCCAAGCTGAAATAAATGCATATTCCAATCTACAACGGAATATTAATCATCTTCCTCAATTACATCACCCCACATACATTTTCCCAAAATTGCTTCGGTCAATTCTTTACTTAAGTTATATTCCTTCCTTGCGACCAAGCAATCTTAATTTCTCCGAAATTCATATGCTGTAACAAAACGCATATTCAAACCTACAGCGGAACATTAACAATCACCACCAACTATACCGAGCCGCATACCAAGCAATTCTAATTTTCCCCGAAAATCATTTCGGCTCCCATCCTACCCAATACCAATTCCTCGTATACATAGTGCCAGAGGACAGCAACTCATCTCAAAATTCCTAGTAAATAGCAGTGAGTTTCTTCAAGCTATGGCTCAACCGCCACGACGCGATGAATTGATTCTTTCCATTCATTAGTTGGCCGAGTAATAACCACCACAGAGGACAGACGTCCCTTCATACCCCCCAGCACGCATCCCAGAATAATCGGGTCATTGATCAAGAGAAAGAGATTTGGAATAGCCATCAGATTTGCATTTGCAATTGATAATATGGAAAAAAGATCTGGGTCATTGGTGAAGTTATTTTATGCTCTAATGAGATAATTATGGTAGAAGGAGCTCGGCGTCATGGTCTACGCCATCCCTCCATCGCGGACAAGGTCTGCCGCGTTGTCTCCTTCCATACATCCTGCCACAAAGGACTTTACGGGCAGGATTCTCTTTGCCCATTCGAGCTAGGTGCCCCGACCACCGGAGTCTACCGAGCTTGATTTTTCCTACAGCATTATCTTCAAGGTAGCTCGCGCACAACTTATGGTTGTAGCGTCTTCGGAATCTTTCTTTCCTTCCTCTCGAATGCGGCTAAGAATTCAGAGTGCCTTTTATTGAGCACCCAGGTCTCGGATCCATACATGAGTCCTGGTAAGACTATGGTTTTGTACAGTAGTAGCTTGGATGTTCTGGATAAATTTTGGGATTCAAAGAGCCTTGATAGACCATAGTAGGCTTTGCTGGATTTGATCAGCCATTCTCGTATTTCTTTTTCCATATTGTTATGGGTTGATACTATTGACTCAGAGTAGTTAAGGGATTGCCCTACTTCAAATTGGTGCTCCGCTACCCTGATAGTTTGACCAACGATAGGTGTTCTCTTCGCAGAAGTTGCCACCATGTACTTAGTTTTTCCCTCATTAATGTGCAGTCCCAGTATTTGGACCGTCTGTTCAATCTGGGTGAAGGAGTCCGATGGTGGCGATGCCATCTGCGTAGGCAAGTAACTGGCTGCACTTGGTGACGATAGTGTAGCGTTCTGCGAACGCACTATTCCACCCAGGTAGGGTTCCTACCCTTCAAGGAACATACCTACCCTGAAAACGTTACACAGACGCGTGCCACTAAGTCCGCTAGCGCCCTGAAGCATTCACCACAACGTTGAGCCCGACACGAAAAAGCAAGGAACTGAACGTCCCAAAGCTTTCAATGTCAAGCTCAACATGTCGATTGTAGCATACCTGAAACAAACGTAAAAAAAAACCCATACATTCATCCGGCTCCCATGATAAATTCCTGAACATCTACACGATGTTACAAGGAATCGCTATCGTCGGTAAATTAGCCGACCAGCGGCTGCACGTGCGGGTAGCTGCCATAAAGACCACCCAAATCCGTCAAGCAAACAAAGGCAGCGACAACCTAGTTCAATAAAGCATATCGCCTACCGCTACCAAATTGCAGGCAACCGTAGTTATCTCGACCAGATAATTCGGAAAATTTATGAGGCTAAAAACCTACAAAGGATCTATTCCGATCCCACGGTCCCTTTCGATTTTCACACACATTAGAAAGGTCTAATGGATTGTTAGTTTTAACCGAAAGAAGTTAAACAAAACCATGGACCGTACGTCCATTCAAATTGTACGATATCCGTCGGCCGCGCGCCAGATGTGCTATGCAAATAGAGGGGGCACACAATCGACAACCGTCGACCTGAATTTCGATCACCACCACGGATGGTGATAATGATGTTTAAGGATAAATGCAATGAATGACTTCTCCTTTCAGAAATATAAGAAATTTCCCCTGGGACGAATTAGCATGCCGCTAACGGAGGTATTGACGATTCTGTTAGTGGGCAGAATGGGAAATTGTCTCTGGGGAAGAGACAGATACGACTACTTCTGTGGGTATCACAGGAAAGGACGGAACGTTCAGTCCCTTGCTTTTTCGTGTCGGGCTCAACGTTGTGGTGAATGCTTCAGGGCGCTAGCGGACTTAGTGGTACGCGTCTGTGGGCGCGTGTAACGTTTTCAGGGTAGGAACCCTACCTGGGTGGAATTGTGCGTTCGTAGAACGCTACAATAGTCCCTCCTGTTCTAACGCCAGAGGCACGGACTGCTATCTCCAACACCAGGTTGAAGAGGAGGAAGGCCATACCGTCGCCTTGTTGGAGTCCATTAAAGATGTTTATTGGTTTGGACAGCAATCCCGCTATTTTTACTTAACTAGTTACCTTGGTCATGGTCAACCTACAAAGTCGTATCAATTTGTTGGGAATGCCGAACTCTGTCATGGCATTATATAGTTCTACCTTGGCTATGCTATATTAGGCGGCCTTAAAATCTATGAATAGATGATATAATGGAATCCTAAGTTCCAGACATTTTTCCATCGCCTGCTTAAGGGTGAATATCTGATCAATCGCTGCTTTGCCTGGAATGAAGCCACACTTATATTAACGAATGATGGTTTTAGCGTATGTGGCTATCCGGTCTTGTAGGATAGAGAAGGGTATCTTATAGGCGGTGCTCAGCAATGTTACACCCCTATAGTTGCTGCACACTGTCATAAGTCTCTTCTTATGTATGTGGCAATTATTCCGCAACGCCAATCTTCCGGCATCTCCTCTTGCTCCCGTACGTGCACCACGATCTTATCGCATTGCCTGGTATGCACCATTCTTACGTTCAGTCCCTAGTTTGCACTCATCATCAAACCAGCCGCTTCGATCTCTATTACTACTGCCTAAGATGGAGTTGGCAGTACTAATGACAGTATTCTTAAGGTGTGTCCATTTCTCTTCTACGCCCGGCATTCTGGCCCCAGGACTTACTCTCCCTCCGTCGAGCTCTTCGAGGGCGAGTCTTAACGCATGACCAAAGGTGTTGCTGGTGTTCTCATTGCGTAAGGCAGCCGTGTTGATTCGAACCTGATCCGTGGATGCAATACGTCTCCGTAAGGCAATCCGCGCTCGGAAAACTGTACCAACAAGATAGTGATCCGAGTCGACGTTGGCACCTCGGTACGTTCGTACCGTCATCAGGCTCGAAGAGTGGCGGCGATCTATCAACACGTGGTCAATTTGGTTGCGAGTGGCTCCATCAGGTGATACCCAGGTGGCTTTGTGGATATCTTTACGCGGAAACCTGGTACTCGCAACGACCAAGTTTTTCGATGCTGCCAGTTCGATGACTCGTAGTCCATTGTCATTAGTGTTCTCATGCAAACTATGGGAACCTGCGTAGTGCCTGAAAACCGGCTCCCGACCTATTTTCGCATTCAAATCCCCAAGAACGATTTTCACATCGTATCTTGGGCAGGCATTGGGGGCCCGCTCGACGTTCTCATAGTATTCTTCTTTTTCGTCGTCAGGGGACTCCTCTGTAGGTCCGTGAACGTTTATGAGGCTTATGTTTTTAAATTTGCCTCGCACGCGAAGAGTGCATAGCCTTTCATTTATTGCATTAAAGCCGATGATGGCAGGCTTCAGTTTTTGGCTGACTAGAAAGCCTACCCCGAGCACATGGTGTTTTGCGTGACAGCTGTAATAAATGTCATACTCTTTTCTTTGAAAAACACCACTCCCCGTCCATCTTATTTCTTGTAATGCTGTTATGTCAGCCCTATATGCGGACAGGGCATCTGTATAGTGAGCGGACGTTTCACGGGAAAATTCTCAATTCGTTTACCCATTTTCGTTTCCGTTGTCGTCGTCGTGTATCCGGTCCACATTGTGTGAGTGGCGGTAATACTACCTCTACATGGTCAAAACAAAATGCGATTTTGTTAAGATACTCATATATAAGGCGGAAGTTGGCTTTGTGGAAGCTGTAGGATAAGTAGTCGTGGGTTATGGGGGCTGGGGGGAGCTGACTAGTCATGTTAAGGGCCTAAAAGAGGCGGGGCTGGTGATTATCAATAGTTGAGGGGGTGTGAGGACTTAGGTCAACTGGGGGATTGTAGGGGTCCTTTGTGAACACAAGGTCAAGTTGCCTTCCTATATGATTTGGGATATTGCTTACTTAACATAGCCTTGAGTCGTGAAGATGGGCTATAAAGATACATTCCTTGGTACTTGTGGTGTTTGAGATGTAATAGGATTGGTCGTCTGACGACGTCTACTGGAGATGGGGGAGGTTTAAATTTCCAAGGGCTACCATATCGTCTTTAGAATTATTCATCTCGGTTAGGTGATCAATCGGAGTTGTAGCGAGTTCGCATGACGCTATGGTTTACGATGGAGGTATATAAAGACACATGACGTATAAAGACTTTGGGCGAAGATCAATTCTTATAGAAATGTAGTCAAGATCTGGGGAAGAAGAGTAGGCAATTAGGGAAGAGGCAAGTCTATTTTGTATGGCAGGCAACACATCAGGCAGGGGAATCAGAATAAGGTCGGGGAACATCGTCATCACGATAAACGTTAAAGGAGAAAGAGGAGAGTTCTTGACTTTTGATACTGGAAAAAAGGTTATTTTCGGTCAGAGCGTATATATCGAAAGGAAGAGAGTGGGTATTTTGCAAGATCGATTGGGTTTTAGAGCGAAGTCCTCGAACATTCTGATAGTAAAAAATTAGAGGGAGAATTTTGGAAGACTTAGAAGAGTGTCGGGTCGGCAGCAAAGTAGAGTCAGAAAACGTGCTTTTATTGCTTCGATTGCGTTGGAAATTAGAAGCCCTTTTCATGTGAATATAACGTCAAAAGGCAGAGACCCTGATTTACTAGTTTCTATCGACAGCATCCATTAACTAAGCAAAATGATCAATAATTTCTTCGGCGGCAATTGGGCATTGGGACTCAATCAACCACTCAATGATTGCGCCGAACTGCCACAAAAGCAAGAGACGCCTTTGAATCAACGTACGCGGGAGAATTTTCTGTGGTGGTGACTGAACAATATAATTTCTAATTATATCAGTAAAGTTAACGAATGTAAGCATAACCTTAGAATTATTCAGCCCTTTTCTTCATAATAGGAAACAATTTGGACGCAAACTAAGAGCTGAGGTCGATTTACTAATAGAATACTGTCATACTCTTCAATACCTAGGCAACAAAACTCTAATCGTTGTTTATCTTTTGGTTGTCAACGATTGTGCTATTGAGTATCCGGCGCCTGAAACCTGAAAAAAGTTATACAATTTTCTCCAATCAGCCGACCAATTTTTCTAGTGTCGAATACTTATCGCGTTGCATATAGAAAATTCGGAATTATTATGAAAGCAGACAAATATCACGATGTGCGTTATAGATTTGAACGACCACCTGTGCTCCACAGAAGTAAGTATACGCATTCTCTAATACTAGAACTGTTTTTTTCTATTTACACAATCAATACATTTTTATAACAAAAGTTTATTAAAACTTGTGCGTAAATTAGACTTAATCTTACTTTTTTGACCTATGCCTTATAGCGTTTGAAATAATAGTGAAGAAGAACGTGTGATTCAAACTGCCGCTATGACAGTTTGCATCACGAAAAATTGAACCTAAGCGTTACCCATCAGGCTACTGGCCGATTTTGGAATTCGATTTTAAAACTCGACTATACTCCACTGATGTGAATTGTTATGTTATGGCTTGGTATACGGCTCTGATGTATTTTCTTATTCGATTTTTCGTTCGGTGCTCTTCACTATTTTGCTTGTGAATTGTGTGTATCTGTTAGAGATGCCACAGCCTTTTTTCATATCCATCGGCCGTTTTAATTTATTGAAACAAAAATAATATATGAATAGAAACACTTATCGATGTCACAATTCCTTTTTCAGACCTACATAAGAAATTAGAAACACACCCCTCGGATAATAAGTCGATTGTTCAACTGTTACAATTGCTCATCAGTGTAACCTGCGTACGCACAGCCAGTCACGCACAAAAGCAAGTATTGACATCATTAATTGTACATAATCGTTATATTGAATTATTTATGCGAGAACCTGACTTGAAAATAAAAATGAAATTGAAAACCTCATTCCAGACATTAGGAAGTCTAGCCTTGACTCTAGCTTCTGTCTTCTAATTGTCCCATGATCTCTGAAGGCGCCCATGTCCTTTCTGACTTTGAAAGTTGACGGTTGGCTGTTTCTGCTTAATTAGTAGCAGTTTTATGTATAAGCTGCCGTGAGGGAGTCTGTTGCAAAATCATACCTTTTTTTCTCCTATATTTTGCCTTTTCCAGCTTCAACTGTTCATCATTTTGGGGCTAAACTTTATTTTTATACGTAAAAAAAAGGTTTCCAATGTGTCACAGCCTTTATCTCATACACATGAGTGTGGTGCCAACCGGACAAATGGGGGTAGACGCTCCTGTAAAAATCTTCACGAGATCAGTAAAATTACACCACTCCACATATTTTTCATATGTTGATGGTGGATATAGTGACACCTTCAAAGGGAGTAGGGAATCTCGACCTTATGGTGAAAATTTTATCATAATGAAAAAAGAATGTCAGGTCACAAAAAAGAAAAGATCCTTATCTTCGAAAATTGAAGAAAGATTTCTGTGGAAAAACCAGGTTGATACCAGAACGCATCAATGAGCTAATGTTGTTTACGGTTTTTTTTTTTCAATTCTACGAAGTATATAAGGCAGGTACTTTTGACTACAATGAACCATGTATCTTCGACTGACAGAAATTAACAGACAATAACTGTTCGTCTTACGAAAACAACTAGTGCACCTGGCGAAAAGCAAAAACTGTAGAAACTGACCGATTGCACGCATTAACAGACTCTACCTGATCTCGCACTCAAGGCTTTCATTCCAATGTACGAAGACTTAAATTGGAACACGCTGCTTAGGAGGACTCGGACTCTACCAAAACAATAACAGGAGCCTCACCACTTTCACATAGTCGTGTCAAAACGTGTGTTCAATCCATACAACGATACACAGTGACCGAGTGCGGACGTGTTATCAATTCGGCGATCGAGTTAAATGAATAAGTTGCTTTTATGAGTCGCGAGTGATTGAAATATAGAGACTATTTATAATTAAATAAATTCCAGTGATAAAAACAGTTGCGCAAGACTAATGACCTTGCCCAGAAAAAATAAATCATTATGGAAAATTTAACAAGCCTCAGGACTTGTTAAATAAGCCAAGACCGGTTCCCGGTTGTAGTGCCGATGATGATGATGATGATAAAAACAGTGAAAACAAAGTTAATATTGTTACGTAATTTTGATTTTACGTTTATCGACTTACTCGGTTCGATCTCTGGATCGTGAATAATCCAACGAAACTCAAAAATTGTTCTCTTTTTCTGAAAAGATTTATTTTATTTTCACTTATTATTTTGGTACGTAATATCCGCTGTCAGTTTGCGTACTGAGTCGATGTATATCGTTCGACGTCCAAGTTCGAACTAACTGAGAGACGCCCGGCATGCTATTCACGATAATTCGAGTGTAAAGTCGTCACAATATATATATAAATATAATCAAGTTAAAGAGAACGAGGCCACGTGTTGTGACAGTCAAAACAAAGAACACAGTTTAATACAAAAAGCGTTTGAGTAACAGATTATGTGTGAACGGCGTTGACGCGTGAGCGCGAATTAACGTATGAATCACCCAACCACGATGCATCCTCATGTTCACCTTGAAATAAGAAATTCATCTAACAACAACTAGGGTCTGCATTTTTACAATCTTCCAGGAATGTGTTTCCTATTCATTCCTTAAAATATTTAACATTAAAATTGTGTCTAGACATCATTTACCTAGATCCAAAAAAAACCCAAAATAAAATGCTAAGAAGCAAAACATATGTATCTATTACGTTGGGTCATTAAAAATACATTAGGAGATTCCTAGGCTAAGATAGAATTTAAGTGTAAATAGCATAGAAAAACTGCAGAGAGTGTTCATAACGACCTGTAATTTGACGAATAAACTAAAGAGGCATAGCCTCCAAAAAAATTTATATTTTTTCTTTATATAAATTATAACAACAATAACTCGCGCGAACAATCTATTTGTCCTTCGCGCCCAAAAAAAAGTGAGCATGCGTGGTCCATAATATGGACGCAGATCAAATGGATGCCAAAATGGTGCTTCGGAGAAAGCAAAATACAGACGCAAATCTAAAGGCTAAACGCCATAAAGTCAATAAAAACAAGTATACAAGCACATGGAGTGCCAGCAACGACGGCGAAGAGAACGCCCATGGTGCCCAGTACTCAGGAGGCAAAAACTAATGCCAAGAATGGGCTGTTAGCGAAACAAATGCAGACGGCAGCAATCAGGTCGAGGCTCTCAATAGACTCATTCATGAAATTGGTCTTAAAAAACAAGAACTGGACAAACAAATGGGAAAAATTCTTATACTAAAAAACAATCTGAGCCAGAATGAGCGGAAAACGAAAAACGTACAACAACAACAGCTAGAACAAAGAACATCAATCCATGAAGACAAAGAAAACATGACAAGCTAAGGCAACTCAACAGCAGCAATCACTTCAACAGCAGGAACCACATCAACAGCAGGAACCACATTAACAGCCGGAACCAAATCAAAGGCAATTACATGGAAAGAAAGGATCTCATAAATTTGGTTGAGTTGACATGCAAAGAACAGCTGCCGGATAGAAATAAACTATCCTGTGTCCTCTATAACAACTCAGGTCAGCTAACTTTAGAGGTTGCCCTAAGTACCAACAACTAAAATTAAAGTTAGAAGCCAGAAAGAAGCAAGTTGAAGATGAGAAACGAATGAAAACCCGCTCTTACAACAACTTCGTGACACCAAGTGTGTCATACGCTCAAACGGCAGGTAGAGTAAAAAATGCACCAATCTTAGAACAATCACGAAATATCATTAACACGCCTGCTCCAGAGGCACAAACTGGTAGGCTATATTACTATCCATACAAGGACAGTTTGCTGCGTTTGATAAAAAATTCGAAATGATCGAAAAAAAACTGACGGAACAAGATCAACTAAAAACGCATATGCAATGACACGAACTCTTTTCCGCAGTATTATTCTGGACCCCATGGTGTAAATAATTTCATACTCGGCATTCATCCGACCAGTATTAGTGTATGGCTGCCCGGTATGGTATAACGTATCCCCATTCTACATGAAGAAATTTCGGGTGTTTGAGAGGCAGTGTTTGCGTTCCTGCCTCGGAATGTACAGAACCCCAGAGTCGCAATATAAGAAATACTATCCCAATAAAGGTCTGTATGACAAATCAGGACTAAATAGAATAGATAACTTCATTATCAAAATTATCCGTGGTCACACAACTAAGGCAATGGGCAATGAAAATGATCTCATTTCAGGAGCATTCTATCCCAATGACATGTATAAGGAGAGTACTATCCAGAACGGATAAATTCCCCCAGAAGCGTTGCCTTTCTTGGATAAAAAAGGACTTAGCCAAGACAAACATGGAGTCCCTGTTATTTACCATGTTTTCCGGTGTTCCAGGGATAAACGAATTCTCTAGGATAACGATATCTCTAATATTCCAGATCGCCTGCGTTTTAGTATGGTAATCGGTGAAAGAGATAAATCAATAAAAAGGTCGATCCCATCCCAACTGGTGGTGGAGCAGTGAGGAAGAAAGGACTATACGTCCTCAAACATAGTATGCCTCTCAGACACACCGCTTTCCTTCCCCCTATCCTCAATTACTAATTATTTTTTATTTGTTTTCCTTGTTTATATTTGTACGTTTTGTTTACTTTTTGCTTGTCAACCCCCCTACATAGGTATTTAAAAAAAACGTCATATAGAATAGAACAAATTTTAAAAAGAAAACATATCAATTATTATTTATATATGTTATAAAAACACTAGTTGTTGTACGCCGAAAGGCATAAGAAAAACAAAAGATTGATAATGTATAATTTATAGTGCTTACGAAGAGCCAGTAAGTTAATGTAAGAATGATATTTGTAAAATATAATTTAACATTTAGTCTTAAGTAAAATCTGTAATTGAATGGTTAATAAATGTGGAGATAAAAAAAGGTGTGTTTAGTAGTTACAAATAAAAAAAATATATATAACACTCGTTCCTTTTTTTTATTCATCCCGTGAACTTCCGCGGGATGTTTTTTATTTAGTTTATAATTTACGTGGTAGATCTATCTTGACTACAATTTACGTAGAAGACCTTTCTTCACGGAATCTATCTTAAGACTGACTTATATTTCTATTTTTACTTAAAATCTAACATAACAATAATAATAGAATGTACCTCAGGTAATTACAAAATGTCTACCTGTTAATAGGTAATTAGGCACTTAAAATATAATTACATTATAACGACATTATAAATATGACCAATTAGTCTAAAAGATGAGATGTATTCATTCTGTTATGCTTACATTATGTTCATGCCATGTTTCTGTTATGACTATGTTATGATTATGTTATGTTTATGCCATGTTTATGTTATGCTTATGTTATGTTTATGTTATGGCCATGTTATTATGATATGTAACATTTAATCTCACAGAAACTGCTTCGTACTGTGCAGCGAGCATCTCCAACCAAGGCTACGCCTCCCGAAGGATGCATACAATGGAAATCATAAATGTTCTTTCTACCGTTGAAACGTAGAATCAACCGGATAAATTTAGGATTTCAATTGGATGACGAGTCGAGAGGAAAACGATCCGATTTACTCCCACTCTATAAAAGTACCAAGAATGCCTAGAGGAGGAATATTTGCAGTAGGAGGCAGGAATGGCATATTAATGGTAAAGATGCTTAAATATTATTTATTCACCTAAAAAACTATTATGGTGTTAGAACATACCCTTTATTGTCTTTTATGTCCACAGATTCATAGGACCCAAAAAAAAACCAGAGTCAATAAATTGAAAATATTACCAATAAAAAGCTTCCCAAACATATTCTGTTTACTAGATAGGATCATCTCAAATGACGATGTAAAATTTGCACCACTGAAGAAAACCTTACGAAATTGTTGAACGGATAAACATGTTAGTATCGAAACTATGTTGGGTGGACATAATATCTCGAGTTGTAATCGATGAATTGGTTTGAAATTTGATGCACATATACGAAGTAATAATACTTTTGGGATCGTTTTTTTATTGTTTATGATTTTTGGTTGATTAATTATTAATAACAATAACATGGGTTTTCGTCCAGAAAATATAGAAAAAAAATCTGGCATTTTTTCATTGCCAAATTTTACATTAGCCAAAAGACGACACAATTAGTTAATGACCATTTCTTTAAACAATCGGTCTTCGTGATTTCATGTAAACCATCCGACCTGTCTAAAAATCAGAGATGTATATAATATCTCAACTATAGGCGAAGACATTTAGTGAAATTAGAATCCGTCAAGCAATTATGAAGGAGTATAGACGAATATGAGAAGTAGTGCAAAAATAGTTTAAAAGTCAATTGACTTTAAATCCATTAAACTTGTGAACTTTTTAGATTGTTACCGTTTATTCTACATATTTTTCACCAACCCCCGAAACTTTATCGAAAGTATCAAAGGGGTCCTTCAATTTAAATACATGTATTTATTACTAAACAACAAGAGAATCTCTCCTTCACAGTAGTGGTAAAACATTAAAATAAGTGTATAAGCCCACACCACTAATATTTACTTCTACCTGAACATCAAGCTGTCTGATGGAACACGTGGGAACACACTGTCATCAATACCTAGAAGCAGTATGGAATTCGTTTAGGCGTCTTCGCTTAGCAGTATAAAGCAACTTCTGCAGATAAATAAGCCTCAGTGTTTTCCAGAACGCCAAACCAATTTATTGAAATAAGATCACTTAGTCGTCTTCGAAAATGTACAACATAAAACCGAGACCCAAAGTTTTCCATTCGATTTGTCTCCTTTCTTGCTATGTACTTGGTGTCATATTAACCTTGCAAACCACTTACGCCCAAACGTCCGAAGGAAAACTTGTGTTCACACAAATTGTGAGTTTCAAGATTAGTTATATAGAACATCCAGAAACTCATAAATCTTAAACATCTGTTCAGATCCACAGGCATGGTGATAGAACCCCAATTGCTCCATATGAAAATGATCCATGGAAAGATTTAAAATATTGGCCAACTGAATGGGGGCAATTAACTAATGTGAGTAAGAAAAACGTTTTAAATAATGTTCTCCATATTGAAAGGATGTGTATATGACAAAACATTTAACTTGGAACAAATAATATCATTTACAGGTCAAACTTTTAAAACCCGATAATCATAATTGATTCTTCTATTATCAATTATATTACAATTAATACGTTTAGAAGTGATTTAAATTTAAACTAAGTGCGACGGCTCGGGAGAGAAATCAAAGAAAAATGTAGAAGATTGCATTCCGTTCAAAACTCATTTTTTAAAATGTCTTTTAAACTAAGGTTTAGTTATCATTTAGTATTGGGTTGAGAAGACAGTGATGTTGGGTCCGTATTAAAAATTAACGTTATTTTATTTAGACATCAGTGCCCGAAGAAGACCAAATAATTTTTACGAGTTACTATAAATGTGTGAGGCTTTGCGTTAATTACTAATTTGGCCATTCATTTCATTAGTTGTTCTGTGACAAACATCTGAATTGATCGTCTAATTTCCTAGAAACGGTTCAATGTGACAGCGCGATCTTTTTTGATGTTGTTCAGCTTTAGAGTTGGATTATGCTGTTTTATCACACTTGCATCGAATCAATGAATGATGTTAAATGACCCATTTCTCTTCAACAATGGCAATTCTTTTCGAAAATAAGACAATTACTTGTTGCTGCATGGACATGTATATCACAAATACTGATACCTTGTTAATCTCTTTCTGGGCTTTAGGTTATGCAGCTCGTATGCCTTATTACAATAGTTTTGCAACAAAAGTATTGCAAGGCTCTCTATTGATGACAAACGAAAATACCTTCGTAAGAATCCGTTGTAAACGCGTCATATTTTTATTATGCAAGAGACTCCTACAAACCCTGTCTCTAAAACAAACAGGCCTGTTTCACTGTGTTTTATGAATCAATTTTGTCCTTTCTCTGTTTGTGGATTAATCTATTTCAATCATTAAATTAAACGTTACCTTTAATTTGACAGTCGTAATATCTTTCGAAAACAAGCAGGTGATATATTTTATGCCTAGGTTCTACCAACGAAATTGAAAGACGCGCCCGGCTTTCCAACGAATTTCACTACTTGTTTTGCATTGAGCTAAGCCTATCTAGCGCAGTTTTCATACCAAATATGGGAATTGAAATCCCGATTAAGACGAATACACGCTTTGTAAAGTATGATCAAGTTCGATGGCTTAAAAAACCCCATACATTTGACTACAATTTTTGCCGAATTTATTCGAAATTGAAACACAGTGTCTCTCATCGATAGCGTATCCACGTTGTAATTTGTCTTTCACAACAAGAGGCACATTGGGATTTAGGGGCATCGGTTCTGCTCGGTTAGATATTACAGGTATTCCCCGACTTACGACCGAGATAGGTTCCCGGTCATCGGTCGTAAGTCGATTAAGTCGTAAGTCGAATTTCATATAAAAAAATTCCGACCTAGCTAATGTAATGTATTATTTGTACTGAAATATGTATGTAAATCGAATTTTTTTATTTTGTTTTTTTTTTTAATTTTTCTCATATATTTTAGGGATTCCCCGCAACTACATATTTGTCTTCTTTAAGTATTTGCTATGAAAAAAATGGTCGTAAGTGCGAATAGTCGTAAGTCGAACGGTCGTAAGTCGGGGACTACCTGTATTCCGTATCTTGATGAGTTCAAAATTCAGTGAGCTTAGCATATCTTGCCTATAAAACAGTTCGCAGTGAGCGATCGAGCCTATTTGAATGAGGATGAGGAATTCAAAGAATCGGGTCGTGATTAGAAAACACCAGCATCAATTTGATTGGAAACAGATTCGGCATAATCTAAAACAGTGGTTCCCAAACTCTTTTCGCCTACGAACCCCTTTTCATAGTCAAAACTTTCCCACGGACCCTGGGTAAAAAACACGGTGCGTATTACTTCATTTACAGCTGGTAGAATAAGTTTTTCGCCAGTAGTGTGCGGCTTTCCGGACTTCGCGATCATTACAGAAATTTTATAAGCAGTCCATCGTCATCTCTCTTAGATGTTGCCCCTATGGATTCTTGCAGTGTCGGTGTTTTCCAATATTTTTCTTTGATTTTTTGAAAAAACGTTAAATCCTTATCCTTGTCATTATGGATTTTTATTAAATGTTCCTTAAGCTTAGAAGGTTTCATTGAATCGTTTGACATCGTTTTATTACATAGCACACAGAAAGGTAAAGTACTATTTCCGGGTGACGGAACAAAGCCATATCAACACTGTATTGTCTGCATTTTTATTCCGGCTCACTCATATTGTTATCTGAAAAAAGGGGCACTGTGTCGAAATCAAAATGTACCGCCCTTTTATATTCTGTGACCGATTTGTTAAGAGCTTTACATGAAAATTCCAAGAAACACAAACAAGATTTTGTGTGTGCTTCAGTTGGAATGGGGTTCTAGGAAGTGGGTGGGAATTTGGTTGAACAAATTCCCGGAAAGGAATTATGAAATGCATTTGGATTTGGGCATTTGCCCAAAACCAAATGCATTTCATAATGTTAAGGTTACTGGGAATTGAATCAATGTGCGACATATGGTTTTGGTTTAATTTGTCGTGCATGTGAATTATTTGGGGAATATAATTGGGATTATGGATAACTATGCGTATTGGATAGGAGTAGTGATTTGGGATCACTACAACGCTATCTGCCTAACTATACAAAAAATTATACCTCTTTTTGTCCAAGACTAAGAAAATTTGTTGTATGCACTTCACATCACGCATAAAACAGAACTAAATTGTAATTTAGATGCGCCACTCTTTTATAGTTCATATTATAGACTAGTGGGTGCAAGTATCGACTCTATTGCGTTCTTGTATAAGCCAGCCTGACTCACCGCGATGGCTGTTATTACTTATATTTTATACACCTGTCTATATTTATATTTTACTTGGGACGTAAAAATCGCTAATCATTTATTCATTGTTATTTATTTTAACTTCCATATTAATAAAAATGTGTCACCATTTTTTTATTTTATATTAAACTTTGAGACGTTGTTCAGGGACCCCTTCTGGTCCGCAGGGACCACTTTGGGAACCACTGATGTAGAACGCCTTAGCTAGAGTGATGAGAAAAATCTTTTCTTATCCATTGTATCAGTGTATCATGGACTCTTTAGGAAATATATCTCGACAGTAGGTCTGGATTCCAACTCTTTTTTTGAGGTACCCAAAGCAACATCCGTACTTTCATAATGACATAAATTCAAAGCTCATGTATTTGAATTGGAAAATTGAGTGAGAATGGTAGCAGCAACTTGCACTATGTTTGGCTCACAAAATTATATATCATAGCGTAGTTATATATCTTTATTTTTAGTGGGGTAAAAACCAAACGTACGAGTTAGGTCTATGGCTTCGAGCACGATATGATGGCTTTCTTCCAAGAGAATATTCTCGAAACGATATTTACATAGCATCATCTAACTCCGACCGTTCAATTATGAGTGGGGAATGCTGCTTAGCAGGTCTTTATAAGCCCGTTGGTAAAGACATTTGGAAATCTGATGTCAAATGGCAACCGATACCGATGCATACCATTCCAGAAGAATACGACAGAGTAAATGAATTTTAAACTTAATACCATTTTTCTTTTCCAATATAAATATTTATTACAGATATTACAACAAACGGCTCCTTGCCCAAATTATGATACATTATTAGAAGTTGTCATGAACTCTCCAACCATGAAGAAAATTCAGGAAACGTATAAACCTGTGTATTCCTATTTGGCAAAACACGCTGGACAGAACGTCAGTAATCCGACAGATGTCATTTCATTAAATAACACATTGTCTATTCAGACACTTTATCACAAATCGTAAGTGAGCAACTAAACCACTTTGCTGATGTAAATGAATTTTATTATTTCAGCTTACCTGAATGGACGTTATCTGTATTTCCCGGACATGATATGGATTCGCTGTCCATTTTATGGTTCTTGTTGCCAACAATCACTAGACCGATGGCACGGTTGAAGGGCGGTCCTTTATTGAAAGAGATATTAGATCGGTTTGCACAGAAAGCTAATAAAACATTAACGCCTGATCGGAAAATGTGGATTTACAGCGCTCACGATACAACGATCGTATCCTTATTAAACGCTCTGAAAGTGTATGAGGTATTTATTTTATTGACAAAAACAATTGAATTAATTCAATTTTATGAGGTAATACTTATAGAACGAACCGCTTGCCTATGCTTCAGCTCTAATATTGGAACTTCGCATCGACAACACAGATCGCACATTAGTGTCTCTGATCTTAAAAAATGGCCCAAATGCGGTCCCGATCAGTTTTCCTAATTGCGGTTACCAATGCGCCCTGTCAAGATTGTATAAATTGTATGAGGATGTAATACCCGAGAATTGGAATTTGGAATGTGGACTCCCTTGATAGAAAAGGCAAAAATCTAAGTCAAAATCTTGATTAAAAATAAAGGAAAGTATCTTGCAATTATTCACAAATGTGAAATGCACTGTGTTAACACTTATTTCTCTAGAACTAAGCGGTGTAATAAACTTGTAGTGCTCTGAAAAGTTCTACCAAATTCACCTAAAAGATGATTCAAACAAATCAATCATCCTAAATCAAAAATACAAAATCCCGATAAAACAAAATTCCTGATACGCGAATCAAATATTCGTTTATCATCCATACACCCATTTTCCAACAATTCCCAAACCAAAACAAACACATCCTAAATTGAACCAGTTGTTCAATTACCATACTCACATTCCCAGAACTTCCTAGAAACTAAACCCACAATGCATATCTCCAAATGCAAACAAACCCATGTTCCTACAAATCCTTATCTTCTCTTCTAGCCAGATGGGTATGTTCTAAAAATAGATATACCATTCCTTTTGTCCGGTACTCGACTTCGACCGAAGTATCGTTTTCGAAATTCTGCTTGCATTTTGATGCATCCATGATATAAAATCCCGATAAGATTTTGCATAAAAGGGTGATGATTTTTAGATTCGGCGATCAGACTTCATTATTCAGTCACGACTTCACAGTGAGAGCTGAGAGAAGACACATCCTGGACAGTGAAGTAAAGTTATTTAAAACAAAATAAAGTTTATTTAAAACAAAATAAATAAATTAAAAAAAAAAATTTATAATTTAAATTTAAAAAAAAAAAGGAAAGAAAAAAAAAATTTAGTGAACAGGAAACATCTTTAGGTTCGATATATTTTAATTTAACTCATATTTATTTTACTATTTGTTTTAATTTAGAAGGATTGTTTTTAGGTCTACTTGTTTCCCTTCTTGGTTTTTGTTTGTTCCTCTTCTCTTTTCCTTGCGTCCCACGTGTTTTTTGTTTCCTTTTTTTGGTGCTCGATGTTTGCAACATCGAAATAGATGGACACCTGCTCTTCTCGTGGTGTGGGCCATCAGCCCGATCAGGGCATGATGGCTCTCATAAAGAGATTAAGGGAGGACCTCGAGGCTCTCAAGGCAGAGAACGCTGTCTTGAGAGATAAATTGTCGCGAGTGGAAGCCGCACCACCCGCATCCCCGTCCAGTGCCAGTTCGGAGGCTTCTGATTCGGAATCGGAGCTCGAGCCCGAGTTGGAGAGTCTCGCTGAGAGTTCCGACGAAACAATGGATGGCGGTGACTCGCGCACCCCCATCCCAAACTCGTCTAGAGCCCCTAAGCGGAAAACCCCGCTTCCCATAATAAACTGCGAAGGAGGACCCTCCAATAAGCGTGCGGCCACCGGCTCCCCGCCAACGCCGCACCCCAAACTGTTGTCGAACCCCGCGATAACACCAACTCATGTGAGGGTCGTACCTCCGCAGCAGCCTTGCCCACCACGACCAACTCCATTAGTTAACCCAAAACCAAAGGCTGCTGGTGTTACCAACACTGTTCAGCCAGAGGTCGGGGAACGCCCACCTGTTTCTAAGAAGAAACAGCAACCCGGGGTCTTTGCACGAGACCTCAATTTAAAAAATTTTGTCGGTGACATGAACCGGCTAGGGATTTCTAACTTCAAGGCAAAAACCTTAAGTCCATCCCTAAATAAAATCATAGCCTACGATAGGGAAACCTATCGTACGGTTAACGACAACCTCAAGGCCAAGGAGGTGAATTATTACACCTTCACTCCGGCCGACGAAAAGTCGAGGACAATCCTCTTAAAACGAGTCGCTGCCTCTTGGGAAAAGGACGACATCGTAACTGCTCTTGAGGCAACATTTCCTAACGTCAAATTCATTGACGTCAAAAAATTCTCTCCCCCACAGCGGTTTGTGAACATCAGACCGCAAAGATACACCAAGCTGAACATATGGCAGCTTCTCCTTGCCCCAGGAACCGACATAGATTCCATAATACGGACAAAGTCGCTTCCAACTTTGCATCAGCAAGTTGTCTTCGAGGTATTTCATAACAGAGAAATACCTCAATGCAGACGTTGCCAACGTTTCGGGCATGAGTCGCCGTTGCGTTCGTTGCGGAAAATCCCACGATATTGGCAAGTGCGAACTTCCGCTAGCGAAATACGATCCCGCAACAAATGTGCAGGATGAAATAACACTGCCAACTTGCTGCAACTGCGGCAACAAAGGGCATCCGGCCAGTTATAGAAATTGTCCTAAATATAAGGAAATTAAACTAAGATCCAAGGAGACTCGAGCTAAGCAAACAGCCAAGTCAGACTTCGGAAAACAGGCCACACAAAACCTCATCCAAAATGGATTCACATTTGCCGACATGCTTAGGGGTCAGCAGGCAAGGAATACAAAAACCCTTTCAACTCCTCCCCCTCAAAAACATATTCAAGTCCCTAAGCGAGCCCCGGTAAAGGCCAACACGACGCCTCAAATTCAAGCGGTGGTGCAAAAGCCTCCGAGGGGGCAATCTTCAATGCTCGAGAAACTACTTAGTTTCTCCCGCTTAATTGAGGATATCCGACCCCGATATGAGAAACTATCAACCGAGGCAGAGAGGGAGGCCCTCCTTTTCACTGCATATGCAAGACATACCCTCCACAATGGATTCCAAAATTAAAGTTATCCTCTTAAATGTCAACTCCCTTGTTTCGCATTCCAAGCGTATGATAGTTTCTGACTTCATAAAGGAAAGCCGGGCGGACGTGGTACTTGTAACCGAAACTAGGTTGCATCCATGTCACCGTCCCGTATTCCCAAACTTCTCCATGATTCGAAGAGATCGAACCCTCACTGGCGGTCCCACCATCAACGGAGGTGGAACTTGTATACTGGTTAATAGCGGACTTCGCCATGAACCTATTGACCTCCCACACCTAGAGTCCATAGAGGTATCTGGAGTTGAACTGCATCTGGCTAGTAATGGTAGAGTGAATATATACTCCGTATACCACTCGCATAAAACCAATAATGGCCCCATTAATCCCGAAGATATCGGCAAACTAATAAGGACCTCGGGGCATACACCCTTCATCACAGGCGGCGATTTTAACTCCAGACATCCCCACTGGAACAACTCTGTCTCTTGCCCAAATGGCACAAAACTGTACCAATGGTACACCGCAAACAGGTATGCCCTCAACTTCGAAATAGTTGCACCTACGGTTGGTACTCGAGGTAACTCAATTCTGGACATATTTATTGTGTCCAAAGACTTACTTCCACAAATCACTCCTCCTCAAGTTTCAACGGGTGTATCTGACCACAATGCTGTGACCACATTCATTCGCGGCTATCGAGCATCCCGGGCTCATATCAGATACATACCCGATTATGGGCGGACAAACTGGGACAACTTCAATATTACATTGAACGATAAACCCCACCATTTCTCTCTTCCCACTGACAGGAACCTAACGACGGTTGAGATAAACAACGTTGCAAAACGACTTCACGAGATTCTAGTTGAAACTTCGGAGACTCATGTCCCGAAGTATAAACTTGAAAAGACCTATCAGATTCCCCATGACGACATCACTCTTCGTCTCATCCGGGAGCGTAAAAAGCTCTGCAGAATGAGATATCGTCACCGCTTTACGCAAAGGGAGCCATTATTGCGATCCATTATTCACAATATTGGTACACTGATAAAACAGAGAATCCAAAACAATCGTACCCGCCAATTGGAAGACAAGCTGAAGGGTATTTAGATGGACCACAACGTTTATAAAAATGTTAAAAAGATATGTGGCACTTCCCACATCACTGGGCCAATTATGCACAATGGTGTTGTTGTCAATAACGACACCAATAAAGCAAATATCATCGGAGAGACCTTCGAAAACAATCACAAACTCACTCTCCAAGATGGCGACCCGGAAACTAATGCAATCGTTAGTTCAGAGGTCCACAGTAAGTTGGACGACTTCAACGAGCCAATTGTTGTCTTTAACCCAACTAACAGTGCATACTTCGATGACACACGTGATAATGGTCACGGTTTCATCACACCAAATACCCTACAGAGTCTGGTTAAATCTCGACACCCTAAGAAGTCACCTGGTATCGACAACATGTCATACCACTCGTTGCGAAGGCTTTCTGCCTTATTCTTTATAAAGCTCTCCATTCTGTTCAACCATGCTTACAACATGGGGTACTTTCCCCAAGCTTGGAGGCACGCTATTATTTGTCCAATACCAAAAGTTGGGAAACCAACGTATCACCCCTCAAGCTTTCGCCCTATCTCGCTTCTCACTTGCATCAGCAAAATATATGAAAAATTCATATACGAGAAGCTAAATAACTTTGTCAGTGCCAGGCACCTAATACCTGATTTACAATTCGGATTTCGAAGAGCGCACAGCACCACTATGGCTCTCAATTTATTTCAAAACCACGTCTGCGTGCGCCTCTATAATAAGGAACCCACCGTTGCGGTAAGCCTCGACATTGAAAAAGCTTTTGATATGACTTGGATCGAAGGTCTCGCTTTTAAACTACTGAATACTGGCCTCAGTAGAACGCTATGTAGCATCATCTACCAGTTCGTTCTAAACAAAACCTTCCAAGTTAGAATGAATGGAAAGCTTTCCCGAACTTTTCACGCCGCTGCAGGCGTACCACAGGGCTCCATTCTAGGCCCCATCTTATTCAATATTTACACCTCCGATATTCCCCGCCCTGTGGACGGAAGAGTAAACCAAATATGCTATGCGGATGACGTCCTGGTGTACACGTCAACCAAAGGCCCTAACCTCGCAACAAATCGACTCAACCGTCACTTGGACGAACTGTATCAGTATTACAGTCGATGGAAAATCCGACTTAATCCATCCAAAGCAGTAGCTATAATTCTGAGTAGTAAACACTCCCAACCTACTTCTCGATATTCACAGAATATTCGAATAAAAATGGGAGATACTACGATTAGACCACAGGACAAGATGAAATATCTCGGAGTCACTTATACCCCAAAAATGAATTTCATCAAACATGTGACCCACATTCTCCAAAGGGGCCTTGGTCGGTCTAAGCAACTGCACAACATCCTGAAGTGGAGGAACAAAGTTGACACCAAAATTAAGCTTCTCTGCTATAAGCAGCTAATCCGATCTGGAATATCGTACGCCTTTCCCATATGGTCCTGCATATCTTCGGCTCAAATGGAAAGACTTCGGGTTTTCGAAAGGAAACTCCTCAGAAGATGCACCAATCATTCTAGAAGGCCTGACGGTCGTCATTACCAACTCTCACCTATAAGAAGGCGCCTCCATTACCCCTATCGACGAGTACTTGCTTCAATTAGCATATAAGTACCTCGAAAACATTCAGAACAGCGAGAACCTACTTGTACGGGACTCTTGCGTTCTTGACCCTTCTCTCTCTCGATCTCTTCGGATCAAACCCCCACAATTTCTTCTTCAGTATAAAACTGAAGAAAGCACCCTTCCCAACAACATTCCCCTCTATAATAGAGGATTTCTGGACCCATCCCATAGGGTCTACAATTAACAAACCAAACACACGAACGCACAGTACAAGACGGCACAAACACAAACATACACACCGACCAAAGAGCAGATTATCAGACGCCAAAGACGTGATCTGCGTTTACTACCGCACCCAAGACCCACCGGTCTTGTAAGATTTCTTTCCCACCATCCCTCTATAAAAGTAGTTAGAGAACACTTGGACTAACACAGTCCACACTATCCTTGGATACCCCCCCCCCCCCTTTTTCTTCTCTTTTCAGATGCCGCGAGACCGAGCCCAACATCCTCACGGATGTGGGTGATTCTGGTTATCGCAAGATGACCAGAAGTCAGAGACAAGATGAAGGACACATATGTCCTGTCTCGCCAAATTCGGCCTTCTCGCCACAATTTTTTTTTTTTTTTTGATTCGGCGATCAGTCGCAATTGTCGTCCGAGTTGTAAGGACGCCAACTACCTAAGTTTAAACTAGATTTATATTAAATCAAAATTTAAATGCATTTAATTTAGGTCAGTCTCTAGATTGGCGTCCGATTGTTGAGGACGCCAATCTCTTAAAATAAATACTAAACACAGTAAAGCAGTCGTTTTTTCCAAATAGTGTTTTTGTGAGTTTAGTTCCTGGTCATCTGTAACAACACAGGTGACCCTGCTAACTTTAGAGGTTGCCAACAACTAAAATCAAAGTTAGGAGCCAGAAAAAAGTGTGACGGTTCCACGAAGATATTTGTTCACCCAGAGATGGACAGCTACACGCACGTCTGCATCAGGGTGAACAAGGTAAGGAAACCTCTGGAGCCCCCTTATGAAGGGCCATACAAAGTGCTGGATCGAATAAACGACCGGGTTTTCTCCGTTGACATCGACGGAAATCCGTACACCGTCAGTGTCGAAAGGGTAAAGCCGTGCCACTTGCAACAACCGTCAACAGGGTACCAGGAGAAGCAGACCAGCAACCGATGACAGAAACCGAAAGCTGCCCCGTATGCCATCTGTCACGCCCATCCGAAACGCAGGGCACGGCAGACACTGAGAACCAACCGAACCCTCCGAAATGGTTTCACGCAAAACACAGTTGCCGAACATGGAAAACCTACGCAAACTCATGCGAGAGGTCAGGGCAACACCGGTCGCCGGACACGGTTCCAAGAGGATATTTGTTCACGCAGAGATGGACAGCTACACGCACGTCTTCATCAGGGTCGACAAAGTAAGAAAACCTCTGGAACCCCCTTATGAAGGGCCATACAAAGTGCTGGATCAAATAAACGACCGAGTTTTCTCCGTTGACATTGACGGAAAGCCGTACACCGTCAGTGTCGAAAGACTAAAGCCGTGCTACTTGGAACAACCGCCCGACGCGGCACCAGGGGAGGCATACCAGCAACCGAGGGCAGCAGCCGAAAGCCCCCCAATATCCGCCACGCTCCTCCGAAACGCAGGGCACGGCACCCACTGAAAGCCAAATAAACCTTCGCGAAATGCGTACACGCGAGGTCACGGAAGTCCTACACGGGCCCATAACGCGACAGCGTTAGAAGACGTCGCAAGAATCCTTAAGCTACGGAAATCAGAAGATTTGCGGCCTAAAACTGCGCCCAATAGCGACCACAAGAAAACGGCGAACACGATTTCCTTCGCTCCTTTACCACCCAAGCCTCGACCCACGACTATGTCACGGGGGGGGGGGGGGCGTGGCGGTTTTACGGTGGGGTGAGAATTCGTCGTTCCACCAAGGAACATGCTCACCAATAGCCAAACTACACGTGCCCACACGAATGTGCCCCCAATGGCCTCCTTTTCACCTGAAAGAAAGGTAACATTTATCCTGGAAACAACAACCCCGTGTCCACAGGTACGTGGGCCACAAGTCCCGAACAATTTTCCTACGCCTGCACGGCGATCGAAGGACATGACCCAGCACAGAACTTGTGTATCGAACCATCAGCTGGATACACACAAACGGATGGCACAGCTGCGCCAGATGTCGACAAACATCACATCTCCGGCCATAGGCGAATTGCCGGAAACCAATCCGTCAACAAAACCTTTGTCCTTGCCGCAATGTATTTCTCCTAAACAAAGGCCATTGCGGAGCAACAGCAATAAACGAAAATGCTGTTCCCATTGGGCTAAGTAAACAATGGTAATTACCATTATCCCGTGATCGCCTAAAAGAAAACACGCACTCGATTGTTTACGTAAGCAATCTAACAGAAGTGTGAGAATTCTGATGATCACAGAATGATCTACAGCAAACAGACAGCAACCTCTGCGTCTGTGAGTGTGAGCGCGATCCTCCCTGGTGGAGAGACGCAACCACAGAACAGTGACTATATGGTGGAAAGTTAGTGCAAAAAAAAATCAAAAAGAACAATTAAAGGGCAAGTGTGCCCCAACTTAACTCTACCCAACACCACAACGATACCACGTTCAACTCCAACCAACATCAGTGGACTAGGAGCAGCCGATAGACAACCCAGCGCTAGACGCCAGGTTTTTTTTTTTTTTTTTTTTAATTGTCAATTCTCCTTTCGGTGAGCTCCTTCCGAGCCACCAAATATAAATATTTTTTTTTTTTTATAAAACTAAAAAATGATTTAAAATTGTTAAATTTAAAATTTATATTTCAAAAAACAATCTGCAATTCCAATATCTTTTTTTTTCTTTTCAAATTATTTTTGACGAATTTTAATAAAGTGATAAATCTTATAAAACGTTGACAAATTTGTATAAAAGGTTTAAAGTGATATATTTAAAATAAATAGCTCAGTAAGAATTCCCATTCCCATTCAGCCGTCCGGACCACTTCACTTCGTGCTTTCTTTCCAATTCAGACTAGATTGGGCCAACGTGAACTCTTCGCCGTACCTAGTTTAGGCCCCAATTGGCCCCAAAGATTGGCCGGCACCACCCCAGACGTTCATTCTCCCAGTGTGGCAGCGTTTCTGGTCATAAGCAAGGTAAGTAAATCCTTTGCTCACCCAACCTCATCTTCGACGAATTACTCTGCCCTCTGCTCACAACCAATTAAATTCCCTCGCCTCTCGTACGTCTTTTCATGTGATAAAACACCCACTCTCCCCAAATAGGGAAAATGGCCCAGGCTACCAGGACAAAGATAGCTCAGCAGGAGCAGGATCATCCAAGAGGCGTAACACAGGCTGCGGTCCCCCCCATGTGGAATTACACTCACGCCCCCAGAAAAGAAGGCTCTCGCGATTCGAAGTAAACCTCCAGCGAGACCTGAACCAACTGCGCGCCGAAGTGCGAAATGTTGCGCGCGCAATCCAAAGTCGGCCTAACAACCAGTGACCACAAGCGCGAAACCCCCAACAGCGGCTTAACGCGTGCAGAGAATCGCCAGTCGCAAATGGAAACGCACCAAACAACAGACAAAACCTAGCGGCGGTCTGACACAGGCCTGGTGCGTATACTACAGACGTTTCGGTGCAGACGCCAGAAATTGTAGGCAACCTTGCGGCTGGACGCGGCCAGTCCCCTCGCAGGCCGCGGCTTTAAACTTGAACTGCCGACCGCCATTCAGTCGCGAACGGCGGGCACCGCACAAATAAGTCGCTTAACAATTAGGGACTCGAGATCGAATGTCGATTTCACTGTCGACACTGGTGCCGACATCTCCGTCCTCCTTAGATCTTTCGCCCCGCGTAACGAAGTGCCACGTACGGACGGAGAAATTACAAATTGGATCTGGGTCTCCAGCACTCCATCTCCTGTCGCTTCGTAATAGCCGATGTCAGTGAGCCTATAGCGTTTGGAATGATAGTGAAGAACGTGTGATTCGAACTGACGCTATGACAGTTAGAATCACCAAAAATTGAACCAAAGCGTAACACATCAGGCTACTGGCCGTGTTTAGAATTCGATTTTTAAACTCAAGTATATTCCACTGATGTGAATTGTTATGTTATCGCTATGGTATATGGCTCTGATGCATTTTCTTATTCGATTTTCGTTCGGTGTTCTTCACTATTTGCTTGTGTATTGTGTGTGTCTGTTAGAGACGCTACAAGCCTCTAATAGGATCTGGCCTATTAGGAAGATACAACTTGTTGGTAGACACTGCCAACAACAGGTTAGTAGCTCACAACACCTCTACCTGCCTCTCCCCGCAAACAGCCGTAAAGGCGAACGACCGGGCCGATGACAGCACAGGCCCGATCCCCGCGCTGTTGGAAGAATTTCGTAATTCAACAATTCGCCTCTCCAACCAGCAACAACAGAGATCCGGTGTGTTTCACCGCATAGAAACACGCGGCCCACCGGGGATCTAGCGTCCACGCCGCCTGGCCACCGAGAAATTACGAGCAGCCCGCGCCGAATTCGAATATATGCTCCAGTGGGGCATCTGCCAACCGTCGGTCAGCCCATGGGCAAGTCTGTGGCGGTTCCGCCAAATCCCACGGTTTACCTCCCTAAAAAACCCCCATAATCATCACCCAAGACGCTCAAGTCCTCGCCAATGCATTCGCATTCGGCACCTAAAAATGCTACACGCATTTAAGAGATCAAATCTATGATCTTTAAGTCCCTGTAAAGAAAACTTACCTTAATGCATTTTCTTCGCATACCACTGCTCGTTAAGATTTCTTTATTAGCTTACCAGGAATTTCCAATCAATTTCGGCATCTACGTCGCCAGTCAAATTTCCTTAGATGAATTCCGGTAAACAAAATAATTAGATTTACATACATTGTAACCTTCATGACAGGGATCATAAATACTGCGCCGTCTATTTTTCCCAGCCGCGCCATGTGTACAACAATGTTCCCTATATACACATTGGCTGGCGACTTACACCCTAGGGACCAAAGCAAATACGCATTCCGCGTCTCTTGCATCAATTTAATCCGACAGCATATTCAAATGCAAATAGGAACTCAATACCTACCCTTACTAGCGATACCATTAACACATTTCCCATTATGTAAATGGAAAAACCATTACCGCTTCTTCCTAATGGCGATACATTTACCTACGCATCCGCACCACAGCATAGACACAGGTCATAAATCTCTTTTATCCTACATAGTTCTGGATCCGTTTCCCAGTAACCTTCTCACATAAACAAACATCTCTACGATCCTTTCCCTTGCTTTGTGTTTCAGGTTATTCATCATAGCGTCGAGCCATGAAAAGAACCGACGTACACACACACTTGTGTATCGTGAAGATCTCCTCTATGAGATCGGTTTGGTTACTCAAAAGAGAGACTTTACGTCTCTCTTGGAACAGGAAATGCACCCTTAATTTAAGAGAACCAACTTCACAGCTGAATTTCTTTTAACAACGATTGAATATCGTTGAGTCCTTTTACATCCGCGGACCAGAATAGTCACGCTTCACTCCCGCTCTCCGCCGGTTACGGGGATGCGTTAAAATCGTAGTCGCGAGTGTCCGTGAATTTAATTTTGTGTTACATTAGCAGGGAGTCAGGGTCGTCTATCGTGTTTAATGTCGTGCGGCGGTAGTTAAATACTTTAATGAGAGTCCTTGCGTTCGTGTGTAACAACAATTCGTTACAGTTCACTTAGATTAAAAAAAAAAAAAAATCCGAAATAAACTACATCCATACAATTAAAATAACATTTACTTGTAAAGCAGTGCGTTTCATTTCTTTACTTTGGAACTTTCCCCTGGTGTTTTCTTCTTTCTTCGGCGATCAATTGGTGGACAGTGTGCTGTGGAACATTTAGAGGAAGTAGTGGGTGGATGGGAGGATCAGCGACCATGCCGACGCAAAGACCATTTCCCCCTACAAGCCCACTACACCTCGTCAAAAAACGCAATGGTGAATGGCGACTATGCAGCGACTATAGACAGCTGAACACAGTACCAGTCCCCGACAGGTACCCAATAGCGCATCTTTACGACATTTCCTACAAGTTGCGCGGTTGCACAGTCTTCTCAACTCTGGACCTTACCAGGGTATACCATCAAATCCCGGTGGCACCCGAAGACGTGCCCAAAACCGCCGTCATTACCCCCGTCGGACTCTTCGAATTCAAAGTAATGACGTTTGGTCTCAGGAATGCAGCTCAGCCATTCCAGAGGTATATCGATTCGGCACTACGCGGCCTAGACTGCTGTTATGCGTATATCGACGATATACTGATAGCATCTCGGAACCCTGCGGATCAGATTTCGTTTAGCCATGAATGAACAAACACCTCACGAGTTGGGCTCGTGCCTGCCTGAAATGCCAGCGCTGTAAAACAAGCCGACACAACGTGTTGGAGCCAGCGCAATTCAAACTCCCTGAGGCTCGATTTGCACACGTCCACACAGATATTGTGGGCCCCTTAACACCCTCGATAGGATTCTCCTACATCCTTGCCATGATCGACCGTTTTACTCGGTGGCCGGAAGCAACGCCAGTACGAGTAGTCACAGCTGAGAGTGTTGCCAGAGCATTTTACTCGACTTGGGTTACACGTTTTGGCGTATCAGCAACGTTAACATCAGACGGAGGTCCACAGTTCGGGGCCACGATTTTCAAGCAACTTACCGACATATTAGGCCTCCAAAGGAGCCGTACGACCGCATACCACCCTACATCCAAAGGGATGATAGAGCGTTGGCACAGGTCGCTAAAAGCCTCCCTAATATGTCGTAACGACACGCAATGGTTCAACGCCCTTCCCACTGTCCTCCTAGGATTGAGGACAAGTATTAAGGGCCCATCCGCTGCAGAACTGACCTACGGCACCAACCTAGTGTTGCCCGGCTAACTGTTTGTGGACAGTGAAGCTCCACACGACCAGCTACAAAGCGTAGACTATCTTCGCGACCTGATGCGGAAGATCAGGACAAAATCTGTAGTTCGACATGGCACTAAGAGAGTGTTTACACACCCTGAGTCAGGATGGACAAAGTCAAGAAACCACTCCACCCCCCCCCCCCCCCTACGGAGGACCGTATAAGATTCTAAAACGAATCTGCGATCGAGTGTACGAAGTGGAGATCAGAGGCAGATCCACTACAGTTAGCGTAGAGAGGCCAAAACCGTGTTTCTCGGAAGCCAATCGCCCAAAAGCCACCACAAGCCCTGATACAACAGAGGAGCTACCCCCAACTTCTACAGCAGAAACACAGGGGGGGGGAGGAGTACTGTGCTTCAACTAACGTCACTACTTACCTTTTTCAATTACCCCAAAAATTTCCTCCTAAAGCTCCAAAAACCCCATTGTTTTTCGCGAATGCAATTGCATTAACGCCTGCAAACATTTCTCCCACAGGGGCAATCTCGAATACATCAATGCATCTCAGCATTTTTCTGAAAAGAAAACAATTCGGTTACCGTACCAAATAACCGCCGTAAATCATAGAAACGTATTAGCGCTCCTGTCGGCCAACAAATTCTGCCACACACGTGCATAACAGATTTTCCTGGCTTATCTGCATGCACGGCGGCATGTTGTCCGACCGGCAAAGCATATCGCAACTCGCGACTAGCCGCCAAGAACCGAATTCTCTATAGTGTAAATATTCACACAAGAGTTCGACCTTTTGAGTCTCCATAGATGCTATACACAATCGCTATTGTGTAGGCATCTAAATTGCATATTATTTTCTCTTCGTTTAAATTTCATTTTCTTTTCTTCTCACTGAAATCTCTTTTTTCTTATTTATATTGTCAAAAAATCTTTCTTTCTCTAACATAACTTTTATAATTTATATAGCAACTTTTTATATTTCGGACCTGTGTTGAATTTAGATTCCGTCGGGCTGTTTTCTTTTTCCTATCTTCTTTCCGTTGTTTTTCTGCATTCCTACTTGTTTTATTCATCTAGTCTTATCGGGCTGTTTCTCGCGCTTTGTGATTTCCCGTGTCCATCACTTTTCTTTCATTTATCTTTCGCAAAATGGACCTCTTTTCTCCTCAGAGCTTGGGGCATCAACCCAATCGGGATTTGATGACTCTTCTTGAGAGATTGAGAAGCGAACTCGCGACCGCGGTAGCCAGGATCGCTGCTCTCGAGAGGGAGAACGCAGCATTGAAAGCTACACCACCCCCGACCCCCTCCAACAAAAACCTGGAAACCCGTCATTCACAGATCGAACCTGAAATGATAAGCCTCGACAGCGACTTTGATGTCTCTGCCGACGAGAATGGTTTCCATGCGCCTACTCCTAATACTTGCCGCTCCACGCCCACCTCTCTCCGCGCGGAAAAGCGGAAAACACTTCGACCCAAGCTGAACTGCGAGGGAGGTCCCTCCAGCAAACGTGTTGCCACCGGCTGTACGCCAATAATATCCCCAGCTTCGGCTAATGAAATCGTGGCAAACCTCTCGGTACACCCCACTGCACAAAAAGTCATTCCGTTGGAAAAATCGTGCACACCGAAGGTACCATCCTCCACAAGCCCGAAACCAAAGACCACTTCAACTCAAAAGGCCAACCAAACATCGTTCGGGGCAGACGTACCTGCTCTAAAAAAGAAGCAGCAACCTGGGGTCTTTGCACGAGACCTCAACCTAAAGGAGTTCATCGGTGATATGAACCGGCAAGGAATATCCAACTTTAAGGCAAAGACCTTGAGTCCAAGTCTCAATAAAATCGTAACCTACGATCGACAAACGTTCTCTAAGGTTAACGATACCCTGAAGGCCAAGGAGGTGAATTATTACACATTCACCCCGGCCGATGAAAAGACGAGGACCATCCTCTTAAAACGAGTCGCTGCCTGCTGGGAAAAGGACGACATCGTAAGTGCCCTTGAAGCAACATTCCCCCACGTCAAATTCACTGACGTTAAAAAATTCTGTCCCCCACAACGGTTTGTGAACATCAGACCGCAAAAATACAGCAAGGTGAACAACCAAACAAAGAATATGAAAACCTCACCATCTCTCCCCCAAAAACATATTCAAGTTCCGAAGCGAACCGCTATACAGGCCAACACAATGCCACAAATCCAAGCGGCGGCACAAAAGCCTCCAAAGGGGCAACCCTCAATGCTGGAGAAACTACTTAGTCTCTCTCGCGTGATTGAGGATATTCGACCCCGATATGAAAAACTAACAACTGAGGCTGAGAGGGATGCACTCCTTTTCACGGCGTATGTAAGACATACCCTTCAAAATGGATCCCAAAATTAAAGTTATCCTTATAAATGTCAACTCCATTGTTTCGCTATCAAAGCGTGCGATAATTTCTGACTTCATAAAGGTTAACCGGGCGGACGCAGTTCTTGTAACCGAAACTAGGTTGCATCCATGTCACCGTCCCGTATTCCCAAACTTCTCCATGATTCGAAGAGATCGAACCCTCACTGGCGGCCCCACTATCAACGGAGGTGGCACCTGTATTCTAGTTAATAGCGGACTTCGCCATGAAGCTATTGACCTCCCACATTTCGAGTCCATAGAGGTCTCCGGGGTTGAACTGCATCTAGCTAATAATGGTAGAGTGAACATATACTCCGTATACCACTCACATAAAACCAATAATGGTCCCATTAATCCCGAAGATATCGGCAAACTAATAAGGACCTCGGGGCATACACCCTTCATCATAGGCGGCGATTTCAACTCCAGGCATCCCCACTGGAACAACTCCGTCTCTTGCCCAAACGGCACAATGTTGTTCCAATGGTACACCGAAAACTGTCATGCCCTCAACTTCGAAATAGTCGCACCTACGGTTGGTACCCGAGGTAACTCCATCCTGGACATCTTTATTGTGTCCAAAGACTTACTTCCACAATTCACTCCTCCCCAAGTATCGCCGGGTGTATCTGACCACAACGCTGTGACCATGTTCATCCGCGGCTATCGAGCATCCCGGGCTCATGTCAGAAACATACCCGATTATGGGCGCACAAATTGGGACAACTTCAATATTACATTGAACGAAAAACTTCACCAACTCTCTCTCCCTGGCAGGAACCTAACGACGGTTGAGATAAATAACGCTGCAACTCGACTTCACGAGATTCTAGTTGAAACTTCTGAGACTCATGTCCCGAAGTACAAACTTGAAAAGACTAATCAGATTCCCCTTGACGACCTCACTCTTCGTATCATCCGGGAGCGTTAAAAGCTCTGCAGAATGAGATATCGTCACCGCTTTACGCAAAG
Organism: Microdon myrmicae; assembly: GCA_963931805.1. Lineage (NCBI taxonomy): Eukaryota > Metazoa > Arthropoda > Insecta > Diptera > Syrphidae > Microdon > Microdon myrmicae. Next base: position 165,992,933 of record OZ007499.1, read on the forward strand.
GGAGCCACTATTGCGAGTCATTATTCACAATATTGGCACACTGATAAAACAAAGAATTCAAAACAATCGCACCCGATAATTGGAAGACAAACTGAAGGGTATTCAGATGGACCAGAACATTTATAAAAATTTTAAAAAGATATGTGGCACCTGTCGTATCACTGGACCAATCATGCACAACGGTCTTGTTGTCAATAATGACACCAATAAAGCAAACATCATCGAAGAGACCTTTGAAAATAATCACAAGCTCACTCTCGAGGATGGCGACCCGGAAACGAATGCAATAATTGGTTCAGAGGTTCACAATAAATTAGGCAACTTTAACGAGCCAATAGTTGTCTTTAACTCAGCTAACAGTGCATACTTCGACGACACACGTGATAATAGTCACGGCTTCGTCACACCATATACCCTACAGAACCTAGTTAAATCTCGAAACCCCCAGAAGTCACCCGGTATCGACAATATGTCCTACCACTCGTTGCGAAAACTTTCTGCTTTATTCTTTATAAAGCTCTCCATTCTGTTCAACCATACCTACAACATGGGGTATTTTCCCCAAGCTTGGAAGCATGCTGTTGACTGCCCAATAGCAAAAGTTGGGAAACCAAATTATCACCCCTCAAGCTTTCGTCCTATTTCGCTCCTCACCTGCATCAGCAAAATATATAGACAGTTCATATACGAGAAGCTAAATAAATTTATCAGTGTCAGGAACATAATACCTGACTTCCAATTGGGATTTAGAAGAGCGCACAGCACCACTATGGCTCTCAACATATTTCAAAACCACGTTTGCGTGCGCCTCTTTAATAAGGAACCCACCATTGCGGTGAGCTTGAACATTGAAAAGGCTTTTGACACAACCTGGATCGAAGGTCTCGTTTTTAAATTACTGAATACTCGCCTCAGTAAAACGCTGTGTAATATCATCTACCAGTTCGTTTTAAACAGAACCTTCCAAGTTCGAGTGAATGGAAAGCTTTGCCGAACTGTCAACGCCGCTGCAGGCGTACCACAGGGCTCCATTCTAGGCCCCATCCTATTTAATATCTACACCTCGGATATTCCTCGCCCTGTGGATGGTAGAGTAAACCAGATTTGTTATGCGGATGACGTCCTAGTGTACACGTCATCTAAAAGCCCAAAACTCACAACAAACCGACTCAACCGTCATCTGGACGAACTGTATCAGTATGACAGTCGATGGAAAATTCGACTTAACCCATCCAAAGCAGTAGCTATAATTCTGAGTAGTAAACACTCCCAACCTACTTCTCGATATTCACAGAATATCCGAATACAAATGGGAGGTACTACGATTAGACCACAGGACAGGATGAAATATCTTGGGGTCATCTATACCCCAAAAATGAATTTCATCAAACATGTGACCCGCATTCTCCAATGCACAACATTTTGAAGTGGAGCAACAAAGTTGACACCAAAGTTAAGCTTCTCTGCTATAAGCAGCTAATCCGATCTGGAATATCGTACGCCTTTCCCATATGGTCCTGCATATCTTCGGCCCAAATGGGAAGACTGCGAGTTTTCGAAAGAGAACCCACTTGTACGGCAATCTTACGTTCTTGACCCTTCTCTCTCTCTCAATCTCTTCGGATCAGACCACCACAATTTCTTCTTCAGTAGAAAACTGAAGAAAGCACCCTTCCCAACAACATTCTGTGGGTTTTATATGTCTGTATCTCTTAACTCTCCTTGGGTTGGTTGACAAAAACACACCTCTTGATCATTTATTAGTTTATTTACCATATTATAATCAATTTGGTTATATACACTTATTATTACTTAAATTATAACATTCAATTACGACGTAACGCCAGAATAACTCAACTGAAGTTCTTATACACTTATTATATTATGAATATAAGTTGCAGTAAATTAACTGAAGTTCTTACACACGTAGTTTAATTATGAGATATAGGTTGCAGTAATTAACTGGAGTTCTTACACACTTAGTTCAATTATGAAATATAATTTGCAGTAAATTAACTGAAGTTACACTTATTATATTATGAAATATAAGTTGCAGTAATTAACTGAAGTTCTTACACACTTAGTTCAATTATCAAATATAAGTTGACGCAAATTGTCTGTTGGTACACAATACACGCACGTTAGGTGCTCCTTGCCGGACTCTACCAATCGCGATTTCAGACTAGACGCGTAAGTAAATCCCTTGGGACGACCCAAGAGGGATGTAAATTAACGTAAGGGCGCAACCCGCCCTCACGGAATCCGAATCGCGATTAAATAAGTTCATCGAAGCGATAGAATACCACATATTCCATCATCGCTTCGATGACCATATTTGGTATTTTACGCTTTCTGAATTTGTACCACCAAAGAAAGGTTGAAACACACACACGATGATCCTTTTTGTATGCTCGTCGCGTGTGTCGCCCAGTATGCGAACTATAGACTCGAAGTCAAAAACAAATAAACATATTTGCAGCTGGGACAAGTCGACCTGAAAAGGGTTAAATGAGCTCACACGATCAGCGGCTATATGAAACATTGTTGCTGATCGTGTGTGTGTTGTTGGCATGGTTGCGGCTGATTCGCACACCTCGTCGCATCACCCTTAATGTTTACATGATCAGCGGCAGCGTACTGCATTTTTGCTGATCATGTATTTATTGACGGTAACCCCCAGCAAACGAATAGCTGCTGGTAAATTTCCGTTTCAAGAAGCTCGACTTCCTGGGGTGATGATCGCCGTATGCCATTATGTACATGTCGTTCGTGTGACCGACCGATGCGGGCATTAAGAAAAGAACGCAAAAGGAAGAAATATCTCCTGTGGTATGTGGTAGACACATTAGGAGGTATTTCTTTGGCACGGTTTGGGCAATGTTGATTGCTGTTTTTGCAACCGTATATGCCTTTTAGAAACATGGTGCGTTTCGCACGACTATGCCCTTGCGAATGTCCGTTGTTGCTGATGTATTTTTCATATCAGCAGACATTATGTTTCACAGGTTTTTCTGTGGTTATGGTTTGACTAAGGCAGGTAAGTACGTGCTTTTTATAGAATAGGACGTGCGTGGAAATCGTTACATGGTGGTAGATGAGCAGGTAAGTAGCGGCGTTCGAAAGAACCGCCACAATTCTCCTCTATAATAGAGGATTCCTGGACCCATCAATAGGGTCTACTGCTGACACACTTCAAACACGCACGCACAGTACAAGACAGCACAAGCACACACACACACACACATCGACCAAAGCGCAGATTATCAGACGCCAAAGACGTGATCTGCGTTTACTACCACACTCAAGACCTACCGGTCTTGAACGATTTCTTTCCCACCATCCCTCCATCCAAGTAGTTAGAGAACATCCGAACTAACCCTGTCCACACTATTCTTAGATACCTCCCCCCCTTTTTCTTTTTCAGATATCTCGAGACCGAGCCCAACATCCTCACGGATGTGGGTGATTCTGATTATCGCAAGATGACCAGAAGCCAGAGACAAGATGAAGGACACATTTGTCCTTGTCTCGCTAAAGTCGGCCCTCTCGCCAACCCATTTTTTTTTGTGCCGTTTTTCTTCTTCTTTATACCTTTTCGTACAGTCCACACTATTTTTCGCAATCGTTTGCACCACAAAAGCATTCGTTCGGGTACGAAAAATCGATGTTAAAAAGTCAATATTTGAGCAAACAAAGGAGCAATCTGTACAAATCATTTTCATCGTGTTTAGTTTTTGTCGTCGTCTTGTGTCGCGCTGAATTAGAATCCGTACGGTGCATGGTGCGTGCAACAAATACTAAACAACAAGAGAATCTCTCCTTCACAGTGGTGGTAAAACATTAAAACAAGTGTATATCAGCCCAAATCACTAATATTTACTCTTACCTGAACATCAAGCTATGTGATGAATCACGTGGGAACACACTGTTATCAATACCTAGAAGCAGTATGGAGTTCGTTTAGGCGTCTTCGCTTAGCATTATAAAGCAACTTCTGCAGATAAATAAGCCTCAGTGTTTTCCAGAACGCCAAACCAATTTATTGAAATAAGATCCCTTAGTCGTCTTCGAAAATGTTCAACATAAAGCCGAGACCCAAAGTTTTCCATTCGATTTGTCTCCTTTTTTGCTATTTACTTGGTGTCATATTAACCTTGCAAACCACTTACGCCCAAACGTCCGAAGGAAAACTTGTGTTCACACAAATTGTGAGTTTCAAGATTAGTTATATAGAACATCCAGAAACTCATAAATCTTAAACATCTGTTCAGATCCACAGGCATGGTGATAGAACCCCAATTGCTCCATATGAAAATGATCCATGGAAAGATTTAAAATATTGGCCAACTGAATGGGGGCAATTAACTAATGTGAGTAAGAAAAACGTTTTAAATAATGTTCTCCATGCTGAAAGGATGTGTATATGACAAAACATTTAACTTGGAACAAATAATATCATTTACAGGTCAAACTTTTAAAACCCGATAATCATAATTGATTCTTCTATTATCAATTATATTACAATTAATACGTTTAGAAGTGATTTAAATTTAAACTAAGTGCGACGGCTCGGGAGAGAAATCAAAGAAAAATGTAGAAGATTGCATTCCGTTCAAAACTCATTTTTTAAAATGTCTTTTAAACTAAGGTTTAGTTATCATTTAGTATTGGGTTGAGAAGACAGTGATGTTGGGTCCGTATTAAAAATTAACGTTATTTTATTTAGACATCAGTGCCCGAAGAAGACCAAATAATTTTTACGAGTTACTATAAATGTGTGAGGCTTTGCGTTAATTACTAATTTGGCCATTCATTTCATTAGTTGTTCTGTGACAAACATCTGAATTGATCGTCTAATTTCCTGGAAACGGTTCAATGTGACAGCGCGATCTTTTTTGATGTTGTTCAGCTTTAGAGTTGGATTATGCTGTTTTATCACACTTGCATCGAATCAATGAATGATGTTAAATGACCCATTTCTCTTCAACAATGGCAATTCTTTTCGAAAATAAGACAATTACTTGTTGCTGCATGGGCATGTATATCACAAATACTGATACCTTGTTAATCTCTTTCTGGGCTTTAGGTTATGCAGCTCGTATGCCTTATTACAATAGTTTTGCAACAAAAGTATTGCAAGGCTCTCTATTGATGACAAACGAAAATACCTTCGTAAGAATCCGTTGTAAACGCGTCATATTTTTATTATGCAAGAGACTCCTACAAACCCTGTCTCTAAAACAAACAGGCCTGTTTCACTGTGTTTTATGAATCAATTTTGTCCTTTCTCTGTTTGTGGATTAATCTATTTCAATCATTAAATTAAACGTTACCTTTAATTTGACAGTCGTAATATCTTTCGAAAACAAGGTGCTTTATGCCTAGGTTCTACCAACGAAATTGAAAGACGCGCCCGGCTTTCCAACGAATTTCACGACTTGTCTTTGCATCCAATTGAGCACATCTAGCGCAGTTTTCATACCAAATATGGGAATTGAAATCCCGTTTAAGACGAATACACGCTTTGTAAAGTATGATCAAGTTCGATGGCTTAAAAAACCCCATACATTTGACTACAATTTTTGCCACTTTAATATTTATATGGCCGTACCAATTAGAACACGAAATTGAAACACAGTATCGATAGCGTATCCACGTTGTAATTTGTCTTTCACAACAAGAGGCACATTGGGATTTAGGGGCATCGGTTCTGGTCGGTTAGATATTATATTTCGGGATTAGAGAACAAAAACAAATATTCATGATCGAAAATCACTTTATTGTTTTTCCAAATATTCCCTATGAATATCTATACACTTTTGCATGCGTTTGAACCAATTGTCGAAGCACTTTTGCCACTCTGCTTGAGGTATCTCCAACACATGCATTCTGAATGCAGCAACCGCTTCTTCAGGTGTCGAAAAACGTTGACCTCTCAGTTTGGTTTTTACGTACGGGAATAAAAAGAAGTCATTCGGTGCCAAGTCAGGACTATACGGCGGATGACCCATCAAATCGATGTTTTGGGTGCTCAAAAATGCAGTTGTCGCAGCCGATGTGTGAGAGCTCGCATTGTCGTGGTGAAGAGTGATCCGTCTTGGGCGGTTGGTTTTCCTGATTTCTTGGAAGACAACTGGCAAACAAATGGTTGTGTACCACTCAGAATTGACTGTTCTACGTTGTTCTAGTGGTACGCTTGCGACATGTCCAGTTTTTCCGAAAAAAACAGGCGACCATTTGCTTGGAAGTGCTTCGTGCGCGAACAACTTTTTTTGGATTTGGCTCATCTTGAAACACCCAGACAGTCGACTGCTGTTTACTTTCGGACTCATACGCGTAAATCCACGATTCATCACCTGTCACGATGTCATAGACGTGTTTCGAAGCTCCGCGACCGTATTTTTTGAGCATTTCTTTCGACCAATTGACACGAGCCTTTTTTGGGCGATTGACAAATTGTGTGGGATCCAACGCGAACAAATTTTTTTGACAGTCAAATGTTTATGCAATATTGAATGTATGCTGGTCCCACTAACGCCTAAGGTTGTCTCAATCTCACGATAGGTCACATGACGATCTTCCAATATCAGTTCGCGCACAGCATCAATGGTTTTCGGAACAACAACTGATTTTGGACGACCTTCACGAAATTCATCTTGGAGTGAACTACGACCACGATTGAATTCACCATACCATCGATAAACACTGGTCCTTGATGGAGCTTCATCGCCAAAAATTGAATTAAGTTCATCCATGCACTGTTGCTGAGTTAATCCACACCGAAATTGAATAATCGCACGAAAATTAATGACTTGGATGAACCTGATGGGATGTTATGAGTGTATTTATGTCCGGCTCAATGTTTGTGAGTAGCAACCGCAAACCCTCACGAGTACTAATTTCAAGTCGGTTTCTTTTTTTGTGACGAGGCTCATAACGGCACTGAATCCACGTTCTACCAAATAGGAAAAAAAAGCAATCAAAAGCCTCTGTACAAAAACCCATAATGCTGGATATAAAATTGGGATCTGTTTTTGTAATCAGAAATTGTCGTATTCTTGTTTAAACATTGGTTTCAGCTCCTCATTTGTGGATAATTCAATAAGTTGCTCGTGTATTAGTATGTATTCATCTGCAATTGTGCTCTGAGTTTGACTACTTGCAAAAGGGTCCAGTCAGGAATATCCAAGTGAAGAATGTCTTCAAATCTTTGGTTAGGTCCGAATGAAGCGCCGTTAAGTGTTGACAATAAACAAACAAATCTTCATCTCTATTTTGCGATTTTGAAAGATTTGGAAACTAAGAACATTCTCCTCTTCCAAAGTCTTGTTTATATAGCAAAAGTTTTTAATGTGTCACCTTATAGTTTCAAATTAGTCTCGTTAAATCTGGCAAAAAAATCAGTCATATAAGCGATGTCATTTTTGAGGTAATTAAATTGTGCCCCAAATCATTGTCTTTACTCTCCAAGAATTCCAACACTAAATCAAAGAGCGAATAGAAGCGATCCAAACATGTACTTTTAGATAACCAACGTATTTCTGTGTTAAGCAGTAAACGATTATAGTCATCATCATTTTCCAAACAAAGTTGAGCAAATAACCTCTCATTTAAGGCATTCTTTTGATTTTATTAACTGCTCAGGTGACATAATATAGTGATTCATGCAAACGTTCGCTAAGGTTTTTTGCGACCAGGTGGTGTCGATGAATGACAAAATGTACCGATATTACTTTCGGTATAACTAGTTTTAAGTATGCCAGAAAGCCTCGGTGTCATCCTACCATTGCCGGAGCACCATCAGTAGCAACAGAGATGATATTAGTCAAGGGTAAAGCTTTTATATCGAAAAATCTATTTAATTCAATAAATAACGTTTCACCTTTCGTATCAGTTTCCAAGCATTTAACAAATAACAATTCTTGGGAAATGTTTTCTTCTTTTACAAATGTCACATAAGCTAAAAGCAACGCTTCGTTTCCTGGTAATGTTGACTTGTCAAGCTGTATAGAGAATTCAAATGTTTTTAAGTAATCACATAAAGAGTTTTCTACACTCTGAGCCATTTCGCTGATCCTTCTTCGCACAGAATTATTACTCAGTGGAATTCTTGTTATAATATCGAAAGTTGGTATGTGCAACAGGGTACATATTACCCTACTTACAGCTGGTAGAATAAGTTCTTCGCCAGTAGTGTGCGGCTTTCCGGACTTCGCGATCATTACAGAAATTTTATAAGCAGCAAGCAGTCCATCGTCATCTCTCTTAGACGTTGCCCCTATGAATTCGTGCAATGTCGGTGTTTTCCAATATTTTTCTTTGATTGTTTGTAAAAACGTTAAATCCTTATCTTTTTCGTCACTATGGATTTTTATTAGATGTTCCTTAAGCTTAGAAGGTTTCATTGAATCGTTTGACATCGTTTTATTACATAGAAGACAGAAAGGTAAAGTACTATTTCCGGGTGACGGAACAAAGCCATATCAACACTGTATTGTCTGCATTTTTTCTTCGGCTCACTCATATTGTTATCTGAAAAAAGGGGCACTGTGTCGAAATCTATATTTATATTTTCATTGGGACGTAAAAATCCCTAATCATTTATTCATTGTTATTTATTTTAACTTCCATATTAATAAAAATGTGTCACCATTATTTTACTTTATATCGGGTTTTCCAATAGGGACTTGACAACTTTGATTTTAATTTGTGAAGGCACCCTTTCACTAATCATCGAACTGTCACTGTCAGTTTATTCAGTAGACTCAACATTATTATCATGGTTAGGTACACAAGTACACGAACGAACAACGTCTGCAAATTATAAAAATTTACTACCTAAATTTGGAGTCGGTGACCGCAACTTTAAGAGCGTTAACTCCAATTTTCGGTCGTAATTCTCGCCCTAGTAGACAGGCAATAACAAGTTTAGTGCAAAAATTTGAGTCTACATATTCGTTGTGTGATGTTGTCGTGCCAGTGAGACAACGGGTTGGTCGCAATGTCGAAAATATCGCTGCCGTTCAGGCGTCCGTAGCAAACGATCCAAATCAGTCAATTCCACGGCGTTCTCAAGAATTGGGCTTCGCCCAGACCACTTTATGGCGAATTTTACGTAAGGATCTTGGTTTACACCTGTTACACCTCGCTACACGCCCCCCTTAAACAAAACAATTAATACTACAAGCATCCTCACACCATCTCAGACATCTTCTCAAGCAACCATCCTCAAATAATAGAAATCCAATCATCAATTCATATAAACATTAATCAAGTATTCTGCACACGATGCAATACTCGCGTTCATCCAGAAGCAAAGCCTTCTCCACGAACAATTAATTCATATCGCATATCTTGCGATAATTATCCATCCATATCCAAATCATATATCCGTCGTGCACTTGACCTTGCATTCTGCTTCGCATTACTCAAACAAACACCTCTCCACAGACCTGCACGGTCTCATTATCAAAGACCACCGACTACGAAGTAGGTGAACGTCGGTGAAACGCTGAGCTCGGCGAAAGTGGCAAGCACAGCGGTAAGTTGCAATTAATCGTATGATACGATTTACACGTAGAGCAATGCACTGAAATTGGTTCGGTCATTGCTACTGCAAATCGAATGAATATTTAAATTGATTCTGACAATTAAGTGGTCATTAAAAATTGAGAATTGCGAATAACCTCGGAATAGGTTACACGTTCGGTATGGAAAAATATATCATCTGCACATTTAGCAGATTTAAATGGTATATAAAGTGGTCGCAAATGAGTTGCAAGTCGCAGAGTGTTAGCAGTGCAGTGTAGTGTAATAATACAGCAAGAAGACTGAGGCCTTAGCGTATGTACAGCGGGTCTTCTTGCTATTAAATAAAGTACTATTAAATAAAGTACTATTAAATAAAGTGCCATTAAATAAAAAGTATTGGCTTAACATTAAAGTAAAGTAAACTTGTGTAAAAATTAGAAGTGTTAAATAAAAGTAAAAAGACTTAAGTACGAGTAAGGAAAACGTGATGTTTTAATCCAAACCAGGGGGAAGGAAGGAAGAAACCACAAGTCCCCATTTGAGTCACAGGCCCGAGACACAGTAAGCATCCTTTAATTCATACGTATAAACATTAAAGCTATATACGAATAAGTATCAAAACTAAATCTAAATAACTGATAAAGCTAAATAAAAACCTATATAACCTTTTGGCACCCAACGTGGGGTAATAACAAAAGTAAATCCTAATAAGCGACCACTCTCCTATAACTAAATAATAAATGATAGCATCTGGGGTTACGCTCAGGTGTTATATTTTAATAATTAACTAATAAATGTTAATATCTGGGGTTACGCTCAGGTATTACATTGTAATAACCATAAAAGATTAATAACTAGTATAACAACTTGGCCAATAAGCCGTCTGATAACCAATTATTAAATGTTAATATCAGAGTTCAAACTCTGGTGTTACACACCCATACAAGACCAAGCTGACTCAAGAATTGAAGCCGATGGACCATTTGAAGCGACATACGTTCCCCGATTGGCCTCTGGAAAAGATGCGCCAAGATGATGCATTTCATCGCAAAATCATCTTCAGTGACGAAGCTCATTTTTGGCTCAATGGGTTCGTCAATAAGCAAAACATTCGTAATTGGTCGGATGAAACTCCACATGTGCTTCATGAATCGCCACTTCATCCACAAAAAATTACTGTTTGGTGCGGTTTGCATGCCGGCGGCGTCATTGGACCATATTTTTTCGTCGACGATAACGATCGTCACGTTACTGTGAATGGCCATCGTTATCGCGCCATGATTACCGATTATTTTTGGCCCGAATTGGAAGATATGGACTTGGACGACATGTGGTTTCAACAGGACGGTGCCACAAGCCACACAGCACACGATACAATAGATTTATTGAAGAGTAAGTTTGATGAGCGTGTTATCTCAAGAAATGGGCCAGTCGATTGGCCGCCTCGTTCGCGCGATTTAACGCCTCTAGACTATTTTTTTTAGGGCTACGTCAAGTCATTGGTCTATGCCAACAAGCCGACGACGTCGAAAGAGCTCAGAGCCAACATTGAACGCAAAATAGCGGCCGTTTCGGCGGAAATATGTGGCCGAGTCATCGAAAATTGGGTCCAACGAATCGACCGCTGCAAACGTGCCGGTGGTGGCCATATGAACGAAGTCGAGTTCCATTCATAAATGTTTTGATTGTACTTCAAGCCGATAATAAAGTTTTTGAAATATCTCAAATGGTTTGCGTTTTATTTTAAAAACAAAAAGTTGTCAAGTCCTTATTGGAAAACTCGATATTAAACCTTGCGACGTTGTTCAGGGACCCCAAAAACAAATGATCCCAGGGACCCCTTGTGGTCCGTAGGGACCACTTTGGGAACCACTGATCTAGAACGACTTAGCTAGAGTGATGAGAAAAATATTTTCTTATCCATTGTATCAGTGTATCATGGACTCTTTAGGAAATATATCTCGGCAATAGGTCTGGATTCCAACTCTACCGAATTTTTTTGAGGTATCCAATGCAACATCCGTACTTTCATAATGTCATAAATTCAAAGCTCATGTATTTGAATTGGAAAATTGAGTGAGAATGGTAGCAGCAACTTGCACTATGTCTGGCTCACAAAATGATATATCATAGCGTAGTTATATATCTTTATTTTTAGAGGGGTAAAAACCAAACGTACGAGTTAGGTCTATGGCTTCGAGCACGATATGATGGCTTTCTTCCAAGAGAATATTCTCGAAACGATATTTACATAGCATCATCTAACTCCGACCGTACAATTATGAGTGGGGAATGCAGCTTAGCAGGTCTTTATAAACCCGTTGGTAAAGACATTTGGAAATCTGATGTCAAATGGCAACCGATACCGATACATACCATTCCAGAAGAATACGACAGAGTAAATGAATTTTAAACTTAATGCCATTTTTCTTTTCCAATATAAATATTTATTACAGATATTACAACAAACGGCTCCTTGCCCAAATTATGATACATTATTAGAAATTGTCATGAACTCTCCATCCATGAAGAAAATTCAAGAAACGTATAAACCTATGTATTCCTACTTGACAACACACGCTGGACAGAACGTCAGTAATCCGAGAGATGTCTATTTTTTAAATAACACATTATCTATTCAGACACTTTATCACAAATCGTAAGTGAGCAACTAAATCACTTTGCTGGTGTAAATGAATTTTATTATTTCAGCTTACCTGAATGGACGGTATCTGTATTTCCCGGACATGGTATGGATTCGCTGTCCAATTTGTGTTTCTTATTGCCAACAATCACTAGACCAATGGCACGGTTGAAGGCCGGTCCTTTATTGAAAGATATACTAGATCTGTTTTCCCAGAAAGTTAATAAAACATTAACGCCTGATCGGAAAATGTGGGTTTACAGCGCTCACGATGCAACAATCGTATCCTTATTAAACGCTCTGAAAGTGTATGAGGTATTTATTTTATTGATAAAAACAATTGAATTCATTCAATTTTATGAGGTAATACTTATAGAACGAACCGCTTGCCTATGCTTCAGCTCTAATATTGGAACTTCGCATCGACAACAAAGATCGCACATTAGTGTCTCTGATCTTAAAAAATGGCCCAAATGCGGTTCCGATCAGTTTTCCTAATTGTGGATACCAATGCGCCCTGTCAAGATTGTATAAATTGTATGAGGATGTAATACCCGAGAATTGGAATTTGGAATGTGGACTCCCTTGTTAGAAAAGGCAAAAATAAACTTCGACATATAAGTCAAAATCTTGATTAAAAATAAAGGAAAGTATCTTGCATTTATTCACAAATGTGAAATTCACTGTGTTAACACTTATTTCTCTAGAATTAAGCGGTATCATAGACTTGTAGTTCTCTGTAAAGTCCTACCATCTTCACCTAAAAGATGATTCAAACATATCAATCATCCAAATTCAAAAATACAAAATCCCGATAAAACAAAATTCCTGATGCGCCAATCAAATATTCGTTTATCACCCATACACCCAATTTCCAATAATCCCCAAACCAATACAAACACATGCTAAATTGAACCAGTTGTTCAATTACCATACTCATATACCCAGAACTTCCTAGAAACTAAACCCACAATGCATATCTCCAAATGCAAACAAACCATGCATTTGATGCATCCGTGATATTGTAGTGTTCTGAAAAGCCCTACCACCTTTTTCCCCTACACCTACATCCAAATCCAATAATCCTGTCGTTGATTCGCAATTATATGCAGCGGGGAGAATCTAGTACCTTTAGCGTCTATTACACTCCCCAACAAACATATTCACCCCACCTGTCAGCAACCAGGTGACAAGGCGTCATCTCCAACGGCTTTTGTGTTTCTATCTTCTGCGTCCGCACGGTGAGATCTGTTTTGCCATCCGTTATACCAACAGGATATTTAGAATTAGTTACAATAATGTAAAGAGTGTGGTTGTGAACTCTTCCAGTATAAACATTGAATTGGTTTCATTATGGTTCGGTGGTTCCGTGAAGTGATATCCAGTTCTTTCGCAGATTTCTAACTTAAGTGAAAATATCTGCTCATCGTGTTCCACGGATTGTTCCGATAGAAGACCTCAACAACAGAGTACAGACCCACATTGTGATTGACCAAATATCAAGGGACAGAAAATCTATGTAGCTGACCGTATCACCGATGGCTTTCGTCCTGGCTGCTGCGTCCTTCGTCCCAGTGGACCAATAGGCAATTGCTTAACTGAAGTTTAACAGATTAGTTCAATTTAGAGCAGCGGACCGAAGGACAGCTGAGAAGAAGTGCTGCCAGATCATCCCCGACGCCATCCCCCTGGTCGTCGGAGCTCATTAACTTCATGTTGGCCGCTCGATTGCCAACAATAAGAAAAAGAAATGAAATAAACAAAACGAAACTTACGATACCAAATAATATAAAAATAAGAATTTCTAATACCTATATTTTTCAATTAATAAATCCTAAGAAAGGAATTTAAAAAAGTTGTAGCTTAACAAAATTTAAAATTAAAATTTGTTTTCCAATACATGGAAAAAAATAAATTCACGAAAAATGAAGACAATAAGAAGTCTTCAAAAAGAAACAGTAATATGTTTTGTAAATATTATAAATTTCTATATAATACACAAGTTGTAATACTATACATTATTACGGCTTAGTTAACATTTATCTATACATCTTATCACAAATTGAAGAAAAAAAATTGTTTATATAAAAAAATAAAAAAAATTCACAATTGTTATTAAATGTAATGAAAAAACAAAAACACTGTAAATAACATTTTTAATATATGTAATTACAACATAATCGCTGATTATTTCAAATATCAAAACTTAGAAAAATAAATATTGTGAAAAAAAAAAGAAAAAACTCAGGCCTCACGATAGCATCATCAGCTTTTACTTTCAATCACACCACTTTCCAGAATAAAGTTTAATTTTCCTTTTTCGAAGAAGGGGAGGATATTACAAATCTCGACTTCTTTCCATTTAAAAGGAAGATGCATCGCGATCTCCGGGAAGCGGTTGGTAAATATACATGGTCCCTGGCGGAAGTGCTGCAGGAGACGAACAGGACAAAAAGTATCCAGAAAGTATCTAAGTAACATCAAAAGAGCATGGTCTGTGGGGGTTCTCTATATTACACGAAGAACCAACCGACAATTCCAACCACAATTGCCGCGTTATTTCGACCGCTTTCAGCATGTCATATTATCCCCTATTCCACCGTACATGCTATTCACCTGAAATATCATGTTTTCCCAAAGGACGCATAGTTAAACTCATGATCCTATGCAGATAATGCATAATTGAGTTTAGCTACCCTTTTCCACCGGAAATTCCATTCATGTTGGTTAGCAACAACCAAGTCGAATCAAATGACGCGGTTGCATCATCATTTAATGGGTTGGGTAATTACCGCATTCCTTAGAGTTTTTCCCACGGTATTATTTCCCTAGCCGATGTAGCGTCCTATTGATTTTCCGCAGATCATTCATTCGCTTGGGATCAATGATCTCTTATCGCAGGTGAATAGCCCCAGCCAAATTTTCCTCTCCTCTGCAATTCTGTATTTCCATGGTGCGATGACCTATGAGATCACCACAGCCGTAACACTAGGGCAGTAGGTCATTCTCAGAAACTTCATTTGATACCGGCGCACAAGCCAAGCCAACCCCGAAGTTATTGCGCTCTTTCTTCTGTATCTTTATCCTTCGCATGTCCAGCGACTGTCGAATGATGCGCGAGTATTATCCACCTCACCGAGGCATGCGAATGAGAAGATACATGAAAAGAGCGTGGTGATGATTGGCTAATAGCTGTGCGAATAGAGAAATCCCAATTTTCACCCCTAATTAAGGCAGTCGCTATCCAATCTCCACCGTGCCAAGTCACGCCGCTCGGGTCAAGAAAGTAATTTATTAAAGAGTCGAATATTAACCACCAGGATGTATACACATACGTCGTATCAGTGCGAGTATACGAGTGAGTCGTCAGTAAAGTTTCCCTCTGTTTTATGAGGCGTTAAAATTGATTTTTACTTTAGTGAAATTGGTTACGAAAATATTAGACAATTCGGAAGGAACTTGAAGGAATACATTTCCATAAATTATCACCAGTTAATAATAATTAACAAAATATCACCATCAATTGTGAGCCTTGATCATCAAATATATTTGACATTTGTGTTTGACCAATAAAGTCCGCGACAATTTGGAAAATTAAGCCATTGTAAACAATCAAAAACAATAATAATAGTGAATAATAAAAAAAACTATAAAATTTAAATCAAAATAAAATTAATTCCAATCTGTACCAGTTGAGGTGTTTGTGTTTTTATTTCTTCATTCTCGTCTGTGTCGAAACATCGTTGGGGATTTAAGGAATCCGTGTCGTGCCAGACACACCAACTTACAACCCCATAGGTCCTTGGAGGTGGAAGTCCCTAGGAGAATCGTTTTTAAACAATCAATATAATAAAAGTGGATATTTGAAATTAAAAGTAGTTTTTATAATTTGGAATTGTGCGTTCGTTGTAAAACGTTGGCTGCTCCAACACAGGCGAAAACTTCTAACCTGGAGCCGGTGAGTAGAGTGGTGGCACGCCCACAAAACCTTTCAGCTTTCTCGATTTCGAGCATCACCAGAAGACGCCCGGTTGCACGGCCCAGGGACGCGACGTCTCACGAACGACCGGTCGCTACTCTTCCCTCAGGTTTGACGAAGCACGGCGGCGACCGCAACGAACCTTCTCAGGAGCTGTCTTGAGAGATCCCTCGTTCTCTTCAGGACAAGGAGACACGCTCCCTGAAAGTAAGGCTATCGTACAACAGATTATGTAGTTTTTAAATCAATTGCGTTTCGTGTTCTTTTATTCCCGTTAAATAAAAGCGTAATCTTTTTTGTTGTTGTAATAAAAAAAATGTTTTTAGAATGATCTTAGTTGTCCGATTCCACACCCACAGCAGCTGAACGAATGCCGATATAAGGACGCATTCATAATAATGCAAATGCATATAATTGCATAAATCAAAGCATGCCATTCAACTGAATTAAAAGTTCATTCTTACATATGCAACTGCCGAATTTGCCATCGGCTGCTTACTTGAGCACAAAATACTTATATTAGGAAGTATATCACGTCTGTTCTTCAATAAAAAAAAATGAACAAGATTCCTTTGACTCCAATTTTTGTTCAATTATTTATGCAATAGGAGAAATGCCAAAGAAGTCGTATTAACTTTATTATTTATTATTATTTTACACTTCACAAACTGGGCTGAAAACTTTATAACGCTTTGGATATTGTAGAGAGATCTGCACCGTCCACACCAGCTTCAAGATATTAACAATTATTAATGTGACGCATATGACAATCAGTACTAGAATATTCGAGAAAGTCCGAAACAAAGTACTAGAATATTTTAGAAAGTACTGGAAAACTGGAGACTAGGAGTAATAGAAAATTCGAGGCTATCGAACGGACGGAAACGAAACACAAAATCAGAATGAGGAAAAACGGTGTAGTATTCCAGAATACTACCCCTATTAGCTTTAACACTGAATCTCCTTACATATCTAACATCTCATTTAATACATGCCATAAATAAACATACACAATATTATATCAAGCCAGTTACAGTACATTTCATAACATGCCCCTTTTTATTTCAAAACAGAGCACTTTGATTTTCGTTCAAATTTTATTCAATTTAAAAGTCACAGAAACTAAAGGAATACTTTGAGAAAATTTGTTTTGTTCATATTATAATTTACAGTGAATTAGAACACAATGTTCCATAAGTAGAGAGAAATTCTAATTGTAAAAGCAGTTGAGTTGATTACAGTCTCAAGTAAGTTTATGTTTTGAGCAATATTAAAGAGACGGAATTCGTTTTTTTCTTAATTAATTAATTATCAATTGCAACAAATTTCCGCTCAAACATACTTTCTATCGGAGCGGAATAATAAATAAAAGGAAAAATAAAAGGAATAATAACTAAAAGAAAAACAAAAGGTCCCCGCTCTTCCCTCAACCGAGGAAGCACGGCGGGACTGCAACAACGGTATAAATACGTCGCACGCAGATCGGGAAGTAAGTAAAAAGTAAGAAGTAAGCAGAAAAAGACGCGATAAGTCAAGAAATCGTTAAGTGTACGGTAAAAGTAACGGTTGTTATTAACGGACTACTAAAGTGTTACATTATTTCAAAATCGATTTAACGGCTCTTATTTATTAAAAATAATTAATCCAGCGAACCCTAAGCTCGCTACATTATATTAACATTGTATATACACTGGTGCGTTAGAGCCTGAGGTGCCATTAGATAACTGTTGGAGTTCTTTTTGAACAGTTGCAGATTCTTACACTCCACTCAATTACAGATTTTACTTAAGACTAAATGTTAAATTCTAATTTACAAATACCATTCTTACATTAACTTACTGGCTCTTCGTAAGCACTATAAATTATACATTATCAATCGTTTGTTTTTATTATGCTTTTCGGCGTCCAATAACTAGTGTTTTTATAACATTGTCTAGTCGGTTGATATAAATAATAATAACGGAGATATCATTTATACTATAAAATACATTTATTGAGCTATAACTTCACAAACTCGATAACTGCCCGCGACGCTTATAGCACGTGTATTCATCACGGCGTCCTATGATACTCTGCTGTCAATGCTCCTCGCATGTCTCGTTTCACACATGCCGCTCTCTCTCTCTCTCTCTCTCTCTCTCTCTCTCTCTCTCTCTCTCTCTCTCTCTCTCTCTCTCTCTCTCTGCATTCATACAGACATTCATAAGAGCGCGCTCATGCGCCACTCAGTAGCCAATATAAATGTATATTCTCAACAAACATATATAAATTATAACTGATGTCTTTTTAATATTTGCTCTATTCTTTCTCCTCGATAGTATAGTGGTTAGTATACCCGCCTGTCACGCGGGAGACCGGGGTTCGATTACCCGTCGGGGAGCCTCTGGCGCAAGACTAATGACCTTACCTGGGAAAAAAACAAATCATTATGGAAAATTTAGCAAGCCTCAGGACTTGCTAAATAAGGCCAAGACCGGTTCCCGGTTGTAGTGCGGATAATGATGATGATGATGATGATGTCGTCTTTTTAATATTTGTTCTATTCTTTCTATATCATGTTTTTTTTTTTTTTTTTTTTTTTCTACGCACGATAGGACCATTGCCCATTCGCGGTACATGTCCGGTCCACCTTAATCTTTGCGACTTGATCACTCTCACTATTTTAGGTTTGCGGTATAGCTCTTCTAATTCATGGTTGTGGAGTTTCCTCTATTGTCCTGCATCCTCGTCATATTTACTGATACCCCTCAAAACTTTATTCTCGAATACGCGGAATTTGTTTTCTTCCCGTTTTGTGAGAGCTCATGTCTTATATCCGTATAGAGCAATCGGCATGATTATGTTTCTCTAAACACGAAGCTTTATATTACGTGATAGCAGCTTGGATTTCAGCACTTTACTGACTGCGTGCCAACTAGCGTTGCCGGAGTGCAGTCTTTTGTTAATTTCCTTAGACATTTCGTTACTGGCCGTCAGTATTGTTCCCAGATATTTAAATTATTTAACTTTGTCAAATATCTTGCCTCTGACTTTTATATGTGTTTCTTGAAGTCAACCTGCTCTCGCCGTAATCAAATATTTTGTTTTGTCTTCACTTATTTCTAGACCCACCTCTTCTGCCGCTTGCATGATGAATTTACTGCTTTTACTTACAGTTTCTAGATTATCGCCCAAAACGGCGATGTTATCCGGATATGCGAGCAGTTGTGTGATCCCGTTCAGGGATGATCCGGCCATGTTGTCGTCTTGTACCTTTCTGATGACATACTCAAGCACAAGTCTAAAAGGCCTTCTCCCTGTTTTAGTCCCTCTGGATTTTAAATAGTTCTGAGCGGTGGTTTTCTATTATAACTCGCCCTTTATTTTCGTTCATGCAAATTTGAATGAGGGTGGCATATTTTTTCGGGACTGCCAGCTCAACTACATTATGGTAAAGCCTCTGCTTTACGACTGAGTCGTAGGCCTTTTTGAAGTCAACGAACAGTTGGGGAACCGTCTCTCCGTATTCCCACTTGTTTTCCAAAAATTGCCTTACTGTGAATATTTGGTCGCTCGTTGATCGGTTCCCACGGAATTCGCATTGGTAGTCTCCCAGTATTTCTTCTGCGTACAGTGTGATACTCGCCAGTATAATATTTGTTACTATTTTGTATGTGGTTGGGAACAATGATATTCCCATGTCGTTTCCGCAGTCAGATCTGTCACCTTTTTGGAAAATGGGGATGACTATTGAGGTTTTCCATTCTTCCGGAGTGACTTCCTTATCCCATATTGTTTTAATCAGTTAGTGGATCTTTCGAGCGGTTGCTTCTCCTCCATAGTTCATAAGGTCTGCCGGTATGCAGTCGACTCCGGGAGCCTTGATGTTTTCCAATCGATTAATTGCGTCTACCACTTCATTAAAAGAGGGCTCTGGGATCTGAGACTTGGCTGTATGTATGTCTTTATTGGTTTATTTAAGGTTGATGGGTGCGTACATTGAGCAGTTTTTCAAAGTATTGCTTCCATCCTGTCACGATATTGTTTGTTTCTGTGACCAGATAGCCGTTTGTGTCTCGAATTATTTTGGCTCTCCCTCGGTAGCCATTTCTAATTGAGTTTATGCCGGCATACATACCTCTGGTGTTGTTTGCTCTGGCATTTTCTAGGATTTTTTCGATACGATTCGCGTTTCTTGAGTTTGAAAAGTCTCTTTGCCTCAATCCGAATTATCGCGTGGATCACTCTGATGCGTTTATGTTGTTCGATCTTTACCCGGCACTCATGGTCAAACAAAGGTTTGGACTTAATTGTTTCTTAAATCCTAATACCTTTTGGGCTGTTTGTTTGATTGTGTCTCCGATCGATGCCCATTTAATGTCCGTATTATTGGTTTCCTCTTCCTCACTACTCGCATTCTCTAGGATGCTAAATCTATTCGTTGGTTCCTTTTGCGCAGGTTTTTTAGTTTATCAATGTCGAACTTTTTGCTCGTCTCCCGTCACTGCCCATGTGGGTTTGCTGGGAGCTGACTCCTAATTTTGGTCAACACTAGAAGATGGTCGGTGTCGCAATCTGTTCCTCTATATGATCCTACGTCAAGGATGTTCAAATGGTGTCTTTTATCTCTGATGAAGTGGTCTATTTGGTTACACATTACGCCGTCGGGTGATATCCATGTAGCCTTATGAATTTTCTTGTGGTTGAACATCATGATTTTCACTATCAGATCTTTTGACGCTGCGAACGTGATAATTCAAATCCCATTATCATTTGAAACGCCGTGTAGGCTTTCTTTACCTATAGTTGGTTGGAAGATATCTTCCTTCCGAATGATGAGATCCCATTAGATACTTCCTCTAGGGTCTCGTAGAACGTGTCCTTCATTTCTTCGTCGGTAGATTCTGTTGAGACGTGAACGTACATAATTGTACCAGGGGCCCTGTCTTTTTAGCACCGACATTCTGTCATTGATAAATCTTACATCTTTTACATGGGACGTAATCTTATTGCTTATGATGAAACCGGTTCCGAGGTTATGGGTATCAGTACCTACACACGCCAGTGTGAACCCGTTGATTTCGATTACTTGAAATGGGACTCGCACGACGTTCATTTTATATTGTTTCGCGTTTTCTACGACCGTCTGTATATACCGCATTTTCCGTGTTTCCCTACGTCTTCTTTTTGCCAAGTCGGTGTTTTCTTGATGATTTGTTTCCTTATGGTAGTGTTGGTTCCATACACCTACATCAACCGGATTTTTCGTGGGATTGTTTTGTGTATATTGATTAGTCAGTTTTGTTCCCATGAGTTTCAATTAGTCCACCATATCAGAGCCCCTCTTTGATATGGTAAGGTCTGCTTACTGCTCTGATTCGACCCGGTGTCAGGGGTGGCAGATCTTTTTGTGTTACTCCTCGCTAGCCTGTCTGACGTGGGTGACCCTACGGGAAGCATAAGCTTCCGTCAGCATAGCCTGAGTGATTCATTGTAATTTAAGCCCCCGCACCACGTCAAGGTTTCTACCAAGCAGGGGACTGTCACTGCTACAGTGGATGAAATAGTTATACGAGGGCTGCCTTTTATATTTCGGGATTAGAGAACAAAAACAAATATTGATCATCGAAAATCACTTTATTGTTTTTCAAAATATTCCCCATGAAGATCTATACACTTTTGCATGCGTTTGAACCAATTGTCGAAGCACTTTTGCCACTCTGATTGAGGTATCTCCAACACATGCATTCTGAATGCAGCAACCGCTTCTTCAGGTGTCGAAAAACGTTGACCTCTCAGTTTGTTTTTTACGTACGGGAATAAAAAGAAGTCATTCGGTGCCAAGTCAGGACTATACGGCGGATGACCCATCAAATCGATGTTTTGGGTGCTCAAAAATGCAGTTGTCGCAGCCGATGTGTGAGAGCTCGCATTGTCGTGGTGAAGAGTGATCCGTCTTCGGCGGTTGGTTTTCCTGATTTCTTGGAAGACAACTGGCAAACAAATGGTTGTGTACCACTCAGAATTGACTGTTCTGCTTTGTTCTAGTGGTACGGTTGCGACATGTCCAGTTTTTCCGAAAAAAACAGGCGACCATTTGCTTGGAAGTGCTTCGTGCGCGAACAACTTTTGTTGGATTTGGCTCATCTTGAAACACCCAGACAGTCGACTGCTGTTTACTTTCGGGCTCATACGCGTAAATCCACGATTCACCACCTGTCACGATGTCATAGACGTGTTTCGAAGCACCGCGACCGTATTTTTTGAGCATTTCTTTCGACCAATTGACAGGAGCCTTTTTCTGGGCGATAGACAAATTGTGTGGGACCCAACGCGAACAAATTTTTTTGACAGTCAAATGTTTATGCAATATTGAATGTATGCTGGTCCCACTAACGCCTAAGGTTGTCTCAATCTCACGATAGGTCACATGACGATCTTCCAATATCAGTTCGCGCACAGCATCAATGGTTTTCGGAACAACAACTGATTTTGGACGACCTTCACGAAATTCATCTTGGAGTGAACTACGACCACGATTGAATTCACCATACACCATCGATAAACACTGGTCCTTGATGGAGCTTCATCGCCAAAAGTTGAATTAAGTTCATCCATGCACTGTTGCTGAGTTAATCCACGCCGAAAGTTGTAAAAAATAATCGCACGAAAATGTTGACGATTTAATTCCATTTTTGGGCCCAGATGAATCTTTTAAGTTACTGTAAACAACACAAATAGCGCTCGTATGTCAAAACGTTCTGAGTGCGTATAACCTCAAAAATGTCCAACTTTACGACAGAGCTGTCAATTGCCGGATTGCAACACTAGGGTTGCCAAATCCCGAAACATAAGAGGCAACCCTCGTATTTTTCGGGGAGATATACCATCAGATTTCAGTGGTATTACGGGGGTCTTTTCTTTCCAGATATGTCGAGAGTTGACAGTTAATCAGAGAGCATTCGATAAAATAGACGTCAATGCTATGGGTCGGTGAGAACGGGCGGTAATGAGGTTCTGCATTTTTAGGAATTGGTTGCATATTCGCAGACAATGACTTGTTTGCGAATTCACGAGTTGAATAAAACAGAATACGCAATTTTCCAGGAATATTTCTTCTACATGTGGGAGAGTGTAGTATTTTTTTTTCAGTGCATATATTAATTCCTGGCCACGCAGAATTTTTACAAGCAGCAGCCAGATTATACTCACTCTCATTCCTACGATTACTAGCTAAGATGAAGTCGTCAGCACCAATGACAATATTGTATTCTATTGTTGACTCATAACTATTTAGTGATAATGCATTTGATGGAAAAGGTGCAGAAAAGTATAGATGCGAATCCATTCGCAGTTAGCTATAAAACACTCGTTTCACATATCAGATCAAGGATAGTAAACTTTCTACTTACACTACTCCATAAAGCACTTTCACACATGATACACTAAATTCCTTACTACACTCTACTACACTCGTATATTGCTGTTTTAATATAAAGTCATTTTGCAACTCGGAGTAAGAATTTAAAGATTATTCAATTTAAAAATCCAGTCAATTTCTAAATACCTAGTTAAGCAACCTCAATTCATCTTAAAGAGGCTTTATGCGTTTGAATTCCAATTCGACCCAAATTTACTTTTTAACCACCAAAGAGGGAAAAACGGCAATTAACACGCTATAGTAAGCTAATAAACTCCGTCCTGATTGTTTCTTATTTATTTTACCGAAAAGTAACTCAGCAAGCGCACAGCTTTCCAATTTCAATTTGAGCGAAAATTTAATGCTCCTGACCGTCGTTATAACTGATTCTGGCTTGCTCGTTTCCATCTGGGTGCAAGAACGGAAAAACTGGATTAATGAATTTCGTGTTTTAATTACTTTTTCATCAGAAATAAATTTTATTTATAGAATTCGGAAGGTTCAGGAAAGGCTACTGTGAACATATCCTGTGCAAAACAGCAATTGAGTAGATGACGTTGAATTTATTATTTCATACATCAAGTATATTATACATATAACTAATTTAATTATTTTTGGCATGTTGTTTCGTTTTGGATACAACCGAAAAGAAAAGCAAAATTGTTAATATTTACCTTACTCTTATTTATTTGACACGATAACCCTTTTACAATTCAAGACTTTCAGCCACACTGTCACCTTGTTACAAAAGAGTTTTTTACGCAACCAAACAAATTCAAAACCTTCAACCGCACTTAATGTTTTTTTGTTTTTTATAAGATCACTTAAAGATCACCGCGAGCCAACAGCAAAACAGCAACTTAGTTCTCCAAATTTACAACACCGGTTTCACCAATCAAAACAACAGGTTCTCCGTTTCTTATCTTGTTGAACCGTCGTCGAAGTCAATGGCCAGAGTCCGTTCTTTCGAAAACGCTGAAGAACAGATCACTCGATTGGCAACGATTCCAATTGAGAGATCACCCATGTCACCTCGCCTGAGAGCAGACCTCGAATTCTAGCGACTTGACTAATTTTCGACTGCAACCATCCCAGTGGCCGTTTTCTTTTTGTTTACCTGTTACTCCGCTCGTCGCGTCGCAACTGCTGCATCATCTTACAGTTATCAGTGCGTGTGCGTGTGTGCGTGTGTGGTGGATGACCCAGTTGGCCATTGGGTGCCGACGTTGTAGTTGCTTTCGTTGCTATTATAAGAACTTTACTTCCGTGGGGAATTTGGAAACTAAGATAGTACCTGGTTGAGGCGCATCATTTGGTCGATCTTTATCAGACTCTTTGCCTTGACTCCATGTTGTTCCCATCATCCGCGCCTCCGGATTGTACTCCATTGTCTGACTGCGACTTATGAGATTCAGCAACCGTTTGTCGATTAGATCTGATGAGAGCAAACTGATGGGTGTTGAATCACTAACAGCATTAGGATACGTTGTAGTTGAAGGTGACGCCGTTGTTGTTGTTGTTGAGGGCATCATTAAAATGAAAAAATTCGTTGACACAGGTACAGGAAGAGGGTTTGGGTTTCTCTTCCTTTTACGCGGTTTAGATTTCCGCATTCTAACTTCGTGTATGGTTTTCTTATGCATCTTTGTGCTCGATGGTGGAACACATTCGCTAATTTACCATTGCTGGTGTGTTGTGAACTTGACATCATTTTTCTCAGATTAAGTGGCGTAGAATTCCTACACGGTTCGGGGGTTACTGACTGAACCGTTTTGCGGTTAGTAGTGGGGTTTGGGGTCTTCCAGCACAGTTTTTGGTCATGTTCTGGAACAGGAAGTGACATAATCAAGAAAGCTTAGTGAAAGCTCGAGTGTGGGTATGTCAGTTTGTGTGCGTGTGTATAATGCCAACCGGCACCTTGAGTGCGGTGAGTGGGAATCTCCTCTACTTGTGTGAAGGAGATCCTAACCGGATCGTGTGGGCGGTCGAACTCTCTGCTGCACTCCCTAGCAGATCGCCGTGTTGCAGAATCCCTCACCCGCAGAGTGGTCCCCACTGGACTTGGCCCCGGGGTTTAAGATGGATGAAATGATTAATTTATTGGATAATGGTTTGGTTCAACCAACTTAGTTGGCACGACTGTTTTGGTTTGTCCTACTTTCTTTTGCTAGGTTTGAGTAGCTGGCTTCCTACCTCATATCCATAATTATTAAAATTACTACTATTCTATTAACATATACTTCATTCTAATTTTTCTTACGAGAACAGTTAATTAACACTAATATTATTGCTATTAACGCTTTCTTTTTAAATCAATTTTTCTCTATCTCTTTGCTATGGTTCTTGGCACGTCTCAGAAAATCATGTGAAATTTACCTGATAAGGATCTAATGTATCGTGGAAATGAAAAGATGATTCAACGCAGTTAAAACCAATTTTTATTAATGAACCTTCACTTGCTCTCTTTCTACCAAGAAGGTGCTTCCAAGATGAAGTTATTAATACGTCATTAACCACAGAAAGTGATTTCTTGACATATTTAACATATTATATTGGTAACCTCTACTAATACCCTATCTGGCTAGAATTCGACCCAAGTACACTCTCGAACAGAAGTATACTATACAAAAAGCCCACACCAATAGATCGAAAACAATTACTACTCGTAGTAATGTTGCATAGAGTACTAATGAAAATTCCTTAATTTTAATATTTGACAACATTACAGGTAGATTTAAAAACTGAACATGTTTTCTAGTCTTGATTGGTTTAGAGCTGTGTAAAGACTTTAAATGATACTTTGTTATCATTCTAGACAATTTTAACAGACTCTCCTGTTACTGAATTAACTTGCTATGAATATGTTCAAAGACTTCTTCTGCCTTATGGATTAATGAACAACAATGATTACCTAGGACTCTGTAGAGAAAGTGAATAACGAATGCTAGACACGTCGCACAATGGTTTGGCAAACATTTCCTGTGTCTACTCCAAGCGAGTCACGCAACGCAACCCACAAACTACTAGATAGACGACTACGTGCGTACACCGAGTCCTGAAGAGCGTCAATTAATAACGAAGGGTGGAGTATTTTTCCGCCGGTTTTCCTTTGATTAAGGGAAATTACATGAGAATGTGCACAGACCCTTAGCATTTTAGCATTATTTAACCTTTCCCCTTTTTCGTGCTTTTGTCCTATTCTCACAAGGATATTCGGCAAAAGCAATATATATTTACAATTAGGATAGAGAAGTAGTGAAGTGGATTGGACTTAACCAATCATTCATTTTTTGATTAGGTTTCTGGAAGACCTATCAATTAAATACAATATGTGATCGAAATGCAAAGTAAATAATAGCAGAACAAATAACATAGCAATTTTGGATCGGTCTTTTATTAGTGCTCAAAAGTCAAAAGAGCCGCGACAAAAAGGATTTCACGACAACGTGAACAACATATGCTGTGTTTAAAACGAGGTCATATGCTTACATATGAATACAGCTTCCCATAGTAAAGTTCAACTAAACAAGCTCGCAACAATCCGTTCAATATAATAATTAAAATGTATATGATCGCACATCACAGGTAACCGTAAAAAATATCCTTACCTAATAATGTTGTATTCCAAACTATCAATATCAAACTAAACCAATCCTTCTTAAAGGTTGAATTTACAAATTATTTAAAGGCTTAAAAACCTCCATTTAATGACAATTTATTAACGTTAGGTTTGAGAATCACTAATTATTAGCAGAACCTTCACGACTTAATCAACTAATTTGTTCAATGACCTCTTAGCAAAATGAGTCACACTATCGTATTGTTCAGCACCACACTATAAACATCTCTAATGAAAACACATAAGTGTCTACACATCTACGATTGTACTCAAAAGTTGGAAAGTTTACCTTTTTGGTAGCCCGCTTTCACCTAATAGCAAATTATTCGTCCTACCACAAGTGTTTATCCCGTTCCCGTAGTTCTGATATATACTCAAGCATGTACATAGTGTCCATTTCCATAAAACGAAAACTTTCCGAATGAGTCAAAACAGAGTTTAGTTAGTTGGAGGATGACAAGAGTCAAAAGCCCATAAACTATCATCAAAATTACAGGACTTTCTAGTTTTAACTATACAAACTTTCCACATCATAATTAGAGCAAAATACTTTGTCATCCTGGTATTAGGACTCCGGGTTTTCAGTTTTCGGGAAGAACATTGTTGCACCTTTACAGTTGTATAGATTTGAATAGGACAGGAACTAGCAGCCGGTTTTATTCCGAAGTGTAGGATCTGGTAACTTTTCATTTACATATTCCGTATAGGGATTGAAGACTGACACTAATGTAGCTTAAGGTGTTGGGATAATCCATTACATGTTCAAAGTTTTATTAGAATTCAAGTTGAACGGAAAATGTAGCCACAGTCCTTGAAATTGATATCAGTGATTCCACGTACTGATAAAATGTAGATGAATGAAATCCCATAATGGATCAAAGTTACTTTCAATACACTTATAGCATCCACCGTTTTGGGGGACCCCAGGGACGTGACCTATACAGCTATATTTTCCAATGACGAATTGTTTATTTGTTGGAAAGTTGTAATGCATGAGTATCTACATCCTAGTGTTAGGGACAGAAAAATAAGATGCACCGAAAAAATAAAAAGGTGAGACTTATGAAGATTAAGAAATAGAGGGATTGTTCGTAAAACTAAGGAAAGATTATTGACTCGGCCTATAATGTTCAAGTACTTCAGCTAAAAAAAAAAAAAGAAAAATTGCCCTAATTTAAATATAATATAATAAAATAAGAATAATGGATATAATAAATAAAACAATTGAAATGAAAATTAAATAAGAACAAAACGAAGCCAAAAAAATAGAATACAGCGATAATCAAACTAATTAATAAGATTGAAAAAATCAAAATTATAAAAAAGTAAAAAACGAACAAGGAATGAAATAATTTAAAATTAAGTTGAACTCAATCAAAAATTGAGGAAACAAACTATATGAAGGATGAAAATTAATTTAAACGACAAGGCAATTAACATTACAACAAAAATAATTCCAAAAATATATAAATAAATACAGAAAACCGAAAGAAGAAAAGAAAGGAAAGACCGAGAAGATAAATATCGCCTTACACAATATTACTACACTAACCTATAGTATCTAAACCAAAAACCGACTGCTAGGCTGAATTATCTAGGATACTAACAATAAACTAGACTATGGAAATTGATAATGATATACACTGATGGGTAAAAAAACTCACACTAATATATACTAGAATGAAAACTAAAAATAGAAGTCTGTTAAAACTTGAGTTAATTAAAGTAAACATTTTGTTTGCTTTTTAAAATAAATAACTTAAGCTAAACTAAACAAAAGTGATAGTGATTAAGGCATGATTATACGATATAAAGCGAAACGTCATTCCCTAAAGATAATTAAAATCCAGTCGTACTCTCTCCAGCGCAGATTTAAGATACCGATTTGATGATCTCTCAAATTAACGAATTTTTATTTCAAATATTCCTGTTACCCGTCTAGCAATTTAGAGCGTCACCCGGATCCGTCTAAAGTCCCGACCATTACGTTTGGGTCATCCATCAAACATCAAAATACCACAAATAGAAAGTATAATGCCCTATATTGGAACTTTACCCTCTTTCGCCAATCCACATAACCACATTCGAATTTTTAGCTCCCATGTTATCCTTTTCGCGATCTTAAGCTCTCTCCCCAACTAACAGCGTGATAAATCGTCGTTGATGTTAAATCCGCATCATTGTCTCGGCCCGATGAATACTAGTGCAGCAGTGTTTATTTATTTCTGTTGTCTATAATTAGGGAAATACCTTGATCCTTCGGAGCGTAGTTTAGGAGAGGATGGTTAATAAGACACCCGATTCCACAAAACCACTCTATGAGGACTGTTCTGGCTGCCTCTAAGGTGTTTTGCCATCGATAATCTACAAATTTAATCAAATTGGTACTTAATTAGAAAGGCAATCGATAATGCAGTATTAATAGCCAAAGTTTTTGACTTAGTTTTGTTTTATAGTTGTTCTCGGAAACTTAATGAACATATGTCCACCCAGCCATATGGCTTTTATTATGAATTAGATCGACAAACTTTCTAATCAAATTGCGGCACATGCTTATCAGTGTTGCAGTTTGCCTGTCATTATAATGTTTGGATACAGTTGAGATAAGCTTCAGTAATTTTTATTAGATCTTTTAACACTTGTACACGTCTAAATGCATTAATTCGGATGCAATCATAAAACCTAATTTAGAGAAAACAGACCGGAAAGCTCACTAAGTTTTGAACATGTTATCTGCACATGGTTCGACTAAAATGTCTTCACCATTTTAAGGCCATTGTTGAAAAAATGTATCATCGTACATTTTATGTTAAATTAAAGTGGCATAAGAAAAATTAAAATGCATTTTTCCGCAACCAGAACTGGGGGTATTACCAACTTTTTTGAAAACGTCTTTTGTCAATGGATAGTGTAGCTGCAGGAAAAGGGAGAAGATTGAGAAAGCAGCTGAACACATAAACACGATTATCTTTATTGGACTATTTGTCTAAAATTGACTTGCAATATACCCGCTCTGAATGGCGGTTCTCGAGGCCGAACACTTAAAAAGTAGGAACTCAACTTGCATTCACTTAAATAGTATTTTTAATAATATTTGTAACACAAAGGACATTTGGCGAATGATGTCTCTTTAGTCGCCGGAGTGTTCCGCCGAACAGTGTGTAGTGGCACGCGTCTGTGGGCACGTGTAACGCCTTCAGGGTAGGTATGTTCTTTGAAGGGTAGGAACCCTACCTGGGTGAAATTGTGCGTTCCTAGAACGCTACAGACATCTATAGCGTTTGCGACGATAGTGAAAAGCGTGTGATTCGAACTGACACTAAGACGGTTAGATTCACCAAAAATTGAAACAATGCTCAACACATCAGACCACTGCCGCATGTACGAATGAACTGATGTGGAATTTCTTTCTATGTTCTTGCTTGGTGTACGGCTGATGCATTTTCTTATTCGATTTTCTTTCGGTGTTCTTCACTATTTGCTTGTATATTGTATGTGCATCTGTTAGAAACGCCACACTACTTCCTCATCAGTAACTTTGTTACGATCAACGTCGTGTGCAAACGACGGAGCGAGGAACGACCCACCGAGAGGACGTCGGAGAAGGCGAGTGTGCCGGTGCTCTATGCGGAAACCATGATCGTAGTACTAAAGTCCTGTTTACCTATGGGAAATTGTGTGTTCTGTGTATACAGATCACGCCGGGGTCGCCAATTATAGCGTTAAGCAAGGATAGTGAAGAATTGAACACAGAATGAAACGGGTGAGAAGCAAAGCATTGAAGCATCAAGCTACTGCCGCATGTACGAATTCGAATTCTAAACTCAACTGATGTGCCAACGAATTGAACGCGAAGAAGCGGAGAAGAAGAAGCCAAACAGTGGGTGAAAATACAGACTAATGAACAGAAGGTGATTGGGGAACTCAACGCCGCTCAGTTCGCGGCACAGGACACCATCTCGCACCTTCCGCAACTTGCAGCACAGGGGACACCCAAGCCCGACCAGGATGGAAACAACCAAACGAGACCCCCGCATCGAATGGGAAGCCATCCTCAGGCGGCACAACAAAATCATCTACATGGCGGTCCCTGAGTATCAACAACACCAGTACTTCGCGGAGGATTTTATCGCCGAGGCCGAGGAAGTATTCCTCGATGAACTGACAAAGCTACTCGAGGCTCAGTGCGCGCTCGCATCAGCTTCCCAACAACGGATGGGCCCAATTCGCGAACAACGCCAATTGGGCCCATCCTAGTGAGCTGCTCTCAGTGCAGCAGCCAACGGTCACCGCCAAGCCGGCGGAAAAGGCACCGCACACCAGACCAGTGAATCTCGACCAAGCAACCCGACAGAATGCCGCCGACCCAATGACCAACCAGCCCCGTGTCCCAATGAAGAGAACACCGCCGGTACCCCTAAGGCAATAGGCTTCATGCACGTTCTGCAGGGCCCAACGCTCTATCTACGACTGTGAGGGCTTCCGATCACTCATACCTGGCCGTCGGAAGTCTTTCGCAAACAAAAGAAACCTGTGCTACAACTTTTTGGGTCGCCACCGGCTACGCGACTGCCTCCCCAGCAAGGCGTGCCGGCAATGCCAGTAGAGACATTACACCTTGCTGCATGTCCGGACAACCGCCATAAACGGGACAAACTCACCTCCGCCAGGAGTAAGCGCAGGACCCCCCTATATTACCTAAATTACCCTAAATTAATTAAAATTAGCTAAATTACACGTGCCTCTGCAAAAGACCTCCTTTCCACCTGAAACAAAGGTAACACACATCTGGGAGGCAACAACCCCACGTATCCACAGATACGTGCGTCACAAGTCCGACCAATGTCCTACGCCTGCACGGCGATCGAAGGAAACAACGAACCGGCAAACATTGCCTTACCAAGGACATTTAATGCATCACCCACGCGAGTTCACCCGAGTATCTTTGTTACATCCTAACGTGTGCGTTCGTTACAGTTGATTTTAATTCGCCTTATTTTTCTCGGCGCAAAAATGTAAAACAGAAAAGTAAAGAAAAAGACAAAGGAATAAAAACCGTGACACATATTGTGACCTCTTGCCAAACTATTGGTGTAAACTAAAGATATCAAATAAATAAACGCCTCCGAAAACAATTAACAGTGTTTTATTTTTGTTCTTTCTTCTCTCCGTGATTTCTTTTGTGAACAGTGTTAGGCGGAACACTTCACCATCATCGTCAAACATTCGACATTGAATAAAAATCCGCCAAAGCCTTACACGAATTTTAAAAAGGACAAACTCTGATCAAAAGGACACACTGAAACTCAAAGCAAAACTCTTTTGTTTGTTTTTCTGAATGAAAACCACAACAGATAAGAACCGTTTCCACGGTCCGCCATGCGCACTCCGTTCCATGTTATTTCTCCTTTTTTTCTCTTGTTTCAACGAAGGTTCCCCGACGAAACTAACCGAAGATACCACTGCCGGAAAGAAGCTGTATTTAGTTTTAACTTCAACTTAGCTACATTTATTTGGTTTTCAACTTAAGCTGAATTTAATTGTAATCCAATGTAATTTAATATATATTTTGCATCTATGTGCAATGTAGCTAAGTTTATTTTTTCGTTGGAACAAGGACGATGGGGGAGTTACTTACGTAACATATATATATTCTGGTCTTGTGATTAGGGTGTTAGAATATACTCACAGCTGGGCCGGCTTGTAAGAGGTGACTAAAGGCCGAGTGGTAGGTGAGGTCCCAACGCAACCAGGCGATTGATACCGCGAAGAAGGGTTATAACGACAGTGTGACCAATAAACTCTTTGAGTGCCCAACTGGTTCGTGTCCCTTCTGTTCAATGGCAAGTGTTGTCGGCAATAACTTCGCTTCCTCCTTTTTCCCCCCGTTAGTGACGGGCAGCGGGGCGTTAATCACAAATTCAAAAGATAAAGCTAATGTTTTCGGAAATTTATTTCCCGCGAATTCAAACCTCAATGCCGGTCTTTGGAGCCACCTGTGATGGCGCCGGTGCGGCCTTCGATGTGGGATGTGAGGTTCCGCCGGCGTACTATTTAACGCATATTCTACGTAGGCTGGACCGTAGGATGGCAACCGGCCCGTGCGGAATCCCAGCAATAGTCCTTAAGAACTGTGCTCCAGAACTGTCACCGATGCTTGGCAGACTCTTTCTTCTACCTTATGCACGGAGAACCTTTCCTAACTGCTAGAAAGTCGCTCGAGTGCAGCCACTCCCAAAGAGGGGAAAAAAGTGTCTTCCACAAAATTACTGTCCGATAACTTCACTATCTATGTTATATAAGGTGATGGAAACGGTCATCAACCGTAAGTCAGCCATAAGTCGATCAATTCCGTCGTTAGAACATAGGCGCAACGTATCATGCCTATCTATAGGTATTACCACGATCGTTGCTCAACTGAACTTGCTGAATGTGTTCCGCCCCTTCAGACATTTTCCAGCGATACCCGTCAATCTGTGAATGCGTATCAGTTCACGCTGAAAGTGGGCTTCAGGCGCACAAATAAACATAGAGAGTAATTCTTTAGCCGAACCACACGAATGTGGAATGTTCTGCCTGATCATGTGTTTCCTGGCCGTTGTGATGTCCAGACATTCAAGACCGATATACATCGACACCTCCTTTCCTTATCCACTTCCTCTCCATCCGTTCGCACTGTTGCGTCCCTCAGACATCGATACTCTCGATTGATTTATAATCTTTTGTAGGTTTTTGGTGTTTGAGTAGAATAATATTTGCCATGGAAAGAATGTGGTATGGATTTCGGAATGGATTTAGCGGGGCACCTGCTACAAGGACATCACACCAGTAGTGGTTGCTTTCTCTCATCTATCGCTGGTCCTGACTTGCATACTTTTCTGAGGCGGTATTGGATTTTGAAATGGGAACGTCGCGTCGAGCCTGATAACATTGGCAGAAATATGCAATTCACTCACATTTCTCACCAGAAGCCAGCAATCCTTGCATTTAGCGAAACCCAGGTAATAACACATATATATTTCCGATTTAAATCTACCTGGTTATAACACAGTGCCTCTGTTCCGTCCACATCGTGGTCTAGCTACATACATACGAAGTGTTATTGCTTATCAGGTTCTGCCCCAATATGGGTTCTGCTCCAATCCCGAATTTAATTTCTCGTGGCTAAAACATAACGTTCGTAGACATATTATACATTACTGCTTTCTTTACACAAGCCCAAATTTAGATAAAAACGCATCCTTTAACGAATTTTATGCTCTATCTGATTTAATGGATAGGATCATGACCCTATATCCGCACAGTGAAATCGTTATTGCGGGTCACTTCAATGTACATAACTCTCAGTGATTTCGCCACTCCGGAAACACAACACCCGAAGGTCAGTATGTCCAACTCTATGCTGTTTCAAATAGTTTAACTCCACTCGTCAATGGGCAAACATGGGTGCCATGCATAGATGGTCATTCCGCCAACACACTGGACCTGTTTCTCACCTCCCACCCAATCAATTACACAGTTGAAATGTTTCCGCCCTTAGGCACTTCACAGCACTATGTCGTGTCAACTAAATTCGCTCTAACCAACAGCAGCGTTGACGAGAAAACTTTCGTAGCAACGGTGTTGACTCTATAGCGTGGACATTGACTGCCACGATTCTGTTTGGCATGTATACATTCATTCGACACAAGGTAAAGAGTATCAAACCAAAGAGAAAAATTTAGTTCGATTCCAGCCGCAAAGAAGCAATTAAGGCCAAGCAGCTGAACTTCCGGTAGTATAAATCAAACAATACTGAGGAAAACCGGAAAAAGATTCAAGAGAGCTGAAAGTGACAGCAATGTGCATATTCGACGCACAAAGTTCTTCTATGACCAGAGAGTGAGACAAAAAATACTACACTCCGCCACAGGTAGTAGAAACGCTGGGCATTCATGAAAAATATTCAAAACTCTGTCTCCTCATCCATTCTTTCGCTTATAGTCGATGACAGGCCAGTGCAATAGAGAAGGCGAATCTACTTGCTGCACATTTGGCAGCGAACTCAATGGTGCCTGGTATCACATAGGTTCCGCTTCAACTTGAGCAGAAACAGCATACCAGAAGCCAGATTTACTTTAAAACACGTCCTGTTGAGCACGCGTACTGTTGAACGCAATCGAATCCGCTAGTCCGATGACATCCCGCAATTTTCGTGAAGAGATGTCCTTCTTCACTCCCGAAACCACTGTGGAAACTCTTCCATTTGTCTTATTCTACTGCGCGTAGATTGGAGCCAATACCCCAAAAGGGCGATGAATAGTCCCCCCACCTTCTTACCAACCCATAGCACTAACTTCTCTTCTTCTAAGGTTATGGAATCACTCATTAACCATCAACTTTCGAAATATCTGGAATCAAATGACTACCTTATGTAGCAACCGGTCCACAGGAGACCTGATGGCATACCTTACCAAAAAGTGGAGCTATTTTACCCACTACTTTGATGAAGGCAAAATTGGCTCACTGGATATTTCAAAACCATTCGACAGAGTTTGACATCCAGCCCTCCTTGTTGAAATTACATTCCTATGGAGTTGATAATTCACTGGTACGATGTTGTGGCGGTTCTTGCGAACGTCACTACTTACCTGCTCATCTACCACCGGGTAACCCCTCTTCATAAACGGCATTTTTCAACCAAGCGTGTGCTCACCTGCGTTGGTTATTCCTATAACCACAAAAAAACCTGTAAATCACAATGTCTGCGGATACGAAAAATTATATCAGCAATAACAGACATTCCCTACATGGGCATATAGAAACCTGAAAAGCATGACTTACCTGCCCATACGACTAACCACCGCTGCAATGCTTAACTGCGCTGAAGTAAAACACCATCAGCAACACAAGCGTTTCTATAGCAAGGGCAAATTGGTCGCACATCTAGCAACCAACATGACATTGGTTTCTACCAACGAAGTGTCTCCCAAGAAGTCGGCTACAATGCCACAAGAGATATTTTTTTCCTTTTGGTTCTTTAATGCATGCCCACATCGGTCGCTAAATCAGCTACCCGAAATGGAAACGCGCACCACGTACTACAAGGCAAAATCCGGTTGCATATGCAGCGAGCAACACTGCCCAATGAAATGCCCCTAAAATACAATTTACCAAGAGGAAGGAATCTTTCCCATACATGTACATGGCAATTCATATAAGAGGACGCCAGCAACGCACGCCCGATCAGCATGAATCTACCACACAGTGCTGGTTGGATATACATATCCTATCATAGAAATGTGATGTACACGATCAGCAATAATGCTTTACACAGTGGCTGATCGTGTAAACATTTTAACCCTTTTCAGGAGGACTTGCCCCAGCTGCGAAGGTTGTTTATTTTTGTTTAATATGATGTCCATGGTTCGCATGCTGGGCGACACGCGCGATGAGCAACCAAAGGGGATCATCGTGTGTGTGCGTGCAACCCTTCTGTGCTGGCACACCGATTCGAGAAAGAAAATTACCAAATATGGTCATCGGGATCATGGATGGGATTTTAGTATTCGGTCGCTTCAGTAGCATTAGGCAATCGCGTTGTGGATGCGGTGAAGACAGTGTCAGAAAAGAAAATTACCAGTTTCGACCCCCAAAATCAGAAAATAAACACATTTTTGTATAACCTAAACTTATTATCGCCAACACAGTGTATCAAATTGAAATTGTATAAATACCGTATATCGAATTAAAATGTAAGTTACTTGAAAATACTAAGATCGTACACATTGAAATATAGGTTTACGGATTTCATTAAGATATTTTGTCCTTTTTACCTTAAAATAGTTTATCTAAATTAACTATACCTAGTGCGACACAAGCTTAATTTCACTTAATGACTTAAATAACGTAAGATAATTCTAAGCTTAAGAGAGGATATAAAATACTATGTTAACCTAGAATAAATTGCACGAAAGATGCTAAATCCTTATGTTTTACGTTGTGTACCAAACATCTAGAGTTAATAAGAAAAGAATAAAGATAATAGACGTAAGTAACCTGCAGTTTTTATCTTGAGCGACAAGACACGACGGACGGTTAAGCACTTGGGACGTCTTGGTGAACCAGTGTCGGACGGTCACACTACCAAGACTACACATAAAAATCCCATAATGTATAAGAGACTACCTCTCTGGCCGTTCAATCCAATTAGTTCTTGATGGTGTCAAATCTGTCTCCCATCAAATTAATGCAGGTTCCGTACTCTTGTGGGGAGTTTCTCTATTCTACATGAGAAACAACCCACAATTCCAACCAACATTTCCTACCTAATTTCGACCGCCTTTCAGCGCGTCAAATCAACCCCATTTCCCCCTTACTTACCTGTTCACCTGCAGAGCATGTTTCCACCAAGGACACCTAGCTAAACTCATTGTACCACGGAGACAACGCATAATTGAGTTTAGCTTACCTTTTTTGCCATACGGCAACTCGTGTCCATGTCGATTAGCGACAACCAAATCCAGCCGGACGAAGTTGTCGCATCATTGCAGATCCGCTTGGGAAGTTTATCACCACATTCGATTGAATCACGTGATAATATTTCCCTAGCGTTACTTCGGCTTTTCTCCAGACACTTCATTCGCTGGGGATCAATGTTCTCTTTTTGCAGGTGAATATCATCAGCTTAATTCTGCTCTCTTTCTCAGTTCTGTCTTCGTATGGATCAATGTACACTGAACCCACCATACTACCGAATCAGGTCAATGGGTTCCGCTCAGAACTACATTGATTCATGCACATACAACCAAATCCACCCCAAGATAATCGTACAGCATGTTTCTGTTCTCTTATTGTCCCGCTCTCTTCGATCATCAGATTACCGATGTAACCTACCACACATCGAAGGACGTGGCAATGAGAGAGCAGAAGTTTGTTCTCTTTTGGTTGTAGCCAATTTCTTCCCTTTTCAAGTCAGTCGATTAACGTGTTTAATCAAGGGAGGTGGTGTCGCGAATTGCCCCCGCGTGGCCATGCTCATGCACACGCTCGTCCGCGGACATCCGAATTTTAGTTGTAAAGTTATGTGTTGTGTGACCGCATCGGAATGTTCTCACTAGTGAATATTTTCAATAAATTAAAACGCTTGCTGGCAGTGCTATCTGTTATCTTTTTTATTGATTACTTTGGTGTCTTAACTCACTTATTCGAATTAGACTTCAATCGTTTATTTATCTATCCACTCGAAGGAGATGTCGTCCAATATGCGCATCGGATTCGGTACAACCAGGAAGTGGTCGTGCGTCCCATAAATGTTTACAATTACACATTCCTCAATAAAGATGAACATAAATCGATGCCGCATTTTGAGAGACGAATGGCTATACGACAAACCTGGGGTTACGAACAACTCTTTTCGGACGTGATTATTCGAACAAATTCTTCCACGGATCGATGGGAGATATAAGGAATACGTACCGTACGTCGGCACATGTACCCTTATACCCCCACACTCTCACTCACTCTCTTCCTCATCTTTATAAATGATCTCTTGTCAATTACGCACAACCCAATTCACTCATTTGGTGATGATGGCACGTTGAATTGTTATACTCATACGAAAATTTACGTCCAAACTCTTTGAACCTCATTACCAAACAGCAGGCTATGTTTGATACATTGAACTCCTATCACCACAGGATATCTTAATAGGGATTATCTAACCGAGTAGAATTCAATGCCTTGAAAATGCAGTGTTGCTTCTTGTCGTCAAAGGTGAACCCGAAAGTAAATATACTGTCGATGAACGGCACTTGCATCAACGAAGCCAAGGAACTATCAATCCTCAGCACTTTTCTTAATCCGACTCTTAATTGGAGCGACCACACATTTGAAGCTGCGAAAAGTGCGGCCAAAGGCATGGGGTACCTTAAGAGACGCAAAAAATACTTCACTCTATCCAACGTGGCCATTATTTACAAAGCGTACATTCGTCCCATACTGAATTCAACTCCCATATTTCGTCAGGAGCATCCAAAACAGTGAAACTTATTGTGGACCGAGCCGTAAGTGGTTCAATTCGGTCGTTAGAACATAGGCGCCATTTATCATGCCTGTTTCTTTTTTATAGGTATTATCACGGTCGTTCCTCAAATGAATCTGATAAATGTGTTCCGCCCTTCAGGCATATTTCCATTACACCCGTCAATGTGAGAATGTGCATCAGTTCACGTTGTAAGTCAACTTCAGGCGCACAAATAAACATAGAGTCATTCTTTAGCCAAACCACACGAATGTGGAATGCTCGTCATTGTTATGTCCAGGCATTTAACACCGATGTGCATCGATAACTCAATCATAACATCAATTGTATTTGGTACGCACAAAACACCTTAAATGTGGGTCCTTCTGATTCGCATGGTAAGTAATGCTAGAAATTTAAAAAATCCCCTCCATATTAAAAAAAAATTGAATCCAATTCCTTGGGCCCGTCTAGCAGACGGGTAGGGTTAGTAAATCAAAATGCTGAGTGTTAAGAAAGTAGGCAGTGTTGCAAATCAAAAAAATAAATACTTATTTAAATAATTATAATTTTTATTTACTTATGTAATTAAATTAATGTATTTTGTCATTTTACCTTTCTTTATTTAAATTTTTCTTTAGTCTGTTAGATTTAATTCTCTTATTTGTTTATTTCATTTAATTTCTAGCCTCGGTTTATGTAATTTTTTTTTCTTTTTTGCTTTAGTTTAATTCAATTGATTTGTGTTAGTTTCGCTTCTTTTTATGCAAATGTAATTTAAGTTATTAATTTATTTCTTATTTGAGTTTACTATTATTATATTATATTTATATTTGTATGTTTCTTTTAGTATTGTATTAGTATTCTTCGTACTTTTTTACTGAGTTCTTGGATGCTAAATCGGTAGACGACCCCTTCCTTTGAATTTAATTAAATGATTTTTCTTATTTGACTTCACTATCATTGTCACTTCATTTATACTTGTATGTTTGTTTGCATTAGTTTAAGTATTCTTCTTGTTTATTTATTAGTCCAGAGATGTTAGTCATTTAACCTCCTCAATAAAATGAAATAACACCTATTGGAAATGAATTTAAATTGAAATTAATTGATTAAATAAAAAACGAAAATTAATATCAAAAATGTAATAATTATTTAGATTTATTTGTTTACGGCATTGACTTCAGTTCTGTGATGTAAGAAAAAAACAATGACTAGTTTCGTCTCCAATTATACCCACGCATACATGGAGAGAAGATATTTTTCGCACAGAAGATATAAGATATCTAAATTGGCTAATAAAACAAAAAAGTAACTCATCTCTAAATTTTCCTTTGTGACTGTTTTTTTCATATGGCCACAGTGCCTACTCAAATGATTTAATGTTAATTCCAGAACCTCCTTCAAGTGAACAACAACTGCCAAGAACGTAAACGATGCGAAATGGCCGACATGAGGAAATAAATCATACGTTTGTCGTATCCTGAATGCGTCTGAACAAATTACGAAAATTATTCATGGAATCGATTAATTTACTTAGAGAATTAAAGCCTAATCTCTGTCCTTGTGATACCACAAAGATTACATCCTATGTTCGTGGTACAGACATTCATTTCATAGCAAGCATTTGTCTGCGCGGCGTTCTCTCATAACATTCATACCATGGGTAAGATAAAAGTAAAATTGGATCCATCTCTCATGGGGAATGACATTCACTCACAAGATACAAACCTGTGTTCACCTCTTCGGATTACATTTAGACACTTTCCTTGCCTTTCCTATTTCCCCCAAGTCGATACTTTGGTTGGGTTTGTATTGTTAAACTGAATTATCCTATGAATAATAATGAGCGCACGCGATTTTGAACGACCAAAGAACGTTGGCAAGGAAATAAAGACATGAAATCAAGTACGAATTTTACAATGCAAATATATTAAGAGTTTTGTTTGTTAGGAGGAAGAAAAGGAACTGTTGTTTAGAATTACTTCTCTTACTATTAAATGTGAATACTCGACGAAAGAGTTATCTTCCTTCTAGTGTTTAATAAGAATATAAAGAAATTGATAGACGAAAAGATAATAAAGAGTTCCCCAATGAGGACGGAACATTTTTTAAATTGCATAATGGTTTTTCCAACAGCCATATTTAAAACACCAGAAATTTCACCATTCTCATATTCTTTAGTATAGTTTTACTTTAAAATAGTTATACTTTAAAAAAAAGCTTTGCTTTTTCTTCAAAACTTTTGTATTTTGTTTAACTTTAAAAA
The DNA here is from genome assembly GCA_963931805.1 of Microdon myrmicae. Classification (NCBI taxonomy): domain Eukaryota; kingdom Metazoa; phylum Arthropoda; class Insecta; order Diptera; family Syrphidae; genus Microdon; species Microdon myrmicae. The sequence continues at coordinate 166,034,375 of OZ007499.1, forward strand.
CATATAATCCTTATTGGAAAATCCAAATTCGTCCATGTTGAGAAACTCCATAATTTGTATCGTGTTGCTTTTTGAATTACCCATACTCCGTACTTAGTGATTTACATAGATCTGTACCAAAATGTGAGTCTACAAAAAAGTTTGCGGCAAATGTTTGTAGCTTGAAATTACAATACGTGTCTTAAATGTGGAACAAATGATATATTTATCAGTATTGGTTTGGGGTCAAATAAACCCACTATCTATACTTTTATTTCAAGACTTTATTTAACAGGATTTAAATTATTCGATCTTGTTCAATGATTTGTTTTCATTTTAGGGCAATTTCATATCGACTTTCCCAAACAAGTCCTCATCCCTATTGAGGAAAAATTCGACAAAACGATTTTCACAAACTTTTCTTATTCGTTATCACTAAGGAAGTTTTGTAATGATAAAAGAGACAGTCCTCGCTTGGTGGATGTATCAAATCACCCTAACCAACCTTCTGGAGATCCAGAGAAGTTATTATAGGTGTGTGGGGCCTAGCATTGTTCTGATGGAGCGTAATATCTCGTAGGCGCTGAAAGGCATAAGAAAAAAAATAGATATTGTATAATTTAATTTGCTTGCGAAGAGCGAGTAAGTTAATGTAAAAATAATACATATAAAATAGAATGTGAGACTAAACTCTGTAATTGTATTGGAAATAAATGGGGATTTAAAACATTAAAAAAGCGTAACATCTCTGCTTTGTCAGTCTAGATTTGCGGCGATGGGCCTTGTGGTGGTACGTAGCTTAGGCGAGGTATTGTTTAATCATGTGCAACCCAGTGCACCGGTTCACTAAACCACCCTAGCTTCGGTTTTCGCGTACTAATGAGGGACTAGGACACTATGTCTAGAATGGCGATGGAATCACTTTGATGTACTCCGCAAATAAATAAATTGATTTCAAATCCTTTATGAAATCTGTCTTTATTGCGCAGGTGACTTGAATCGTGAAAATACTAAATTACATTTGGTACTACGGTTAGTTGCTGGTGTAGTGCTCCGGGAGCCCTACTGTCCTCCCACAATCCCAATATATCCATTTCACATACAATATCCCCTTTTCCCATACTATATATATATATATATATATATATATATATATATATATATATATATATATATATATATGTATATATATATATATATATATATATATATATATATATATATATATATATATATATATATATATATTGTGACGCATATGACAATCAGTACTGGAATCTTCGAGAAAGTCCGAAACGAAGTACTAGATTATTTTAGGAAGTACTGGAAAACTGGAATAGAACATTCAAGACTATGGAACGGACGGAAACGATACACCAAATCAGAATGAGGAAAAACGGTATAAATACGTCGCACGCAGAACGGAAGAATAAGTTAGAGTTATAAGTAAGACAGTGAAGCAAGCGATAAGTCTCGAGTGAGAAGTAAGCAGTAAAAGACGCGATAAGTACGGAAGCGATAATAAAGAAATCGTTAAGTGTACGGTATAAGTAACGGTTGTATTACGGACTAATAAAGTGTTATATAAATTCAAAATCGATTTAACGGCTCTTATTTATTTTAACATAATTAATCCAGCGAACCCTAAGCTCGCTACAATTGGTGTCAGAAGTGGGATTAATTATTGTTTAAGTGAATAAGTCTGTGAAAGTGTGTTGTGACGATGTCAGATCGACATTTGGAGCATCTTCGCGTTCCTGAGTTGAAGAAGGAACTAGAGGACCGGAATCTGGATAGCAGAGGACAGAAGCAAATTCTTCGACAGCGTCTACAAGCAGCAATGGAGAAAGAAGGTATTGATGTTGACACATATGTTTTTGCGATTGCGCCAGACTGTCCGGATGAAGAAGAAACAGCGAGTCAAGATGGTGCCAATGTAACGGAGAAGAGTTCGCCACAGTTGGGAATTTCGGAGATGCTCAGGATGATGATGATAAAATTTGACGCACAAGCTACAGATGTTAATGCAAAATTCGACACCGTAAATTCAAAATTGGACGCGCAAGCTGCAGATGTTAATGCAAAATTGGATGCCCAAACGCAGTGGATGAAATGTAATTTTCAACACTTTAAGGAAGAAATCCAGTCAGAAATTCGAAACGAAGTAGAAAATCTGGATCTAAAAGTCACCGAAGAAATAATGCGAATCGAAAAGAGGCTTGAGTGTGTTGAGAGAAATAAGACATCGCCTAGCAATCAACATGACTACAAAGTTACAAGGATGCAACCGCCAACCTTCGATGGAACGGGACCCTTCTCCGTGTTTATACGTCAGTTTGACGCCGCGGCCAATTATAATAAGTGGTCAGATGAGCAAAAGTCGACATCACTAATCTTGTCACTCCGCGGGGCGGCTGCAGAATTGCTACAAACCATACCGGCAGAGAAGCACACAGATTTCCAAGCGGTAAGAGACGGCCTTGAAGCTAGGTATGGAGACAACCACATGCAGCAGGTCTACCGCATGCAACTGCGGAGCAGAACGCAGAAACCTGGAGAAAATCTTCAACAGTTGCAGGCAGACATTGAGCGATTGGCAAACTTGTCTTATTCAAATATGACTAAGGAATTTCTAAACGAGGTAGCAATGGATGCATTTATAAACGCACTCCAAGATCGGGACTTGCAACAGGCCGTTCGTTTGGCAGGAAAGAAGACGACTAATAAAATACTGGCGTTCGCATTGGCTTATGAATCTGCTAAACTGGCTACCAGGAGTACATATAGAGTCCGAGAAACGTCCGTCCAGGAATGTTCCTGCCAAAGAATCGGGCATGTACAACGGAGAACCCCGAGACCTGATATGAAGTGTTGGACATGCGGCGAAGTCGGCCACATCTCTGTTGACTGTAGGAAACGTCGACGAATGAATGAAACACCAAGTGAGAATTGTTGTTCATGTGCTAATCATAAGAAGAGACTATCAACGGACCAACCTGAGGCCAATAGCTCGGGAAACTTGTAAGGGCAGACTTTACGGGGCGAAAGTCGCCTGGTGTAATGTACAGCCCCAGCATCGTAACTGTATCACAACTCCAACGGGATAACCAAAGTTTGGTTATAACTACGATCGTTAATGCAAGGACAACAACAGTGACAATTGACACTGGAGCAACGAGATCCATAATTCGGCCGGATGTCGTGGGCAAAATTGCCCTTAATAAAAATAGAAGATACGCTTTGAGGACTGCTACAGGAGAATGTTCTACAGTCTACGGAGAAGTCGTGAGCATAATAGTACTGGGCAATATTTCCATATCACACAAATTTTTGGTTGCCGATATTACGGACGAATGCATTCTTGGAATGGATTTCATGAAGGAGCATCAAGTTGTTCTAGATATCGGGCAAAGAACACTGCGAATTGGTAACTTGGAGGTTGCTCTTACACTGCAGGACGAACAATTGCGAAGACTGAAATGTTATGTGCGTGAGGAGGGTGAGATCCCAGCTCGTTCAGACTCGGTAATTTGGACCAGTCTCGAGAATGATCCCGGTGATAATCGATTTTATATCACCGAAGCTGCACAAAATCAGCGTAAAGGGAACATCCTTGTTGGTAAAGCCCGTATCGACGCGAAGAAGCACATCGTACCTGTCAGAGTACTAAATGCGTCCGAGGAGCCGTTCACAATAAGAAAAGGAGAAGTAATCGCAGAATGTGCACCCGTATCAATAATAAGTTCAATTCAGACAAGGAGAGAGGATCATTCAATTCAAAAGCCCTCTGGTGCATCCCCTTGGGTTAATAGGCTGATGCCCCAGAAAATCGGATTAACAGATGGAGAAAAGACAAGCGTTGAATCACTCCTGAACGATTTTTCTGATATTTTTGTGACAGGAAATGATAAATTCGGACGCACCGGTATAGTTAAACATCGCATTGACACGGGTGAGTCAAGACCTATAAGACAGCCACCTCGTCGACTACCGTTGGCCAAACAATCAGAAGTAGGCAACATGATTCGAGATATGGAAGAGCAAGGAGTCATCGAGAAATCATCAAGCCCATGGGCTTCCCCGGTAGTGCTCGTCAAGAAGAAGGATGGGACAACTAGATTTTGTGTCGACTACCGCCGGTTAAACGACGTTACGAAAAAAGACAGTTACCCGCTTCCTCGAATCGACGACAAACTAGATACCCTTTCTGGAGCTCAGCGGTTTTCAACATTGGACCTAAAAAGCGGTTACTGGCAAGTGGAAGTGAAGGAGGAGGACAAGGAGAAGACAGCGTTTACTACCGTAAACGGACTTTATCAATTCAACGTGATGCCTTTTGGATTGTGTAATGCTCCAGCAACGTTTGAACGATTAATGGAGAGTGTTCTACGAGGACTTACATGGAAGACGTGCCTTGTGTACTTGGACGATATCATCGTTGTTGGAAGGAATTTACCAGAACACATCAATAATCTGCGCTCCGTCTTCGAACGACTAAGACAGGCCAACTTAAAGCTCAATTCGAAGAAATGTGAACTCTTCCAAAGGAGAGTAAAATTTCTGGGACACATCGTTTCATCTGCAGGAGTTCAAACGGATCCTGATAAGATAGCAGCCGTCCGAGAGTGGCCTACTCCAGAAGACAAGCAGCAGTTGAGAAGCTTTATGGGATTAGCCACATATTACCGAGGGTTTGTTAAAGGTTTTGCCAACGTGGCTAGAACCCTACATGAACTAACGGGTAAAGACAAGAAATTCAATTGGACAGAAAAGTGTGAGGCAGCATTCAACACATTGAAGGCCGAGTTATGCAAGACACCAACATTGGCATTCCCAAGAGCGGATTGCCCATTTATATTGGATACTGATGGAAGTAACACAGGAATCGGAGCAGTGTTGTCACAGGAAGTCGATGGTAAAGAGAGAGTTGTCGCATATTATAGTCGAGTTCTATCTAAGCCAGAGAGAAATTACTGCGCAACAAGAAAGGAACTGCTGGCTGTCGTAGAAGCCGTTAAGAATTTCCATAAATACCTCTACGGACGTCGATTCCACCTTCGGACGGATCATGCCGCCCTGAAATGGTTGTTAAATTTTAAGAATCCGGAAGGACAAATAGCTCGATGGATCGAACGACTTCAAACGTACGATTTCCAAATTTCCCACCGTAAAGGGAAGGTGCATAATAACGCTGATGCTCTATCAAGAAGACCATGTAAGCCAGATTGTAAACATTGTCATAGAGCGGAAGAGAAAGAAGAGGCGTACGACCTGCGAAATGTACAAGTAGAAGTACTAGATGGGTGGACGAGTGATGCTATGCGCGCAGCTCAACTTCAGGATGAAGATATGTCGCTAATTCTGGAATACAAAGAAAAGAACGAGCGGCCAACTTGGAACAATATTTCCGACAAGAGTGGAACTTTTAAGGCATATTGGGCACAATGGAATTCCTTGCTGGTGCAAGATGGAATTCTAAAGCGTAAATGGGAAGCCGCGGACGGAAAATCCCATCGAATGCAGATTCTAGTCCCACCATCAAAAGTGAAAGAGGTTCTAACAGAAATGCACGACGGGGCCTCCGGTGGACATTTGGGAGTTAATAAGACACTTTCAAAATTACGATCTCGTTTTTACTGGCTTCACATGAGAGATGACGTCGAGTCTTGGTGTAGGAAGTGCACAACTTGCACTGCGACCAAAGGACCAACGGCCAAACCAAGGAGCGCTATGAAGCAGTACAACGTGGGTGCCCCTTTCGAGCGAATTGCGATTGATATCTCAGGACCATTCCCAAAAACAAACGACAACAACAAATACATGTTAGTTATCATGGATTACTTCAGCAAGTGGGTAGAAGTCCTTCCAATTCCAAACCAAGAAGCAACAACCGTCATTGAGCAGCTAATCAATAATTGGATCAGCAGATATGGAGTTCCCTGTGAGCTTCATTCCGATCAAGGCCGAAATTTCGAATCACAGATATTTCAAGGCATCTGTGCGGCACTGGGCGTAGGGAAAACCAGAACCACACCCTTACATCCGCAGTCAGACGGAATGGTCGAAAGGTTCAACCGAACAATGAAAGAGCACTTATCGAAGGTCGTTAGTGATCACCAAAGAGATTGGGACAAATATGTACAAACCTTTCTCATGAGCTATAGATCGGCTAATCACGATACGATGGGCCATTCTCCAGCAAAAATTATATTTGGACGGGAGATACGATTACCAGCCGATCTGCGATTCGGAATACCTCCAGAGGCCATAGACAAGACCGAAGACTACGTAGCCGAATGGAGAAATCGCCTCGATGAGATTCATCATTTGGTTCGAAAGCAAATCAAGGTATCCAGTGACAGGATGAAAACAAGGTACGACGTTCGAGCCAACGCATCCGGATTTAATGCAGGTGATAACGTATGGCTTTATAACCCTCATCGGCAAAAAGGAAGGTCTCCGAAGTTGCAGCAACATTGGGAAGGACCGTATAAGATTCTCACAAAAATTAACGACGTTGTCTATAGGATTCAGCGAAGACCGAACGCCAAGATGAAAGTGGTACATCGTGACCGACTGGCGACTTTTGTTAACCCAGGAGATCAGTGAACTTAGTTCGGGACGAACTAATCTAGGCGGAGGGTAGTGTGACGCATATGACAATCAGTACTGGAATATTCGAGAAAGTCCGAAACAAAGTACTAGATTATTTTAGGAAGTACTGGAAAACTGGAATAGAACATTCAAGACTATGGAACGGACGGAAACGATACACCAAATCAGAATGAGGAAAAACGGTATAAATACGTCGCACGCAGAACGGAAGAATAAGTTAGAGTTATAAGTAAGACAGTGAAGCAAGCGATAAGTCTCGAGTGAGAAGTAAGCAGTAAAAGACGCGATAAGTACGGAAGCGATAATAAAGAAATCGTTAAGTGTACGGTATAAGTAACGGTTGTATTACGGACTAATAAAGTGTTATATAAATTCAAAATCGATTTAACGGCTCTTATTTATTTTAACATAATTAATCCAGCGAACCCTAAGCTCGCTACAATATATTTCATATTTATCATTTTAATCTTTAATCCCATACATTTTACCCATTTACCCATTTCCAATATATTTGCATATTAATCAAACCCCTTTATATTATAAATACATTTCTTAATCAGTAATTAATAACAATGCATATCGATCAAGATCCATATCTCCCAATAACCATATACATTAGAAATATATTTCATCATTACCAAAATTCATATCCTAATACAGCATAACATGCACATACAAAATCAATTCAAACTATCCATTATATAATAACACATAATCCAACCATTCTTCACATTTTCCGTTATCCTAAAATACATAAGCAGCTGCAATAGTTTCAGCTTAACAAGACAAATGAATCATCCCCATGTATGTAACTAATGGTAACTGTTTGATTTCGTTCATACAGGAAATGTAAATAGAAGTATTGGTATTTTCGTTTAAGGAGTTGGATTTGGAATTTCGTGGCAGTGTAGTCATAGCTAAAAGAACTCGCTGCCACTTACTAGGAACTTTGAAAAGTTGCTATGCTTGTCTAGGGGATTGGGTTCCGGAGAATCGCTGCCGTACGTTGCGATTGTTTCGCGGGAATGCAACGCATCGTGCTGGTAACTTGCCAGTAAGGAGAATTGGTATTGGGTAGGATGGGAGCCGAAATGATTTTCGGGGAAACTAAATGTTGCTTGGTTACAAGCGAGGAAATAGTTTAGGCAGGAAGTGAGCCGGAATGATTTTCGGGGGAAATTAGAATGGCTTGGTTGCAAGCAAGGAATATCATTTAGATAAGATATTAACCGAAGCGGTTTTTGGGAAAATGTATGCGGCTCGATGTAGTTGATGTAGATGGTGAGTATTCCGTTGTAAAATTTGAATATGCGTTTACTACAGCTTCGGAAATGGGCTCTTGGTAAGTTGGGGGATGTATGCAATTGCAGATTTGGGGGCGGATGCTGTTGCATATTAGGATCTGTTCTTTGCGTGTTTGCGCATGGGTTACGGATTGGGGACGGATGCTGTTGCATATTAGGATGTGTTTTAGTGTGTTTCCGCATGGATTACAGGTTGGGGTTATGGTGACGCGCTGTTAGCGGTCGAAATTGGTTGGGATTGTGGGTTGGTTCTCCGTGTGGTATAGACAACCCCCACAGCCTAACATCGAAAATACCGGAACAAAATTGACAAATTCCATTAGATACAAGTCTAAATTTATTTGATTAATACTTTGCGTGTTATCATCATCATCGTCGGCACTATAACCGGGATCCGGTCTTGGCCTTAATTGACAAGTCTGAGGCTTGTTAAATTTTCTATAATAATTTGTTTTTTCGTGCAAGGTTATTAGCCTTGCGCCAACTTTGCGTGTCATATATCACTGCAATTTCTTTCTTTTTCCACAAAGTAATAATTATATATTTTACTCGAAAGAAGATTACGTAGAGTGAACCGAGTAAACATACTAAAGCGTCGGTACAAAAATTCAAGAAGACCGGTGCAACAGTGGAAAAACCAATGGGCAACCTAGGTCATCAAGAAATGGAGAAAACAAGAGGAGCTTGCGCCAGTCAGTTCACAAGACTCCCGATGTACCCGTTCGTAAAAGGGCAATTTTTCTTCTGGAGCGATGTGAGGTGATGATTAACAACATTTCCACTTCAAGTGTACATGATTTTTTTGGTTTTAAATGTAAAACATGATTCCAACAAGGTGAACCCACATTTAAACATACCCGTTTTATTTACTATAATTATTAAAAAAGGAAAACAAGACACACATCGTTCCTGTACTTAGTCTCAAATTTTAGGCCTATTAAAATCGGCGAAAGGCCGAATACCAATTGTTCCAAAATCATCGGAGTCTATAATTCCATTGCCACTTTCATTTCTTGTTTATACATGACATTTTTATGTCTATTTTAGTTGTAGACTTACAATCGATGTGTTGCAGGGCAACAACAACAAAAACAATAAAAGGCGGAATCAATTCATCAAGAATTCAAATAACAATTCACCTACCATCAAAGCAGCAGAAACTCACCACGTCAACTTCTAACACCGAAAAGTATGCAACAGAGAGCGGTTGCAAAGGTTGCCGTTTTAGCTAAGTTGCTTGCACCGGCATTCCACTGCACTCAACATGGGGGTGAACTCCTAAGCAACGGCAACTGACAAAGCACTAGTTCAATAGAACAGTTATCTAGGGTAATTTCCTGTCCGATAGCACGGTGCTTTTGTTGCTCAAGATCGGATGACACTAACGGCTAAAGGAATGAAACTGTGCACGAGTGCATATAAGAAGGCGCATGAAGGTGAAAAGCCCTTCAGTTAGTTATTTTCAGTTCGTTTTGTTGATCCAGAGTGGACGTTAAGTTACAATTTAAATCAGTTCAAAGAGAAACCTAGTGATAATAAAATAAATCGAATTATACGAATTTGAGCAGTAGTTGTTTTTTTTTTTGTGTCAATTAAATCGTTTGCATCTTTTTCTACCACGGTTCGTGTATGCTGTCTCTCCCTTAACCTTCAAGACTACCTGGATTGGATTTGCTATCTCCATAGCGAGACATAAGCTGGTCCTTCGAGATTTCTATTTGTCTGTTGCTGTCTCCGAAGCGAGAACACGATGTATTATGGAAATAAAACGGCTAAAACCCACTTTGCCGAACAGACATAACATTTACGGCGATTTATATTTAACAAACTATCTGAGGTGCTCAGTTTAGCCTTTGTATAGAGGTGCTTTAACATGGTGAACATATGAAAACATTATTTCCGGCGTAACACTTAACAAATATAAAAAACCAAAACGTTTATTGTCTTCTTTATAACCTTTTCTTCATACTTTTTCCGATATTTACTGTCGCTTCTATCTTTTATTACTAGTTAGAACGAAAAGTCCAAACCATGCAGCTTATGAAATAATACGAATAGTAAAAGCGTGAGAATACGAAATAATGCCAGAAAAACGGCAAAGAGAGGTTCTATGCCCCCCTGTATACTCCATTATACTCCAGCTAGGCCGGCTTGTTGTAAAAAGCGACTGTCGCCCGGTGAAATGTTCGCGAGAATCCTTGGTCATATTTCGCAGGTGGGCTGATGGACCGGTCCGAAAAACGGTAGTTGATATAGATGGTACCGTGGTTCCAATGTGAGATTCCATCCCGTCACGCTGTACGTTCCGCGATATGGTCGGGAGAAACCGGACGTTTAGTTGATTCCCCGGACTGAAATAGAGATAAAACATGATAATACCCCCTGAGACAAGGAGTTTCGAAGGTAAACTAGTTCCCCATTCGGATCTTCGGGTGTAACTATCTCAGGGTAATATAATGCAAATGTTTTCATAAGAAACCAAACTATAAACAATCCGTCTCCATGGAATCGGATCAGCCAGTGAAACACTGTCAACGTTGAGCTGGTAACGGCGTTTTGTATCATCAGAGTCATCGGCAGATATGGGATTTTTGCTTATTCATGTTTCCGCCGACCGAAAATGAGACCCATAGTTGCGTTCTTATTAAGTTAACTTTATAAGGATGCTAGTCCATGTACGCAATAGACCATAACTATAAGATAAGCCCAGATTCTAAGGAATCGACAAATTTTGATCTTCAGTCATACTTGCAGTGACAGTGCTCCGGTGCACACATCATACCACATCCGTCACAAATCCAGTCTCGTCGAACTATTTGACTAAGTTGGAAATTGTGCGCTCAAAAGGACAAAAAGCACGAAATGTGGCAACAGTGGCATCACCATTTGTGTAAGAAACTTTAATAATTCTAAAGCATTGTTCAGTGACAACAATAAATCACAAATTGGATGAAATCCAAGTTTAGCAGCTGTCGAAATTGCATTTGTATTCTCTATTTGTGCGCAGTTATCCAGATAAGAGAGATATCCGAAAACTATGGATTGCTGTATTCGAACACACCACCCACCCAATCCCATTTATGTTCAAAAATGTTTATCTTAGAAGGTATCGCAATGACATACAACTTCTTTAGACTATCTCACAAACTTTGCAACAATCTCCTGCTTTTTCATCATGTCATGCCCATAGCAAAATAAAATGTCCATACGATAACATACTGGAGCCCAAGTGTTAGGACTTGCTAACTATCTCCGAAGATGAACAAAAGGCCGTTAATAAAAGACAGGTTGTATAGGCATGCAAAATTCTAGAATTAATGTAGTGGAATACACATTTAACAACATCGGAAGACTCGCTTAAACAGTCGGAGGTATAGTTTATTTCCAATGAGAATATATTCCGGCAGTATCGTTAGATGTCAGGCTGTGTCTAATAGTTTGAATAATTCAACATTCAATAAGGTCAATTATGAGATCACTCAGAAATACTAATAAACATTAGATCAAACCTCCACTAAACGGTAAACAAAGTACCGCAATATTTCCAACACTATTTCTACGCCATAGGTTTAAAACTTTATTTCAGTTTAATGAGTTTTAAGTTTTCCCTTCGTGTTATTTACTTTCTGCAAACAAGCATTTTACGTGATATTTAAATAAACAAGAATGCTTTCAATTTCATATTTTCACGGAGAACACTAATCAGATGAAAACTTGGTACATATTGAGCTCCTTAAAGCATCACATATGACGTTAAGCAGCTGGCATAGATTATGCTCAACATCCCTAACTAACACCAAGTTAAAAACATGAGAAAGCGAGTAAAGTATGTAAGCCCCATATTCATTTCATAATAATTCGACTGCGCCCCACACTATTTACTCTTGAATTCTACCTTTAACGCCTTTGACCTTTATTTATAGGGTCTCCGTGGAATTACTGCGAAACTATTAAATTTGCCCGTACCCCCAAGTGTTGTTAATTAACTACGCACGCTTAAACTGAATATTAGCTAGAGCGTATACTCGTATTTTAATGAAATTTAAGTTCATCGGAGTTGAAACGAGATTCACGACCTGACGATTATCGACGTGCACTGTATATAACTTTTAAACCACATTCATGAGGGTTTAAGAAATAACATATACTTATCAAGTATTAAATTTTAAATGAAAAATTAATTTCTTTTCACAAGCCACCAGTTTATTCTTGATGTGGTGAACTATACTGTTGAGCTTGTATGTTGCCTTTTTCTAATTGAGGACAATAGAAGGTGTTTTTATCGCAGGCGTCCATTTTCAACTGTTAAACTAGCTTACATATTTTGTAATGGTTTTTGCTCTTATTTAGAACCGTCTAATTCATAAAGTAAATCGAACGTTGCAAATTCGATATTTGAGACGTATTTCTTGAAAACTAAAGTGAACCAAAACTATTGAAAATCAAAGCTCATTAGTTCTTGTGGCGAACTGAAACCCGGCCGCTCAGAATCGTACTGTCCATATTATCCAAACTGATGAGAAAAGTTATCAACTCTGGCAATTGAGATACAATCAGATCGATTTCCTAAATTAGGATCTGGAAATGAGTCTTACCATGAGGAATAGCGGCTACCGTTCATTACATCCCGAAGAAAATACAATTTACGACATTTGCAAGAATAACTGGACCGTCTGCCTACAAACCTGAGGAAAACATGAACTCAGTTGACATCGAAGTCAATCCATTTTAAAGTCGTATGCACATATCTGAAATGTTACAAAGAAATTGAGTTATCTTTTCAAAAACAGTAGTAAACACACTACATTCTCCCCCACAATATTTAACAATCACACGCAATGAACTACAAAACCATTTCTTCTCTAATTATAAATCTGCGCCGCACGATTATTTTCCAATATCTAAATCACGAGTCGGGCATACCATAACCCAGAAATGCACCCATCAGCGTATGAATAATAACAAATTTTCATAAACAAAGTTATAACAGATGCCATGCACTCTCATGGGAATTCCTTATTTCGACCGCTTTCAGTGTGTCATTTCTACCCATTCCCCTTATAAGCTATTCCACCTGTAAAACATGCTAAACGAACGCATAGCTAAACTCATTATCCTATGCAGATAATGCATAATTGGGTTTAGCTACCTTTTTGTCATACGGCAACTCCATTTCGCTAACCCATAAGATTTCCACAGGAAATCGCATCATGTCGGTTAGCAACGGCATAGTTTGATCAAAACGACGCGGTTGCTTAATCTTCCGACCGCATTTAAGTTAGTTCCCGTGATCAGATTTCCCTAGCCAAGTCGGCGTCCTTTTCACTTTCTCCAGACTCTTCATTCGCTGTGGATCAATGCTCTCTTTTCGCAGGTGAATAGCACCAGCTTAATTTTCCCCTCCTTCACAGTTCTGTCTTCGTACAGATCAATGTACTCTGAGGTCATCATATTACCGAATTAGATCAATGGGTTATGCTCAGAACTACATTGATTCATGCATACACAACCAAATTCTCTTCTGTCATTCCCCCATGTTCGTCGATTACCCAATTAACCGATTATCCACCGCACATCGACGAACGTGGCAATGAGAGAGTAGAAGTATGTTCTCTTTTGGTTGTCAAGTGTGAAAACTAAATTACCCAACTTCATCCCTTTTCCAACCAGTAGATTTATAACCATCTACCAGATCGGTTGCGATTCAACGAGCACACTATTGCACACGCTACGAGCACCACAAGCAAAAGGAAAGACGTGTCAGTCGGCAATTTTAATTAAAACGAGTTCGATGTTAAATTACATCCATTCCAATCAGCAAGTTTTTATTGCTCAATTTTTATAATGCATACAGTTTTAACTCGCGGAAATACCACCATGGCGTACTCTCTTAGTGTGTTGACGTGCCTTACATTCTGCTGCTCATGTTTCCATCCATTATTCGTTTTATTCTTTTTATTTATTTCAAATAATAATACCATAATAGTTACATCTTTAATTTATTAATAGCTCATGATTCTTTGGACATCTGTTCGGAGGACTTTACGTTTTCAGCCATCCAGAGCGTTGCAGATGATATTGTAAAATTGCTTTGGATCATGGCGGGGATCATTTTCGAACACTTCCAGCATCTTGAATACTCTTGAACGAAGGTCGGTAGGATGTGCAATCTCAATGGCATCTAAATCACCTGGACTTACAAGCAGTTCACGTCCGAGAGCCCGCCAATATCCTGGGCGATTAATTTATATATATCCTTTTTTTTCTTTTCAGTATACAGAAATACGGTAAATGGTGGTTTCATTTTTCCGTTCGCAGCGACGTCGTCGCCATATTCAGTTCCTTTTAATCGTTTCAATTTGTAGATATTCTGATTTCCAGCCGGCCGTTTTGGAGGAACGTAAGATTTGAGCGCCTTTTCAATGTTTTCATCTGAAAAACCTCTGAAACGACTTGCAGAGGTTTTATATTATATTCCGAAAGTTTATCGCGTCTCTCTAGAATGTCTAATAGTTGATCCAAAGATTTGATGCAAGATACTTGTCTGAGCGAATTGATGTCGAGTTTAAATAAACTCTTTAGGTATTCTAGTTCACTTCGTCCCATAGGATGTGCTATTATAGCAGACTTTAGTCTATTATAATCCCAATAATTCTCCTGCTCCATGCTGTATGAAAGAAGGATTTAAGAAGGACATTGGGATTTCTATTAACTTATAAGTGCATCCGAATCAATAAATTTAGTATAAAACAAATATAACAAAAAATTCAATCAAAATCAGTGCATTTCATTTCTTCATTTTTGGTGCTGGAATTTTCTATAGATATTCGCCGAGCAACATCGTGGGGAAGATAGTGAACCGCGCGCCCGTGTCTGGCGCAAATACATCTTCACCCCCACAAGGACATATGCTTATGACCAAGGCCGCTGCACTTTATGTCGATCACCGAAGACTAGGCTGGGTGAATGACTTGTGCCGACCGATTACACTCGATATGGATCAATGCCGGCTAGGTAAAACATCAGTAGGGTAAATTACATCTGCCTGGTAATGCTAAGTGGAGAGGAATTGGGTGCATCGTTTGCGATTTTTGCCCAAAAATCTTAGTATAAGAACGATTGGCTGAAAAAGGTAAGATTCAGAATGAATTATCGACCACTATGACAAAAGTCGCAAAGAATTAAATAAATATAATAATTAAATAATACACAATCAAAAAACCTATTTTCTTTAACTCTCCGCTCAGCAACTCAGCAATTTAAACAAAAGATATTTACTTCGGTACTCATCTAAAAGTCCCAAAATAAACCCAAGCTCGAGTTTAGAGTTCTGAACACATTGACCTAGTCAATATAGTCAATAGCGATCGAAAGCAATCATACCGTTTAAAATTTCTTTTTGAAGATAAAACTTACAACGTACGGTTATTTAAAGTATTCCGAATTGATCGTACAATTAAAGAAACGGAAGTGGAACTCTCCAAATAATACGAATCAGTCACAACGCCATTAGATATTAGGATTAAAATTAGTGCTGTATATAAATAGTGTTTAGACGTATTCCAGGGAATAACCATTAGGTGAATTGTTAGCCGCAAATGTCAGAGACGGCGATTCAGAAAGCACTACAACTAAGGGCTGTGCTTACACTACCACTAACATTGCGAAAAAAAATAGATTGGGTAAACTCCTGGTGGCAAGACTAGTAGCAGAGATTAGATGAAAGAAGTAAAAAGTCCTTTACGTTGGGCTTCACGGTTACTAATTAGAGCGAATATCTTATCCTCACTAACGGAACGGCAATTATAAAAGAGTAGAAACATTTACGCCAGAAAAGCGGATATCAATAAGTTCGAGGGACTGGAAATTAACAATACTGGGGACCATGGCCAGGATACAGGGTACAAAAAGACATACTTTTGTTTACTTCACTTTATTATTTTCTTTTAGCAAATTTACTACCTGACACATCCAAGGCATAATACCACAAATCCAAGCTTTCGAATTGAAATTATGTCTGGCCCACCTTCATCTAATAAAAGATGCAGCAACTGTTACGTAGTAACTCCCTACCCCATTTGCCCCGCTGACAAACCATGACAACGAACTAAGTATATATAAAATTTAAACACATTTTCAAAACATAAATTTACACTTTAAAATTAAATACATAGAAAATATAAAACATAAAATGCAAATATAAACCTTCATTTACAATTATATTTCCAAAATTTAAAACATAAATTTACATTTTTAAATTAAACATATATAAACATAAAATTAAAACATAAATGTACTTTTTCGCATGCAAACGCTCAATTACATTTTTGATAAATGAAAACAAAACATACCGGTGACGAGATCTCAGTTATCTTATATTATACTCGTATCGGACACCGGAATCGGACTATAAAAAGTATTATTCAAATGAGACTTTATATAATGAAGCGTACATAAATAGGGTGGATAATTTTATGATTAAATTAATCAGAGGGCATATTGCGAGAGCAATAAGCTCGTCCAATGCCCTAATTTTCGGGGTTTATTATCCAAACACTCTGTACTATGAGAGCGTGCGTCGCAAGGGCTTTGTTCCACCGGAGGCGTTCTTTGATTTGGACATGAAAGCGCTTATACAGGATAGATCCGAAATTCCGCTGATCTATCATGTAAATAGATCATCCGTAGACGGGCGATTGTGCCACGACTGGCAAGTAACGCGCACCGAAGAAGAGCTCTTGGGCTTCAGTAGGGCTATCTCCCATAGAGACCGGGACGATAGTATTAGACAGCGTCAACAGTTCTGGTGGTTGAATGGCATATAAAGACCTGGATACCAAAGTCGGTATAGAATAATAGTATCATCAGCCAGCTTACATAGACTTAGCTTTTCTAGAATTAGGGTAGTATAAGATTTAAGTTAAGTTAAGTTAAGTGCTTTTAAATAAAATTAAAAATTAAAAAAACAAATTAAGTAAGTTAAATTTTAAGAAAAAAAACAAAAAAATATTCGACACAAAATTTTTCAAATTTATCTTTGTCTTTCAAATAATCATAAGTGCCGCCACAAAGTTCTGTCGCCGAAAGGCAAATTATACAATTGTTAAGTTATGTTTAGCTTAGAGCGTCTGCGGAGGAGCAGCAAGTTATAATATAAGATAATTAAACTAGAATTTAAGCATTTTTTGTCTAGCATATAATTTACAAACTTAGACGATAAAAATAAAATTAAAAAAAAATGTTATAAAAATGAAAAAATTAAAAATGAGATCTTAGTTAAAATCGAAATCAATCATCACCGTTAAAAAAGATATCATACCATATAATGGTTGAATTATGTGGTTTTGATTTGCTTTTAACTCTGCATTTATTTCCAATACAATTACAGATTTTACCTAAGGCTAAATGTTAAATTCTATTTTATACATATTATTGTTACATTAATTTAATTCTCTCTTCGCAAGCACTCTAAATTATACAATATCAATTTTTTTTTCTTATGCTTTTTGGCGTACAAATACTTTTGTTTTTTATAACAAATAATAGTAATGTATATGTAAAATGTTTTGTTTAAATTTGTGCTTTTTTTGCGATATATAAATTGTTAATTTTGTTTTGTTTTTTAAGTTGACGGGCAAAAATTTAAAAACGAAACAAAACGTACAGACATAAACAATAAATAAATAAAAATAAAAAATGATTAGGAATGGGGGATGGGGAGGAACAGCGTAAAGTCCTTTCCTCGTCACACACCCACTATCAGTTAGGATGAGTTCGGTCTCCTTTTGTACTCTCCAGATACATATCATTGGGATAGAATGCTCCCAATGTAAGATTATTTTCACTGTACATTGGCCTTGCAGTATGACCACGGATAATTTTGATTATGAAGTTATCTATCCTGTTTAATCCTGATTTGTCGTACAGGACATTATTGGGGTAGAAGTTCTTATGTTGAGACTCTGGTGTTCTATACATCCCATGGCATGAATGGCCGATGAATGGCCAATATGATATTATTTTGACTTTAGAGTCTAGAAGACTAATACGGAAGAGACTTCTTGTCATTGCATATGCGTTTTAGTTGCGGTAAGAGCAGGTGCTATATGCTTATCAAAGTAAAGACACTTATCAAGCCAGATACCAAGGTATTTAAATACAGTTTTTACTTGTAGGAGAAGATTACTACTTCCTACAATGGAGAATTTTTTCCAATTCTGTTTTGTATCTCTTGATGCCTGTTACGTCTCCAGCGCCGTGCTTCCTCTTTCGAGGGAAGAGCGTGGGGGTTATAAGATCTTTTCTTATTTGAAATAATTATCGTTTCTATCTATTAAAATAGTTATAGTTTTTATTTATTTTTATATTTTATTTGAACTCAGCTATCTCAAGCTGAGCTCTCTTCTGAACTACTTTTACAATATAAATGTTCCTGTTTTTATAGAACATTTTGTTCCAACTAACTGTGTCGTATAAAATGAACAAAACAATCTAGAACTCTCTGTGACTTAAAATTTTGAATAAACTTTGAACGAAAATCAAAGTGGGCATGTTTTGAAATGAAAAATGTGCTTGCTATGAAAAGGGGCATGTTTTTAAATGTGCTGTAAGTGACTGGATATAGAATATTGTGTCTGTTTATTTATGAATTGTATTAAATGAGAATGTAAGATATGTGAGGATGTAGTTCTAAAGGTTGTGTTAGAAAGGACATGAGATTAGTGTTAAAGCAAATAAGGGTAGTATTCTGGAATACAACATGCCCTTGTGGGGGTAAAAGTATTGATGCCTGACACGGGAACTTGGTTCACACCCCAACGCTTCACTGCACAAATAACACTCCGAAACGTAACCAACGAGGGAGGAAAGAAAATAAGCACAAACTGTTATGGATTGAAATAGTTTTTTTATTATATTTTTCTAATTTGGCTGGAATTAAGTTGTTCCTTGGTTTCGAAGTAACAATAATTAATTTAGATTTGTTTTTAAATTATTAATGAATTCATTTGCTTTTGCTTTGGTTTCTATTTTAACATTTAATTTATGTAACCTGGACTGAACGCATGACTTATCATATTTCCCCGGCACTGACAACGCAACGACCTCGACTCCCGTCTAGTGTGCACGCTGCGGTGGTTGTTAATCGAGTTGAATAAAATCCGTGAAATTAAATTTAGCCTCGAGCGGCATGACCTGGCGCAGTTGTGGTTGGGATGTGACTTATCTTGCGGCGGCGTGACCAACCGCGGTAAAGTATGACTAGCGACTGACTCCAATTAGGGATGAAATTTGGATTTTGGAAGACGCACGGCTATTAGCCAATCATCATTGCGCTCTTCTCATGAATCTTCTCATTTGCATGCCTCGGTGAGGTGAATAATACTCGCGCATCATTCGACCGACGCTGTGCATGCGAAGGATGAAAAGAACAAAAGGGAGAACGCAATAACTTCGGGGTTGGCTTAGCTTGTGTGCTGGTATTAATGCAGTCTCTGAGGATGACCTACTGCCCTAGTGCGATGACTGTGGTGATCTCAGAGTGCATTGAACCCGGGGAAGATAGAAACGGAAAGGAGAGGAAAATGTTTTCTGGCTATTCACCTGTAAGAAGAGATCTTTGAACCCAAGCGAATAGATGGTCTGGGAAAAGTGACTAGGACGCCGACTTTGCTAAGGAGATCTGAACATGGGAACTAAATTAAATACTTTAATAATTTCCCCAGCGATTGCATGATTATGCAACCGCGTCGTTTGATCAGACTATGACGTTGCTAACCGACATGATGCGATTTCCGGTGGAAATCTCATGGGTTCGCGAAATGGAGTTGCCGTATGGCGAAAAGGTAGCCGAATTCAATTATGCATTACTTGCATAGAATAATGAATTTTGCTACGCGTCCGTTATTGTAATATGTTTTACAGGTGGAATAGCTTGTAAGGGGAATAAGGGTAGAAATGGCGCGCTGAATGCGGTCGAAATAAGGTATGAAATTGTGGGTTGGTTCTCCATGTGGTATAGAGAACCCCCACAACCTGGACGAGGGCATTCTAAAAAGGATAGTTTTTGTTTTCTGGAAATTGATCTTTAATTTCCTGTCACCGCAAAAACGTTTGATTCTATTGAAATTATCTTGTAGAAGTCTGTTTTGTCCTGTATTGTGCCGTGGTGTGAGTGGACTGTAATGCTGGTTCATTCGTTGTGTCGTTATCACGGCAAAATATTAGACCAATTTTCTTTTGTGACAATTTGGTTGACTCTACACCATCTACGAAATACTCAAAAATCATGAGTGTGTTGTATCAATTGTTAGCTTGTAACAATAAATAAATTAAAAGGATTATGTTGTTCTACAAAAATAATGACTCTGTGTATCATATTAATTATGATGATATACGTCTCCTCTCGTAACTAAAGTTCCGATATCAATTCATAAAAGTGTTTTTCCCATCGTTACAAGATCACCTTCTGATTGCTGATCAGAGTACACTTTTTGTTCTTGCAGTATATGCAGCGCGTGATGCGCGAAATCAGGGTGACAAGTTTTTTGTTTATTTTATTATTTTATTACATTATTACTCGTACACACACGTACACACAAAACCATATCGAAAGGCAAACCGAAAAATAAATTATCAGAATCCCTATACCAATTAACATAGCAATTCCACAGCTATGAATAGCATTCGAAAATAATAGTCATCTAATGTGTGGAAGCTTTAGATCTAACTTTTGCTGTGATTTTAACTGTCATATCGCGGCAAACTCTATATAATTTGCCCAAGATTTCTCCATTTCCCAATTCAATTTTCTTTCTGAGATGCGTTTGTTGAACGTGTTTAAAATACTTGTGTAGTGTTCATTAAAACTGAAACATATTTCTCCATATTATATACTGGATAATTGGATCATAATCGATGTTGAAACAAAATACCGGACGGCACATGCCAAAGCAAAGACAAAAAGTGTGACATAACAATACTCATTTCCGGTGTTTTCATTTTTACAACATTTTTTATTTTTCTTTTTATATTCTTAATTTCTAAATTAAAGGCTAGACAAAAAATGCTTAAATTCTAGCTTAATTATCTTATATAATAACTTACTGGTCCTTCGCAGACGCTCTAAGCTAAACATTACTTAACATTTGTATAATTTGCCTTTCGGCGACAGAACTTTGTGGCAGTACTGATATTTAGTTGAAATACAAAGAAAAATTTGAAAAACTTTGTCAATTTTTTGTTTTGTTTTTTTTTTCTTAAAATTTAACTTACTTAACTTACCTACTTTTTTTTTTTTTTTTTTTTTTTTTTTTTTTTTTTTTTTTTTTTTTTTTTTTTTTTTTTTTTTATGTACAAGTACTTAACCTAACTTAACTTAAATCTTTTACTACCCTAATTCTAGAAAAGCTAAGCCTATGTAAGCTAGCTGATGATAGTATGATTTTTTACCGACTTTGGTACCCAGGTCTTTATATGCCATTCAACCACCAGAACTGTTGACGCTGTCTAATACTATCGTCCCGGTCTCTGCGGGAGATAGCCCTACTGAAGCGCAGGAGCTCTTCTTCGGTGCGCGCTACTTCCCGGTCGTAGCACAATCGCCCGTCTACAGATGATCTACTTACATGATAGATCAGCGGAATTCCGGATCTATCCTGTATAAGCCCTTTCATATCCAAGTCAAGGAACGCCTCTGGTGGAACAAAGCCGTTGCGACGCACGCTCTCATAGTACAAGGTGTTTGGATAATAAGCCCCGAAAATTAGGTCATTGGACGAGCTTATTGCTCTCGCAATATGTCCTCTGATTAATTTAATCATAAAATTATCCACCCTATTTATGTACGCTTCATTATATAAAGTCTCATTTGAGTAATACTTTTTATAGTCCGATTCCGGTGTCCGATATAATCTGAGACAACTTCTGAGACACTTTCTTTCGAACACCCGAATCTTTTCTATCAAATTTGGACCTATGTTGAACCATACTGGGCAACCATATATGAGCATTGGCCTGATTAGCGTCATGTAGCATATGACTTTTACCCCGCTGTCAAGTTGGCTACTATGAAATAGCCTCCTTGTCATAGCAAAAGTTTTCCTCGCTTTGAGCAAAGCAGCCTCTACATGTCTGTTGAAATACAGATATTGGTCTAGCCAGATGCCCAGGTATTTAACTAAACTCTTGGTTTCCAGTTTATCTCCATGCGGTCCCACGATAACTAGCTTTCGCCAGTTTTTCCTTGTGTCGTACGTGGCTTTATATAATGGAGTTCTAAATAGGATGGCTTCACCTTTCTGGAAGTTGATCTTAAGTTTCCAGTCATCGCAATAGCGCTGCACTTTGTTGAAGTCTCGCTGTATTAACCTATTTATGATCGCAACTTTCGGAGCTGTTCTGTAAATTATGAGATCGTCTGCGTACGCAATAGCCTGCGGAAGTGCATCTAATAAGTCGCTAATGTAAATGTTAAAAAGAATCGGAGAGAGTACCGCGCCCTGTTGCAAGCCATTCTTGATATTATACGTTTTATTAGAGGTCACATTACCACTTTTGACCACGAACCTCCTGTCCTTTGACATATCGTAAAGTACATATAGTAAAGGCTTATGTATGCCATATCTGACCAGTTTGTAATACAACCCTTCGATCCAGACGGTATCAAAGGCTTTTTCCAAGTCGATCAGACAGGCACCTGTGCATTGGTTTCTACATTTATTCCATTGTATGTCGGAGACAAGTTTAGCTGCGGCATGTGTGGTTTCATGACCCGCCCTAAAGCCAAACTGGTTATTTGGAATAATGCTATTGTCGTCTACCCATTTTAGCAGAGCTTTGTTAATGATTTTTTCAAATACTTTACTGATGCTTGGGAGTAAACTTATCGAACGCATGTTCATTGGGTTTGTACAGTCTTTGCCCTTTTTTGGGATGGGCTGAATGATAGCCGTTTTCCAACGCGCGGGATAATATGCATTATTCAACGCGTTGTTAAACAGGACCGTGTATATATCTATTGCCTTTGGGGGCAGGTGCTTGAGTACGATGTTAGGTACTCCATCTATTCCCACTGACTTTTTGCTTCTTAATGAGTCGAAGATACTCTGGATTCCTTCCCTTGTTATTAAAAGGCTATTAGCCACTACACCATTGGCATTAATGTCAATTGACAGATTATCGTCACTGAATTCCGTAAAACCAGGATTCTCCGATTGCCAATGTGAAATTTCATTCCGGAGGTGCAGGTGATTCAGTCGAATTCTGTCCTCCAGGTCATGGTTTCGGTGAATGCTTTCATTCACCTTGTACATTTCCTGAAAGACAGCTCCCACAGCGTTCGCCTTCTCCAAAGGATCTTCGATCACGAAGAGCTCACTATTGAGGATAGCGTTCTCTGTATCTATGCCAATGTTGGTTAGCAGCTGCTTGTTTACCTCGGTACGTGGAATTTGGAGACACTGAATCTCGTTTTGATTATTTCTCCTGAATATTTTATTTATTTGTGGGAACATATTCGGGTTATTAGTTTTTATAGCTCGAATTCTGTTGTTCCAATACAAATTTGTTGCTAATCTATAATTAGCTTTAAGTAATTGTTGGAGGTTTTTTAATTGAGATTTCAGTGATATTATCTCCTGGTCTTGTCTGTCTGTAAACTGTCTGTGTAATTGTTTTAATTTCGATAGCAGTCTGCTCTTTTTCTTGTGGAGTGCGTTTATTGTTGCGTTTCTGTACATGTTAATGTGATCTGTAACTGTTGTTTTGGGAATTGTTTTGTCCATTGTTCGTTTTACGGTTTCGTCCATTTGTTGAATGTATTTGTCGATTTCGTCATTTGTCAGGTTTCTGTTTACTGGCAGATTCAAGTCATTCGAACAAAGTTCTCTTGTTAATGATCTGGTGAACCGCGGCCATCGCATTGCCCTGTAGTTATAGGGTTGCGGAATCACGAATTCCTCCAGATCTGCGAGCTCGTTCGGAAGCTCTATTACTGCCGTGAATGCACAGTGGTCGCTGTCGTATTCAATTGTCCGTAAACAGTTTGTGTTTCGTCTGTTGGTGTTAAGTAATCTCAGTCGTGAGTCGATTAGCAAGATATCTAAGAACGATCTACCTCTGGGGAACGATGGATATTTCGTAGCTAGCAGGCCAGTTCTATATTCAATATGATACTGATCTAACCAACCAGCCAACTGATTTCCTCTGGCATTAGATATATAATTTCCCCAATTTCTATGCTTGGCGTTCATATCTCCCCCTAGGATAAAGTAATTTTTGTCCAGGTGCAATTGTAAGCATCGAAAGAGTGTCTCGAGCTCAGCTATAAATAGGTTTTGTTGGTGCTCCTCAGGTGCGTAGACCGCAATCGCATACAAACCCCTTCCTTGCTGAAGGGGTATGCGGACGATACAGGCTTCCAGCACCCGGAACCTGCGCACTTCTCCACTATATATTACTTTATGATTGATCCCTTTTCTAATAAAGATTGCGACACCCCCCCCTTGAGAGGAGTTAGGTCGATCTCTTCGTATAATATCGTAGTTTTTATGTCCTATCTTATGTCTCTGGTTTAACTTTGTTTCCCCCGCCAGAAGTACATCAGGTTGTTCCTCTTGCAACAGGTTAAAAAGATTGGCTCTTCTCTCAGTTCTTATTAGTGAATTTACATTCACGACAAGAGCTTTTATTGATGTTGTGGTTAGAGGGTTTATATCGACTTGTTATTTAGACTGGGCAAATGCGAGTAGATCTCGTTTATTTGGCTTTGTAGCTGTGGCATCTGTCTCTGCAGATTGAGCAGGATTGTGAAAACGTCCGCTTGCGGTGTTGTTTCAGTCCGTGTGGGAGTATTTGTGGCTACCTGTGAT
Source organism: Microdon myrmicae (assembly GCA_963931805.1). Lineage (NCBI taxonomy): Eukaryota > Metazoa > Arthropoda > Insecta > Diptera > Syrphidae > Microdon > Microdon myrmicae. The sequence continues at coordinate 166,059,141 of OZ007499.1, forward strand.
GTAGCCTGATTTGGTGTTCTCCCACCCGAAGCAACTTGTGCGTACGACCGCTGCGATGTTACGGGCATTGTTGTAGTACGAGCTGGCTCTGTGTTTTTTTGCCGGGTCACACTTCTTGTCATTATTTCTCGGAATTTAGGACATCCTCGATAGTTAGCGGGGTGTCCCTCATTCCGACACACTGCGCACTTTAGAAGGGCTTTGTCTTCTACCCTTTCTTTTCCCAGAGGGCATTCTTCTGCCTTATGGTCCTTTCCGCATTTTACGCAACGGCGCTGCATTTCACAGTTAGCCGCCGAGTGACCAAACCTTTGGCAACGTACACATTGCAGGATGTCTCTGCCTTTTTTTAATTTGTCCCATGTGACCATTTGATGATCCAAGACTGTAATTTTTCTTAGACCACCAATCCTACTGTTGGGTGTTAATTGCACCAAAAAGAAGGGTAGCTTGCGGTTTTCCCTTCTTGCCTTGGGTGTGGTGAATGGTTTTACCGCGGTAAACTCGAGATCTTCGTGCTTCAGGTTTTGAAGCATTTCGAGCAGAGCCTCCGGTTCCATTTCAGGGTCGACACCCTTTAATAGAACCGTTACGCTCTTCGTTTGTTTCGGCGTGAACGAGTAAAATTCCGCGGTGGCTCTTTTTAAGACCTCTTTAATTTTGTCGTGGTCTGCCACCGTATATGTTTGAATGGCGTGCCTGTTACCCGTCAGTGTTTTAACTGCAAAATTGTTACCTATGGCTAGCTTACAAAGACTTACCAATTCCTTACAGTCAACATCTATGGTGTTGATTGGTGGCATCTTTATTTTTCCGCTGTTATTGTTGCTTTGCTGCTGCTGTGTTGCTTGCTGGTTCGTTGATCGCTTTTGTGTTGATTGTTGCTGTTGCTGTTGCTGTTGATGGTGCTGATGTTGAAGTTGATGTTGCTGTTGATGGTGAAATTGTTGCTGTTGGCCGACTTTTGGCTTTAGCTTTTGTAGTTGTTGCTGGTTTTGTTCTTGTTCGAGCGCCGCTATTTTTTTCTTTCGGCGTCTCTCTTGTAATCGGGCTCTTGCCATCGCCAGTTTCGCCTCCAATTCACTTATCTCTTCCTCTTCATCCTCAGACTCTGAGGATGCAAGAGAAGCGAATGAATTATTTGCCCCATATATGTTAAAATTGGAGGGGAAGGGAAGCTCACTGTCGTCCGCCAATTGTTGATCTCCTTTATCCATCGTCAATTTCGCGGTTTTGCTTCGCGTCACAATGGAGTTTTTCGGGGCGCCTTTTCGTTTGTGCGTTGTAGTGTTTTTATCGTCCTCCGTGTTCATTCTGGTTCTTTCCAGTTTGTTTTCATTAAAAAAAAAACAAAGTCGACCTTTTGAACCACGGCGGCTTGATTTCTCCTGCAAGCTGAGTTGAACTCGCCTACCGGCTGCTAAGAGTCAGTAAGCTTGCACTCGCGCCAAACGACGATTTAAAGATTGCTTTCTTAACAAGCAATATATTGTTTGTTTTAATTTTCGCGTTTGCGACCGAAGTGTTATCTTTTTATTGTTTTTGTTTTTATTGTCTCGATCACTTTTTGCACCTCACTCAACTGTTTTTATATGCACTTATTTTGATTTTATTTAATGCATTTATACCGGTACACCTGGTAAATACAGATTGCTTAACGAGCAATATATTTTAATTTTTGTTTTTTGCGCTTGCGACCGAGGTGATATATTATGTTTCTTATAGTTGATTATTATTCTATTTTTCGCACTTCACTGCAATATGCACATTTGCTTTTAGGTTTTATTTTAATTTATGTGTTTTTAATTCACTTAGTATTTACAATTAAGTTTTTACGTTTATTATTTGTTTTGTTTGGTTTCTGAATTTCATTGTTTTGACTATCTTCACTGTTTTAATTTTGGTCACCACATGTCTATTGAATTTAAACTTTTGGCGTGAACTCGAGTATATTTATTGTTTGTCGCGCTTGTTACATTAATATTTAGTTTACTGATGTGTCCTTGTTGTCTTTTGTTTGTGAATTCTTAGGAATTGTATTTGTTGTCAAAAATTGCTTTTGACATACTTTTACTTTTTAAATATGTAGTCACTTCACTTTTTAACTGGCGCACTGTTAAACTGGTGTTCTCTGTAAGAGAGTTCGCGGGTGACTGTGGTCATTTCCGGTGTGTTCCGATTGATGTGTGTCATGTATGGTATACGATATCGCAGTGCATGATACTCACTTAGATGAGTGGCCTGAAAAGTTTCCGATCTCAACGTGAAGATAGCAATACTCGTCAATAAAAGCTAGTGAATGTAGTTGTAGATCTTTTGACAGTTACTCACCAAAATTTCAGCCATTTTGGGCGCCTAGTTTTTATTTGACAATCGTTTGAGTGAGTTGATGTCAGTGTTTTTGTGAAAATGGACAAAATTGAGTATCGATCTGTTATTAAATTTTTGTTTTTGAAAGGCAATACGCCTACGCAAATCAAAGATCAGTTGGCCTCTGTGTATGGGGACTCTGTACCTACATTTACCAGTGTGAAATTTTGGGCAGCTGGAATTAAACGTGGCCGTGAGAGTTTGGGAGACGATGAACGTTCGGGACGTCCAAAAATTACAACAACTGACAATAACATCGCTAAAGTTCACCAAATGGTGCTAGACGACCGCCGAATTAAAGTGAGAGGGATAGCAGAGGCTATGAAAATGTCCAAAGAACAACGCTCTGTTGGCGCAGTTTAGGCGCAATAAGTCCCGATTAATTACAATCGATGAAACTTGGATACACCATTATACGCCCGAAACAAAAATACAGTCAAAACAGTGGACTGCAGCGGGGAATCGGCTTCAAAAAATCAAAAACTATATTTTTGGCTGGGAAAGCGATGGCGACTGTTTTTTGGGATAGTCATGGAGTTATCTTAATCGATTATCTTCAAAAAGGTAAAACGATTACAGGCGCATACTACACATCATTACTTACTCACAACTCAGCGGTTACCATGGTGAAAATCCACGAATTACGGTTTGAACTGCTTGACCATCCGCCTTACTCACCAGATCTAGCGTTCCCTTAGCTAAAAACTGCGCTCGGAAGACAGAGATGTTCGTCAAATGAGGAGACAATCACCTTCATGAACAGTTATTTTGCAGTGGAAAACGCCGAGTACTATTTGGACGGGTTAGAGAGATGGGAGCATCGCTGGGAGAAATGTGTACAGTTACAAGGAGACTATATAGAAAAATATGTTAAAATACATTTTAAGAAAAAATGTCTTGTATCTTTGTTAGGTCGGAAACTTTTCAAGGCACCCTCGTATTAACGTGTCATCTGAGAAGAGACTCATTGTGGATTTGTTGTGCAATGTGCACCAGGTTTTGAAATTAGGAACTTAGTTTTCAGGACGTGATTGGAAGTACGAAATAGATGGCATGTGACCTACTAAGTATCGATATGGATCGGAAATGTAATATTTAAAAACGAAATCTTTGAAGAATAAATCAGATTCAAGCAGACTACAACTACTACTGTTGTATCTCACTTTTGGCAGATATTTCTGGTATTCGTGCTCTGCCAATCGATTACGCTTTCATTAACTTTTGGCAGATACCTATGGCATTCGTACCCTGCATAATAATTGGGAAATGATCTCTATTCTAACAGATTCTACCCCAGTTAGCACTATTGGACATATTGGACCCCAACTTTGGAAGATTGTTTTTACTTTACATCAAACCTCGTGGCGATTCTGCATTAACCTGTCAGGAGCAAAGGTCTCTCTCTCTCTCTCTCTCTCTCTCTCTCTTAGGAATTCACTACCATCTACCCCCAGCGATCTGGACATTTAACTAACCCTAGAGATTCAAGCAGACATCGCTTCCGAGTGCAAAAACGTGAGGATGCAAGCACACGTGGTGTGTGACTTCAAACATTATCGGCCGGGGAATTTGGTGATAAAGCGAGAACGATTTAGACGCGAGTGTAGTGCAGTACGGTTTGCAGTCTTTTAAAATAAAGTGAGAAACAAAACAGCTGATTGCAAGCACACACTACTTCTAAAGGAAAACATAATTTAAAAACTGACAGTGGTGACAATCAGCGAAAAAAAAAGTGAGTAAAGCAAGGTGGATCCCAATCAGTGAAAAAAAAGATAATATAAAAGTGACAGAAAGTAAAGTAGATCCCATACGTTTCCGCGGACGTGCTTCCAATTGCCCCCTTAGTGATTGTTCCAATTCATGCTAAGTTTTGTTTCACTAAATTGTATCCGACGGCAACAGAGGGTTGTGCAAAGGAAGGTAATAATTTGAATAACTTATGGCGGCAACTAGCGGTGGCCATATGGACACGAGCGCGGATCTAAACCGTAATGGAAGTGATGATGGTTCTTTGGTGTTCGGACAACTCGGGGAGCAGATCGCAAAGTTAACAAAGACGATCAACATAAAAAAACAATGGCATATTGATAATGCCGTGCAAGAGTTCGTCGAGGTCATTGGTTACGAGAACACATCACACCCACACGATTTTTCAGATGTTGCCAATACGGATATGTGGCGAAAATCCGATGAAGATCGTTCGGAAAACTGTTTGAAAGGCGGTGGAAAAGCTCTAATGCACAACCCAAATACATGTTTTGCAAATCAGGATACAAAGCGGTAACCACCACTCAACAGGGAGTTACAAATGCCGAGCATTTAAAAACGCCATTCTCAATCTCTTGAATAAAAATGGACGTGTTTAAGTGCATTCAAATTAACTTAAACCATTGTGGAGCCGCACAAGATCTCCTTTCCCAAACGGTTATGGAATATGGTGTCGGAATGGTACCCGCCAATGAAGACAGCACCGGAGCAGCGGCCATCTGGACAACTGGAAATTCCCCCGTAGAACACAGAACTGTCCAGCGGCTGGAAGGATTCGCCTATGCTAAGATTAGAGAAATTTATTTCTACTGTTGTTAGGCTCCGCCGATTGTGGGAAATAGAAGAATTCAAATGCTTTTTGAACAAGAAAGGTAAGAGTTCCCTTATAGTTGCTGAAGATTTCAACGCTTGCGCGGTAGAATTGGGAAGCACAAGAACCAACAGTAAAGGCCAGGCTCTACTTGAAGTCTTTGCAGTACTAGATGTGGTGTTACTTAATGATGGTGCTGATGGTACCTTCATAAACGAGAGAGGGCGGTCCAAAATCGACAGCACATTTGCCAGCTCCATGTTGGCAAGAAGAAAAAACAGCGGCTTATGCTTATACCAAAAGGAGGCGAGAATCCAGAAGCACCGTCGTCCTACGGCCCGTTGTGCATGCTGGCCACAACAGGGAAGAGAGTAATTGCCACTCGCCTGGAACAATTCACTGAGGGGACATCAGGACTCTCGGAATGGCAGTATGGGTCCCGGAAAGGTAGATCAACCGGTAAGGCCCTATCTGTGGGGTGCGACATCATTCGCAATGCGATTGCTGGAGCACGATGGTTAGGAGGTACGAAAAAATATTACGCGGTAGTGACACTAGATGTTAAAAATGCATTTAACTCGGTGAATTGGAATCGGATTCTAGAAGCGTTGGGCGATCTACAAGTCTCACCCTACTTGGTACGTATGCTAGCAAACTATCTCTCGGACACCGGGTGTACCTGTTGCGTGTTATTGAACAATTTGTTAATAATATATATACTCGTATTAAGAATATAGATCGAATATAATTTTAAGTAAGGTATATGGTTATTTAGTTTGGGTTAAATTAAGTAAGATTGGAGGGACTTACGGTGATTAATCTTGGGTTCATGCGACCGTTGAGCAATCGCAGTGTTGTTATAGTTGTGGAGGCTGCGACAGGTTGCAGGGGGCGTTGACGGTTGCTCCCCTGTTAAATGGTCTTGTTCGATCGCCCTGTCCGCAGGTTATTATTTGGTTGTATATATCTTATATTTAAATAACTCAGTTAAAGAGAAGTACTACTACGTAGTGAGATTGAAAATTCGTTAGTGATTAAAACTCTATAATATCACCTTCTTCTTTCTTCGAAAGTCTGTTCTCGTTCGGAGATTGACGTTGAATGAATTTATTTTTGCCGTTGACGTTATTTTTATTATTTGACGCCAACGTCGTTTTTTATTTATTTCTCTGCCAAGTAGAATTTGCATAAAGTAGTTTATGCAAATTAGCTACTTGGCGCGTTATTCTCCTTTTACAGGTAAAAGGATTCTGGGGGGACCTGGACTCAATGTCGGTCCGTAACATACCTCAGGGATCTGTATTAGGGCCCCTGTTATGGAATATCATGTATGATGGTGTGCTCAAGGTCAATGTACCAGAAGGGGTTAGTATCATTGGGTACGCAGATGATTTGGCAATACTGGCCGTAGCTAAACATCTAGATGACCTGGAGACTATTTTCTCTCAAGCAATCCACAGCATTAAATGCTGGCTAGATGTGGTCGGGCTGAAACTAGCTGGACATAAGACGTAGGCAGTTTTAATAAGCAGCCGCAAGAAAGTTTAACACCTTGACTTGGAAATAGAAGGACGCACAAACAGAGCGAGTACTTATATTAAATATCCTGGTGCTATACTCGACAACAGGTTTTCCTTCAAAGAACATCTGAGGAAAACGAGTGAAAAAACGGCAATAGTATGCAAAGTTTTGGCAAAACTGCTACCCAATGTTGGTGGACCCCGGCCCCACGTAAGGAAACTGATAACCAGTGTCAACACCTACATTACAATGTATGGAGCTGACGCATGGGCGGGAGCCGCACAGTATAAGTCATACATGAGAGGAATGAACAGTATACAGGCTGACATCATTAAAAGCATGCTACGGATTCCAAACGGTATCCGAAGATGACATAAATGTCTTGGCCGGGAGGACACCACTTTACATTGCAGCTAAAGAAAACGTTGCGTTGCATCAGAATCGCCGGAGAAAGCGGTCACAATTAGAGCTCTCAAGCCTAAGACAACAGCATGATACTTGACGTAGAAATCCTGGTGAAAAGAAAACATGTCAAGCTGAATTAGTTTAGTTTAGTTTAGTGAGGACAGAACCCTCATTTATTTGACTTAATACAAGAATTAAATATAATGTATGATATATGATCTTACGGACTAACTTAATATCTAGAGTAAAAAAATAAAAGAAAGAAGAGAAAAACAAAGCCATACAGATTACGAAGGCTAGATATGTCGGTGGGTATACCTTCCTGTTGAATGGAAACCATGACGCTCGTTTTCGTTTTGCCTTCATAGCAGACCGTATCAGATTTGCCATGAAGGTAAGCAAGATAGATGCGGACGTTTTCGTACGTCCGACTATTTCTAAGCTTCGAAGGGGCATAGGGGCTTTCAAGTGGCTTAATGGGCTGTTGTGTAATCTTAACAGGGGCGGTAAGAAGGGATCAATAACTGGGGGGTGGGGGGTGTAGGGCCGTGTCGCGATGAGGAAGTGGGGTGGGTGGATTTGAGATTCAATCTTGAACTAGGTTCCGAGGACAAGTGGGTTGTGCATTCATGGAGGGAGCTTATTGGTTTGAGAGTGTGTGATGTATGGAAATTGGTGTACTTAGCACCTATTTTCAGGTCGAAAATGGAAAGGAACTAGGGTTAGAAGCAGATCAGATGTGGAAGGAGCCGTCGGATTGATATTGTGCAAAGCGTTATTACGGGGGGGTGCGAAGGAGGATTTGGAATAAGGAGTGCGAAGGCGGTGAGATAAGAGGAGGGGATCGAATGTACTTCGGCTTGGGAGAGGATATAGTGTGACGAGTAAAAGTTGGATCGGAATGATGAGTGCGAGTGCGGCTAGGCTTGGGAGAAGGAGTGTGAGTATTTCTTGGCTTGGGTAAGGACTTTAGGACGCGTTATAACTGGAATATGGGGTACTCCGAACGATTTTGGAAGGAGAGTGAGGGCCAATGCAGGATGGACTGTACTGTTATTATTTCATAGTGTGTGTTTAGATAAAAAAAGCAAGGGTTTAGTCGGTTTGTTGGAGTTGCTTAAGGATAAAGTCATCCTTCCGATCCTAAAGTGTCCGCTGGTATTCGAGTGGAAAATCCAGTCATATCGGAAACTGGGTTTACTCTTACTGCCTGGGATCGAGTGACATTGTGGGGGATCGGTAGGGTGTGTCGCACGGAGACTAGTTCACTCTTGTCCCCATCATCACAGAATGTTCCACTGATACGTAGTTGTCTGAGGCAACTGCCAACTTCAATAAATTGAAACACGCATTTCTTGTCCTGTTAAATTTTATATATATTTATCGTTCTCTTGGATACACGTGTAGACTAATTGTAGGAACGCCTTCAAAGGTGCGGGCGTTAAAATATTCACAAGAATAAGATTAATAACATTTAGTGGTTCGGCTTCATTTAGAACACTATTTCATAAATATATTACAAGGATGTAGTCGATACACTGTTCGCTCTACTTTGTCGGCTCTTACAAATTGCGATGGGTTTTCCTACTGTATTATAGCGTTTTTAGGAGGGGTATCTCTAGTATGTGCACCTGGCCCCTTTTCACAAGCATTTCACAGGATGTTACAATGTGGTCTTTGCATATTCGTTACAAGGGGGCCCGTATTCGAGTGTTTGAGAGGGGGACGTGCAAGCGATGTTAAGTATTATAATTCACTTATGTCTTATTTGTTAAAGAACGAATGCACTTCGCGTCTACACCATAATTACTCGACTACCTTGAAGACTCACGAAACTCGGCTCTCTATAACCCGGGGGTGTGCGCACGTCAGTTGGTTAAATTCGACTGACTCATGAATGAAAATAATTCATTCATTGCGTCGTGGCGGTGCGTCATAGCAGAGTTAGGCTCGCTGCCAATTACGAGGAATTGTGGACGAGTTGCTATGCTCGCATAGGAATTCAGTTCCAACGAATTCTGGCCGTACAGGCTGGGTTGACTTCGTTGGTTGGGTGTACCGGGAATTGGTTTGGCGACGCGAGCGAGTATGGGCATGCATTTTCGGAGGAAATTGGAATGGCTTGGGTGCAAGCAAGGGATATCGTTTAGATAGAAATGTTAACCGAAATAATTTCGGGGAAATGTGCGCGGTTTATTTGGTTGGTAATGTTCCGTTGAGGATTGAATATGCGTTTGCTATGGCATACGAATTTCGGGGAAATGTGGATTGCTTGCTTGCGTTGAGGAAATATGGATAATTGAGTAACGCAATTTTGGGAAAATGCATGTGGTGGTGATTAGAATATATTCGGTTGAATTATATTCTCTTGGAGGTTTGGGAAATATTTTATTGCATATTTGGGAATATATGCTATTGCGGATTTGATTTTTGCATGTTTGCAGGTTAGGGTTGTGGGTTGGTTCTCCGTGTGATGCAGAGAACCCCCACAGTACTCCCCGCCCAGTGACGTAGTCACGAAATAAGGGTAGGGCGAAAGGAGTAGGTTGGTGTGTGGCGGGAGGAATGTTAGGTAGCTAGGGGTCTGGTGGGTTGGGTTTGTCGCTGAAGGCGCGGTGATAGGGATTGGGTCGTCGTTGGGAGTGGGCCTGGTTGTAGGTGCCGCGTGTGTTGCCGGCAGGGGCGAGGGGGTTGCGGTGTGGTCCAGTGGTCTGTTGTGGTCTGTGTTGACCAGCAGGTATGATGGCTGGGTAAGTGGTGGCCTGTCGGTAGCTCTCTCACATTTGCCGTGACGAAATTGCGTGTGTGGGATGGAGGAGCTTGGAGGCCGGAGTTTATTCTTCTGCGCAGTGACGGGGTGCCGTGTGCCGGATGGAGAAGGTTTGGTTTGGGGGTTGGCATTCTTCGTCCATACGGTGGTATGGGGAGTTGTTTGCCGCTCTTGGTGGGAGTGTGGTTTCCTGGGCGTTGGCGTCGACGTGGAGTCTTGGCCTTGCGGGTTGGTGTTGGGGTAGGGGTTGCTGGGGGATTCCTAGGTTTTGATCTCCTTACCGTTTTTCGGCATTGATCCCACGTGTGGTCCGTATGGCCACATACCGCGCATCCGATTGGGCCGCTAGTCACTCGGGTGGTTGATATAGTGGGGTTTTGGGAGGTAAAGGGTTGGTGTGGTCGCGGGTGTGCTTCCCTCGGGGACTGCCTCTGCTGGCGCGGTGATCTATTCTGTGGGAGTGGGAAATGGTGTGCACGACATTCTACAATGTCGTGGCCATACTGCCAGCACTCTCGACAGAAAGGCGTGTTTCGCCTTTTTAGGCACTCGTCGTACGGGTGGCCTTTTTTTATGGCAGAAGCTGCACGTGATGCGTGCGGTCAGTGAGTACAATCGATGGGCGCCTTGATCCCCCGTGGGTTGATCCACTGGTGTGGTATTGTGAGGAGGCGGAGGCCGATCTGTCTGTTGGGTATGCGCGGTTCGGTGGGGGCTTCTTATCTTCGCGTGAATTTGGTTTAGTTCGCGCCGGAGTGAGGCCTGCAACGCGTGGAGATCGGATATGGTGGCGGGCGCTGGGGAGCTGTCTGAGGGAGACTGGTTGGGCCTGCTGTCTTGGGTCCGCTGTGGGAATTGGGTTCCGCGGAGTGGGGTCCTGGGGGCTTCTGAGGGGGCTGCAGGAGAGTGCCGTGTAGGCGGTGCGGCGTGTTGGCTAACCGCCGCGACCTGGTATGGTGGGAGCTCAGACTGTGGGTCTAAGGTTTCCATGATCGCGTCAGCCACCTTTGATAAATAGCCCAAACTTTGGTTAGGTTGGGCCATTAATGCCGAGCGGGCATGTTGAGGTAGATTCCTCAGAAAATGTGGCCTAATTAGGTCATCCGAGATCCTGGTCCCCGCTATGGAGCGTAAATGGGTCAGGAAAAGGGATGGTCTAATACCCGAGAAATTGGTCTCATTCGCCAGTCGTTGCTGTTTGATGCTGATGGGCTCGTTCAAGGCGTTGAGGAGCGTCTCCCGCATGTTGCTGTAGGGGTTGGGGCCTGGTGACCTGATTGCGTGCGCGATATGCGTCCGCTGTGTCCCATCCAGCACCCGCAGCAATTCTATAGCACGATGTTCTTCATCGTGGATGTTGGCGAACCGGAAAAAACGTTCGGCTGTAGCGAACCAAAGCTCTGGATCCTCCTCGTCGAACGGGGGGAGCTTTATATTTTGGGTAAGGGGTGAGAATTCGACGCCGGAAGCGTCCTGAAACGCGGGGGAGTTGGATCGCGGTTGTTCCTGCTGGGTAGTACCGCCTCGTGTGGTGGGCATAGTGGTGCCGAAGTCGGAAAGGGTAGGCGGGATTGAGGAGAGACGGGGTGTGTCTGTGGATGAAGCCGAGAGGCGTGGAGCGGACGCGTGAGTCGATAGGAGCCGCGAGGGGGGGTCGAGCAAGTTTTGGTATTGTCAAACGAGTCGCCACGGAACGCGAGGAGTCGAAAGGCGTTGAATGGAGTCGAGTGGTGTCGCAAGTGCTGTAAATAAGGTGCTGTGCGTGGATTGTGCCCAGAAGGGGCTTACGGTAGTTTGTAATTTTAATTTTTGGGGGTAGTATTGTTTACTAATTATATAGTTTTCCTCTGCCTTATAATCAATGGTAGTTGTTTCTTCTTATCAATTTTAATTCAGTTGCTCTTTTTGGTGATCTTTCGTGTATTAAAATTAAATTAAGTATTTTTGTTCTTTGATATTGCCCTTGTTCTGTTCGCTTGTTTGCCTTGTAGTGTGGGTATTGCCGCGGTTTAAATGTTAATTAAGTTTGTATACATGTTTTTGTAAAATAATAAAAAAAAAAAGGGAAGGAACTAAGGGGAATTCAGGAGAAAACCGCGAGGTGGTCTCTGGTTGCAGAGGCGAAACTAAAGGAATTGCTATTTGAGATGCGGCTTAGTTGTGTGCGTTAATTTCTTAATTTCTGTTATTTTGTTGGTGCAAAATGAAGCTTATTGGGTTGAGTATTTAAAAATAAAGGTGTGTGTGCGCGGGCTCGACCCGAGTGTGTACCCAGAAGGGGTTTACAATTGTTTATTAATTCTATTGGTAGTGTTGCATTCTTTATGTATATATTTTTTTTTTTCAATAAACTTACAATTTTTCTTGGCAGGTTTCGGGATTGTGCCGTTTGTGTTAAGCTTAGGGAAAATGGAAAGTTTTATCTGTACAGTTTTTAAGTTAATTGTATAAATTTGTTTGTTATAATATATTGCCGATCGGTTTAGTTGAATGCGTTAAACTTAAGTTCTATTTATGTATCAATAAGCATACATTCAGTGTTTCCTTCTCTTCTATATTGGTTTTGTCAAAAATTTTGCTTACATATACAACCTGGAAACGGGCTCAATTTTGTTATATGACACAATAATGGGGTATTAATTACGGGCGCAAAATTAAGAATAATTATACTGCTTGGTTCAAGGGTGGAAGAGAAATTATTGCGAGTAAATTCTTCGAGTCTGTTGTAGTTTATTTGGTGCCCACTTAATTTAATTGGACACGGTTGCACCACTAAACCAAATAATTAATTGGAGGGCTTACGGAAACTAGGGGTTCCTGTTGAGTTGTTTGCTGATGTTGTTCGGGTCGTTCCTGGTTCGATGAAGCTGAGGTGGCTGCGCTGCGTCGCTGGATTGTTGGTTGGTTTAGAAATCGTTGGGGCTCTGGTTGCCCTTTCAATGTCTTTCCGTTTTTTTTTTTTTTTTTTTAGACTTTAAATTTTAAATTTTGGGGGCTGTCACTAATTTAGTTTTGGTTGGAGGTTGCGTGGTTTTTGTATTGGGGTCGCTGCAGCCGTTTAGTGTCTTTTTATTTTTTATTTGGGGCGCGTATCACCACTTGCACTTGTCACTGTTTAATTGTTGTTCGGAAGGTGTGTGTTTTTTATCGGGGTCACCAGTGTGGGGGATCGGTAAGGTGTGTCGCACGGAGACTAGTTCACTCTTGTCCCCATCATCACAGAATGTTCCACTGATACGTAGTTGTCTGAGGCAACTGCCAACTTCACTAAATTGAAACACGCATTTCTTGTCCTGTTAAATTTTATATATATTTATCGTTCTCTTGGATACACATGTAGACTAATTGTAGGAACGCCTTCAAAGGTGCGGGCGTTAAAATATTCACAAGAATAAGATTAATAACATTTAGTGGTTCGGCTTCATTTAGAACACTATTTCATAAATATATTACAAGGATGTAGTCGATACACTGTTCGCTCTACTTTGTCGGCTCTTACAAATTGCGATGGGTTTTCCTACTGTATTATAGCGTTTTTAGGAGGGGTATCTCTAGTATGTGCACCTGGCCCCTTTTCACAAGCATTTCACAGGATGTTACAATGTGGTCTTTGCATATTCGTTACAAGGGGGCCCGTATTCGAGTGTTTGAGAGGGGGACGTGCAAGCGATGTTAAGTATTATAATTCACTTATGTCTTATTTGTTAAAGAACGAATGCACTTCGCGTCTACACCATAATTACTCGACTACCTTGAAGACTCACGAAACTCGGCTCTCTATAACCCGGGGGTGTGCGCACGTCAGTTGGTTAAATTCGACTGACTCATGAATGAAAATAATTCATTCATTGCGTCGTGGCGGTGCGTCATAGCAGAGTTAGGCTCGCTGCCAATTACGAGGAATTGTGGACGAGTTGCTATGCTCGCATAGGAATTCAGTTCCAACGAATTCTGGCCGTACAGGCTGGGTTGACTTCGTTGGTTGGGTGTACCGGGAATTGGTTTGGCGACGCGAGCGAGTATGGGCATGCATTTTCGGAGGAAATTGGAATGGCTTGGGTGCAAGCAAGGGATATCGTTTAGATAGAAATGTTAACCGAAATAATTTCGGGGAAATGTGCGCGGTTTATTTGGTTGATAATGTTCCGTTGAGGATTGAATATGCGTTTGCTATGGCATACGAATTTCGGGGAAATGTGGATTGCTTGCTTGCGTTGAGGAAATATGGATAATTGAGTAACGCAATTTTGGGAAAATGCATGTGGTGGTGATTAGAATATATTCGGTTGAATTATATTCTCTTGGAGGTTTGGGAAATATTTTATTGCATATTTGGGAATATATGCTATTGCGGATTTGATTTTTGCATGTTTGCAGGTTAGGGTTGTGGGTTGGTTCTCCGTGTGATGCAGAGAACCCCCACAACATTCTTTATGGGTTTGCTGTATTTCATCAGAAAGAACTCGGAGATCCAAGCGGAGTTCGCGTCTTTAGGTGCGCCCTTTAACAGATATGATGTAACTACTTGATTTGAACGCTCAAGCGTATTGATCCGAGCTTGCCATTCTGCATGTGTCCAAGATGTGCCAAAATGGGCTATTGCCGGGGAATCGCCCAGTGGCTTCATGGAAGCGGATGGAGGGTCGTTAGAAGAAGGGGGCGGGAGAAGAGCGGGACAAGGAAGTTGGAGTGTGGTGGGTAGGGGCGGAAGTGAAGCCACATTCTCATATAGAGATGTGTCACATCGGGGGAGGGGTGGGTGTTGGTTTGCTTAATATGAACGGGTGGTGTAGCGTTTTCAAGCTGGCCGAAAAAGGAACGCAAAGCCGCCAATTCAGCTACGACGATGTTCAGTTTGTGGAGAACAGCAGGAGTGACGCGTCAGGTTCCGCCGACATAAGTTATGAGTGGAAGAACGCGACAAAGCGAGCTCCTCACTAAGGCTTTTCAGATTGCAGAGAATGTCCTCACAAAGGGGACTGGTATAAAGAGCAGGTGGTTTTTGGACGTGTTACGTTTGTTCAGTCCCACGCAGGTGGCGTGGAAAGTTTTGCGTCAGATGCATTTACAGCATACGAAGTCGGCATTGGTATTACAAATCGCACAAGCTGGGTTACCACAAGACATGTTGAAAAGCCGGTCTGGGTACGAGAAAGGGAGAGAGAAAGTGGAAAGAATAATGAAGGTTAAAAAGAGAATAACCGAGATACCGAAAGCGAGAGCCAGTTAGAGTTAAATGCTTGGGCGAGTGAAATGATTAGTAGGAGGCATGTTCAAATTAGCATATGCCGAATATTACATACACAAGTGAATTACCACTTAACTCAGCTGATATCAGGACATGGATGCTTTCGGGAATAGTTGCACAAGTATAAGCATGTCAATCACCCTTTGTTACTCCTCCGCGGTCGGTGCCTTCTCCAACGACATCTCAGCTCTCCCCCCTCTACTCTTATTGTATTCGGGCGCTGGCCGGCGAAACGATTTATTTGGTTAGCGTACCTTACTTCCAAAGCTTGACTCTGCTCTGGACGAAGGGCGTTATTGTCTTGTCCATTACGGTTTCTGTATTTTCCAAATAAAACATCGCTGCTATAGTTACTTACCCTTCATTACTTGTTATGCGCTGATTTCTAATTTGGCCTTATGGGGCGCACTACAGTAAATCATGTGCACCGAAACTAACAGTTATCTCTTCACAACCCGAAGCTCCCGTGGCAACTCCTCCTGCTTTGCCGATGTGCCCGCCTTATATAGGCCCGCAGCCGCCGTCTCGTTCACTCGTTTCCTGGGTGCTGTTCTCCTTAATGGCTTCCTGCAATCGATGCGCCGTTGAATTCGTGTCGACTTGATGCACCGCCAACACCCATGCTGCTGTACTGCGAAGGCAAAATAGACAATGCGGAACACGTACTCACAGAGTGCGTGAGATTCGAGACCGTACGAACTATTTTGTAGAGACATATGAGACGGACAGTTACTCCGACAGGACTAATAGAATACATGCTAAATTCCAAACAAGCATGGTCCGTAGCAAATGATATTCTATGTGACATGATGCAGCAGTTGCGACGCGACAAGCGGAGTAACAGATAAACTCCGTCCCGCGATGGAATATCTAAAATAAAGTTCCGCAGGGATGAACGGGAAAATATGCCTGGCGGGAGGTGATCTTAGTCCATAAAAATCTCTCATGCCTGGATCGGTCCAGAGGTATCTTTTGAAGAAAAGACCTTCCTACTGAAAAAAAGGGATTCAAGCATGTGGGGGGTTCTCTAAACTACGCAGAGAACCACCCACCATTCCCGGCCAATCCCATCCAATTTCGACCGCCTTACAGCGCGTCAAACCAACCCCATTCCCCCTACTTACCTGTTCACCTGCAAAGCATGTTACCACCAAGGACACATAGCTAAACTCATTGTTCCACGCAGACAATGCATAAATGAGTTTAGCTTCCCTTTTTTGCCATACGGCAACTCTTGTTCATGTCGATTAGCGACAACCAAATCCAGCCGGACGAAGTTGCCGCATCATTGCAGAACCGCTGGGGAAAATTATCAAAACATTCGATTGAATCAAGTGATAATGTTTCCCTAGCGTTACTTCGGCTTTTCTCCAGACACTTCATTCGCTGGGGATCAATGCTCTCTTTTTGCAGGTGAATAGCGTCGGCTTAATTTTCCTCTCTTTCACAGTTCTGTCTTCGTACAGAGCAATGTACTCTGAGCTCACCATACTACCGAATTAGGTCAATGGGTTCCGCTCAGAACTACATTGATTCATGCACATACAACCAAATCCACCCCAAGATAATCATACAGCGTGTTTCTGTTCTCTCATTATCCCGCTCTCTTCGAACATCAGTTTACCGATGTAACCTACCACACATCGAAGAACGTGGCAATGAGAGAGCAGAACAGTATGTTCTCTTTTGGTTGTCGGGTGCAAAAATTAAATTATCCAATTTCTTCCCTTTTCGAGTCAGTCGTTTAACAAGAATAACCAGAGTAAGTCGTCACGCTAACCACCGCCGCGTGTGCATGCTTATGCACACGCTTGTTCGCGAAAAGTCCCTAACGTAGCTAAATTAACTGTCGGAAATTGGAGACTTTCTAACGAAACAGAAGAAGTGTAAAGCTATAGTGATTTAAATTGTATTTATATTGCGATAAAAATGTATCTTTAGCTGTTTTTCGTGTAACAGGCTAATGCACCTCGAGTGCCCAAGAACGTTCTACTTATCAAAATGTTAATTAAAAACTCAGTCGCGATGGCGCAACAAAATCAAATAAAACAAAAACATTTATACAACCAACCAACATCAGTGTGTTTTCTATTGTTCCTGTCTTCCTGGGTGGACTATCCCCATCGGAGAAACGTCGTTGGGAATATAAGGAATCCGTGTCGTACTAGGCACATCAACTTATACCCCCACAAGCACATTTCAATTTTTTTCCTACATGGCGATCCTGCCATAATAAACCAACTGCCTGCGTACTTTACACTTAATTGTCCCTGCTACTACGTACCACTTCATTTAACCCAAATCATTTTCCACTCAAAAACGTCTTAGTATTTGGGAACAGAGAAAAGACAGAGGAAGGCAAATCAACTAAATAGGTAATTTTTATAAATTTTCTAGGTAAAAGAAATTAAAACAAAAAACAAAAACGGATTTCCCAATTGTTTAATCCCAGGAGATGCGCAACAATATTCTTCTTTAACTGTTTGACCCTATTATCGGTAGTTAACTTTAACTGTTTGACCCTATTATCGGTAGTTAATTATGAATCACAAAAAACTCTAGCTATCACATTTCCTTTCTTATTTGCACAGTCACCACATTTTATCCGTTGGAATGTTGTTTGGATCACGGGTGGTTAAGCTGCAATTCACCCACCGAACCAATCGGTGCAAAAAGTCAGCTGAATTACTGTTAAAATAGTGCGAACATTGCTAAGAAAGTTGATTCGTCTCCATATTTTTATCATATGCCATCGCATTCAAAATGTTACTCTTACTTAAACTACTGGATTCTACCTTCAACATCAACTCTTCAAGATCTTTTTTATAGGAATTCAATGCACATCAATATTACATCAACAATAATATTAGCCATTACAGTCGTGGTTCTGTGGCGGTTCTCGCGAACGTCACTGCGTGCGTATCCATTCATTACCACCAGGTAACCTCCGTCGCGTGCTCTATATCATGAAAATAGGATAAACCCTGTAAAACAGCAATAATTGCGGACATAAAATGCCACCAGCAACAATGCTAGAAATCTAGAAAGCAGTTTGGTCGCATCATCACGCGACCAACATGAACCCAACCAAATACACAGTACATGTCTCGGGTCGCATTCCTCTACATTGAAGCGCAATTTGGTGTGCCTCTTGGCAACCAATATTGCCCGTGCAATATCTGCACGATATTCGTTTGCACGCCAGCCGTACATCTGCAGGAATGTGTATCTTTCCTCTGCATAGCATGCCATATCGATCGGTTATGCGACAGACCAAGACATGAGGCATCCGGCTGACGCCCAGGCAGTCGAGTTCGCAAATGGAAATTTACCATCAGAATTCGACTGCGAGGATATGCCAGCGAGATGTGCACGATCAGCGATAATGCTTTACGCAGTCGTTGATCGTGTAAACATTTCAACCCCTGTGCGAACTTGCAATCATGTAGATACAGATGATCCCATGTCTACATGCTAGGGGATACACACGTTAAGTTGTGGAAGCGATTATCGTGTGTGTGTATTTCACCCTTTTACTTGTTTGCGTAACCAAAAAGCTTAATCGCACCATATATGGTCATCGAGGTGATGGATGGAATTTTAGTGTTCTGTCGTTTCGATGGCCGAGGTCAATCTCGTTTTGGATTCCGTGAGGGCAGGTCGCGCCATTCGGTGTATCTTCGGTCCAATATCTTGATGCATATGTCTGCTCTTTTTGTATTGTCTTAGCAGCTCCCTGGAAGTTGGTTCCGCAATCGCTGTAGATGTGTGCACAAATCCCACGACGCGCCGTGAAGCGTTTAAACGCTGCCAGAAAGGCCGCTGTGCTATATTCACTTACAAGTTCGAGATGGACGGCCTTCGTACAAAAGCATACGAAAATAGCAATGTACGCTTTGGTGAATCTGGTGCATCTTCCCTTCCATGCCTTAAGTTGAACTCGGCCGGCATAGTCCACCCCAGTAGTTTGAAAGGGGCGTGCTTGGTTGACCCGAGGTAAAGGAAGATCACCCATTCTTTGTTGGATTTGCTTTGATTTATGTCGATAGCACTTCAAACATTTGTGTATACATGCCTTGACGCTGGATTTAAGATTTAATATCCAGTATTCAGCTCGAAGTGTGGCCCTCATCAGCTGTTGACCACCGTGCAACGTTTTTAAGTGAATATGGTGGATGATCAACGACGTAAAGAAAGTATTTGCGGGCAATATAATCGGGTGACGCTGCGAATATGGCAAATCTGCATTTTCTAGTCGACCTCCTACTCACAGAATTCCCTTATCGTCCAATATAGGGGAAAGTCGTGCAATCTTACTTCCTTTGATAATTGTTTCTCCCCTAGCGATGCTTACAATTTCGTCACCAAAGAACTCCTGCTGCACGATCCCAATCAATCGTATATGTGCTGACGAGATCTCATCTGGTGAGAGCGGCCCAGTCGCATACAATGGCAACCCAGTGGCCTTCAACCGTAGGTTGGGAAAAAAACGAAGCCAATTTGCCGTGGCTCGAAGGAGACGCGACAGCGAAGAGAACCGAGCAAACAATGTAGTGATATCAAATGACATGACGTGCAGGCAGAGGTGGAACACATTCTTAATGGGGTACCCAGATACTATGAAGTTATTTTTCATTCTTGTAGGTTTTATGGTCTTCAACTCCAGATCAGTGGAGGGTATTTTCAGTGGGTGTACATAAGTGTTGTCATAGGTCTGCAAAAATTCGGGTCCATACCACCATTGCCTTTTTCTGAGAATCTCCATTGGAGATAGTCCTCTGGACGCGATATCCGCAGGATTCTCCTTCGATGAAACATGTCTCCAGCAATCGGGATCTATGAGTTCCTGCATTTCCGCCACTCTGTTAGCGACGAAAGTAGTTGGTATGTGTGGCGGCCCCTTAATCCAGGCAAGTGCAATTTGCGAATCCGACCAGGCGCATATCTTCGCGCATTGAAGATCCATCCTTTTGACGGTTTGTACCAGCAAATGTGTAAGCAGGTGAGCTCCACACAACTCCAATCGTGCTAGCGATTTATTCTTGAGTGGTGCTACTCTTGTTTTTGATACGAGCAGCTATATTGAAGTCACTCCCTCGGTGACCGAACGAAGCAGCATATGCCCTTTCGGAGGCGTCGCAGAATCCATGTACTTCGAGTGTTGATCGCTTGGTGATCTTGACCCAACGCGGAATTTCTATGTTGTTGGGGGCATTTAGCTCAGTTCTTAACTTAGACCATGCTGAGACAATTTTTGACGGAAGCTCGCTGTCCCAATCTAGATCCTGCTTCCAAATCTCCTGCATGATCATCTTGCCAATGACAACACAGGGCGATATCCAGCCCATCGGGTCGTATAGGCGCGCAATCTCTGACAAGATTATTCTTTTCGTTGCTCCCTTCGATTCCTGGAAACAGACCTTGAACGAAAATGTGTCTCGTCCAGGATGCCATTGGATCCCCAAGGTCTTTACGGTGTTACCCTTGTCAAGCGATAATGGCACCTGAACCTCTCTATCCTCCTCCGGAACCGAAAGCATCATTTTTTCACTGTTGCTGGCCCATTTCCTGACTGGAAACCCTCCACGCCGCAACATGGCCACGAGTTGGTCACGTAGTTCCATGGCCTCATCCTCTGAGTCTGCTCCATGCATGATATCATCGACATAGAAATTTTTACAGACTATTTGCGATGCTAATGGATAGTCAGCCCATTCATCCAATGCTAGTTGTTGTAGGGTGCGCACTGCTAAGTACGGCGCAGCGGTGGTACCAAACATGACAGTGTTTAATCGGTAGGTCTTGATGTTATCTCCTTCCACATCTCTCCACAACACGAGTTGATAGGATGCGTCCTCCTGTGGTACCCAAATTTGTCGATACATCTTGGGTACGTCCGCTACGAAGGCTATTCTGTGTCTTCAAAATCTCAGAATATGATCAAAGATGTCATCCTGGAGCCGAGGGCCATTCAGCAAATGATCGTTGAGTGACGTACCATCTGATGTTCTGCAGAAAGCATCGAAAACGATTCGTAACCTCGTTGTTGAGCTGGACTCCTTAATCACCGCATGGTGCGGCATGAAATAATGGCAATTATTATTTGAGAGAGGGTCGATTTCAGACATGTGTCCCAAGTCCTCATACTCCTTAAAAACTCTTTTATATTCTTCCTGGAATGAACGATCGGTTTGAAATCTTTTTTCCAACTGGAAAAATCGAACAAGCGCTGAATTGCGCGATAAACCCAACCTTGGGCGCCTCCCTTCCTTAAAGGGTAAATGGACCATATACCTGCCATCCAACTGTCGTTGATGTGTTCTACTGAAATGAGTTTCACATTGCTCCTCTTCCTGTGACAATGGTTTCCTCTCTTTCACCTCCTCCAGTTCCCAAAACCTTTGCATGATCGTATTCAATTCGGGGCTACTAGTGGTGGTGTGGTGAACCTTAATTGTGGTCTGGTTACCGGAATTTATACTGCCAGACAGTACCCATCCAAACTCGGTCCGCTGTGCCATAGGAGCGCCCAGTGCACTCTTAATCAGACCCTCCAATAAGATTAATGGGTATACGTCACTGCCAAGCAAAATATCAATTTTGCCCGGTTGGTGGTATGTTGGATCAGCCAGCTGTAAATGATGAATGCGAGGCCAATCAGCACAAGGAATTTGATGTTTTGGGAGGTTCGTTGTTATCTTTGGCAATACTAATGCCGTGAGTTCCAACTTGAACTCTTCCCGTACTAATGAATGTATCGTAAGCGCGACCCTTGATTTAGCAATGCTAGTGTTAGCCGATCCAATTCCGAGGACGTTTACATAACTTCGTTCTCTCTTGAGCCCCAATTGCTGCGCGACTGCTTCAGTAGTAAACGACGCCTCTGACCCAGGATCCAACAGAGCTCGAAGTACCACTGGTTGTCCTCCTGCCGAGAAAACCTTGATCAGTGGTGTGGCCAAGAGAACCGTCCTAATGTGGCCAGTGCCGGCCATATAGGTGTTGCATGTTTGGTTTGTGATAAGATTAGTGTTATTCCCTGTGGTTGACGGTTGAATGTTCGCGGAATCCGATGACTTAGAATTCGGGATGCCCCCTATTGAAGCGCTCCCTTGTCCTTGGATTGGCTGTTTCTCCCGCTCCATATGTAGCAATGAGTGATGTTTACTTTTGCAATAGGTGCACGTGAAATCGCTTGTGCAGTCCTGACGTTTGTGGAATTTTGAGAGGCAGTTGATACACAACTGGCGCTTATTTACAATATCCCATCGCCCTTTTCGACTTAGAGCTTTGAATTGATGACAGCTGCGTATTAGATGTGGGCCCGAACACATTATTCAAGTGACTGTAGTTGAATTATGGGCACGGACGTCGTGATGTTTGGCTCTGGGAACTCCGTATGACCTTTTGGACGTTGTCTGTCCCATGACTTCTAGAGTTCGGATCCTTGTGAATAAAAATTCCTCCAAGACATCATATGTTGGGTAATCCACGTATGACGAAATGTGAGATTCTCACAAACCTCGTGTCTTAAGGGGAAGCTTCTGGACTGTGTGGAAAATCAATACATCTTCCCACGTTGTGACCGGAATTCCTAAATTTTGTAGTGCTTGTTTGGCCTCACCTGTGGTATCCATCAGAGACCTAATTCCATCGGCTGACTCGTGGCCCAATGAAGATTGACCAAATAATATCCCGAATTGGTTGTCCTTCAACAATCTCAAATTCTGGTAACGCTTCATCAGTGTTGCCCAGGCTGATTCGAAGTTACCCTCAACTATGGCAGTATTCCGCAATAGACGCTCTGCTTCGCCTTCCAGGTTTGCCTTGAGATAGTGCAGCCGTTGGACGTCAGATATAGACGTGTTTCTAATGATAAGGTTCTCGAATAGAGCCTTAAATTCCGGCCACGTCTGGTAAGAACCACTAAACGTCGGTATCTTAATGAGGGGTAATTTGAATTCTGCTGTTGGCGCCCTTGTTGTTCCCATCGAACTATTAAATGAGTTATGTCCCAGCGGATTAGTGTCGACTTGTTCTAATTGCGACCTAAGTTCTAAAGAATAACTATAATACAGTTCCTTCAGCTTATGGAAGTGGAGTTCTTCCATGTATCTTATTTTTATATCATCACTGGGAGCCGCTATAATTTTTTGGTGTAATCCCTTTGCTTCTTCAAAGGAGTGCTCCAAATTTCTTAAACGTGCCTCATTCATGTGCACTGATTTGTATGTTTGATTCAATTCCGCATATGCCTTATAGTCGGCTGTTAATTCGCTCGCTATGTTCTGCAAGCTGTCAATTAGGTTAGACATCTTTGTCTTACTCATTTTGTTGGGTTGTCAAGGTACACACAACCGAATTTTCTCCTGAATTGTCTGTTAAACGCGCACGCCGATTTGCTGACAAATTGGCAGTTATCCTACCTTGCTGGAACAAACCAAAAGGACCAACTGAAATGAATCGCGCAATCCACCAACGCAATCAAAAGACCACAGGAACTCACACCCTCAATATGTACCGACCAGAACTCTCCAGAACTCAATCAACTCGCCCTTGCGTTCACGATCGTACAATTACTTCGTCCGTTTCAAAACGTAAACGTGCAGCGTGTATTATATTTGAACTCCCTTTAAGCCACCGTTGATCAATGTAACATTGAACCCACTACCCTGAATGAAATGGCTTGTCTTCCGCAAAGGTAATTTATTCAACACCAGCTCCTTAACAATACTTCGCTCCACTTATTAATTCTCTTCTTTGATTGAAGCAACACACAACTTCAACGATTTCTCAACGTGCAACCTCTGTGTACCACTTCGAACCACACACAACTACCACTTTGATCTTTCCACTAGTAATTAATATGGAATAAACTATTGCCACCTACCTTCTATTTTGAATGATGAAATTAATCTCCAACTGCCTATGTAAGATTGCTTGTGTTATACCCAGCAATCTTTTCCACTTATGAGCACTTTTAACAGCCACTATTCCTCAATCCGCGACAAGAAGCTGTCACTGCTATTTGGTGGACGTATTCGCTGGTTGTGGGATCGTAAATCCCTTATATATTCCGGATCGTGAATCCTTCCTTCTGCATTAGAAATTAGAATAAATTCATAAAAAAATTTATTTGGAACAATAATCACCTGTGTTGTACTTAGATTGACTAACATTCGTTTTAATTTTTCTTTTACATAAATAGCATATTCTAGACTTAAAACCGTATCACGACAGTTTACTGACGATTAAATTCAACCGTAAAACTGCATACCTTTCGGTAACCGCCAGTTACCTTCGTTTTTCAATTTAGAGGCCGTTTCCACCAAAATCTCCTCCGGTATTCAAAATGCTGCTTGCTTTCTGGTTCAGCAATTCTGGCAAGAGTCGATAATATCTGGTTGTATTCTCTTTATTTCGCACCTTGAAATGTGTTAAGTGTTCTTGACAATTAGCCGAGTATATCTTCGGGCGCTGTCCTCGCTGCCTCAAATAAATTAGTCCGATTTCGTTTGCTGATGTCATAGCATACCTTCGAGCGTGCTGGGTGTGAAATTGATCGACTCAAATGAATCAAATTGATTATTCTTGATACCATTTGATGCGACCTTCTATTGCTGTTGCGGTTGCAACATCTTCCCGGGCCGGCGACGGTAACCCAGTGGGGTTATTCTCCCTGGATAGATTAGCCAATGATTGTTTAGGGATAGTTATTCACGGAAGGTTGCAGCATTGGCAGCAGTGTTGAATTGGTACTGTGCAACAGCAAGGTGGCAATTGGCTGACATTGATTCCATTAGTGGATATGGACTATCAATCAAATTTGACTTGGGTAATGGCTTGTGTGGTTTCAATTATCTGTTTGTGCGTGTGTACATGTGTTCGAGGTGATGACAGAGGTCATTAAATTCATGTGTGTGTGGTGTTCTAGATGATGACAGAGTTCATTAAATTCATGTGTGTGTGGTGTTCTAGATGATGACAGGTGTCATTAAATCCATGTGTGTGGTGTGTGATTCAATTAAGCATGGGCAGAAGACAAAGTTTCGTTATTGGGGGCTTCAGTGTGGTGGTGGCTGTTTTGACTGTAACAACACGAATCATTGCATCGGCTCCTGGATGTGTTGCTATGACTCTGCCCAATCGCCATAGGGTTGGGGGTGCATGCTCCTCAGGTAGAAGCACCATGCTACCTATTTTCAAATTTGGACCTGGTGTGAGCCATTTTGGACGCTGTTGCAGTCGAGAGAGATATGCTGTCTTCCATTTCTTCCAGATATCCTGTTGTAATCTTTGCATTAATTGCCATCTGTCCAGGTGATTGGGCGTGGTTTGAGTCAAATCTCTTTATGGTGCAGTATTGAGTGCAGCGCCGATCAGGAAATGTCCCGGTGTAAGAACGGACAGATCGTTCAAATCCTCCGATATTGGGCACAGAGGACGTGAGTTCAGACACGCTTCCACCTGGGCCAAGACAGTAACGTATTCTTCATAGGTAAGCGTGTAGTGTCCTATCACTCGTTTGAGATGATGTTTCATGGACTTCACCCCTGCTTCCCATAACCCGCCGAAATGAGGCGCTGCAGGAGGATTAAAATGCCATGAAGTTCCATTATTCTGTACCTGCTTAACTATATCTTCGGTCCAATATCTTGATGCATATGTCTGCTCTTTTTGTATTGTCTTAGCAGCTCCCTGGAAGTTGGTTCCGCAATCGCTGTAGATGTGTGCACAAATCCCACGACGCGCCGTGAAGCGTTTAAACGCTGCCAGAAAGGCCGCTGTGCTATATTCACTTACAAGTTCGAGATGGACGGCCTTCGTACAAAAGCATACGAAAATAGCAATGTACGCTTTGGTGAATCTGGTGCATCTTCCCTTCCATGCCTTAAGTTGAACTCGGCCGGCATAGTCCACCCCAGTAGTTTGAAAGGGGCGTGCTTGGTTGACCCGAGGTAAAGGAAGATCACCCATTCTTTGTTGGATTTGCTTTGATTTATGTCGATAGCACTTCAAACATTTGTGTATACATGCCTTGACGCTGGATTTAAGATTTAATATCCAGTATTCAGCTCGAAGTGTGGCCCTCATCAGCTGTTGACCACCGTGCAACGTTTTTAAGTGAATATGGTGGATGATCAACGACGTAAAGAAAGTATTTGCGGGCAATATAATCGGGTGACGCTGCGAATATGGCAAATCTGCATTTTCTAGTCGACCTCCTACTCACAGAATTCCCTTATCGTCCAATATAGGGGAAAGTCGTGCAATCTTACTTCCTTTGATAATTGTTTCTCCCCTAGCGATGCTTACAATTTCGTCACCAAAGAACTCCTGCTGCACGATCCCAATCAATCGTATATGTGCTGACGAGATCTCATCTGGTGAGAGCGGCCCAGTCGCATACAATGGCAACCCAGTGGCCTTCAACCGTAGGTTGGGAAAAAAACGAAGCCAATTTGCCGTGGCTCGAAGGAGACGCGACAGCGAAGAGAACCGAGCAAACAATGTAGTGATATCAAATGACATGACGTGCAGGCAGAGGTGGAACACATTCTTAATGGGGTACCCAGATGCTATGAAGTTATTTTTCATTCTTGTAGGTTTTATGGTCTTCAACTCCAGATCAGTGGAGGGTATTTTCAGTGGGTGTACATAAGTGTTGTCATAGGTCTGCAAAAATTCGGGTCCATACCACCATTGCCTTTTTCTGAGAATCTCCATTGGAGATAGTCCTCTGGACGCGATATCCGCAGGATTCTCCTTCGATGAAACATGTCTCCAGCAATCGGGATCTATGAGTTCCTGCATTTCCGCCACTCTGTTAGCGACGAAAGTAGTTGGTATGTGTGGCGGCCCCTTAATCCAGGCAAGTGCAATTTGCGAATCCGACCAGGCGCATATCTTCGCGCATTGAAGATCCATCCTTTTGACGGTTTGTACCAGCAAATGTGTAAGCAGGTGAGCTCCACACAACTCCAATCGTGCTAGCGATTTATTCTTGAGTGGTGCTACTCTTGTTTTTGATACGAGCAGCTATATTGAAGTCACTCCCTCGGTGACCGAACGAAGCAGCATATGCCCTTTCGGAGGCGTCGCAGAATCCATGTACTTCGAGTGTTGATCGCTTGGTGATCTTGACCCAACGCGGAATTTCTATGTTGTTGGGGGCATTTAGCTCAGTTCTTAACTTAGACCATGCTGAGACAATTTTTGACGGAAGCTCGCTGTCCCAATCTAGATCCTGCTTCCAAATCTCCTGCATGATCATCTTGCCAATGACAACACAGGGCGATATCCAGCCCATCGGGTCGTATAGGCGCGCAATCTCTGACAAGATTATTCTTTTCGTTGCTCCCTTCGATTCCTGGAAACAGACCTTGAACGAAAATGTGTCTCGTCCAGGATGCCATTGGATCCCCAAGGTCTTTACGGTGTTACCCTTGTCAAGCGATAATGGCACCTGAACCTCTCTATCCTCCTCCGGAACCGAAAGCATCATTTTTTCACTGTTGCTGGCCCATTTCCTGACTGGAAACCCTCCACGCCGCAACATGGCCACGAGTTGGTCACGTAGTTCCATGGCCTCATCCTCTGAGTCTGCTCCATGCATGATATCATCGACATAGAAATTTTTACAGACTATTTGCGATGCTAATGGATAGTCAGCCCATTCATCCAATGCTAGTTGTTGTAGGGTGCGCACTGCTAAGTACGGCGCAGCGGTGGTACCAAACATGACAGTGTTTAATCGGTAGGTCTTGATGTTATCTCCTTCCACATCTCTCCACAACACGAGTTGATAGGATGCGTCCTCCTGTGGTACCCAAATTTGTCGATACATCTTGGGTACGTCCGCTACGAAGGCTATTCTGTGTCTTCAAAATCTCAGAATATGATCAAAGATGTCATCCTGGAGCCGAGGGCCATTCAGCAAATGATCGTTGAGTGACGTACCATCTGATGTTCTGCAGGAAGCATCGAAAACGATTCGTAACCTCGTTGTTGAGCTGGACTCCTTAATCACCGCATGGTGCGGCATGAAATAATGGCAATTATTATTTGAGAGAGGGTCGATTTCAGACATGTGTCCCAAGTCCTCATACTCCTTAAAAACTCTTTTATATTCTTCCTGGAATGAACGATCGGTTTGAAATCTTTTTTCCAACTGGAAAAATCGAACAAGCGCTGAATTGCGCGATAAACCCAACCTTGGGCGCCTCCCTTCCTTAAAGGGTAAATGGACCATATACCTGCCATCCAACTGTCGTTGATGTGTTCTACTGAAATGAGTTTCACATTGCTCCTCTTCCTGTGACAATGGTTTCCTCTCTTTCACCTCCTCCAGTTCCCAAAACCTTTGCATGATCGTATTCAATTCGGGGCTACTAGTGGTGGTGTGGTGAACCTTAATTGTGGTCTGGTTACCGGAATTTATACTGCCAGACAGTACCCATCCAAACTCGGTCCGCTGTGCCATAGGAGCGCCCAGTGCACTCTTAATCAGACCCTCCAATAAGATTAATGGGTATACGTCACTGCCAAGCAAAATATCAATTTTGCCCGGTTGGTGGTATGTTGGATCAGCCAGCTGTAAATGATGAATGCGAGGCCAATCAGCACAAGGAATTTGATGTTTTGGGAGGTTCGTTGTTATCTTTGGCAATACTAATGCCGTGAGTTCCAACTTGAACTCTTCCCGTACTAATGAATGTATCGTAAGCGCGACCCTTGATTTAGCAATGCTAGTGTTAGCCGATCCAATTCCGAGGACGTTTACATAACTTCGTTCTCTCTTGAGCCCCAATTGCTGCGCGACTGCTTCAGTAGTAAACGACGCCTCTGACCCAGGATCCAACAGAGCTCGAAGTACCACTGGTTGTCCTCCTGCCGAGAAAACCTTGATCAGTGGTGTGGCCAAGAGAACCGTCCTAATGTGGCCAGTGCCGGCCATATAGGTGTTGCATGTTTGGTTTGTGATAAGATTAGTGTTATTCCCTGTGGTTGACGGTTGAATGTTCGCGGAATCCGATGACTTAGAATTCGGGATGCCCCCTATTGAAGCGCTCCCTTGTCCTTGGATTGGCTGTTTCTCCCGCTCCATATGTAGCAATGAGTGATGTTTACTTTTGCAATAGGTGCACGTGAAATCGCTTGTGCAGTCCTGACGTTTGTGGAATTTTGAGAGGCAGTTGATACACAACTGGCGCTTATTTACAATATCCCATCGCCCTTTTCGACTTAGAGCTTTGAATTGATGACAGCTGCGTATTAGATGTGGGCCCGAACACATTATTCAAGTGACTGTAGTTGAATTATGGGCACGGACGTCGTGATGTTTGGCTCTGGGAACTCCGTATGACCTTTTGGACGTTGTCTGTCCCATGACTTCTAGAGTTCGGATCCTTGTGAATAAAAATTCCTCCAAGACATCATATGTTGGGTAATCCACGTATGACGAAATGTGAGATTCTCACAAACCTCGTGTCTTAAGGGGAAGCTTCTGGACTGTGTGGAAAATCAATACATCTTCCCACGTTGTGACCGGAATTCCTAAATTTTGTAGTGCTTGTTTGGCCTCACCTGTGGTATCCATCAGAGACCTAATTCCATCGGCTGACTCGTGGCCCAATGAAGATTGACCAAATAATATCCCGAATTGGTTGTCCTTCAACAATCTCAAATTCTGGTAACGCTTCATCAGTGTTGCCCAGGCTGATTCGAAGTTACCCTCAACTATGGCAGTATTCCGCAATAGACGCTCTGCTTCGCCTTCCAGGTTTGCCTTGAGATAGTGCAGCCGTTGGACGTCAGATATAGACGTGTTTCTAATGATAAGGTTCTCGAATAGAGCCTTAAATTCCGGCCACGTCTGGTAAGAACCACTAAACGTCGGTATCTTAATGAGGGGTAATTTGAATTCTGCTGTTGGCGCCCTTGTTGTTCCCATCGAACTATTAAATGAGTTATGTCCCAGCGGATTAGTGTCGACTTGTTCTAATTGCGACCTAAGTTCTAAAGAATAACTATAATACAGTTCCTTCAGCTTATGGAAGTGGAGTTCTTCCATGTATCTTATTTTTATATCATCACTGGGAGCCGCTATAATTTTTTGGTGTAATCCCTTTGCTTCTTCAAAGGAGTGCTCCAAATTTCTTAAACGTGCCTCATTCATGTGCACTGATTTGTATGTTTGATTCAATTCCGCATATGCCTTATAGTCGGCTGTTAATTCGCTCGCTATGTTCTGCAAGCTGTCAATTAGGTTAGACATCTTTGTCTTACTCATTTTGTTGGGTTGTCAAGGTACACACAACCGAATTTTCTCCTGAATTGTCTGTTAAACGCGCACGCCGATTTGCTGACAAATTGGCAGTTATCCTACCTTGCTGGAACAAACCAAAAGGACCAACTGAAATGAATCGCGCAATCCACCAACGCAATCAAAAGACCACAGGAACTCACACCCTCAATATGTACCGACCAGAACTCTCCAGAACTCAATCAACTCGCCCTTGCGTTCACGATCGTACAATTACTTCGTCCGTTTCAAAACTTAAACGTGCAGCGTGTATTATATTTGAACTCCCTTTAATCCACCGTTGATCAATGTAACATTGAACCCACTACCCTGAATGAAATGACTTGTCTTCCGCAAAGGTAATTTATTCAACACCAGCTCCTTAACAATACTTCGCTCCACTTATTAATTCTCTTCTTTGATTGAAGCAACACACAACTTCAACAATTTCTCAACGTGCAACCTCTGTGTACCACTTCGAACCACACACAACTACCACTTTGATCTTTCCACTAGTAATTAATATGGAATAAACTATTGCCACCTACCTTCTATTTTGAATGATGAAATTAATCTCCAACTGCCTATGTAAGATTGCTTGTGTTATACCCAGCAATCTTTTCCACTTATGAGCACTTTTAACAGCCACTATTCCTCAATCCGCGACAAGAAGCTGTCACTGCTATTTGGTGGACGTATTCGCTGGTTGTGGGATCGTAAATCCCTTATATATTCCGGATCGTGAATCCTTCCTTCTGCATTAGAAATTAGAATAAATTCATAAAAAAATTTATTTGGAACAATAATCACCTGTGTTGTACTTAGATTGACTAACATTCGTTTTAATTTTTCTTTTACATAAATAGCATATTCTAGACTTAAAACCGTATCACGACAGTTTACTGACGATTAAATTCAACCGTAAAACTGCATACCTTTCGGTAGCCGCCAGTTACCTTCGTTTTTCAATTTAGAGGCCGTTTCCACCAAAATCTCCTCCGGTATTCAAAATGCTGCTTGCTTTCTGGTTCAGCAATTCTAGCAAGAGTCGATAATATCTGGCTGTATTCTCTTTATTTCGCACCTTGAAATGTGTAAAGTGTTCTTGACAATTAGCCGAGTGTATCTTCGGGCGCTGTCCTCGCTGCCTCAAATAAATTAGTCCGATTTCGTTTGCTGTTGTCATAGCATACCTTCGAGCGTGCTGAGTGTGAAATTGATCGACTCAAATGAATCAAATTGATTATTCTTGATACTATTTGATGCGATCTTCTATTGCTGTTGCGGTTGCAACAATTGTATTTATTTTTCCATTAAAAAGAAACATAGCGAATAAAATGTCCATGGTATATTATTATCAAAGAAGCTCTGAAATAGATTACAACCAAAGACAACACTTTTACGATTTGGAATTTATTTAAATTCAACTTGCTGACTTATTACAAAGCAAATCAATTAAGTCGCCACTTAGGTCTGATGCCACTAGCTACCAAAGCCTTCGAGATCACATTGTAGGTAGTTCAATTCACTTAAAGAGAACATTTCGCATTCTCTCACAATTCATATATAACCCCAACAAAAGGCCGCATTTATATTAATACAGAGTCTATTATTATTTATTGGCCTGTAGGAACCCGGAAGTTCATGACGTCACCGACTCGACTCCGCCATCGGAGTCTATATTAAATTAAATTTAACTCGAACGTCACTATTACACTTAAGTCAATTAGTATCCAAGGAACATATTTTTCTTTAATTAAATTATCTTTAATGTGCATTCGTCATATTAAAGGCAATTTACTGTTCGTATTATCTTCGTTTTTGTCTGTTTTGCGAAATATTTTTATTTTCTTTGGTGTGAAGACAGATGAATATCAATATATATCCTACATTGAATACAGGACCCAAGCGGAAAGACGATACCCTCGGGTAGCTATACTATGGTTCCTTACACTCAACGACGCTTTTTCGAATTTTTCATCTCAAGAAGAAATGTTAAATTACATAGATTTCGTAACAAGAATACCTGAAGGTAAAAACATGTATTGAATTAAACCAGATTGAATGACCTTGACAGGGCTTTTTTTCATGAGAAAGAATATTATTAGCAAGGTTTGATTATGATGACAATCTTCAACCTTTAAAGCTGCAATAATAACATTTTGTGAGATCATCAGTTCTACTTTCCTAAAAGACGGTTAATTAAATGGCACTGAATTAACCGTAAATCAGAAATTGAGTGTTTTTTAATCGAATTGCATTTAATTGGATTAAATTGCGTTGAATTTCGACGCTTTGGAAAGAAGGCTATTTGGTCTACAAATAAAGTTTAAAATTCGATCAGCTTCATGTTAAAATGGCATCATAATGTATTATTTATCATATCGTTAAAGTGTAAACAACATTTGTTTGTCAAGTACGAAAATGTCAACTTTTAACCAACAAAACCTAATTTGTGGGAAACTTTCCTTTTTCTTCAAATTAAAAAAAAAAATACACCGATTGTTAGGTAAGTTCTATGAGGAGCATCCTCCATCAGTGTCCACTAGTATAAATGATTCAAAAGTAGTAATTTTGGTATTAATAATAAGGAACTTGAATGAAGAACAAATACGTTTCAAGATGAAAAATTAAAACCAATGACCAGTATGAATGCCAAACGCCAAAAAAAAAACAGACCTACAGACTTCAGGACGCCTAAAAATCAAAAGGATAATTTAAAGACAAGCAGATTGTAAAGCCGAGCAACATTGAACGGCGATTGCTCACATACAGAACAGTTTCTCCAACAACAAAAGAAAGGGTTTTCTTGATCGTCATCATAACCATGTTCGGACGATGAAAAGTGGATTCATTACGATATTCCAAATCGTAAGAGTTCGTTGGATAAGCCTAGGCATGCACCAACAATAACCACAAAATTAAATATCCATTGCTCGAACGTCATTCTCTACATCTAGCAAGATCAGCTCGAGCTATGAGCATCTGCAAACTAATGAAACCTTTACGACAGCTCATTGCCAACTTTAGTTGTTTCGTTTGAACCGGGCATTAAACGATAGACGCGCAATAACGAGATAGATATGTGGCGTTTCTAGCAGATACACGCACGACTAATAGTGAAGAACAACACCACCTAAATGACAACTCGAACAATCACAGCACATCATTAAAGCCGTATACCATAGCAACCACATTTCCACATCAGTTGAGTTTAGAAACCAAATTCGTACTCGCGGCAGTGGTCTGATGCGGATTGCGAAGACAGTGTAACTTGCGATATACATGGCTGGACTGAAAAGTTTCCGATCCCAACGTGAAGATAGCAGCACTCGTCAATAAAAGCTAGTGAATGTAGTTGTGCATCCTTTGATAGTTACTCACGAAAAAGTCAGCCATTTTGGATGCGTAGTTTTTATTTGACAGTCGTTTGAGTGAGTCGATGTGAGTGTTTTTGTGAAAATGGACAAAATTGATTATCGAGCTGTCATTATCATCATCATCGGCACTACAATGGGGAACCGGTCTTGGCCTTAATTAGCAAGTCCTGAGGCTTGTTAAATTTCCCATGATAATTTATTTTTCCGGGCAAGGTCATTAATCTTGCGCCAGAGTCTCCCCGACGGGGAATCGAACCCCGGTCTGCCGCGTGACAGGCGGAGATACTAACCACTATACTATCGAGGTGCATCGAGCTGTCATTACGTTTTTGTTTTTGAAGAGCACTACGTCTACGGATATCAAAGACGAGTTGGACTCTTGTGTATGGGGACTCTGCACCATCATTTACCATAGTGAAATTTTGGGCAGCCGAATTTAAACGTGGCTGTGAGAGCTTGGGAGACGATGAACGTTCGGGAAAGCCAAAAACTGGAACAACTGACGATAACATGGCTAAAGTTCACCAAATGGTGCTAGACGAACGTGAGAGAGATAGCAGAGGCTATAAAAATGTCTAAAGAACGTGTTTGTCGCATATTAATTCAAGATTTAGGCATGAAAAAGCTGTCCGCGCGTTGGGTGCCGCGTTGGCTCACGTTAGACCAAAAATGTGTTCGAATGAACATTTCCAATGCTCTGTTGCCGCAGTTTAGGCGCAATAAATCCGAGTTTTGGTGCCGATTAATGACTGTCGATGAAACACGGACACCATTATACGCCCGAAATAAAAATACAGTCAAAACAGTGGACTGCAAGGGGGAATCGGCTTCAAAAAAACCAAAAACTATTTTTTCGGCTGGGAGACTGATGGCGACTGTTTTTGGGGATAGTCATGGAGTTATCTTAATCGATTATCTTCAAAAAGGAAAAACCATTACAGGAGCATACTACTCTTCATTACTTGACCAACTGAAGGCAGAAATTTCGGAAAAATGGCCACATTTCCAAGAAAAGAAAATCCTGTATCACCAAGACAACGCGCCGTCTCACACCTCAGCGGTTGCCATGGTGAAAATCCACGAATTACAGTTTGAACTTCTTGACCATCCGCCTTACTCACCAGATCTAGCCCCAAGCCACTTCTCTTTGTTCCCTATTCTAAAAATTGCGCCCGCGGGCCAGAGATTTTCCTCAAATGAGCCAATCACCTTCATGAACAGTCATTTTGCAAAGAAAAACGCCGAGTACTATATGGACGGGTTAGAGAGATGGGAGCATCGCTGGGAGAAGTGTGTAGAGTTACAGGGAGACAATGTAGAAAAATAAAAATAAATTTTAAGAAAACATGTCTTGCATCTTTGTTAGGTCGGAAACTAAGAGGACCCTATTAAGGCTTATAATTATTAAAAAATTTACTCCCATGGAACATCAGCACATAGTCCGGAACAATAGTTCGTAACCCTAGATTTAAGAACTCGATATGGAACTTGCAAAGGTGACAATTTGTAGACTCAGCGTCTACCGAATTCTCGATGCTTTGTTTAAAAGCGTGAGAATCACTTTTGCAATTCAATACCGAGGTGTAATGTGCAGGTAGGATACGGAATAGAGTCGAGATGGATTTGGATTGTCACAGTGCCCAGTAGTGAAACGACCATTAAAATATAGACATAATTGTATAGTGTCTTAATATTAAATCATAAATATTTTGAAAGTTCGTTTGTGAAGACAATTATTAATAAAGAAAAGTTATAATATAAATTGTACGTGGTTTTTTTGCCATTTCCGAACATAAGACACATAACTCGAGCGTTTGTGTAAAAAACCAACGTAGCTCCATCGAAACTCCATTAATGAATTGAAACAAAAGTTTACTTTGGCAGTTTTAAAGATTGTGTCCAGATTATTAAAAATGAAATAGAAATGAGATCTTTGCAAAAGACATTAGAGAAGGAAAATAACAATAGCTCACAAAGGCAAAGCTCCCCAATATTAAGTATGCCAAGAACTGAGTGACGAACTTAAAAGTAAGCAAAAACCATTGCATACAAAAAAGGCACGGAAGAGTAGGGAAAGAAAACTGATCAAAAAGTGAATGAATATTTCAACAATTAAAATATCTGAACAATAATTTCGCCCATAGCAAGGCAGTGCCACAGTCACTGGGCTGTAATGTGTAGACTTAGGATGGATGCTCTCTTTAGGTCTTCTTTATATTCAGTACTCTAGATAAATTTTGAGGATTCCAATTTTTATTATTATTATTATTATTATTATTATTATTATTTTTTTTTTTTTTTTTTTTTTTTTTTTTTTTTTTTTTTTTTTTGTGTTACGAACTAGTGTAGTATTTGCAATTAAGGCTGCATTGATCCAATTTCGAATCTTCGTACAAAAAATAGTAACGAATAATATGCTTACGAAGGTGATATACGGCTCCTCGATAGTGGTTAATATACCCGCCTGTCACGCGGGAGACCGGGGTTCGATTCCCTGTCGGTGAGCCTCTGGCGCAAGACTAATGACATTGCCCGGAAAAAACAAATCATTATGGAAAATTTAACAAGCCTCAGAACTTGCTAAATAAATCCATGACCGGTTCCCGGTTGTAGTGCCGATGATGATGATGGATATACACTAGTTTCAATATCAATAGTTCACTTTTTATTAGTAGAATCAATATTAAAATATATAATCCTGGCCAGGGGCAATACCACACCAACCTACTTGCAAGAACTACAAAAAATGCTAAATCGCGTCATAAAAATTTTAATAAAAGCCAAAAACGGAAGAAACTCTGAACCCAACGCAGATCATTGTACAAATTACAAACAACTTGGACTGTTGAACATAAAACAACTACTCGAACTAAATACTCGTATTCTCGAAGAATGCTATAACAACCAGCTCTACAAGCGACCTATAGAACATCAATTTTTGCAAGATCCAGGGCTTCTTACAAACATCACCATTTAACAACTCATACGGCAGACAACAACTTTCTGTTACTAGTCCGCAGATCTTCAATCAATTAGCCAGAGAACAGCCAAATACATTAATTATTATTTATTTATTTATTATTAACAAGTAATTCAAAATTACATATCAATAAATTAACATAATGAGCCGTAACACCTACCCACAGTTGCAGGCAGAATTCGTCAACAAACGGAAAGAGTTGCGGATTGTGATCCGCAGGAGTAAATATGACCCGGGTTATGTCAACCATACCTGTGGGGGGTAAAAGTTGGTACCAACGTATGGCACAGGATTCACTTCCCCAACGATGTTGCTGCGCGAAAATGATCCTCAGGAAGTCCACGAGAAGAGATTAAATAAATGAAACTGCACCGAGGTTTAGTTGTAGATTAATTTTTTTATTCTTAATTGTCCTCAATTGATTTTGAATTTCTACTTTTGAAATGGTACACGTAACTTGATATTTTTTTATTTGGTACTTGGCGCTCAAACACAAACGATCGAAAGACGATACAAAATTTACACTTTGACTGTGTACACACGACGGTGGATATTTTAACTCGTTTAATAAATTATTTTCTCGAACCGGGTAGCGTAACTTTACACAGTAGTGGTTGGATAGTGACTGACTTTACTTAGGGGTTGAAACATGAGCAATTGGATTTGCATGCCAAACAACCAATCGAGATCATCCTTACATCTGTGCTATCTCATTCTCTCCGCCTATCGAGGTAGATAAACGCTTCAGTTAATTCGATAGCTGACGGACAAGAGAGAATGAGAGAACCAGAACACCAAGTGCAATGATCTCGAGGTGAAATTAGCTTTAGCATGCATGTCGCAATGCTATCCTGAAGCTGACCTAGTGACACAATTAGGATATTATGGTGATGTCAGCGTACGTTGGACTCTGGTAAGGGGAAATGAGATGAGTATGGGAGTTGGCTTGTAGCTATTCACCAGTTAAAAGAGATCATTGATCCCAAGCGAATAGAGTGGCTGGGGGAAGTCATAAATGACGCTTAATCGGCTAGGGATATATTAACGTGTGAACCAAATTCGAAGAATTTGGAATTTCCCTAGCCGATGCAGGATTATGTAACCGCGTCGTTTGGTCTGGTCTTGGTTGTTGCTAACCGAAATGACTTTGAAATTTCCGGTGGAAATCTCATGGGTTAATGCAATAGTGTTGCCGTATGGCAAGAAAACACTGAATGCAATTGTTCATTAACCGAATAGATTAATGACTTCCGGCCAGTCTTATTTTAGGGATTTATCTATTGCAGGTGAAATAGCCGACGGTAAGAATTGGGATTGGGTTGACGCGCTGTTAGCGGTCGAAATAAAGCGGACATTGAGGTTGGAATTGTGGGTTGGTTCTCCATGTAGAATAGAGAAACCCCACATACCTACCACCCAAGTGTCCCTTAATTGAGGCGCAAGATAAGAACATCAAAAGCCTAACCGCAAAACAAGCCGAAAATAAATTTAGAAATAATTTCTTCCAAAGGAATGGTAACATTATCTTAAATCCTATTTACATGCATTCACATATTGTAAGCAATATTTCAGTTCTAATCTTCTATCTTATGTTATCTCAAATGTAATGAATACTCAAACTCAATTCCTCGATCCTATGTTATCTTGAATATACAAACAATAACCAAATCCAATTCGTTTTATGAATCGTTATCTCGAATATGTAAACACTAGTCGTGTTTTCGAGTTAGAATAGTTTTCAAGTGAAAAATCTACAAGTCTCACCCTACTTGGTGCGTATACTAGCCAACTATTTCTCGGATAGAAGACTGGTGTATGATACAGATGAGGGACCACAGGAATATAATATAACACCGGGTGTACCTCAGGGATCTGTATTAGGTCCGCTGTTATGGAATATCATGTATGATGGTGTGCTCAGGGTCAATGTACCGGAGGGCGTTAGAATCATTGGGTACGAAAATGATTTGGCAATACTGGCCGTAGCTAAACATCTAGATGACCTTGAGAATATTTGCTCCCAAGCAATCCAGAGCATTAAATGTTGGCTAGATATAGCCGGACTGAAACTAGCTGAACATAAGACGGAGGCAGTTTTAATAAGCAGCCGCAAGAAAGTTGAACACATTAATTTGGAAATAGAAGGACATATAATCAGATCCAGTCCCTATAATAAATATTTGGTGTTATACTCGACAACAGGTCGAGCTTCAAGGAACACCTGAGGAAAACGAGTCAAAAAACGGCAAGAGTATGCAAAGTTTTAGCGAGACTACTACCCAATGTTGGAGGACCCCGGCCCCACATGAGGAAACTCATAACCAGTGTCAACACCTCCATTATAATGTATGCAGCTCACATATGGGCAGGAGATGCACAGTATAAGTTTACATGAGGGGAGTGAACTGCGCACATAGGCTGGCATCACTAAGAGTATGCTGTGCATTCCGAACGGCATCCGAAGAAGCTATAAATATTCTGGCCGGGAGGACACCACCTGACATTGCAGCTAAAGAAAACGCTGCATTCCATAAGGTCTCCCAAGAGAATCGTCGGAGAATGCGGTCACAATTAGAGCTCTCAAGCCTAAGAGAATGGCAACGAAGGTGGGATTCTTCCACCAAAGGAAGATGGACCCACACCATGATACCTGATATAGAAACATGGGTGAAAAGAAAACATGGCGAGCTGAATTACCACCTGACTCAGCTAATATCAGGACTTGTATGCTTTCGGCAATACTTGCACAAGTATAAGCATGTGAATCACCCATACTGCTTGTATTCCGAAGGCAAAATATAAAATGCGGAACACGTTCTCACAGAGTGCGTGAGATTAGAGACCGCGCGAACGATTTTGGAGAGACATATGAGACGGACAATTACTCCGGGAGGAGTAATAGAATACAGGCTTAGTTCAAAACAGGCATGGTCCGTAACAAATGGTATTCTCTGTGAAATGATGCAGCAGTTGCGACGCGACGAGCGGAGTAACAGGTAAACTCCGTCCCGCCCCGCGATGGAATATCTAAAAGAAAGTTCCGCGGGGATCAACGGGAATATGAGCCTGGGGGGATGTGGTTTTAGTCGGTAAAAACCCGGCATGCCTCTGGATCGGTCCCGAGGCATCTTTTGGAGATTTCCACCGTCCTACCGAAACCAAAAAAAAAAAAAAAAAAAAAAATATACATAATGAGCCTAGCAGCTGAGACTATTGCCTCTGTACTTTTAAATTATAATTTGATTTTTAGAATTTTTATAAACTTTTCTATATTTTCTATGTTGTCGGGGGTAGAATCTTCAAGAATTTTATAAATATCTATATTACAAAATAGACGGTCTCTTAAAAGTTTTAGGTGAGGACAGTCTTTTAGTATGTGAATAACTGTAAGTGCTGTGTTGCATTTTTGGCAGATTGGGTGTGTGTCCTTGTTGAGCAGGTAAAGATGCGTAGCGGACGTATGACCTAATCGCAATCTCACGAAGTTTGTGATTTGAGATTTATTAAATTCGTTGGATAGAGGGGGTGATATTTGAATGGGTTTACGTTATTGTAGGTCTGGTGATAAGTATCCCAATTCATTCGAATTGTATTTTTTAGTTTGTTATGGATGGTTGCTAGTAGATCGGCTCTTGTATAGATGTTAAATTTATGAACTGGAGCTCTTCTAGCTGAGTCAGCTGCACAGTCTGCATTTTCATCAGCGCTGATGGAAACATGGCTGGGAATCCGCATCAGTTTTATTTTATTATAATATTTGATGATATTGTTTCGAATACTGGAAATGATATCATCGGTATAGTTGGTGTTCCTTATTGAATTGAGTACTGACTAGCTGTCTGTGCAGATGAGATAATTACCCTGTGCTTTGGGCCAATTATTACGGCTTGTAGATGGCGAAGGCTTCCTCCGTAAAAATGAAACAAAATGCAGGTAACAGTCCGATTTTCTTTACATCACCTTCTTCAGATGTAACAGCGAAAGATGTATTTTCGGTTGATTTTGATCCATCTGTATATAGAAATCTCCTTCCATCGGCTTTATATTTCGAAGGGATTGACCAAAATAGTGCACTGTATATTTCCCTGTTTGTGTTAGCTTTTTTAAATGTTGTGAGTGTGGTTATAATAGCACTCTCATTTAGGAGCCATGGCGGAGAGGTTGAAGAAAACTTAACAGTATGTTTAAATTGTAATTCTAATTGGTCGACTTTATCTATTATCCTGGTAATTGCAGATGGAATTCGGTTGCGGTTTTTGTACCCTAGCGTTAGTTTAATATCTTTGCCGATGATGCAGTCTCGAAAACGCTAGTTTAGCTATAAGTCTTGCGGATATCGTTTCTACTCGTTCCTCGATTGTTGGAAGTCCAGCTTCAGCCAATAGATTTTTTATTGCAGTTGTTTTGAAAGCGAATATGCTGTTTCTAGTGGCTTGGTGATATGTGGGTTTTATTATATTTAGAGTTGTCTTGGGCCAATTGCCATAAATATAAATACCGTAGTCTATTTTGCTTAAAATTAGTCCTTTAGTTATATTACATAGGGTGTTAATATGTACATTGCTACTTAAGTATTTAATAATATTCAGTCTCACTGCTAGTTATTTCTTAAGATCTATGTTGCACGATGCGTTTACCGTGCTAGGTCAATTCGGAGCGAAACAGGATCACGACAAATAAAACGATACACGATGAAATGGTTGTATAAAATTCTCCTTTATTTGCTCTATTATCGAAATCAAGGTAGATGAAACCGAAACGAAATTTTAACTATACACATGCAAACGACTACGACAAAAATAGTATGTTTAACGATATAAACAGATATCGTGCTTTTGCTCCATACGACAGGATTACAGTTGAGCGAACTGCACGCTAATATAAGGAAGATGAAAAAGAGACGACAAAAAAAATGGGTTGGCGAGAGGCCGACTTTAGGGAGAAAAGGACAAATGTGTCCTTCATCTTGTCTCTGGCTTCTGGTCATCTTGCGATAATCAGAATCAATGAAGATGTTGGGCTCGGTCTCAAGATATCTGAAAAGAAAGGGGAAGGAGGTATCTAAGGATAGTGTGGATAGGGTTAGTTCCATTGTTCCCTAACTACTTGGATGGGGGTTGGTGGGAAAGAAATCGTACAAGACCGGTAGGTCTTGAGTGTGGTAGTAAACGCAGATCACGTCTTTGGCATTTGATAATCTGCGCTTTGGTCGGTGTGTATACAAGAGACCACAAACAGAAAACAAATTGCTTTTATAGTCGTTGAAGAGGGCAGTCCTCCTTTACATATTAATACAAAATGGTGGTGGAACTCAGTGGCAACGAAACACTTTATATTACGAGAAAAAGGGCGGAGCATGCGTAGCCGCGTGGTTTTACAGGAGGTTAAACGAACGTAATAAAATTTTAATGTGAGATTACAAAATAAAGGCGATAATGGAGAAACGGCTAGACAGAACTACACGGAATACAAATTATAGCAATTAAGGTGGTAACACAAATGAAGAAAAATCCTTAAATACGTGTATTCTTCCCAGACCGGCAAAATGGGGCAAAACCAAGCATGCTGCTACACTAAGCATGCTGCGACAATCTAAACAGTGTTGTTTCCAGCAATACTTATTATTAAATGTCATACTTAGGAATTTGAGGTTGGGGATATTTTGGATAGTTTTATTATTTATGTTGAGGTGTATTTGGGGGCAAAGTTGTCGTCGGCACACATGAAGTAATTTACATTTTTCTATTGACAGTTTGGCACCTGAATAATTTGACCATTCTACAATATCTTTCAATGTAACTGACACATTGCTTTTGCAGGAGATTAAATCACTGGCTTTACTTAAGATGTGTATATTGTAGCGAGCTTAGGGTTCGCTGGATTAATTATTTTGAATAAATAAGAGCCGTTAAATTGATTTTGAATTAATATAACAATTTATTAGTCCGTTAATCACAACCGTTACTTTTTACCGTACACAACTATTTCTTGATTTATCGCTTTCGTACTTATCGCGTATTTCACTGCTTACTTCTTACTTATTACTTGCTACTTATCGCTTGCTTCACTTCCTTTTTATAACTTAACTCCCGATCTAAGTGCGACGTATTTATACCGTTTTTCCTCATTCTGATTTGGTGTATCGTTTCCGTCCGTTCCATAGTCTTGAATGTTCTATTCCAGTTTTCCAGTACTTCCTAAAATAATCTAGTACTTTGTCATATGCGTCACAATATCATCGGCGTAAATACAATGATCTAGATGTTTCTCTTTATATATAATCGTGCTTATGTCGTCAAAGGCGATAATAAATAATATGACTGACAATAGGGATCCTTGAGGGATTCCGTTGTGTAGCGAGAGTGTACTGGAGTATATGTGGTTAGCTTTACACTGAAATGTTCTGTTACTTAGAAATGATTTGACGTACCCATATATGTTGTTACAAACTCCCCATTTTAACAATTTGTTAAGTATGACGCGAATGCCGATTCTATCGAAGGCTTATCCGAAGTCTAGAGAGAGGGTTGTGACGTGGTTTTTAGTTGATAGACCCGTTGAGATATAGTGGTCAATGTGAAGTAAGGCATCTGTTGGATTTGAAAGCTACTTGGTTGACAGATGTCAATTTCTCTGTTTCTATCAACCATGGCAAACGTAGCGTAGCTTGAAAGAAATTCATCAACTTTTTTTCAAAAAGTGGCCAGTTGGCAGACTCAGTTTTATATTTTGCAGATTGGATATGGTAGGTTATCGTGTAGTGCTCTGAAAAGCCCTACCATCTCCTTCCCCCACACCTACATCCAAATCATAGCAGTAATACACTAAAACCCGAAAAAACCCAAACTAGACCCAAAATTCGCAATAAACGAATCAAACATTCGTTCATTGCCTAACATTTGCCCCCACGGCATTATTAACTCCAAAATCCAAATAAAAATTAAAAGTTACAATAAACGAATCTAATATTCGTTTATTGTTCTACATTTGCTCCACAGCATCACCCAAATCCAAAAACCAGAGATACGTTATCTCAATTTGGTAAAATCCATCAAATTGAACAAACAAAAACCCGAATTCCTTTACATATCCACATCTGCACAATAGTTTCATAGGAATTCAGGAAACTGAATACTTATCTTAAATAAACACTCAGCTCACAGCAGCTCACTCAGGATTTTGGTATGAAAATGTATATTTTTGAGATACAAAATCTCGATTTGGTTTTATTTATAAGGGTGATGAAATTCGTATTCGAAGATCTCGTGCAGTGCGGACGTGTAAGGAAACGTGTTTACACGTGTGTGCAGTGCACTATTAAATTGTCTAGTGCAATATAGAAACAAAAAATATATAATAATAATTAAAAAGAATAACAAAAAAACAAATTTTTTTTAACAACAGGAAAGCAGTTACTACACAACTCCGATGATAGGCGATGACCCAGGCAATGCACTGGAGTACATAACCGAAAGGAAAAGGAAGGCTCTGGACATCTTACGAAACGCACCAGTAAAAAAATCCACAAACATGGACAGAACAATCAGCCCCGCAAATTACAACCAAAAGTGCGAAGAAGCGTTGGAAACCATTAACCAATTAACGGTTAAAGTGAAACAACTCCAGGAACAAATCTATAAACAAGGTTCCATCAATAACACTGATCCGTCAACGCCCTAATTCGAGTCAAAGCCAAGGCGAACCACCCACCAAAGTTCCCAAACAAATGAAGGCCTCATCAAATCAAATACCCACCCAAGCCAGAGCAGAAACAACAACGAAATCAACCGCGAGAAATGAAAGACCCCCGCCAATCTACGTCAAAAACCTGACCAGCACCAAAGCTATAATTCAAACCCTGCAAAATGCTCTGGGTCACCGGAATTTCAGCACAAATATAAAAGGATCTAGGACTTCCATAACAGTCAGATCATTAGACGATCATGAAAGGGCAGTTAAAAAACTGTTAGAGGAACAATATCAGTTCTTCACCTTCCAACATCCAAATAGCAAACCAACTACCTTTATTATAAGTCACATCGATCCAGAATGGACCAATGAAGAATTAGGACTGGAAATTGCTAGGATATGTCCACAAATAAAAATTAATAAGCTGGACTACTTCCAAACACCATACATGAGGACAAACAACATAAAAAGCCTCCGGATCATACAAATCCCACCAAATCTGGATCCATCAACCAACTTAAACAAATTAAATATTTGTTTACCCAAAAAATCGCAATCGAGGAGCCACACAAACAAGAAATTCTACATTGCAAGCGATGCCAACACTCAGGACACTTGGCGGTCTCATGCCACCAGCAAACACGTTGCGGCAGATGCGTAGAGGAAC
Organism: Microdon myrmicae; assembly: GCA_963931805.1. Classification (NCBI taxonomy): domain Eukaryota; kingdom Metazoa; phylum Arthropoda; class Insecta; order Diptera; family Syrphidae; genus Microdon; species Microdon myrmicae. The sequence continues at coordinate 166,104,053 of OZ007499.1, forward strand.
ACGAGCTAGATGAATGCAAGGTAAATCCACAAGGCCTGGAACCAGAGACAGTCCAAACCGCCAACGCCGATGGATCCATTACCACAAAGAAGATTACAGTAAAATGTTGTAACTGTGGAGGGCCACATCCAGCAAATTTCTCTGAATGTCCTCAGAAGCTAAAAGTTCTGCAAAGACGGAAATTAGCAATGTCAACAGTTAAACCTGTGGGGAGGAAGTATTGTGCCAATACACGGGCACTCCGTTCACTTCCTCCTCCGTCCTTCATTCACTGGTATTGTCACTAAGGTTCCGCGGCAAAGAAAGTCAAACGCACTGATTTAAGCTATTAATTAGATCGTCACTTTATTTCCTTTAATGGTTTGGCGTAGAACAAACTACCTTCAAAATAAGCACAATTAGTGACTGCGCTGATGAAGACATCACACTTTATCAGGCTACACATCAAACTTATTACCGAAACAACATTTGCTCATAATTTGGAGCTATTTAACTCTACGCGATTTTACATATCACCTCCAACAGACAGGACGGAGGATATTGGCGTTTTACCATTTTGCACGCACACGACTCATGGGGGTGCGAACTCCGACGCACCCCTCGATGGTAAAAGGGTGGCCCATCGTATTTACGCGTACCGAGCACAAAGGTAGCGTAGTGGAGACCCGACGGACTTGCTCTGGTGATGGAATGAGACTCAGCGATCGTCATCTCATGCAGAGATGATTTCGCTAAGGATAAAAATGAAGAGAGAGAAAAACTTTTCTCTTAGGGGTGTAACTAGTGGCGCAGTGGTATATGTGCGCGATCGAACAGATTCAATGTTGTTGCATGTGTTCGAAAACAGGCAGGCGGCAAGGACAATAGGGAAAAATGACCATATGCGCCGCTGGTAATGCGGGTCATTGTTTACACGATGCCTCGTCGCTATTTTCGACGTTAGGAGAAAAAGGTGCTAAAAGCAAATTGGATGTTTATGGCATCTCTGGCTGCAATAGAAACCGGGTTCATATTTGCATTAGGAAATGCTGGAGAATTTGGTTTCAGCGTCTATTGCGCTAATTATATGCAGCTGCTTGGGTTGTTTGTTGGTAAGACACACAAAAAAGGTTGCCAGGCAATGTGTATGAAAAGGTATATGGCGCGGCTGGGAAAATAGACGGCGCGATATTTATGGTATTTGTCTGGTACCGAATTGGTTCAGAATACCAAATAAGCAAACAAAGAAATCTTATGAAAAATTGTATGCGAAGGGATGCATGAAGGTAAGTTTTCTTTATAGGGATTTTATGATTACAGATGGTGATCTATATAATGCATGAAGCATTTACAGGTACTAATACGGTTGCATTAGCGAACTTAAGGACGTTGGGTAGTAATTATGGGGGTTTTTAGGTAAGTGGGCCGTAGGGTTTGGCGAAAACGCTACAGCACCCCCCCCCCCCCCCCCCAGTGACGTAGTCACGAAAAATAGGTAGGGCTGTAGGGGTGCTCGAATGCATGGTGCTATGATAGGCGGAGGGCTGAACACTTGACGAACAAGGTGCCCTGCGCAAGTAAGTTTTGTTTATAGGGATTTTATGATTACAGATGGTGATCTATATAATGCATGAAGCATTTACAGGTACTAATACGGTTGCATTAGCGAACTTAAGGACGTTGGGTAGTAATTATGGGGGTTTTTAGGTAAGTGGGCCGTAGGGTTTGGCGAAAACGCTACAGCACCCCCCCCCCCCCCCCCCCCAGTGACGTAGTCACGAAAAATGGGTAGGGCTGTAGGGGTGCTCGAATGCATGGTGCTATGATAGGCGGAGGGCTGAACACTTGACGAACAAGGTGGCCCTGCGCACTTCGGTAGGCGCTGTAATTAAATTGGGGGAACTGTCATGGTGACTAGTTCCAGGTTATTGTTCGGGCCTTTATCGATAAGATGGACACAGCTATTACCGCTTGATGCCATCAAGGGCAAATGTGTGCGGCGTGGTCCATAGGCCTGTTACGGGTCTCGTGGACCAACAGGCTTATCGCCCGAATAGGTCGGAACCCATCGGAAATCCGCTCACATCCGCAGTGACGAAATAGTGTGTGCGAGATGGAGGGGGATTTATCCCAGGCTAATTCCCATCCGCAGTGACGGGTTGCCGTGTGCGGAATGGAAAGGGACCAAGTCCAGAGCGGGTGTCTTTTGTCCATACGTTTGTATGGCGATTTGTTTGCCGCTGGGACTGGTAGAGGAGGGCGGGCCCTCAATTGCACGTTTTACCTATCGAGGGAGGACCGGTACATTGGTGTCAATGTAGCGGTAGCTACGACCTCGATCGAATGGAAACTTGCTGTGAGGTGCCGGCCATCGCACTTGTTAAAAAACAAAATAGGGGATTTTGGTTAGGGGGCTCCTGGCGGGTGGTTGATTGTGTCCAACTCCAGGGCGCCCTAGGGTTATTAGATGTGCGCTCCGAAGTATTATGCACCTAGGTATTTGAGGCGGCGTAGAGGGGCGTGTATAGCCTTTAGTTGCCGCTAAAGGGGAACCATGGTGACTAAAGATTGGGGAACCAGGTATAATGTCTCAGTCCGGTGGTATCGGTTTGATTTGTGGACCGGTGTTGCTGAGACATTTGGGAGACGTTAAAAGATCTAAGGACGAAGGTCCTGAAGTTTAAATAAGGAGGCAAAACCAGGTGTCCTACTGGGTGCTGCTACGCGTAGTAGCTGTGTTACGAGGGAAGCTGGCTTGCTGAAATTGGGTAGAAAAGTCGAGCATTGATGAACGGTTTCACGTGATAATTGTCTTTGGCGTGCATGGGCGCCAATATTTGAACAGGGGCATAACAAGTTGTTAGCGGTCAAGGAAAGTCGAGAAGGGATGCATGGGGTTGCGTGAAGGCTATGGTTGGTGAGCGTGAGCGCCAACCTTCAGAAAAGAGACAGAAAAGGGTGAGAGTGTTTCACGCGAGACAAAACCGGGCGTCCTATTGATTATATGCTACGCGTAGTAGCTGTTGTTACTTAAGGGGCCGGTTTGCAGAAAATGGGTGTTGGTAATGGCGAGCGTGTGCGCCAATATGTTGAGAAGGCTTCGGGATTGAATAAACCCGAGCGAAATCGAAAAGGGTGAAAAGAAGTCGGGTGTGAGGTGGGTCGCGTAATGTCGAGTCGAAAGGTTTGAATGTGTCACGGGGAGTCAAGTGGAGTTGAGTGTGGGCGACGTGAAGTCGAAAAAGAAAGCAACTGTAGTCGGAAGAGGTTGAAAAGGGGTCGGGTATTGTCGCGAGTAGTCGAGAGAAGTAGGAAGCGGAGTCGTGTGTAGTCGAATAGGGTTGAAGGCAATACAAGGCGGAGTCAAAATAGAGTGCGAGCGAGCCGAGTCATGTGGAGTCGTGTATACTAGCGAAAACGATTGTATCTTTATGTGTACCCAGAAGGGGTTTACAATGCTTATAATTTAATTGGCGGTGATGCTTTAATTTGCTTATAATGCTTAAACTTCAAACTGTTTCTTGCTATTAAAACCGATTAAAAGTAAAGTAAAAATTGAAAACTGCTTTCCATTAATTTGGTTAGAATTAATCTGTGGGTATATATTTATATTAATTTGAATTAAACGTGAATAAAAAACTAGGAGAAGCAGTTAAAATAATATTTAAAAGTAAGGGATTAGGAATACAATGAAAATATTTTTATTTTTTAAACAATATGATGGTGCTTGCAAATATATGTATATATATATAAATTTAAAAATTTTTGTTGTTGGTTGCTTTTAAGTCAATTACAATTTTTATTGTTATTTGGCATACTCGTAAATTATTTTCGTTACACACTGTCAGTGGTTTAATGAGGGAGACAAATAAATGTACATATTTTTAAAATTCAATGAGCGCAATATAAATGAAAAATATAAGACAATCGGTTTCTGATAAATAAAACGTTCAATTTAGAATAAAATACAAATACCAATTACGTAATGTCGTTAGTGTATAAAACGGCAGTCTTCGCAAAAAATTAACTTTCCTTTTGCTTAAGTGGTACTTGTGACAGGGATTAAGAGCAAGCACGTTACAATTGGAATAATTATTACAGTAAAATGGTACCAATTTCGGGTATGATACATTTAGGACGGTTATTAAAAATATACTTGACGTTGCCTCTTCTTAAAATCGTTAGTTTAATTGATCTTAATTGTTCAGTTTTTATCCCTTTTTACTATATTTTGTTAATAGAAAATAATTTATTAACGTTACAACTACTCATATTTGTTTAACGATACACAGAAAATCTTAAATTGATTTATTTATTTTTACTAATTCGAATACATGAAATTAATATTTCGTTTTGATTTAGTTTGTCAGCACGACACAGTGAAGTGCAATGAAAAAGAAAAAAAAACATTTTACACTATTTCTGTATTTAATGTTATTTTTTAAGTCGTTGATGGTAATGTGCTTTGGATATTTCCAATTGTTCATGTTGGTTTGTACATTTCAAAAGAAAATAAAAGAAACGCACTCATACAAACGAATATATTTCCGGACATATATCCATCTATACGAATGCCGATATCTTTTATAAATAAATTAAAGAGGTTTTAACCAATGAGAACTGTATGTGGAAATTTGCACTTCAAATCAATAATTAATTTCTGCATAAAAAAACAAGCTTAATAATTATATCTATGTTTCCTTGTATTGGATATTATAACCTACTATTCAATTTTTAAAAGTATTATTGAAATTTTTAAATTTTGATTTCGCTCAGAAGGAGCTTACAATAAAAATGAAACTAATGAACAAAAAAAAAAAAAGCAAACCTGTGATGCGATGTTGTTGGAGAAAGTGTTGAGTCAGGTGGTGTCGCTGGGACGTTGGAGCGATGCTTTCCGGTCATTGTCGTCTACATTTGTTGCTCCAAATTTCCGTTCCAGTCATTTGGTAAGACGGACAAAGTAAAATTTTGCTCCAGTTGCTGGTACTGCGCCTTTCGGTTTTGTTTCTAGCCATCCGGTAATATTAACGTTGTAGCCTTCTTCGAGGAAGCTGTTGGCATAAAATTCCATACAGGTCAAATGTCACCAAGGGATATTATACACGCGTTTAGTCTGTGTGTCGTTAGTGGCGTGTCTTGTTTACGTTGGTGATGTTGAGCATGTGTCCTGTGCTGCTGTTCGGTGATACAGGTGGCTACGCTGCATCGCTGGGACGTCGTTGGCAAAGCGGTGTTGGGTAGTGGGTATCCTTTTAATTGTCTTCTGTTAATTGTGTATTAATTCGAAGGCATCTGATTGGCTTAGTTCCGACAACTCTTTTACTTGTAAGGCTGGTGAATACAAAAAAAGAAGGAAGGATACTTATCTTACCAACTCCTGGCTATTGTTGTTGAGGTGGTTGTTGTTTTGTGCTGCTGATGATGGTCCGGAGATGGTGTTGTTCCTCGTGCTGGAAGAAAGGCTGGCGTTGGGGCGATGTGTTTTGCCCATATATTATTTTACGCCGCTAGTCACCGTTTTATACTCCTGACACCCGAACGAAGATTCGCGAGTTCTTCGCTGGTCACCAAAAGTCACTGTTTTGTTCGGAAGTTGCGTGTTCTTTTTACACTCGCGGGTCACCAATGTGGGGAACGATGTCATGGCGCCGGCATGGGCGCAGGGTTGTACTTCGTCCTCACAACTCAGGCGTTTCGCCGCCAACTCCGAGAGAAGAAATTTGTTCAAGAAAAACAAAACAAAACTAAACTCTGCAACACACCGTCCACAAGAAGCAAGTAAAAGGAAACACTTATTGCTAATGTATTTTATTTTCACGTGGAGATTTACAATTTGTGAGGAGCGGCTTGATGAGGAAATTATTGTTAGTAACAAGTACTTAAACTGAAATTACATTTAAGAACCGTTGATAAATTAGGATGATTTTTGTCTTCACGGGTGAAGTGATTCGTTGCGAATTGTTTGTTTAATTAGATTGTTTCACATCTGACACTCCACTGACACCGTATACATTTTGGTTATTAATTGTTCGTTTCACGGTATGTTTAACTTTAAGGATTGAAAATTCGCGGAACTGTATAACACGCACGACTGGTATCGGAAAAAAAAAACTCGCTAGGGTGTGTATTACGAGCACACCCTACAAGGGATGATGAACCGCTCGACCGCTCCGTCCAGTGGTTGGGATAAGACTCCAACGATATCCTCTCCAAAAAGGATATCGTTTTTTTACCTACCACCAGGGAAACGTAAAGTCTCTCTTGGTGGTATAGGAAACCAGATCTTGTAATAAAGATCATGGTGGTATGTGTGGGATCGTTGAGATCAATGCTATTCACACGTGCAGTGGAACAACGAAACAGGCAGGCGGCAAGGACAATAGGGAAAAATGACCATATGCGCCGCTGGTAATGCGGGTCATTGTTTACACGATGCCTCGTCGCTATTTTCGACGTTAGGAGAAAAAGGTGCTAAAAGCAAATTGGATGTTTATGGCATCTCTGGCTGCAATAGAAACCGGGTTCATATTTGCATCAGGAAATGCTGGAGAATTTGGTTTCAGCGTCTATTGCGCTAATTATATGCAGCTGCTTGGGTTGTTTGTTGGTAAGACACACAAAAAAGGTTGCCAGGCAATGTGTATGAAAAGGTATATGGCGCGGCTGGGAAAATAGACGGCGCGATATTTATGGTATTTGTCTGGTACCGAATTGGTTCAGAATACCAAATAAGCAAACAAAGAAATCTTATGAAAAATTGTATGCGAAGGGATGCATGAAGGTAAGTTTTCTTTATAGGGATTTTATGATTACAGATGGTGATCTATATAATGCATGAAGCATTTACAGGTACTAATACCGTTGCATTAGCGAACTTGAGGACGTTGGGTAGTAATTATGGGGGTTTTTAGGTAAGTGGACCGTAGGGTTTGGCGAAAACGCTACAAACCAACTACAACGAAACCAACAGTATTGCAGGAAGTAAAGTTAACCCGACCCGGAATATCTTATGCGGATGCAGCAAAAGGAAACCTCAACACTAACACACCCTCTAACGACATTATTAAAAATTTCAATCTGGACATCATGGGTTACATCCAAAGCCTACAGGCCATGCTTCCTTCGGTGAGGCATATGTCAGAAACAGAAAAAAAAAGTTCAGATTCTTTCACTCATAACTTCCCATATTCTTTCCAGCTCTCTTTAAACTAACCATTATCTCCCTCAAAACAGAATCCATTTACTCTAATATACGTAAGCAACACCTCCGGTTGTTTGTTGAAAAATTTTCCCCAGATATCCTCTTCCTTTCAGAGACCTGGCTCAAACCAAATTCCCGAGTTTCCATTCTTAATTATACTTTTGTTTCTAACCCCAGAACTAATGGATCCCACGGAGGTACCGGCATCTTAATACACAAAAAATTTCAATTCAGTGAAATTAGATTCACTAATATATTCAGCATTGAATACACGGCAGTTAAACTTTTTTGTGAGAACAATAAAGTGCTCGTCTTAGCATCCATTTATATTCACCCTTCACGACAACCAGATTTCCCAGATGCTGACATTTCTCAGATAATCCAACAGTCTGTTCCCGCTCCATTTATAATCGGGGGAGACTGGAATGCTCGTCATACAGCATTCAATGATAATAAATGCAACAAATATGGTCGTCAGTTGCTAGCCCTCCTCCCATCTTATCCATATACATACATTGACTCCCCATTACAGCCAACTCGTGTCACTAGCACAGCCAAGTCAACAATCGACTTCTTCCTCAAGTCCGATGATGTTCACTCAGCGGGTCCACCTACAGTCTCCTTTATATTTCCTTCTGATCATGGTTCCGTTCACACCACGGTCCAAATCCCCTCTCTCGACCCACTCTACTCGTCAAACCCTGTCCCAAACTTCACCAAAACAAATTGGAGAAAAGTCAATAGGGACATAGCGATAAGTTTCTCTGACTTGTATATCCCTGAAGCATCTAACCTACTCCCTACTGAAATCGATCACGCATCTTTAAGAATAGAGCAAATTCTTAAGGAGGCTCTCAGCAACAACACCCCGACAACCATTCCTCATAACTATTTAGGAAAGCCTTGCCCAGCATCCTAACCAAATTATTGCGCCTTAAAAAGCAGCTCCGCCGTAAACTTCATACAAGATACTGCCCCTTTATTAAAAGCCAAATCCAACTCCTATCCACTCTGATAAATGAGCAGTTGAAAAAGTTCGCAGATGAAAACTACATCTCCACACTCAAAAATATCAAACCAAATCGGGATCTTTTCAAAAACATCAACCAATTAATATAAACCCCGAATTGATCATCTCATCAACCCAATCAGCAATAATATTGCCCAGTCCGATACGGACATAGCAAATTGCCTCGCAGAACACTTTGCAAAGATTCATGAGCAAAATAATTCTCTATCAACTCCCGGCTTCGAGAACACAGTAAACGAATACATCTCAAACAGATTATTCACATCTTTTACTCCTTTCATCGGCGAATTTAACAACACGAACATAGCTTCACACCCCTTAGATACTACAAATTTTCTAACTGCAGACGAATTATCCGAGATCGTAAGATCAGGAAATAACAAAAAGTCAACTGGATTAGATGGAATCCCACGTCTTCTATTTAAAAGGCTACGCCCACCGAATCTACTTCCCATCCTCATTCTTCTTAATCATATAATTAATGCACCGCACTTCCCAGAGAACTGGAAAACTGCAGTAGTAATTCCTATTAAGAAGCCCGGTAGTAGTAATAGCCCTTGCAATTATCGTCCAATATCCCTATTAAGTACACTAAGTAAGATACTGGAACGCAAGATCTACCAAAATCTTCTCTCATTTGCCAATGAGAATGCCCTCATCCCTAACTGTCAGTTCGGATTTCGTAAGCGACAATACACATGTCATGCTCTACTAAAACTTACACACGATGTTACAACTGGTCTCCAAAACCAAAGCCCTACTGTGTGTATATCTCTCGATATTTCTAAGGCGTTTGATCGCGTCTGGATCTCAGGGCTTCTGTACAAACTGCACTCCATATTTAATATAAACTCTCACACAACAAAGCTCTTAGACTCTTATCTTTCTGACAGAAAATTCGTTGTGAGAATAAATTCTTTCGTCTCAGAAACCCGCAACATAACCGCGGGTGTTCCCCAAGGCTCTATTTTAGGGCCAATTTTATATCTGTTATATACCGCGGATATTCCTCAACCCCTATCTCCTAATGTTGTGATGCTGAATTATGCTGATGATACATTAATTTACTCTAGCAGCAAATTTGTTAAGGCTGCAAGAAACCGCATTAACAACTTTCTCCCTAACCTATCATCATACTATAATAAGTGGAAAATCCACCTTAACCCAAATAAAACGCAGCTCATAGTGTTCAAGGGCAAACACGAGCACTGTACAAACAACACTAGACGCTGCCACAACAAAATTAAACTTAACCTAAACAACACTCTAATAAAACCCTCCAAAACTCTAAAATATCTGGGAATCACTTTTTCTAATAACTGGTCTTTTTCCTCCCACATTAAAAATTCCCTTCATAAAGCCACAATTCAGCTTAATCTCTGTAGAAGAGTAATGTGGAAACCTAATAGTCTCTCTCACAAAGTCAAACTGCTCATTTACAAACAAATTATCAGGCCCACACTCACGTACGCGTGCCCATTGTGGTACCATATCACTCCCTCCCAAACGGAGAAATTACGAGTATTCGAAAGAAAATGCTTTAGGTATGTCTCTGGGTTACATTGTCGTCCTAACTCCTATAAGTACTATAGTAACGTCGAACTCTACAATACCGCTGGTATTGAGCGCCTCGATAGACGATTCCTCGAGCTATCTATCAAATTTATCGAAAACCTACAAAATAATCCCAATCCCATAATAACCTCGCTCTTAGAGAACCCTCTAGATATCAGAACTAACTATCTCAACTGTCTCCACACCAGAGCTATCTTCGCCTCAGGCAGACTGGTAAATGATTCAAACGAGATCATATACCACAACACCGAAGTTACCCCTAACCAGTTCAAATACTGTAACGTCCAACCATTTTCCGACATCCTACGCTTTTCCAACGAACAACCGGAAAGAAATACTCTTCCTCAAACCCATAACTGACCTCATTCCACATCCTTTAATTCATAAATCCCATTAATTATAAAACTTTGTTTTGTTTATAGCTCATTTTATAATAATCAGACTAAGTTAGGTTAAGTTATATTTATATTTATATTTAGGGTTAAGTTTAGATTAAGTAAAGTAAAAATAAGAAATTCCTGGTTTTCTGACCTTTTCCAGGAAGACAAAACCCTACTAAATGTACAAACACACATCTAGCCTGTAACTCTTAAAACATTGTTTGGAAAATGTATTATAATAATAATTACATGTAAGCAATTGTCACGAATTTAATTTTAAGTCACTGTATTACTTAAATGTACAAATTCTAATTATGGTTAATAAATACAGTTTTGAAAAAAAAAAAAAAAAAAAAACGTATTCGAAGATCAGTCTCAATTGGCGTTCTAGGTGTAAGGACGCCAGAAAATGAATTTACAAATAAAATTAAAATCTAATAAAATTAAAAGTATTTTTAATTGATCCTGGCCGATTCCCAGGACCATATTCGATCGGTAGCTGTTCTTCCCTCAAGGTTTGAGGAAGCACGGCGGCACCGCAACGGGTCCGCTCAGGAGCTATCTTAAAGAGATCCCTCGTCCTTTTCAGGGCCAGGCACGCTCCCTGAGAGAAGGACCACAACAATCGGTTGTTAGGTCTTTATCATAGTTAAAACGGGAAAATGCTCACTATTGTAAAGATCGTCTAGAACTTGCTATGATGTTCTCGGAACCAATTCAGGGGAGCAACAAGTGATGTGAATGTGAGTGAGAGTGTTGTGGGTGGAGAGGTGGGTAGGCGATCCTTCATCCAGTAGGATAAGGTTGGAGGAGAGGAGGATGTTTTCTATTATTTCACCTCTTTTGTTTGTAGACGGTGAGCCCCAGAGTATACTCCATGCATTTATTTCACCTCAATGTATTCTAGGCTCGATTGTTTGATTGAGTATTGACTGAAAATCGTCTTTATTTATCGGCTGATTTGGAGAAAGATATAAATATATGTAAATGAAATTTATGGGGTGTTGTATTTCTACAACGAGTGCTTGTATATTTGTAATGATGGGGGGAATTTTATGGGGAGTACCTTTTTTAATGACTAACCCTATACCTTGTTTATGTGATATATTTGCAGAGGAGTTATGGAAGTATCCTGTATATGATTTAGGAATGATTGGAGCCGTGTTAACTGGACAATGTGTGTCTTGTAATGATATTACCCTTGGGTTATAGTCTTTAATTGGAATGTTTAATTCGTCAAAATTATTAGTATAACCGTTCATGTTCCATTGCAAAATGGTGAATGGTTTATGTTGTGGTGGGTTGTGGGCGTTCAGCCCTAATAGTGTGGTTGGGATTTGATTGTTTAGCGGAATGGGGTAGTGTATTCTTAAATTTATTTTCGTGTAGGAATGTTGAGTGGATAGGATGTATCTTGTTAGGAACTTGACTCTGCTGTTCCTGATACGGCGCACTTGTACTCTGAGCAGAGTTCAAGTCTCCAGTTTCAGACACAGCAGAGTCAGGGGCTTGGATGTTAATATTATTCTTACATATTGAAGTCATCATCTTCTAAGATGTGTAAATTTTTATTTATTTTTGTCTTAGTAAGAGACGATTTGTTTTTTACCTTTAATGTGGGTGACGATGTGCATTGCGAGAGGCTATCGATGGAAAAGCTTGTTGTAACTTGTGGGACGGTTTGGTTGTAGTTTTGAGATGAAGAAGTTGTTTATAGTTGTGGGGGGTTCGTTGGAGTTAGTTGAGTTGTTGATGTTAGATGAGTTGATGGTGTTTGTTGAGTTGGTGGTGTTGTTGATGAGTCCAATTTGGTGAAATTATATTTTACTGGTTTTTATGGCTGTGAAGCGAGGCATTTTTAATATTGTTTGCTGTATTAGATATGGAGGGGCCAGTTGGAAGGGCTTCTTTGAATGTTGGGGCTGGTATTATGTTTGGTTTGTTTTGTTCTTTTGTCAGTCCTGCGATGGGTTAAACTTCAGCGTTTCTGCGAAACTTTCCGAAAGTTGATCTGGTTTAAGGCATTTTTTTTTCCTTGTAAATGCGTTTGGCTTCGCCCATTGAACATTTGGTGGTGGTTTTTATCGCCAGTATTTCCTTGGCTTGAATATATGAGGGGCAGGTTTAGTCTGCAGCAGAATGGGGGAGTGAACAGTTGTACGACAGCAATCGGCAGGCATATGAGGTGGGAGGTTACATTTCTCACACATTGTGGTGTTTGTGGAGCGTTTTGTAGTATGGCCGAGTCGTTGCCAGTTACGACATCTCATGGGGTTGGGGATGTATTAGTTGACCTTTGCTTTATAGAGACCTATATCCACAGATTTTGGTGGTTGGTAGAGGTCGAAAGTAAATAACATTAGGTCTGATGGTCGTTGGATTTTATTATCATCCCTTTTTAAAAATGTGTAAACTTGCGTTACATTTTGCGATTGCATTTCTGAGATTATTTCTGATTCGGGATCATTTATTAGGCAGGGAGCGTAAACTATACCCTTAGACTCGTTCAATTTCTCGTAAAGCTTCACAGTGAAGCGGCACACATTGCCTAAATTAGTTGTTTTTAGGAACCGGTCCGCAATTTTTGGTGAGTTAACTTTCATTAATAAGTTTCCGTCGCGTAGATCGTAATTTGTTCGTATTCTCGACTTATATCATCTATAACTTTTTTTATTATAAATGAATTAAGCGACGAGATGGGTTTATCACTTTGTCTGGCCGTAATAATTAAAAATTTCGGATTTTTTACTGATGCCATCGGTAAATTTGGAAAATGTTCCTCGATTCTACGGTGTTTTTTTTTATTTTCTTTTTGTATATTTCGAAATCTACGTCCTCGGCAAGTTCCCGAAACCGGTTACTACTGATATTTGGCCCGCAGGCCATGGTACCACAATTATTGTTCACTGGTCTTTGTCTATTCACAATTACTGGCACTGTTCACAAAACAAAACCCAGCCCGGGAAGGGAGATGTATTGTATTGTTCAGATATACCTGCCTGTACGCGTACTGTAGAGAGATAATTGCGGTGTAAGCGGACAAGCGAACGATTTGCGTCTTTTGAAGGTTCGTTGCCGAGTGCAACTCAATATATCTTCTGATGGCCTGAGGAAAAAAGTACTAAGAAACCATCTGTTAAATCTCAATTAAAGAAAGAAAGAGAAGAAAAAATGAGGAAAAGGATAAGAAAAGGGAAAAAGGAAGGAGGGAATATTTTGAATGTAAACTCTTTTAAGAATATTTCACCAAAAATTTAAAATATTTAATTCAAACAACCTTCTGCAGAAAAACATTTTTAGGCTTCCCAGATTTTTCTATGTAATCAAAACGTAATACGTTTTAACTGAAAAAAATTAAATGAATTATTTTGCTACGAAAAATTAAATTGTGGATTGAAATGGAGACCATATTATTAAAAATTATAATTCTTAATTATATTACTTATAGCTATATTGTTTGCACTTGGCGCAAGGTAACCTTGCCCGGAAAACAAATTATTATAGACAATTTAAAAAGTCTCGGATATGTACCAGATACCAGTGGAGAGACTTGCTATATAAGGCCAAGACCGGATCCCCGTTGCAGTGCCGATGATGATGATGATGATATTGTTTGCACGATATGATCAAAAAGTAACCATGCATTTCAGATTCAGAAAGGGTTCACCTTGTTGAAACATATGTTCCTGAGCTATGCTGGCATTTTATGAAATATATTATAACAGGCAAAGATATTAAATGTTTATGATAAAATGTTGACTTATTTCATAGTATATTATATATGATGCTCCTCGATAGTATAGTGGTTAGTATACCCGCCTGTCACGTGGGAAACCGGGGTTTGAGTTCCCGTCGGGGAGCCTCTGGCGTAAAACTAATGACCTTGCCCGAAAAAACAAAATCATTATGGAAAATTTAACAAGCCTTGTTGTAGTGCCGATGATGATGATTATATATGATGCTTGAGATTTTAATATGAAAAAATATCGCAGTGTTTTTTTAGTCCATGTCATTATATAATGTAACGAGTGAGGTAAAAAAGTATTGGGTTGTGCCGATTTTATAATAATAATTTAAAAGCCAATATTACTGTTCCGTAAATTTTTATTCAATCAAAATACGATCCGTTGGCATCTATAACATTCTTCCAATGTGATACTAGGTCAAATATTCCTTTTCGTAAAAATGCTGACATTTTGCGGCAATTAAATCTTCAAATGCCTTTATGACCTCTGCTCGGTTCCAGAGGACCTTCTGCCGCCAAAATAAATCCAGAATGCGAAAAGATGGTAGTCCGTTGGAGAAATGTCAGGAGAGTACGGTGGATGCGGAAGAATTTCAAATCCCAACCGCAACCGTTTTTGCACGTTACTTGTGAGGTATGCGGTCTAGCATTGTCATGCAAAAGGATCGGGCCGTGCCTATTGCCCAACGCAGGTTGCTTTTCAGCCAACCTGGCATGCAATATATCGATTTCCTCACAATATTTGATAGCATTTATCATTTCTTCTGGTTGAAGAAATGAAAAGAGGATTGGTCTTTTTGATGTCCACCAAATTGTCAGCATAACCTTTTTTGGGTGAAGATCGGGCTTGGGGGTGTGTTTTAGTTTTTCACCTGCATCCAACTGTGCGGTTTTATGTCTTTATCTCTTGTCTCTCTTTGGGTTGGTTGATAAAAACACACCTCTTGAATAGTTATTAGTTTATTTACCATACGTAACAAAAATTACACTCCATGCTGACTGAGTACAATACTGTATGAATATTTTCAGGAAAATCTAATATTAACAAAACTGTATCTCTATCAATTTATCAATTATGAGTTAAACGTTGGAGTTAATTAAACTGTAGTTCTATACACTTATTATTACTTATATTCAATTATGAATTAAACGTTGGAGTTAATTAAACTGTAGTGCTATACACGTATTATTACTTATATTCGACAACACGAAATTGAAAACGCAAAAACCGGCACACTCACTCGACGATTACTATTTCCTGACTGATTGTTTATTTAACGTGGAGGCCCGACTTGCCTCCACGGAATCCAGATCGCGATTAACCTCAGCCATCGAAGCGACAGAACACAAAAATTCCATCCATCGCTTCGATGACCATATATGGTAGGATACTCCTTAGCATCGGCACGTAGGGCGCGAAACATTGACGATGTTTGCTTCTGTTGCTCATGGTGTGTGTGTGTGTCCACAGTATGCGGACCGTGGATCATCAAATCCATAAGGGTAACACCATGAGCAATGATCTGCAGCTGGTACAAGCATCCCATCAAAGGGGTTGAAATGTTTACACGATCAACGACTGCGTAAAGCATTATTGATGACCATGTACATTTTGCTGGCATCTCCACGTAGTCTAATTCTGATGGTAAATTTCCATTTTGAGAACTCGACTTGCTTGGGCAATCAGCCAGATACCCTCATTTATTTGTCGGTCGGATGACCGATCGATGTGGGTATGTATGCAAAGGGAAAGATAGAATATTTTCTGCGTGTGCGCGGCTGACGCGTAAAAGTATATCTCGTTGATATAGTTCAAGCAATGTTGGTTGCTAGGTGATGCAACCAAATTGCCCTTAATGTGGTGGATGCCTATTACTTGATGGAAATCGAACCGAGACATGTTCAAAGGATTGGTTCGGTACATGTTGGTTGCGTGGTAATGCAACCAAATTGCCCATAAAGAACATGCCTGTTTGGTGCAGATGAATTTAGAATGAGAAAATATTGTGATTTAATGCATTTCAAGGTTTCATGGTACCACTATGAACAGGTAAGTACTTGCTTTTCGGGTTTCTGTATGCCCTAGGTGGGAGTTTTACATAAGGTAATGGGAAGATGATTGGTGGCGTTCAAAGGAACCGCATCACAACCACTGCCGAGGTCTATTGTGGTTATCATACAGAATCCACTTTTCATCACAGGTGACTATCGTGTACAAAAACGGTTCAATTTGGTTTCTTAATCTAAACGATGCGCAGATTTCCAGGCGCCGTAGTTTTCGGGACTCGTTCAGTTCATGGGGTACCCAGTTATCGTTTCTATACCTTTCCTATGAGAGAAAGGTGTCGACTTATTGTCATTGGGGATACTCCCATGCTTTGTGCAATCTTCAGCACCGATTTCGTTGAGCCCGCATCCACCGTTGCTCTTAAAACATCGTCGTCAACTAACGTTTCCGGCTTCCCATGTGGTTCAGTTTCGAGGCTGAAATCTCCCGAACGAAACTTCCCAAACCAACGTCGTGTATTGCGTTCGTTTACAGCTACATCCTCAAATCGGTCATTAATTTTTTTTCATTGCCAACGACGCATTGTCTCATTTTAAATTCATAAAGGAAGATGGTTCGAATTTGAACTGCCAACAGCATGGTAAATAATTCCTAGAAAAAAAAACTGTACTTGTAACGAACCCTAAAATTCTCACACGTCGAGTACTGTACTTTATAAAAAAAGACAATGTAACGTTCTGGCACAGATGTTCACTCGAGAAATTCTTATTTCCGACTGAGCCAAAATCGGACATTTCATATGGTATAACCCAATATATTGTAACATTTAGTTGCGATTGTAGCATGAAAAATGTTCGTTTGCATTCGTTATTTTCATGATATTATGTTAATGCAAAGTGATTTTTTAAACGATATCATTTTAGAATATTTAATTTCTTCTGGCTTGCACTGCTCGGTCATCAGTTTCGGAAAAAAACAAAACCGTCATTTTTCCACAGCCATTATATTTGCCGGACATATCCACTCCGTCTTCTCCCTACTCCCTAGTAGAACACTACATTTGCTGATCTTGAAAAAGGGAATCGCCTAAGATACCTAAAAATTAGTTCCAAAAGTATTTACAATGTTGAAAAAACAAACAATGACACAAATGTGGCATACCTGAAGGAGATTGCTGTGAAGTAGAAAAAAATATATCAAATATAAAGATTAAATAGTGAAGATTCTTTAAGAAACAGCAAAAAAAAAACCCATAATTTTTTATTAAACAATCTATACTCACCTTGGCACAAGTGGAATAAGCGCGCGCAGAATTTGCACATCAAATTGCTCTGATCTATAGAAAACAAATTTCCCACAAATTTCACCACACTCATGTGCTCATTTTACACAACACAACACATTCACTCATTTTCAAACGTATGAATTTACTCTCCATTTCCCACAAAACCTATTATCTGAACCAGGTAGTGCAACTGAGTATGGCCTCTTCTTAACAAGTCTTATAGTGTTGTTGTAATAGTGGCGGGCGATAATGTGGTCGTGTCCAGAGGAGAAAAGGGTTCCAAGAGTGAAGTCAAACGATGGAATCAGCGTCCAAAAGGATGAACTCGAACGGTAGAATTAGCACATAAGAAGATGAAGTCAAACGATGGACTCAAGGCCCAAGAGGATGAAGTCTTTTTTCCTTGATATTGACTTTTATTAATTAATGTATGTTGTTGATTGGCCGAGAGCCGATGGTGTTCATTCAATGTAGGTTGATTGCAGACTCACGAAAAGGCGACGTTATGACATCATCGTGGTGACAATGATGGCCAGTTGGTGCCAGCTGCTGCGCAACTGGTATACATGCGAATGTACTAGATTTCTCCAGTACATTCCAGCACATATAATTGCCAATCCGCAACATATAGAATCAACCAATTTTTAAAAATCATATGCCAGCTACTACGAAATCAATAAAAGTACTCAAAATACTGAAAATAGATAACGGACCATTAGTTAATTACATAAGATCTCCTTGAATCGCTATGAAATAAGGAAAAGCGGATGGTGTGTGTTCTCCTCCTTTTTCCTCTACTTTTTTTTTTATTACTCTAAATAATAATAATACGTTTCACTGTTAACATCTTATCACGTTACTAAGGTTTTACCCATTTTTATTAATCTGATACTTTTTAAAATTTTATTTGAAGTCTTCTTGCGTTTGCCTAAAATATTCACCATTAAACGTCAACAATTGTCATCAATGCAGTTACCGAGGCTTGGCATTACTGTCACAAATTCCACCAAATATATTTCATCACTTTGGAATTTCACAACAAAATTGCGGGGGATTGTGTTTGTGCACCATATCCTCTTTAATCCAGATATTTAATATAATTAATAAGCATGACACCTGAGGAGTTACCGATGTCAGACGAGCCAACAAATATTAAAGATCCCGACGTCGTCGTACCGTCATCGAGCGGCACCATAACACTGCGAGTAAAAAATGTTTCCGAAATAAATACAAACGAAGCCGAAGACAGTGCGTCCCAGATATCCAAACGTAGATTGCCGTCATGGATGTTTATATCATCACAATCACCGAACGGTTCCAACAAGAAACAAAAAACTTCACAGACACAAGAGTTAGAAATCCCAGAAAGTAGTGAGAATTCAACTTCTAATGGTAACGTTTCCAGTGAATCTGCAATAACAGGAGAACTTGAAGATGCGGAAATCAGCAATAGTGGGATTGCTCTTGGCGGTGGTGGTCATGAAAATGAATGCAACAATGAGGATAGTAATGAAGCCGAACCAACAAATGCAATTGAAAACAATGAGGCATCCCATGACGCAACGACCGCCGACACAGGAGAGCCGGATCAGGCTACAGGTAACTCAGATGTCAAACCTATAATTAAAGTGGAAGAAGCTATATCAACCACAATGCGGAATTCATGTAAATACGGTAGTCGTTGCTATAGGTGAGAAAATCTAGTTTACTAATTTCCGAGTTTGAAAATTTGTGTTTTCAGGAGGAATCCTATCCACTTTCGTGAAGAGGCACATCCCGGTGAGCATGATTACCGTCGTCCAACATTTCCACCCGCTCCTGCCGGCGCTCCAAAATGTCCATATGGAAACTCTTGTTATCGCTTGAATCCAATTCATTTCCAACGCTACAGTCATCCAGGTAAAAAATGCAACCGCATTTGTAGACAAACGTGCAAAGTGGTGGGGCGGCGCTTTTTAAGTATTCTACATTTCTGTCAGTAATTTGTCATACTCCTATCAGAGGTTTAATACTAGTTAAACCTGATAAGAGCGCATCTGCTTTTTACAACGAAGCTATTTGAATTGTTCATCATCTTCTGAAATCAGAAATATAAGTCTTGTTTATACTAATAAACTCTATTACAACTAAATTTTGAAATGTGGCAGGGCTCAAGACTATGTCGATTTTTCTGATCTCATTAAGAAATAAATTTTCTTTTCAAGCACCTCTTCAATTAAACCGAATAGATTACAGGCCCGCTCGGGCTTGAAGTTATGAACATGGACGATATTTGTTTTGTGATTCATCAAAGCTTTGACTTGGGTTGTAACTTTTTTGCGCATTTCATATATGCCCAGTTAGCTCGCCGTATCACGAAAAGCGACTAAGGGCTGCATATTATTCGCTTCAAGAACATCGAAATCGACAAATCCACCATTGGTCGTTCTGTTTGGTGGTTATTCACAACACGTTCATATTTATTTTATCGTCAGTAGACTTGCTATGATAAGTTATGATAAAAAAAAAACGGCATATAGCAGATTAAAGATGGTTGTTTAGTAGGTTACCTATCTCACTTTGACGTTCCGACACAACTGTATCACTTTTTGCTTAGTGGTGTTATGCTAAGGCGTTTGCGGTTGCCCAAACCTGTTCCTTACGGAAGAGCTAGCAGATGTATAGAGCCAATCTTGCGAATTTTTTTTTACACGCGCGCACAAAAGGGGATTTTGTAGTACCCTGTCAGAGCACAGTGTGAGCCGAAGGAGAGCAAGTGGATAAGGAGGTATCGATGTACATTAGTCTTAAATGCCTGGACATTACAACGACGAGGAAACACATGATCAGGTAGAGTATTCCACATTCGTGTGGTTCGACTAAAGAAGGACTATATTTATTTGTGCGCCTGAAGCTTACTTTTAACGTGAATTGATGCGCATTCTCAGATTGACGGGTATCGTGGGAAAACGTCTGAGGAGGAGGAACACATTGAGCAGGTTCAGTTGAGCAACGACCGTGAAAATACCTATCGAAAAAAGATAGGCACGATACGTTGCGCCTATGTTCTAACGACGGAATTGCTCGACTCACAATTGGGTCCCCAATAAGTTTCACTGTTATTTTGCATCCTGTCGGGCACGCGTAGTGCAGTTTTGGATGCGCCATCAAATCTCCTGTGGACCTGTTGCTACGAAAGCCATATTGGCGGTCATTGAGGAGGTCATTTGATTCCAGATATTTCGAAAGTTGGCGCTTAAACAGTGATTCCATTACTTTCGAGAGAATAGAAGTTAGTGCTATGGGTCGATAAGAACAGAGGGATGATTTGTCCCCCTTTTTGGGAATTGGCTGACTTCCATCTATTTGGGAAACCGTCAGTAGAGTAAGACAAATGGAAGAGCTTTCGTAGTGGTTTGGATAGTGAAGAAGAACATCTCTTCAAGAGAATTGGGGGAATGCCACCAGGACCAGTGGCTTTATTTGCGTTTAGCTCCTTGAGTGCCCGAGCAACAGTACGCGTTCGGAAGCGAATCTGGCTCGTGGCGTGCTACTTCTGCTCTAAGGTTGTATCCGACAGCGTTGAGTTGACTGCAAAATGTGCAGCAAGTAGATTCGCTTTCTCTATTGCACTAGTGACTGGTCTCTCATCGACTATTGGCGAAGGAAGGATGAGGAGACCGAGTTTTGGATGTTCTTCACAAATGCCCAGAAGTTTCTACTACCTGCGGGAGAGTGTAGTCTCACTCTCTGGTCATGCAATAACTACGCGTTGAATATACGCATTGCAGTCGTTTCTAGCTCTCTTAAATCTTTTCCGGTGTTCCTAAGTTTTGTTTGATTTGTTATGTTGTTTGTATAACAATATTATAATATAATAAGGGTAAATTAAAGTAAGTTATCTTGGGTTTATGTTGTGGTTGACTGCGACAGGTTGCAGAGGGTGTTGAGGTGATGCTCCCCTGTCCAGCTTCAGCTTATTCTATTAAATTCTGGCATTGAATGTATACTTGGTGATTTGATGAGTCTCTGTTGATGCTATGCCCTTTTCAGTTCTTGAAGGAACACACTTTTCTGTACTTAGTTCAGATAGACAGTTTAACAGATTGTACCGTCCGGCCTGGCATCCAACAACCGGCTTGATTGATTGTATACGTTTGTCTTCTGTGTAATAATTTCTCGCAGTCCAATGGATAACGGATGTGTAATGTTCCGAAGACAGTGGCTTCTTCTAATGCTACGTTTACAATATGGAGCTTCCTTGAATCAATAACGTTCCGTTTGTCTTGATAGTTTAACGGCGAATTGTCATTTATTTATTTTTTTCCGTTGACGTATATTTTTATTTTATTTGACGCCAACGTCGTTTTTTATTAATTTCTCCGCCAAGTAGAATTTGCATAAAGTAGTTTATGCAAATTAGCTACTTGGCGCGTTATTCTCCTTTTACAGGTAAAGAGGGGGATTAGTGGATTCTGGGGGGACCTGGACTCAATGTCGGTCCGTAACAATACCTTCCCCCCTTAAATAGTGATAGCTTCATTCTTAGAAGAGGAATGAAGCTTGTTTACTAAAGTATCAAACTGTAGCATTGATCCCTACGCCGTCTGTGGTGTATTATCTTCCCTTGTTTGTCGTGGTCTCGTCTGCTTTTGGCTTCCTCTATTCGTAATAGGGTTTTAGCCTATTATTGGGCACCACCACATTTCTTCTCCCTACCTTAACGACGCTATTTACCGGACTATTTATTTGCACTGCCTTATAGGGACCCCTCCATATGGGAGCTAATTTTCCTTGCTTTTGAGCATTGCGTATTAAAACTTTGTCGCTCACATGGAACGTGAATGGGCATATCTTACGGTCGTAGTACTCTTTCGACTTCTTCTTGGAAGTTAACAGGTTACGCCTTGCTATTTCGTACGTATGTTGAAGTTTGTACTTCAATAGCTTATGGTAACTGTCATGGTTGTATACCGGTTCCGGAGGTTGCTTTATGCTTGTCGGTACCTCCGGGGTGAACCCAAATAGACAGTCCATTGGCGTAAGCTTAGTACCTTCGTGTACATTGGTGTTGTATACGAATGTTGCCGTTCTCAGGTACTGGTCCCATGATTGGGAATTCCCATCCACAATGCTTCGCAGGTAATCTACGAGTGGACGATGGGCTCTTTCTAAGGCTCCATTCGATTGTGGGTGGTACGCTGAGGTGTATAGTTTTTTAATACGGAGCAGTTTGCACATGCTTTTAAACAAACTGCTTCGGAAATTGCTTCCCTGATCGGTGACCAATTGCTTCGGAACACCATACCGAGCAATTATTTGGTCAAAAAAGACCGTGGCCACCGTTTCTGCCTCCGCATCTGCGAGAGCGTAGCAATCTATATACTTCGACAAGTTGTCTTGGAATGTAAGTATATATTGATTGCCGGTTGGAGTGCGATCAAGAGGACCTACTATATCTAAGTATACTTTGTCGAAAGGCCTCTTTGCAGTGTCGGTTATTACCATGGGCATACGTATGTTCGGTGAAGATTTCATGGTTTGACATGTTTTACATACTTTGATGTATTGTTTAATGTCGCGCATCATGTTCTTCCACCAAAAATGTTTACGTATTTTGTGGGACGTTTTACTCACTCCTTGGTGTCCGCCCAAAGGAGGATCATGGTATTCCCGGAGTAGGAACTGAATGTCTTCAGGATTGGTTATCTCCATTCCTTTTTCCGTGCAGGCCGAAATGGGATCCTCGTTAAGAGAGGACTTATCGTCATTTGCACTATCCTGAGTTCCTTAACTTTTTAGCTTGGGCGCGTGTTAGTACACTGCACCTTGGTAGTGTGGGAGTCTCATCACAAATTTGCGGGATACGACTCAAGGTATCCGCATTAGTGTTGTATTTACCGGGTTTATATTCGATTTGGTAGTCGTACTCTAGTAGTTTGCGATTGAACCTTAGTAAACGTGACGTGGGGTCTTTCACGTTGAATACTCCCTTTAACGGTTTGTGGTCCGTGTATATATTAAATTTTCTCCCTTGTAAATAACAACGGAAATTCTTAGTCGCCCAAACAATGGCTAATAACTCTTTCTCAATCGTAGAGTAGTTCTTTTCCGCCTTATTCAAGGTTCGACTGGCATATGCGACTGGCTGGTCCTTACCGATTTCGCCTTGCGACAGTACGGCGCCCAGTGCTTCGTTGCTCGCATCCGTGGTCAGATTAAAGGGTTTGGTAAAATCTGGATAGATTAACAGTGGCGGCGAGACCAATAACTCCTTTATGTTATCAAATGCTTGCTAGCATTTGTCTGACCAGGTGAATTTGACGTCCTTCCTTAACAAATTTGTTAAGGGGCGTACTATCTTCGATAAATTTTGAACAAATTTTCGATAGTAATTCGCCAAACCTAGAAACGATTGGACGTGCTTTACCGTTTTGGGAATGGGGAAATCCCTGACACTAGCTGTCGTGTCTGGATTTGGTATTGCCCCTTTTTCGGAACAAACATGTCCCAGATATACTACTTCCTTCTGGAGGAACTTGCATTTCTCTGGTTGCAACTTGAGGTTGTGGTATCTAATTTGATCGAATACTTTCCGGAGTTTGTCATTATGGTGTTCTAGGTTTTTTCCATATATGACCACGTCATCCAGATAAACAAAGCATTCGATTCCTTGCAACCCGGTTAGGACATGGTTCATGAGTCTCTGAAACGTAGCTGGTGCTCCCTTCAGACCAAATGGCATACGTTTGAACTCATAGTGCCCGTAATTTGTGCTGAACGCTGTCTTATTTTGATCCTTCGGATCTACTAAGACTTGGTGGTAGCCGCTGGCTAAATCGAGCGTGGAAAAATAGCGTGAGTGACCGAGCTGGTCTAATATGTCCTCTATTCGAGGGAGAGGGTAGGCATCACCGATGGTTTTGTCATTCAGTTTTCTGAAATCGACCACAACTCTCCATCGGGTTTTTCCATCGGGGCCCGCTTTCTTAGGAACTACCAAGAGTGGTGAGTTCCACGGACTTTTGCTTGGTTGAATGATGTCATTCTCCAGCATCTCCCGTACTTCCTCGTTGATCACCTCTTTCTTGCACTCGGGCAGACGGTACATTCGTTGATTTATCGGTGCTTGATCCTGTATCACCGGTATCTCATGCGTTATTGCACTGGTATATGTTAGGAGGTCACCTTTAAGGTGGAAAATATCGTTAAACTCCTCACATATTTCCACTATGGATTGACATTCTTGAGGAATTAGGTTTTTACCTAAGTGGAGTTCCTCGTGTAATTGTGTCAACCTTGGATCTTTTGGTAATTCCTCCTGTGAGAATAAATGTCGGATATACTGGTGGTTGTCTCCCTCCGAAAGTTTTTTATCCGCATTGTATTCCGTAGAACGGTTGTCCTCATTTTCCAGCGGAAAGGTGGAAAAGTCCTTCATTGGATGTAACTCCACCATGATTCGATATTGAGTACCTCTACATGGGCACTCTTCGCTTTCCCTACAATACAGTTGGATATGAAAATCCCTGATTGCATTTGTTTAGGTACTAGCACCACCTCTTCCCGAATTTCTATGGGAAGTCTCAGCATTTTTCGTGAACATGCCGGTATTATTGCCGGTTTGTCCAGAAAAATTTCGACCTCCGAAGCGTTTGGCAGTGATTGTTTCACCACTGCTGCTTCTTTGTTAGCTTTCTTTGGTTTGTCAGCTATTAATGTGGGGTTGGAATGCTTGGAGCCTGACAAAATATCGCCCCCTTTCCCCTGTTTGGGTAGGGTATCCGGTGTATTTCCGACCGCGGTCTGGATCTCTATGGATCCCCTTGGCTCGGGTTCCCGACTGGTTGCCTTATGTCTTGGCGTCCGCTTCCTATCTTTTGTAAATTCAACGCAAAAACTTACCGGATTTACATTGGTTTGGGAGAATTCCAAACAATTCCCGGGTCCGTTGACTTTACAATTCCTAGCTAGGAAGTCGTTTCCTAACAACCCATCTTCTGACAATCCCGGTAGGGAGTCCATTACCTGAAAGTTACAGGAGATTGGTTGGGGCAGTTTGAATATTCCCTTACAAAAACCCCTAGACTTTCCCTTTCCAAAAAGCGTTTGGAGATTAGTGGCCTTTTTGGTATGCAGTGTTGTTCCATTTTGGAGTGCCTTCAGCTTAAGAAGGCTCATCTCCGCACCTGTGTCCACTATTAGACATGTAGTGTTTCTACATCCTATGTCTAATGGGAGCTGGACTATTGAAACTTTTGTTGGTGGTTGAGGACAATTTTCTTTATTTGGCGGCTTTAATTCGGTCGGGTTGGGGAATTCCGGCCCGACCTCTGGGAGTTTTCCGAATTCTCCCATTTTGTTTTTAGTCGACACATTGTCGCCATGTGGTTGTGTCGCTTATAAAATGTGCACCATTCCCCGTTCTTTTGTCGCCTATGTCCCTTTTTTTGGCGTCTCTGACGCGTCCGTAGCGGTTGAATTCGACTGGCTACGGTTCGATTCGGGTCGATGGCGTTGTACTCGGTGTTGGCTTTTGTTGGTTGAATTTTTCCTTTTTTGGACTAGTTGCCATTCGTTATTGACCGTGCAGGTCGGTGGGGTGTGGTCGCGGGGTACAGACTTAACCACATTGGGTGTCTCTGTTGGCTTTTGTGGTTTTATCCACTTTGCCTTGATACGGCACTCGTCCCCCGTGTGACCCTTTCGGCCACAAAACTCACAACAACATCGAATGCTGTACACTCTACGATTCGATGTAGTTGCTTGTTTCGATGTGGATGGTCGTTCCTGCTGGTTTGAGGTATTCACCGGTGACTTCCTTTGGTTCTGTGACCTTATTTGTGTAGGTTCAGGATTCTCCGCCTTCCTTTGTGTATTAAGTGTCCGACAATCCTGGGCTTCGTGCCCATATCGATTACACTTTGTACACTTTGGTGTGTTTCGGCGTCGAAGGCATTCGTCGTATACATGCCCTTTTCTATTGCAGAAGCTGCAAGTCATCCGTGTTACCCATGGATTTGGTGTATGCTTGTCCCTACCTTCACTAGAGGAGTCACTAAGATAATCACCTCCGCCTCTTTGAAGGTGTCGTGGTGCCTCGGTCTTCTTTGGCCTAGACCCGGTTGGTCTTCTAGAAATGTGTGGTGGTGTATCCGACCTAAACGGTTTTTTCCCTGGTTGTGGGCGTGTAACGGGGTGAGATTGTTCTTGGAATCTAGTGTTAGAGTTCCTATTCTCTACTACCCGAGACGCATCGTGTCTAGGCTTATTCTGCCTTTATCTCGATTCCTGGGGGTTTGGTCGAGTATCCCCGTAGGTCCTATCTAAAACCCTATTTCTTTCCTCTGGGGGATCTTGTTCATCCTCCCAATAGTAGAATGGATTATTATTAAGCATTGGTTGCCTATTTGATGAGTTGGGAGCATGGTATTCGTCGTTCATTTCAGGTGAAGGTGACTGGTCATGATACCTCGTTTGGTATTTCATAACATCCACTTTCGCTCCTCATCTCATTCTCGGTTTTCTCTAACTCGAGAATCCTAGCAATAATCTCATCTAAAGGGTCTTTTTCTGATTTTACTATCAGATGTCTCAGTTGGTCGTTTCTGATTCCTACCATCAGAACCGATTTAGCTAATCTTTCGTTCTGGAATATGAACCCTATGCTATTCGTAGTCCCATACTTACGTGTTGCCGCTTCGTTGCAGTCCTTTACTGCTTGCGTTATGCGGTGGGTAAATTCTGCGACATCCTCTTCGCGGGATTGTCGTATACGAGAGAGTTTCGAATGTAACTCTTCGTATGACACGTGTGGTAAGATTGTTTTTCGGAGTCGCTGTTCAAACTCCTTGAAAGTCGTTGGGAGTTGTTCTTTGAACATGCGGCGAGCTTTCCCAGTTAGCCTCATGGGTAACCACCGCAGGAAAATTTTATCCTCCTCCTCCGATAAACAGTCCAGTGTCCTGTCACAGCTTTCGAGGAAACTATGTAGTTCCCTCGGTGCGTTAGGCCATTTCTGGCCACTATATACCTCCACGTTTGCTTGGACTAGGTCCAGAATTTTTTCCGCACCCAACATAACGGCGATGGGTTCTACCGATATAATTTCCGCGGATAGCTGCCTTGTGTGGCTCCTCGTCTGCATTAACGGTAATGCTAACACGCGTTTAATTAATTTCGTATGGAGGCTACCCGGATTATTCTGACCGTAGTTCGCTTTTTCCCGTAGCGAACGAAAACACGATAGTGGAACAATAATCCAACGATGAGGGGTTAAACCTAATTAAATTATTTAAATAAACTTCCCAACGATGAGAGGTAAGAACTAATTTAAACGACCCAACGATGAGAGACTAGACCCAATCTATATAAATAAAAGAAAGAAGAAGACAAACATCTGAAAAGAGAACACTAAAACAGTGGAAACATTTTTTGGTAAACTATCTCCAATTTTTCTTCCCAACGTTGATTTCGTCCTCTTTCCTGTAATTGGAAAATAAACCCGAGAAAAGGAGAATTTATTTTTTTATTTATTTTATTTATTTTTTTGTTATTTCGAATGGCTTTTCTTTTAACCTAGCCGCTAGTTCCGCTAGTCGGCGTAGGGACGTTAGAGCCTCGGGGCTCTTCCACCACTGGATTTATATCCCCGACGGCTTCGATATAAATTCCAGCTGGTGGTAACCGGCTGCGCCAATTTGTTATGTTGTTTGTATAGCAATATTATAATATAATAAGGGTAAATTAAAGTAAGTTATCTTGGGTTTATGTTGTGGTTGACTGCGACAGGTTGCAGGGGGTGTTGAGGTGATGCTCCCCTGTTCAGCTTCAACTTATTCTATTAAATTCTGGTATTGAATGTATACTTGGTGATTTGATGAGTCTCTGTTGTTGCTCTGCCCTTTTCAGTTCTTGAAGGAACACACTTTTCTGTACTTAGTTCAGATAGACAGTTTAACAGATTGTACCGTCCGGCCTGGGATCCAACGTCCGGCTTGATTGATTGTATACGTTTGTCTTCTGTGTAATAATTTCTCGCAGTCCAATGGATAACGGATGTGTGATGTTCCGAAGACAGTGGCTGCTTCTAATGCTACGTTTACAATATGGAGCTTCCTTGAATCAATAACGTTCCGTTTGTCTTGATAGTTTAACGGCGAATTGTCATTTATTTATTTTTTTCCATTGACGTATATTTTTATTTTATTTGACGCCAACGTGGTTTTTTTTAATTTCTCCGCCAAGTAGAATTTGCATAAAGTAGTTTATGCAAATTAGCTAGTTGGCGCGTTATTCTCCTTTTACAGGTAAAGAGGGGAATCGAAGGGGGATTAGTGGATTCTGGGGGGACCTGGACTCAATGTCGGTCCGTAACAGATTTATACAACGGGAAGCTCAACTCTTTAGCCTTAATGGCTTCTCTGCACCCGGAATCGAACCACATATTTCTCTTGGGTTTGATACTCTTTACTATGTGTGGAATAAAGGTTCACATGCCAAGCAGAATCGTATCTGTCAATGTGTCCGCTATAGAGTCAACATCGCTATTGAAGAAAAATAACTAATAAATAAATAACTAATTTAACATCCCAAAAAAGTCGTTCGGACCTTCCTAGTTGGCTTGCTCATAGAACCATACTGTTCTTTTGGGAGCTTTATCGTTAGCATTGCTGTTGGTTAGAAGAAATTTAGCTGACAGGATGCAGTGATCTGTTGTGCCCAATGGCGTAGAAACTTCAATTGTGTATTCGTTTGGGTGGGAGGTGAGAAACAGGTCCAGAGTGTTGGTGGAACGACCAACAAATCTATATCTGGTCCCCTTGTTGGCCCATTGACAAGTTGAGTTAAATTATTTGACTCCAGCAAAGAGCTGAACATACTGACCCTCAGGTGTTGTGTGTCCGGAGTGGCGAAGCCACTGACAGTTATGCACATTAAAATCACCCGCAATAACGATTTCAGTGTGGGGATATAGGCTCAAGATCTTATCGATAGAATCAGATAGAGCATCAAATTCGTTAAAGGATTCGTTTCTATTCAAGTTTGGGATTCTATAAAGAAAGCAATAATGTGTGATATGCTTACGACCGTGAAGTTTTAGCCACGAGAAATTAAATTCTAGATTGGAGCAGAGCCCATATTGTGGCAGAAGCTGATAAGCTTGTGTGTATGTAGCTAGACCACGATGTGGAAAGAACAAAGGCACTAAGTTATAACTGAGTATAGTAGAATCAAAAATATCTGCATCAGTTAGTACCTGAGTTTCACTAAGTGCAAGTATTGCTGGTTTCTGGTTACAGAGGTGGGCAGACACAGAGGAGAAATTGGATCTTAGACCACGGATGTTGCAAAGATCGACGTGAAATTCCCGCTCCGTTGAAATGGCGACACATAAAACCAATACCGGCTCAGAAAAGGATGCAATTTGGACCCGGCGATAGATCAGCGAAAGCAACCAATACAGGTGCTATGCCCTTGTAGTAGGTGTCCCACTAGATCCGTGCCGAAATCCGGGTCACATCCCTTTCGTGACGAATATTACGCGACTCAAAACAGCAAAACGTTTCAAATGATAATGGAATTCGAATTCGAAAAAAGCTGGTAGTGAAAAGCACGATGTTCAAGCACAAGCAAATTCATAAAGCCACACGGATATCACCCGATGGGGTAACGCGTAACCAAATAGACCACTTCCTCATAGACAAAAGACACCACTCGGATATCCTTGACGTAAGATCATATAGAGGAGCAGATTGCGACTCCGATCATCTTCTAGTGATGGGCAAATCAGGAGAAGTTGCAGATGCAATAAATCGGTTGAAAAACAACAAGGCTCCCGGAGTCGACTGCATACCGACAGAGCTTGTGAGGCATGGAGGAGAGGCAACCGCTCGAAAGATCCTCCAACTGATTAAAACAATATGGGACAAGGAAGTCATTCCGAAAGAATGGGAAACCTCAATAGTCATCCCCATTTTCAAAAAAGGCGACAGATCTGGCTGCGAAAATTACAGAGGAATATCATTGCTCCCAACGACATACAAAATATTAACAAATGTCATACTGGCAAGAATCGCACCGTACGCAGAAGAAATACTTGGAGACTACCAATGCCGATTCCGTAGGAACCGGTCAACAAGCGACCAAATGTTCACAATAAGGCAACTGCTGGAAAAGAAGTGGAAATACGGAGAGACGATTCACCAACTGTTCGTTGACTTCAAAACAACCTACGACTCAGTCGCAAGGCAAAGACTTTACCGTATTGTAGTTGAGCTGTGAATCCCGAAAAAATATGCCGCCCTCATTCAAATCTGCATGAACGAAAACAAAGGGCGAGTTAGAATAGGAAACCACCTCTCAGAACCATTTAAAATCCGGGACGGACTAAAACAGGGCGATGGCCTCTCACCATGTCTCTTTAACCTTGTGCTCGGGTATGTCATCAGAAAGGTATAAGACGACAACATGGTCGAATCATCCCTGAACGGGGTCACACAAGTGCTCGCATATGCGGATGACATCGCCGTTCTGGGCAATAATCTAGAAACTGCAAGTAAAAACAGTGAAATCATCATGGAAGCATATCGCACAAGTTAGTGCAACTGAGTATGGCCTCTTCTTAACAAGTCTTATAGAATCAACCAATTTTTAAAAATTATATGCAACCTACTACGAAATCAATAAAAGTACTCAAAATACTGAAAATAGATAACGGACCATTAGTTAATTACATAAGATCCCCTTGAATCGCTATGAAATAAGGAAAAGCGGATGGTGTGTGTTCTCCTCCTTTTTCCTCTACTTGTTTTTTATTACTCTAAATAATAATAATACGTTTCACTGATTGTTTGTTGATAGCTCTACGTAGTACGTGTAATGAATCACAAAAGGCAGAAGTTAACTTGAAGCCAGCTTTATTAATACGTGTTGAAGGAAAATTAATGACCTATGGTGTTTCCTCTGTGAATGTTGATTGTAGACGATTGTAACGAGCCCGTTGTAGGTTGATTGCAGACTGACTAATTGGCATAACTGCCAATTCAAAAAGCGACGCTATGACATCATCGTGGTGACAATGATGGCCAGTTGGTGCCAGCTGCTGCGCAACTGGTATACATGCGAATGTACTAGATTTCTCCAGTACATTCCAGCACATTTAATTGCCAATCCGCAACATTCCGCCCGCCTTCGCCAATCATTGGCGAATCATTTCGTTCCAGGGGACGGTGGCTAAGGGCCGGGAGTGTGCGGTCTGCTGGTGGCGGCTGGTCTTGGTCGGCTGTCCACTTTCACGTGGATGATCGGTTGAGAGGGGGCCGCCCGCCCTGAGGAGCGCTGGAGGCTTGAGGGTCTGGGATGGCCCGTATGAGCGATGGCGACAGGAACCTCTTTCCCATCGCTGTTGTCCGTTGCCTTCTGTGGTCGCGGCACCGGCCAGTTGTTCCGGGTTAGAGTTGTAAGGTCGCAACCCACAATCAATGACCACGTGATGACTGGTGATGGGTCTAGTTATGTCGAGACCGGTGGTGGTGCCATGTACTGCGCACGTTGGCGCCCGTCTGGAGTGAGTGGCCGGCGGGATGCGACCGTTGGGGGTGTGTGCTGTAACGTGGAGTCGGGTGCGGTGCCTACCCCGGTACTGTCCGCGTGTCCTTTCGTAGTGGCAGTCACGGGCCAAGTGTCTCACGGGGTCGTCGGAATGCAGCCTCTGTGGATGCACAGAGGGGCGTGCTTTCTTGCTGGAGTTCGAGAGACCGCTGGTTGCTGGGGAGCGCCGCCCGCCAAGCGGGGCATTGCGCGCTCCTGGTCCTGTTGTGGTGGCTGCAGGTGGTAGCGGTTGGCCTGGGTAGCTTTGGACCTGGGCAGGAGCTTGACCACGCGATGTCCTGGGTGTGGTGGGATGCCTTGAAGTGTTCGAGTGGATAAGCTCTTGGTTCTTCGATTGCCCCTTGCCCCTGCAATGGTTCAGCGGGCGGGGGGTATATCTTGTAGTTGGGTCGCGCAAGTGGTCGGTGGCCGGTAGTTGCATGGGCCTCGTAGGTGGCCCCTGGGGTCGCCGCCGGCGAGGCCTCCTTTTGGTCTTCTGATGGGAGCTGCGATCATCAGTCGTAGGGTCGGCCAGTTTCTCTGGGTCGGAGTTGTAAATTCGCAACCCACGAGGAATGGCCATATGATGGCTGGTGACAGTCCTTGTCACCTTTAGGCTTGATGATATGGTGGGTGCTGCGCCTGTTAGCACCCATCCCAGTTCAGTGGCCTGCGCGACGAGGCCGGAACGTTGGTCCTTCCTGAGACCTTCGACGATGATGTTGGGGTATATGTCTGCCCCAAGGATGATGTCCACCTTCTCGGCGGAGGCGATGTTCGGATCTGCAAGTTCCGGATCCGCCACGAACGAGAGATCCCTTGCCGTTGATTGTGATGGTGGTGTATACACTGAGAGCCCTGGCAGGATGAAGGGCCTTAATGTCCATTGGCTCGAGCCGTGGAGGCGAGGAATGATGCTGATGGCGGCCTGAGTCCTGGTGGCGTGGCCACGAGCGCCCCCAACACCGTAGGTGGGGATGGATGAAGCTTGGCGCCGGAGGTTTAATCTTCGGGCGAGTGATGCTGAAATGAAGGTGCCGCTGGAGCAAGGGTCCAGCAGAGCACGGACTTCAATCCTCTGTTCGGTTTCCGACGTCACGATGACTCTGGCTGTTGGCGGCAACGCGGAATGCTGTGAAGGGGTGCTGATTGTATGTGCGCAGACCCCTTCCTGACGGTCGATCCGGGGGGCGGATCCTTTGGCTCGTTGCGGCGGTGATGTTGTCCCGTCGATGGCGGTAGACCGGACATGCAGCAGGGTGTGATGTCTCCGCTGGCATCGACGGCACGCCTTGTTGGAGTGGCAGTCGCGCAGGCGGTGGCGACCCAAGCAGTTGGTGCACAGGTTTCTTTTGTGTGCGAAGGACTTCCGACGGCCAGGTGTGAGTGATCGAAAGCCCTCGCAAGCGAAGATCGTGTGTGCGGCCCCGCAGAATGTGCAAGCGCCCTGTTGCTTTACGGGTGTCGGCGGTGTTTTGTGCATCGGGACACTTGGCTGGTTAGTCATCGGGCCGACTACCTTTGCTGGAACAGTCGAATTCGTGGAAGGCATTGGCGTTGGATCTGACACGGATCCTATGTACGCCGTGACCACTGCTTGCTCTGGAGTCCGTGTGATGGTAGCCAGTTCCTCTGGGTCGGAGTTGTAAGTTCGCAACCCACGAGGAACGGCTATGTCATGGTGTGCCCCACAATGCGTGCGCGGCATCGTCTTCTGTGGGGGCTTCGGCACTGGGTCGATCATCGGGACCTTGGGTAGGTTAGGCTTTGGGCAGGCGGCACTCTGGTTGGCGGCCTGCTCACTCTTATCCACTGTTCTGGGGTGCAGTTCCGTTTCTGATGGCTTGATGTCGGCCATTGGCAGCTGCACTGGGGGCAGCTCGCTAGGGTGAAGGCGGTTGGTGCTGTTGACCATGGTTGGGGAGGCCGACTTGAGCGCGTACTGAGCCTCGAGGAGCTTCGTCTGTTCCTCCAGGTATATCTCTTCGGTTTCGCCGAAACAATCATCCGCGAAGTACGCGTGTTGCTGATCCTCAGGTGCCACCAGGTAGAAGATGTCGTAGTGCCGCTTGGAGAAGGCTTCCCATTCGGCGCGGAGTGCGCATTTGGTTGCCTCGATTGCTGTCGGACTTGGTTGTCCCTTTTCCTGTATGTTGAGGAAAGTGCCGGAGATGGTTGCCTGTGCTGCGAACTGAGCGGCGATGAGTTCCTTAATCGTGGTCGGTTGTTGTACGAGAGCTGATCTTGAAGGCACTTTGGTTTGAACTCTCGTTGTAGAAAGTTCGTCGTCCAGCTTTCGTTTCGCGGCAACAGCGGTTTCCGACTCGTGTTGGCGATGAGCACGTGTATGATCTCTGCCGACCGAGGAATGTCGTCGGGGAACCGTTGACAATGTTGTCGCCGCCGTCACCACTGTTTGATCCATTGTCGGCTCCGTTACGCACCGCGTGAAAGCAGGTATGATCTCTTCCGAGCGAGGAATGTCGTCGGTCGAGATCTTTGGTGTTCCGCCGGCCGAGAAATGTCGTCGGGGAATCGTTGTCCCTACGGGGGGAATTTTCCGGGTGCATCATCCGTGATGGCAATCCGGGTGGAGGGCCGAGCGGCATATAAACTCCTAATTGCCGAGGCAAGCCGCCAGGGCAGGGACGAGCCGGGGTTGGGCCGGACGGCATTCGCATGTCAAGTCCCGGCGGAGTTTCCGGGCGCCGTAGAGGTGGCCGGAACATCATTGGCGGCGAAAGACTTGCTGGCGGGGAGATGGCCGTTGCACCAGTCTGAGGAGCATCGTTACCGGGTTTCGACGCCGAATCACTTTCCCCGTCACCGGTTTCACTCGATGTCTCACTTTCTTCCTGCTTGTCACTTTCACTGTGGTTAGGCTCAGGGTCGTGTTCCTTTCCCCATTTCCTTTGAGCACTCTCCGTTCCTTTCAGGGATTCACCAGCATTTTGTCCGCATATCGCCAGCATTCGCTGCTGCACTGGGCGCAGCTTTGGTAGATCGGCTTCTACCCTTGCCTGTGGTTTCCTTTCACATATTTTTGTGGCCAAGTCCTTTTGACTCAATCCTTTCCCCTGACGTTCTTGTTGAATGATCTTGCCGGCTTCTAAAGGTATTTTTTCATGTTTAATTTCTTCAGTTTCCCTGTCCAATTTAGCCGTGTTGTTAGTGTTGATGTGTTGCTTATTAGTACAGACGCCAAATTTCTGTTGAGTATCCGCTTGAACGTCCTGACGACATGCCTGATTAATAAAACTTTTCGTTTTGAGGGCAGGTGATTTCGGGGCCCGTTTACGTAAAACCGTAACTGAGTCCCAGTCAGACATCTTGTGTTTGTTTCACAGACGATTGGATTGAAATTAAATTGATACTTCAGCAAATGCTGCTGCTTGCTTGATTATGAATAACGTTTAGTAATACCTTCAGATCCTTGATTTGTGTCGAGGTAGGCAGTTGTCGATGTGCCGCGAACTGGGCGGCGATGATGAAAATCCAATTAGGCACTGGATCCGTTTCGAAGGACCAGAAATGTTTGTTGATAGCTCTACGTAGTACGTGTAATGTACCGGTAAAAAACTCTGTCGTATGGTGACAGAATCACAAAAGGCAGAAGTTAACTTGAAGCCAGCTTTATTAATACGTGTTGAAGGAAAATTAATGACCTATGGTGTTTCCTCTGTGAATGTTGATTGTAGACGATTGTAACGAGCCCGTCAAAGGTTGATTGCATAACTGCCAATTCAAAAAGCGACACTATGACATCATCGTGGTGACAATGATGGCCAGTTGGTGCCAGCTGCTGCGCAACTGGTATACATGCGAATGTACTAGATTTCTCCAGTACATTCCAGCACATTTAATTGCCAATCCGCAACACTGATACAATTTTATCACGCTACTAAGGTTTTACCCATTTTTATTAATCTGATACTTTTTAAAATTTTATTTGAAGTCTTCTTGCGTTTCTATAAAATATTCACCATTAAATGTCAACAATTGTCATCAATTCAGTTATCGAGGTTTGGCATTACTGTTACATATTCCACCAAATATATTTCATCACTTTGGAATTTCACAACAAAATTGCGAGGATTGTGTTTGTGCACCATATCCTCTTTAATCCAGATATTTAATATAATTAATAAGCATGACACCTGAGGAGTTACCGATGTCAGAGGAGCCAACAAATATTAAAGATCCCGACGTCGTCGTACCTTCATCGAGCGGCACCATAACACTGCGAGTAAAAAATGTTTCCGAAATAAATACAAACGAAGCCGAAGACAGTGCGTCCCAGATATCCAAACGTAGATTGCCGTCATGGATGTTTATATCATCACAATCACCGAACGGTTCCAACAAGAAACAAAAAACTTCACAGACACAAGAGTTAGAAATCCCAGATAGTAGTGAGAATTCAACTTCTAATGGTAACGTTTCCAGTGAATCTGCAATAACAGGAGAACTTGAAGATGCGGAAATCAGCAACAGTGGGATTGCTCTTGGCGGTGGTGGTCATGAAAATGAATGCAACAATGAGGATAGTAATGAAGCCGAACCAACAAATGCAATTGAAAACAATGAGGCATCCCATGACGCAACAACCGCCGACACAGGAGAGCCGGATCAGGCTACAGGTAGCTCAGATGTCAAACCTATAATTAAAGTGGAAGAAGCTATATCAACCACAATGCGGAATTCATGTAAATACGGTATTCGTTGCTATAGGTGAGAAAATCTAGTTTACTAATTTCCGAGTTTGACAATTTGTGTTTTCAGGAGGAATCCTATCCACTTTCGTGAAGAGGCACATCCCGGTGAGCATGATTACCGTCGTCCAACATTTCCACCCGCTCCTGACGGCGCTCCAAAATGTCCATATGGAAACTTCTGTTATCGCCTGAATCCAATTCATTTCCAACACTACAGTCATACAGGTAAAAAATGAAACGGCATTTGTAGAGAAAAGACTATTAGTTATGGTTTGTATGGCAAGTGCCAAGTTGTTGGGAGGCGCTTTTTAAATATTGTATATTCAGCTCGCTAATTTGTCATACTCCTATCACAGGTTTAATACTAGTTACACCTGATAAAACCTGTTATGGTTTTATCACACAATTTACATTTAATATAGTTTATATATTTGAATATATGATTTGTTACAAGTGAAAGGGATTTACTTGGGATTTTCCCTTGAGTTCTTGAGCGTCCGTTGCGCGGACGCTGTAGCTGGTTCCTGGTGGCTGGTTGCAGGGGGCGTTGAGCTTTTGCTCCTCTGTTCAGCGTATAGTTCTTATTGCTTTTGAGTTGCTCATTTTATTGTTACATGTTATTCCGTGAAAGTTTTACGTCCGGCTTATTTCGTCGTTTTACGTCGAATGTCTCTTTATTGTCCCGTTGACGTTTTTATTTTATTTTATAACGCAGTTTTTTATTATATTTACCAAGTAGAATTTGCACAAAGTAGTTTATCCAAATTAACTACTTGGTGATTTGTTTTCCTTTCACAGGTAGAGAGGGGAAACTTACGAAAGGGAATTAGTGGATGTTAGGGGGGACCCGGACGCCAGGTAGGTCTGTAACAATACCTTCCCCCCTTAAATAATGAAAGCTTTATTATTAGAAGAGGAATGAAGCTTGGCTACAAAAGTATATAACTGTAGCGTTGAGCCCTACACCGGTTGTGGCGTATTATCTTCCCTTCTTTGTCGTGGGCTATCTGCTTTTGCCTTCCTCTATTCGTAATAGGGTTTCAGCCTATTGTTGTGCACCACCACATTTCTTCTCCCTACCTTCACGACGCTATTCACCGGACTGTTTATCTGTACTACCTTATAGGGACCCCTCCATATGGGCGCTAATTTTCCTTGTTTTTGTGTGTTCCATATTAACACTTTGTCACCCACATGGAACGTGAATGGGCGGGTCTTACGGTCGTAGTACTCTTTCGACCTCCTCTTGGCTGTTAACAGGTTTCGCCTTGCTATTTGGTACGTATGTTGAAGTTTGTACTTCAATAGCTTATGGTAACTGTCATGGTTATATACCGGTTCCAGAGGTTGGTTTATGCTCGTCGGCACCTCGGGGGTGAACCCAAATAGACACTCCATTGGCGTAAGTTGTGTACATTGGTGTTGTACACGAATGTTGCTGTTCTCAGGTACTGGTCCCATGATTGGGAATTTCCATCCACAATACTTCGCAGGTAATCTACGAGTGGGCGATGGGCTGATTCACTTCACTCCCCATCATCTCTAAAAGCTCGAGTTGAAGAGAACACCGACAAAAGAACGAAACGCCGCCACGTTTGTAGCCAGGAGTAAAGGGAAAATTGTTCTCAGGAACGGCCCAAAACACACAGTTCATACCCACCGGGAAATCCAAAAATAAAACGCACAGATTCACTTTGTTTTTACCGTTTATTATTTAACTTGCATGCTTGACATTTACGTATAGCGATTTCCGGATTCCCAGTCATCGAACACAGCAATTCAATTCAGCTCCCTATAGAAAGTAAGTTTTATAGAGTTTTTGGAACACCAATCTTATTTCAAACACTGTTGTGGGAAACGGTTATTAACTTATTTTAGTCTAAAAATCCACAGTAACGCAATTGCTACCGGAGCAACTCGGAGTCTATACACCCTTAGATAACGAACACTTAAAACTCACGATAGCGTCCTCTCGTGTAGAATTTTGACTCGTGTGGCGATTGACAGTTAAACTGGTTCGACTCCGCGAAGGGACACACTCATGGGTGTGCACTTTCATGTACACCCTACAGGGGATGATGAACGGCTCGTCCGATCCGTTCAATGATTAGAATAAGACTCAGCGGTATTAAATCGTTATCAATAGAAATTTGGCTAGTGAAACCGGCTCTCTCAAATTAAGGTACACATGTATGTGTGTGCATTGGTTCATTCATGGGATGGAACCATGAGAACGAATCTAAAACAAAGAAAGGGAAAATGGATCGTGAAGATCTTTGTTTATGTGAGAAGGTTACTAGGAAACGGATCGGAATATGTAAGACAAAGGGACCGTTGATGATCGTTGTCTACAATATGCATAGCAGCTATATTGACAGCCGCAATGCATCATGAACATTGTGCTAATTTGGTTTTAGCTTGTTTACATGGAAACGGTGTTTATGGCATCGCTGGTACGGGTAGGTATTCAATTCCTATTTGCATTTGCCTGTGCTGTATGATTTAGTTGATGCCTTAAGGCGCAAGATGCGTATATTTGTTTTTGTCCCTTGGGTAAAGGTCGCCAGCCAATGTGTATGTAAGGAGATTTATTATACACATGGTGAGGCCGGGAAATAGGCGACGCAATATTTATGATCCCTGTTATGATGGTTACATTGTATGTAAACCAAATCATTTTGTTCTAAGGAATTCGTCTGGGGGGAAATGCACTTGGTGAGATTGGGATTTGCCTGGCACTGAAGGTGCCGAATTGGTTTTGGGATTCATGATAAGTTAGGAAAGAATTCTTATAGGGAATTTGTATGCGAAGAGCTGCATGAAAGGTAAGGATTCTTTTACAGGGACTTTTAGATTATAAATTTGATCTATTTGATACGCGAAGCATCTACATGTGCTTAATGCGATTGCATTAGCAAAAACTTATGCAGATTAGATTGTAGGGATGGGGGTTCTTCAGGTAAGTAGGCAGTGGGGTTTGGCGGAACCGCCACAGGCTCGTGCTAAGGCACCATTCGATTGTGGATGCTACGCTGAGTTCTGTAGTTTTTTAATACGGAGCAGTTTGCACACGCTTTTAAACAAACTGCTTAGGAAATTGCTTCCCTGATCGGTGACCAATTGCTTCGGAACACCATACCGATCAATTATTTGATCGAAAAAGACTGTGGCCACCGTTTCTGTCTCCGCATCTGGGAGAGCGTAGCAATCTATATACTTAGACAAGTTGTCTTGGAATGTAAGTATATATTGATTGCCGGTTGGAGTGCGATCAAGAGAACCTACTATGTCTAAGTATACTTTGTCGAAAGGCCTCTTTGCAATGTCGGTTATTGACCATGAAGATTTCATGGTTTGACATGTTTTACATACTTTGATGTACTGTTTAATGTCGCGCATCATGTTTTCCACCAAAAATGTCTACGTATTTTATATGTTTTACTCACTCCTTGGTGTCCACCCAACAGAGGATCATGGTATCCCCGGAGTAGGAACTGGATGTCTTCAGGATTAGTTATCTCCATTCCTTTTTCGGTGCAGGCCGGAATGGTATTAATTGAACTCCTAATTAGTACGTCCACAGTTTTATGGTCTTTTTCTATATGTGCGCAAAAAAGGAGCTTTACCCCTTAAATGTCAACGCATAGTTCAGACGGAAGAATAAGATTAGGAAAGGGGGTGTTCATACACATTGGTCTCGAATACTTGTAGATTGTAGAGCTAATATGTGTAAGTATGCATATATACATATGCTTATAATTTGACTAAAGGCCAATTCCTACCTAAAATTTAACTTTACCGTAAATTTTGATTGACGTTTTTCGCGAGCAAATATTGGATTGGCAAGAAAGTAATTGCCGTTTTTTTCATACAAATTAAACATGATCTTTTTATTTTTAATACAATCAATTAACTTAATCGGTGATATATTTTCCATTTTGATCGATAATCTTTTGCCATCTTTCGATAATCTTGATAATTTCAGGTTTTTACTGCAAAAAACTGAACCAAGTACGATTTACGATTTTGCAGAGTCATTGTTATTAAAAGTTTTACCATTCAAGAAAAGACTTTCCAGAGATCGACGTAAATAATACTCCGTTGGTGCTAGGTCAGGACTATATGTGACATCGCTTCCCAACAAAGATCCAATAATTCTTGGCAAATGAGATGTATGCGTTTAGTTTTTCCAGCTAGCGACAGTACGTGTCGGAATTGGCCGTTTGGTTTCTGGAAATTGCTCAAAATACACAATACCTTTATAATCCCGCCAAAGTGTTAGTATGATCTTCTTTTGATGTAATTCACTTTTCGATGTGGTTTGCGCTTGTTCTTTACACATAAACCATGATCATTTGCGATCGATGATATTGTTCATCACCAATAATGATTGGTTCCCAAAAAGAATCGATTTCTTTGCATTTGAGATGCAAATCCCAGATGTTGACGCGTTGTGTTAAATGATTTTCTTTCAATTCATGTGGAAGCCAAATACCGAGCTTCTTAACGAAACTAAAACATTTCAAATGATTTTCAATTGTAGTGTGCGACACTGCAGTCTCTCGCACAAGTATTTGACGATCCGATTCCATTAAGTCTTGTAACGTATTCCGCCACAGAAATTTAGTTATATATAATGGGTAGTTAGGGTGATTATTTCAGCAACTTTCGTAGCTCCCTGGTCCTGGACTGATTGGGAAATGAAGAAAATTTCCTTTGTTCCTCGTCTTTCCTGTATAATGTTCAAGGGCACACGGGAGAGAGACGACGGTGCACACCCAATGACGAGAAAACACGGTGCATGAGTTTTGTGAGCCGGAAGCTTCCTTATGTCCTTTTTTTATGTCTTGATTCCATTATAAGATCTTCCCGCACTTGCGTAAGGTGATAGATGAAACTGGATTATCAAATTGATATCTTCTGACACTCAGCGTTATTTAGATACACACTGCCGGACCAGAACTTAGAAGTACTTCCAGGAAAACACTGAACAATTCCCATCAAAATCGTTATAAAGTTTTATTCATTCAATACAAACAAAGCCGTATTATTATTCCACTAATTATGAATCAATTACTTTTTTTTTTTCTTAATTTAATTTTAAAAATCAATAACTGGGACACTCGACTCTCCTTTTCCCTCCAACTGTTTTCACACGCACACTACTCATCATCTCATTTTACCTTTACGATTAAAAACGGGTCAAAATATTGCTGTTCTTTGTTCAGCTAAGTACACTTAACCTTTTTCCTCTCTCAATCTCCACCCACTCCGAAAAGGAATTCAGCTTCCACACGATCCACAATCGAACAAAAGTTTGTTCGTACATTCAACATGTGGGTCGTGTGTTTTTTTTTCACTACCTTACCATCCACTATTATATTATATTTTAAAACAAAACAAACGATGGAGATGACGGAAGCCGCACGTAACAGTCTTTGATTTGGTCATCATCCGCTTCAGCCGGACGACATCTTTCATGAAAAAAATCATCAGAACGAAATTTCATCACCATACACGTCATGTAACCTTTTAGTAGCTTGTGTTGCGTTCCTTCATTTACGAAATAGAAAACCAAAATATGACGAAAATCGTCTTTTGCACTCCAACTAACACCTGTAAATAAAATAACGACCCGTTTGTTTCTTCAAAAGTAACAAATAACAAGTGCCGAAAGCAAAAGACATTGACAGGAGTCATTCACAAAAATGGGTAATTCTTGGCAACCTTTTACTTGCGGAGCACACATGCAACTTCCGAGTTGCTTTGAGCATACATTTCACTTGACTCCATTCATTGTGAACGATAGTCTTTTGTTCATTGAATGAAAAATTTGTCAACTACTTGATTTCGACAAGATATTAAGTGTAGAATGCTTTAGAGATATATCTTACAGCAATTTTTCATCAAATTCTCACTTCATTAATAACTCCACAACAGTGATAGTAACTAAAGTTTGTTCTATGGGGTGATAAGACAAGAATAATAAAGTGGCGCCGTCTTTGGAAATCCCTTTTATAGTCGTGTGTACATCTATTTAAAATAGTCGGAGTGCGACCTGGTTGAGCAAGAATATTTGCATATCCTGCCACTAAGTGCTCAGGCACGAGTTTCCGAAAAATGTAATTAGAGATTCAAGTAATATTTCACCCGACAACACTACTATAAAAGTGTCTATTTGTCCGAAATTGGAATTTAACCTTTCGGATTGAGAGGATATAAAAATGAGCAAAAGAGATCCCGACCTATGTCCTTTCGTTTCACCATTGGAGCATAGACGCTTTTCTGGATATATTGTCACTCGACTGAACTCTGTGAATGCTGAATGCACCAAATAATTTCCTCAGACACTGCCTTGTGGCGATTACACGACCTCCACAAAATTTTATTTTCGTATTTTCGTCCATGTATCAGGAGACATGTAGGCCACATTCCTCGACCAATCGACCATGTCTATACGGCTATTGAAGGACATAGAACCATTGTTTATGCAATCTATTTGATAAACATAAGTGGCGGGGCGTGATTCCGCCAGATGCTGATAACCACTGAAAATCCCATGCGATAACAATACGGCCAAGAAACAAACCATCTGCACGATTTCTTGAGCCATCGCGAATCGGTGATGGAGAGGATGATCGTAGGAATAGGAATATAAACAATCAATGAAAGACTAACAATGCTCTTAGAATGAGATATAGATCACCCCATTGAAGATTAAATCCCCCGCTTGGTAAAAACCTTGATGTTGTGTGGGGTCTTAAACTACAATGAATAACTCAGGCTATGCTAACGGAAGCATATGCTTCCAGTAGGGCCACCCATGTCAGACAGGCTAGCAAGGAGTAACACACAAAGATCTACCACCCCTAATCCATGGTGTTATGCGTCACCGTGCCAATTGGATGGTTTGCAGCCAGGGGTATACCGGCTGTATTATAACGGCGCCTCTCTGACACCAAGACTCGTGAGATCAAAAATGAATAATCAATATACAAAAAAAAAACAATCCCACGAAAAACCCGGTAGGCGTAGGTGTAATGAGCCGAAACTACCATAAGGGAAAAAATCATCAAGAAAACACCGACTCGGCAAAAAGAAGTCGTGGGGACAAACGGAAAAAGCGGGATATACGCGTCGGCACGTGGAATGTTCGAACGTTATATAAACCAGGCGCGATACAGACGGTCGTAGAAAACGCGAAACAATATAAAATGGACATCGTCGCGCTTCAGGAAGTTCGTCTCCCACATCAAATAATCGAACCCAATGGGTTTACTGGCGTGTGGAAGTACCGATACACATAACCTCGGAACTGGCTTCATCATAAGCAGGAAGATTACGCCCCATGTAAAAGATGTGAAATTTATTAATGACCGAATGTCTGTGCTAAAAATACAGGGCCCATGGTACAATT
This sequence comes from Microdon myrmicae, assembly GCA_963931805.1. Classification (NCBI taxonomy): domain Eukaryota; kingdom Metazoa; phylum Arthropoda; class Insecta; order Diptera; family Syrphidae; genus Microdon; species Microdon myrmicae. The sequence continues at coordinate 166,147,962 of OZ007499.1, forward strand.
ATGTATTTATAAACGTACACGCCCCAATAGAATCTACCGACGAAGAAACGAAGGACACATTCTACGAGACCCTAGAGGAAGTATTCACCGGATCTCATCATTCGATGTTAAAATCCTCCTCGGGGACCTCAATGCAAAAATTGGAGAGGAAGATATCTTCCAACCAACAATAGGTAAAGAAAGCCTACATGACGTTTCAAATGATAATGGTATTCGAATTATTACGTTCGCAGCGTCAAAAGATCTGGTAGTGAAAGCACGATGTTCAAGCACAAGCAAATTCATAAAGCCACATGGATATCACCCGACGGCGTAACCCGTAACCAAATAGACCACTTCCTCATAGACAAAAGACACCACTCGAATATTCTTGACCTAAGATCATATAGAGGAGCCGATTGTGACTCCGATCACCTTCTATTAATGGGCAAAATTAGAAGCCGGCTCGCAGCAAACCCACATGGACAGTCGCGGGAGACGAGCAAAACGTTCGAGATTGATGAACTAAAAGACCTACGCAAAAGGGCTGAATATCAAAACGAACTAACGAATAGATTTAGCATCCTAGAGAATGACAGTAGTGAGGAAGATTTAGTGTGGACACTAAATGGACATCGATCAGAGACACAATCAAACAAATAGCCCAAGAGGTATTATGATTTAAGAAAACAACTAAGTCCAAACCTTGGTTTGACGATGAGTGCAGGGCAAAGATCGAACAACGCAAACGCCTCAGAATGATCCACTTAGAAGCATATGATGAAGTCAACACAGTAAGATACGCGACAATTTGGAAAGAGACAACCAGACTTTTCAAACGCGAATGCGAGAAGACTCAGATCGAAAAAATCATAGAAAATGCCACAACAAAGAACAGCAGAGGTATGTATGCCGGCATAAATTCAATTAGAAATGGCTACCGAGGGAGAGCCAAAATAATCCGAGACACAAACGGTTGTCTGGTGACAAAAACCAAAAAATTTCGTAACAAGATGGAAGCAGTACTTTGAAACCCTGCTCAATGTGTGCACCCATCAACTACAAATAAACGCACCAGACGTATATACAGCGGAGCCCCAGAGCCCTCTTTCGACGAAGTTGTAGACGCAATAAACCGATTGAAAAACAACAAGGCTCCCGGAATCGACTGCATACCGACAGAGCTTGTGAGGCATGGAGGAGAGGCAACCGCTCGAAAGATCTATAGCGTTTGAAATAAAAGTGAAGAAGATCGTGTGATTCGAACTGACGCTATGACAGCTCGAATCACGAAAAAAATTTTACCTAAGCGTTACACGCCAGGCTACTGACCGTGTTTAGAATTTGATTTCCAAAATCGACTATATTCCACTGATGTGAATTATTTTAATTTATCGCTTGGTATACGGTTCTGATGTATTTTTCTTATTCGATTTTTCGTTCGGTGTTCTTCACTATTTTTGACTGTGAATCGTGTGTATCTGTTAGAGTTGCCACAGATCCACCAACTGATTAAAACAATATGGGACAAGGAAGTCATTCCGAAAGAATGGGAAACCTCAATAGTCATCCCCATTTTCAAAAAAGGCGACAGATCTGGCTGCGAAAATTACAGAGGAATATCATTGCTCCCAACGACATACAAAATATTAACAAATGTCATACTGGCAAGAATCACACCGTACGCAGAAGAAATACTTGGAGACTACCAATGCAGATTCCGTAGGAACCGGTCAACAAGCGACCAAATGTTCACAATAAGGCAACTGCTGGAAAAGAAGTGGAAATACGGAGAGACGGTTCACCAACTGCTCGTTGACATCAAAAAAGCTTACGACTCAGTCGCAAGGCAAAGACTCCACCATATTGTAGTTGACCTGGGAATCCCGAAAAAGTATGCCGCCATCATTCAAATCTGCATGAACAAAAACAAAGGGGGAGTTAGTATAGAAAACCACCTGCCAGAACCATTTGAAATCCGGGACGGACTAAAACAGGGCGATGGCATCTCTCGATGTCTTTTTAACCTTGTCTTCGAGTATGTCATCAGAAAGGTACAAGACGACAACATGGCCGGATCATCCCTGAACGGGCTCACACGAGTGCTCGCATATGCGGATAACATCGCCGTTTTGGGCGATAACCTAGAAACTGTAAGTTAAAACAGTGAAATCATCATGCAAGCGGCAGAAGAGGTGGGCTTAGAAATAAATGAAAACAAAACAAAATATGTGATTATGGCGAAAGCAGGTGGACCTCAGGGGATACACAAAAACGTCAGAGGCAAGATATTTGAAAAAGGTAAAGACTTAAATATCTGGGCACTATACTGACGGCCAGTATCATTGGCGGTAAATATGATGAAGAGGTAGGGCAATGGAGGAAACTCCACAACCACGAATTGGGAGAGTGATACTGCCAACCTACAATAGTGAGAGCAATCAGGTCGCGAAGATTAAGATGGGCCGGACATGTGGCGCGAATGAGCAACGATAGGACCGTGTGTAGAATTCTTGACGGCAGACCAAGGCGAAAGACCCCGACAGGACGGCCGTGACGGAGATGAGAGGACAATGTTAGATTGGACCTCGAGGAGATCGGATCGGATGGTCGAACGTGGAAGGAGAGCGCACAGGATAGGGAACAATGGTGGAGCCGAGTCGATGAGGTCATGAACTTCCGGGTTCCATCCTTAAATAAATAATTGAAGATCAAATAAACAATATCGCGTCCGAAAATAACGACTATGACCGAGATAATTCCGAAAGGTAATGAAGCACATGCGCATAATTTATCTCAAAGAGTATTTCGACCACAGGGATAGCATCGTTTGCGTCTGTAAGTGTGTATTCATCCGTACATAATCTCGCGAATAGATGGAAAAGAGAGGCGCCCTGGAAGAAATAGGATTTCAGGAGATGAAAAAAGAAAGCAAAGGGAGAATAACCAAGGATTGAAATTCTTCCTGTGGAAAGAGGTTAGATAGTCGAAAAGAGAAATCCAAGGAACCTACAAGAATTTAGGTCCGACAGTACTAGTCGGAGTCGAAAATCAACAGCGTAAAGGAAAAACCAACAAGGGTGTCTTTACGCTCCGCAAGTTGTGCGAAGTTTTAAAGACGAAAAACAATTTAAAAAATACAAATAAAAGTGACTTTTTTATTTCTCATGGTGTTCGGAAGAAACACACTAAAAACCGCCAAAGGCTCACTTTCAGAAAAAGGGAGAAAAGTTCTTTGGTCAAATCGTACAAGCATGAAGTAATCTACCTGCTCATAGTGTTTCTCGTCATTGCAACATTCGGGCATTCAAGATTAGGGGGCATCGATATCTCCTCTTCCACTCATTCTTGTCGCAGTGAGCTTTGGCATTAAAGGATACTTCAAAATACATTTCACCTTATCATCACTAGACTTTAAAAGGTTATATATTATATCAATATTATTGGCTGTTGCTAGTAGTTTATAAAACATAGACATACAATGAAAGTCATCTCAACTGCTTGAAATAAACTAACACATCAATAATATTATCTTTACTCAGTTTTATAATACACCGAAGTTCTTGTGCTTATAGCGGAAAAAATGATGTACATTTTTTGCAAATCAATAAAATTTCAATATTACGAATTAAATAATCGTTTCAGTTGGCTTGCAGAGAACTAGGAGACGACCACCCGCAGTGCAGAAAGACGAACCATCTTCTGAAGACGATTTTGAAGATCCATATGCAACCGACGATGACAATGACGAAGATTATCAACCAGACAATGGGGACAGCAGTGAAGAACAACATCCCTCGCTGTTTACACCCGATTAAATCGAAACCAGAATATATGTTTATCTAAAGTTATATTTAAAATCTAATTTCCATAACATTTTATGTATAGAATATTCATTAAGTATATAAAAAAGTAAACTCACAACTCAAGGATATAAGACGCGGAGTTTTCTCATCACTTCAAATTGAGATCAAGCGATAACCATAAGCCATAGGGAACTACGAACAAATATTACAATTTTTGCAAGTATATAATGCAATAAATGCTTTTAGCATGAGATCAGTGGATATGGACTGGGTGCACGGTTATTTGCTTTGTAATTAGAACCGGCTCATAAATGCCATCGACTAATTGCGATTCAATGAGTTCGAAAATACTTTCAAAGTCATCATATCCATTCGCTATTCTGCTAATTGCAATTGAATTATGGGAAAGCTGATTTGATATGTGATAAATACAAAATATTCTACGGAACAACACTATTCGAGAAGAATAGGTTTTATTTTCATCTCTGAACTTCTCCTTTTTTTCTTGTCTGTGGAAGCAAATAACATTAATATACACTATCTCGGTTTAGGTGATTCGCCTTTATCTATTTAAGCAATTAACGTTTCTTCGCACATTCTCCCAGAGTTCTGTTATGGGTTTATTGTTCTGTACGTTTCTTACATCTCGAAACAAAATTATGAAATTTTTGAATTAAATTGTGTGACATATTTTTAGTCATGATCCACGTAGACTTCATTGTTACAATTTAAATATGCGATTCTGAAACCCTGATGTTGGGCATGGTTGCTGTATAAGAGTGGAAAGAATCCCAGAGTTATTTTCCGAAGGTTCTTTTAATTTCAGGTCATGTATCTTTAAAAATATTCTTGGCAAAAGGACATTGAATCCCCCTCAGATGTTTTGCCGTTTGAGGAATAAACTAACTATTTCTGTAAAACTATGACAATTTTTACGGAACGGGAAATCTAAGGACGATTTGAACATACATGGGCTACTCAACCGACTTTTGGTTAAGGACATAAAATTAATGGGATGGTATATGTATTTATAACATTGAAACATTGTGAAGAATAACTAATTTCAAGAAGCCTTTGTAATAATGAGATTCGAATATTCTATCTTACGAGATCAAATGGCTATATATACTATTTGAAATTGTCTTCATTGCCATAATTTTCATTCACAAATACCGATCATAATACGAAAGCAAGACATCAACTAATACCACATACTTGTAGGACAAGTATATTGATCCATTTAACAAGCAATCGGCTGGTCTTCGATCGGAAGTCGTTGTCCAAACATTCCAAAGCAGCAAACTTGAAATAAAACATTAAAAAAGGCAATAGCCAACTTTAAAGTGATTTTCCGACAATGTTCTCGAGCGTTCTCCACCAACTTCTTGAAACTTCATTATCAATTAGTAGGATACGCTGAATTCATTAAATTCAGTCCGCAAAAAGATATACCACTGGAGATTATCTAACCGAGTAGAATTCAAGAATGGCACTTGCACCGACGATGCCAAACACCTGTCAATCTTTGGCACCCGAATTAATGTGGCTCGTAATTGGAACGACCACATATTTTAAGATCCGAAAAATGTGGCCAAAGGTATGGCGTTTGTTGAGGGATGCAAGAAATACTTTATTCCATACAACCTAGCTAAAATCTACAACACGTTTATTCGTCGTAAAATGGAATTCATCATCATCATCGGCACTACAACCGGGAACCGGTCCCGGCCTTATTTAGCAATAAAATGGAATTGAATTACCATATTTATTCAGGCGCATCCAATACGATATGTGCTGGAACATAGTTGCAATCTTTTAGAATTTGTGGTCGTTGGTCCACTAAATTTGGTGAACATATTCCGGATTTTCAAAGATTTTCCCGGTCAATCGGAAGGTACACATCAGTTCACCTTGAAAACAGAATCTATACCAGAATCACACAAATATAGAATGTTCTGCCTGATCATGTGTTTCCTCCTCGTTAGAATTTTAAGCATTCAGGACCAATGTAAGCCAATAGATCCTTTTCTTTTATTACACCAACGCGTGCACAAAAGGAAATTGTAGGGTCACCTTCAATGTCAAAGGATAGCGCGAGCGTAAAAAATGGGAGAGGGTAGAGTGTTGAACGCTCGTGTGATTCTCTAGTCGAAGACGAAGATGCAGTGTGGAAGGCGAAGTAGATTGACTTTCTCAATTGCAGGGATGACGGAGCTATCAAATAAGAAAGATGGAATGAAAGACAAGATAAAGTTTTTCATATACTTCACAGATGCTCAGAAATGTCTGAATGTCACGAGCAGTGTATGGAGAAGTGAAATCCATTCACTAATATCAATTAAGCAATCACCCTAGTAATACTTATGTAAGAGTCGTGGGCTGTGTATGGTGCGTGTGGTATTGAAACGTTTGCCTAGATCTCCAATGAACTTCTTAGGTCGCTTTTGCATTGTATTGAACACACAATACCATTTTATACACGCCTGATCAAATACAGAGATTAAATTCCAGTTTAACCGAATATACAATCTGACAATCAAGTTGAATGAAGGGAAGTCGTTCTTGTATCTCTTAAGAAAACGCGCGTATTTAGCCGCGGTTTTCACAGCTTCAAATATGTGGTCGTTCCAATTAATTCGAGGGCCAAATATTGATTATTTTAACAACGAGAGTACTGTACATAGTCAGTGTGACCATGTTGAGTTTTGACTTTAACGATAAAAGGCAACAGTGAATTTTAGAGGCATTGAATCCCACTCGGTTAAATCCACAATTGGCATCAGATAAAAAAACCGGTTGAACACTACTGTCGGAAGCTTTTCCGTTAACTTCCGAAACTTAGCTAACATCACTGTAATCGGAGGTGTCACATGTGACGAGACTCACAATGGGTGTGGCGATACGAATTCCCAGGAAAGACGAAGCAAGCACCAGCACCTGGGAAATAAACGATTGCACACCGATTGGAGAAAACCACGAAAGAGAAGGACACAGCTCAGAAATCGAGCGCACGAGAGGACAGCTGCGGGCCTATATAAGGCGAGCACATCGGCAGATCATTAGGGAGATTCACTCGCCGATCGTTTATTCATTCAGTCATATTTATCGTGTGCTCGTTTATAAATAGAATTGAATTCGTCGGCGTTTAGTTGTCGATCTATCGCGGTTCGAATCTTGTGACTTTGTGTAATTTTTGTGTTAATTGCAACAAAAAAAAACTATCAAACACGTGTAATTTTCGCTGGATGTCGTAGTCGAAATCTGTCTTCGCAGATGCCAAACAACGATCCGAGTAGTACCCGGGACTACATATTAGAACGGAAAAGAAGAGCCATCGAAACTCTTCAAAACTCAGCGAAGATGACCACAAACATGGAAATTCAAGCGAAACATATTGACTACGAAAAAAACTTCACCACAAACACTAAAGGCTCCTCCATCTCCATTGCAACAACAACTCTGGTTGATCAGGAGAAAACCGTTAGAAAACTTGTGGAACTACGACACCAATTTTTTACCTTTCAACACCAGCTCAAACCAACAACATTCATCATTAGGCACATTGACCCAATGTGGACCAACAAAGAACTACCGTCGGAGATCATCAGGATTTGCCCAGAGCTGAAAATCCACAGGCTAGACTATTTTCAAACTCCGTACATGCGAGAAAACAAACTTGAAGACACCAACAAGCTCAAACAAATTACGTATTTGTTTACACATAAGATCAGTATCGAGGAGCCCCATAAACAAAGCACACTCCATTGCAAGAGATGCCAAGGCTCGGGACACTTGGCGGTGGCTTGCCACCTAAATGTACGATGCGGCAGATGTGCCGATGAACATCAACCAGGAAAATGTAAGGTCAATCCACAGGGTATGGAACCAGGAAAAATCCAAACCGCAAACCCCGATGGATCCATTACCACTAAGGAAATCGCTCTGACATGCTGTAACTGCGAGGGTCCACATCCAGCCAATTTCTCCTAGCGCCCTCATAAATTGAGAATTTTCCAAAGAAGAATAAAACCAACTACAACCAACAAATCCGCACCAACCAAATCCACATCGCAGAACACATTACCACAACCTACAAGGCCAGGAACATCATATGCGAATGTCATCAAAAACAATCCAAACACGCCGACGTCAAACAACCCCAACACCATTGGCCTCAACCTGGACATCATGAGCTAGATCAAGAGTCTACAAACTATGCTTCGTACATTGAAGCATATGTCGGATATCGAAAAAAGGTCAGATTCTCTCACTTATAACTTGTCATATTCTTTCCCTCAATGTCTGAACTAACTATAGTCGCCCTCAACGCAGAGTCTATATACTCCAACATCCGTAAGCAACACTTACGGTTGTTTGTTAAAACCTTCTCCCCAGACATTCTTCTCCTCTCAGAAACGTGGCTTAAGTCCAACTCCCGAGTATCCATCACCAATTATACATTTATTTCAAATCCAGAACTACTGGATCCCATGGAGGTACTGGCATCCTACTAAATAATAAACTTCAATTCACCGAAATCAGGTTCGCCAATGTTTTCAATATCGAATACACGGTAGTTAAACTTTTTTGTGAAAACAAAAAAGTAATCATATTAACATCCATTTACATCCACCCAACACGAGAACCAGATTTCCATGACTCTGACATATCTCAAATAATCAGACAGTCTCTCCCCGCACCATTCATAATGGGTGGAGACTGGAACGCTCGACACAGCATTTAACGACATAAAGAATAACAAATCCGGTTGCCAACTTTTGGACCTCCTCTCATCTCACCCATATACGTACATCGACAGTCCGCTGCAGCCATCTCGTGTCACCAACTCGACGCAGTCAACAATTGACTTCTTCCCCAAGTCGGCTGATATCTACTCAACGACCCCCCCCCCCTCCCGTATCCTTCCTCTTTCCCTCTGATCATGGTTCCGTTCACACCTCGATCAAAGTTTCCTCCTTCGAACTGATCTACTCACACAGTTCTGTCCCGAACTTCTCCAAGACTAACTGGAAAAGGGTCAATAGAGACTTCGCCGAAAGTTTTTCTAACTTGCAAATCCCCGAATCTTCAAACCTAATCCCTGCTGATATCAATCGAGCAGCCCTGAAAATTCAAGGGTGTCCTCACCAGCAATACACCCACCACCCTCCCACATAATCATTTAGGAAAACCTTTACGCAGCATCCTAACTAAATTCCTGCGTCTCAAAAAACAACTCTGCCGAAAACTTCACATAAGATTCTGCCCCTTTACTAAAAGTCAGATCCAACTCCTGATCACCCTAATAAATGAACCTTTAATAAAGTTCGCGGATCAGACTTAAACCCCGAGTCGATCACCTTACCAACCCACTCAGCAACAATCTTATCCAATCCGAAACGGACATAGCCAATTGCCTCGCTGACCACTTCTCAAAGATCCATCAACACAATGATTCCCTCTCCGTCCCTAATTTTGGAAACACTGTAAACGAATATATTTCACACAGACCTTTCATTGGGGAATTTAAGGACACAAACAAGGCGTCACATCCTCCAGACACCTTAACCATATCATAAATGTTTCACATTTTCCAGAGAACTGGAAAATTGTGGTAGTAATTCCCGTTAAAAAGTCCGGCAGTTCCAATAACACCCCCAACTATCGTCCGATATCTTTATTAAACACCCTAAGCAAAATATTAGAATTTAAGATCTATCAAAACCTTCTCTCGTTTGCCAATGATTTGAGTTGCTCTCATCCCTAATTCTCAGTTTGGCTTTCGGGAGCGACACTCCACTTCCCATGCGCTACTAAAACTTACACACGACGTCGCAACTGGTCTGGAAAACCAATGCCCCACCGTATGCATATCTCTCTATATTTCCAAAGCATTTGATTGTGTCTGGATCTCAGGACTTCTTTATAAGCTCCACTGCTTATTTGGTCTGAATTCCAACATCACAATTTCCTAGCATCTTATCTTTCTGGTAGGAAATTCATGGTCAGAATAAACTCTCCCCTCTCACAAACTCGCAACATAACCGCGGGAGTTCCCCAAGGCTCCATTCTCGGACCACTTTTATATCTTCTATACACATCCGATATTTCCCAACCTCCACCTAGTGTTGTAATACTAAATTATGCTGACGATACTTTAATCTACTCTAGCAGTAGATTTGTCAAAGCGACAAAAAACCGCGTTAACAACTTCCTCCCGCTCATCTCAGCATACTTTAACAAATGGAAAATTCGCCTCAACCCAACCAAAACCCAGCTAACAGTGTTTAAGGCAAAAACTCTCACTGCACAAACAACACTAAACGTTGCCACAACAAAATCAAACTCAAGCTTAATAACACCCTCATAAAACCTTCTAAAACTCTAAAATATTTGGGAGTAACCCTTTCCAACGACTGGTCATTCTCAACCCACATCAAAAATTCCCTTCATAAAGCCTCAATACAACTCAACCTCTGCAGACGAGTGTTGTGGAAACGTAAAGGCCTCTCTCTCAAGGTCAAACGGCCCATCTACAAACAGACAATCAGACCCACTCTTACATATGCCTGCCCGTTATGGTACCACATCTCACCCTCCCAAATGGAGAAATTACGAGTTTTTGAACGAATATGTTTCCGGTTTATCACTGGCTTACACCGCAAAATCAACTCATATAGATACCATAGTAACAACAATATTTACAACACCGCAGGCGTCGAACGACTAAATAGACGGATCCTAGAACTGTCGATACATTTTATAGAAAACCCCCCTAACAGGCCCAACCCTATAATACCAGACCTACCATCACCCTCCTCCAATATGGGAACTCACTACCGTAATTGTTTCCAAATCAGAACTCTCTTCACCTCAGACAGACTGGTTAACGATTTAAACGAGGTCGTGTACCACAACACCGAACAGACACCCAATCAATTCAAATACAGCAACATCCAACCATTCTCCAAGATTCTAACTTTTAACACACAACCGAATGGAACCCCCCTACTTCAAGAACATACCTGATCTTATTCCCTACTAGGCTCAATCAAAGCAAGAAGTCCCGCATCCACATAAATCAAAATTGTAAATTTTATTTTTAAGTCATCAAATTACCACTACCATTGCGATATCAAATATTGTAAATTGTAAATAAGATTAGATTAAGTTAGATTGAGTTATGTTAAGTAATTTTAAGTAGGCTAAGTTAAAATAAACAGAGTTCCTGGTTTTTCTTCTGACATTTCCCAGGAAAACAAAATTACCAATATATCTAAATCCCATTAAATCCTAAGCACATGTAAAAAAAACTGTTTGGAAATTGTTAACAAATAACTTGCAAACAATTATTATATAACCCATCTATTATAAGTTAACTGTATTACTTATTGTAACTGTTAATTTTTGGTCAAATAAATGCAGTAAATGAAAAAAAAAAGGCAGAGCAGTAGGAGTCGTCACAGGAACTCCTCGCCCCACGGTCTTAATGAGACCACAATTATAAAGAGAGAATAGAAAAACGAAACAATTATTATAATAAATAAAAAATTAGATTAAGCAATTATAGCGGCGCGTTTTTATTTGGAAAATTGAGTCCGGCCCTGGAAGTACGATACGCGAGTCGAATGAATCGTTTGGCTGGCCAGTGTCGGATTACAGTTCACACGAAAAGAGGGAAGCTGGGGCGTCGTCGGATAAAACGCCGTCCGCAGTTTTCAGTAACAATGGGCGAACAAAGGTGTCCGCTACACGTGTAATAGCTTCTGAGCAACAATCCCATTGACTCCTTAGGCAAATTCAGATCACAACTCAAATGTAATGAATATTACACTGGTCCCACGCCACAATCCCCTGATAAAGATCATTCGAAATCATAGATGTTTGGCGGACACAACCAAGGTGCGAAAAAAAAGAATAATTTTTGTGATAAGTATTAGTATTTATCCCCCAATCCACTACATTTTCATGTGCAAAAAATATATATACGCAACATGCAGATTGTCTATCGGACGCACGTGTGTGGAGTTATCAGTTCTACTTGAAATTACAAACTAAATTTATTGTAACGAAACTCGAAATAATGACCCATGTTTAAAACTGAATATGTATGCCTGGTATTGAGTTGAAAATATTTGAATACTGTACCAAAACTCCTTATATATTTCAAGTATTTATTTCTTATGTAGAAGCGCTTAATCTTCAGCCTTTGATGTACAATATTCAGCACCCTTCCATATATAACTACCAATAATTATGATACACAATCGCCCGTCGCACGTGTCCGCCCACCATTCACCTTCCGTTTGTAGAATTTAGTGCAAGTCTTTACCAAATCGAAGCTTCAGTTTAGTAATCGACAATGGCAATACTTCTTTCTTGGGGTCATGAGCCCTGAAATTGATTCCAAATGCCGTAACTTCTTTCAAACAAAAATATATAACATGTTTATTGACCATCCCATACCTATAACGGAGAATCGTTGTACAAAGTTTTTTCTGTTCTTCATTTTCTTTGTAACCAATTAAGTTCATTAAAATCAATGTAAAATGTAAACAAAACAATCGTAATGTCGAAAGACAAATTTTCACGCTTTAACCGTACGCGTGTAACTTAGAGAGTCCGCAAGGGATCAGTAAGTTAGGAAATAAGATACCATAAGCTAGAATTTAATCATTTTTGTCTAGCGAGTAAGTAAAATAGAATAAGAGGAAGAAATAAAAAATGATACGAAAAATGAAAAATGACAGAGTCGTTGAACTTATGGACGCACAGGTGCAGCAATTTGTCAACCTTCTTACCAATTGTTGCAATGAGTGAGTTACATAACAAAAGGAGTGACAGTTCCTTTGCAGAACTATGCAAACAAATATAGACATACAGTGGTGGACAAAATAATAGAAACAAGCTTGTTCTTCGACATTAACCGTTAAGAAAAAATATATTTGGGGAAAAATAAGAATTAAAAATATACTAATAGATTTGGTGCACTGTCATACATAAAAGAAATACTAAATTTTTAATAAAAAAGCGGGAAATAGTGAAAAAAAATATTGATTCCAGTTTTCCTTGGATTTGCCTGGAAAAATTAATAGAAACAAATTAGTTTTTCCTTTGTGTTTTGTGAAGACTTAATTTACAGTAAAAGTGTTTCATATCCTTTTAATATTTAGTTGTTGCACCTTTGTTTTTAATGACTGCTTCGTATCTTCGTCCCATGGAATAGACTAGTTTGGTACAAGCCGCGGGTGGTATAGAGTACCATACATCTTTTATTTTGGACAAAAGTTCTTCCTTATTTTTGGCGTTGCAGTCTCCGATCTTGAAGTGTGCTTGGGGTCATTATCCTGCATAAACTCCCATTTAATATGCATGTCCCCTTCAGAAAATGGTAGCATAACGGTGTTTAAGATTTCTACATAATCTTTAGCACATATTTTGTCCTTTATAAGAAAAATTGTACCAATGATGCTGAAAAGCACCCCCAAATCATTAAATTGCCTCCACCATATTTTAATGTCTTTTTCGTATACCTTGGATCGAATTTTGAGTTCATCGGTCGTCTGACGTACATTTTTCCATAGGAACCAACAAATTAATCTTAGTTTTGTGGTGAGCGAAGCACTGTGCACCGGCCAAAAATTGTTCGCCGAAAACAACCGAAAGAAACACAGCAAAATGTTACCTAGGGGAAGAACGAAACGCCGCCACTTTTGTTGTCCACATTAATCGATCGGCACCACCAGAAGTAAATAATTGACACGCACTTTTTGAGTCTATTGTATTGAATGTTCTTTATTATACCTTTATTGTTTTTGGTTACATGGATTTATTTTTTTGTTTTTTACTCGATTCTCATTTGCACTATTGAATTTAAACAGGAGGTGTTAACTCGCGACTCAGAGATTTACGCATCTCCGCAGCCGGCGGAGAGCGGGAGCGGCATGTGACCAGCGTGGTCAACGGCCGAGGACTCTGACATGAATTCCATCCTAGGTTAGGGCTAAGAAACAAGGGAAGAGAGAGAAAAACGTTTCTTTTAACGGTGCGGACGCTGTAGGAGATGCACTCTTTCAGTGCAATGGTGTGTGTGCATGGCTCTTTCATGGATGAGAACGAACCTAGAACAAAGAAAGGGCATAAAGTGCATTCATTGGATACGATTTCGGTAAAGCAAATAAAACCGAAATCGTCGGATGCTAATGGGATCTTTGTTGAAACATGTGCGTCGCGGCTAAACAAAGAGACGACGATACGATCTGGAAATTGGTTTTAGCTAGGTTACTGGGAAATGATGTTTATGGCATCGCTAGTAGGGGTAGGTATTGAATTATTTACGTATCGCCAAAATGCCCGATGAAGGACAGTGGTCTTTTGTTTACTCATGGTGTGAATTAGGGGAATAGGCTTCAGCGTCGATTGCGCTAGTTGAATGGAACTGCTGGTATATTATTGCTGGGAGAAAATTGTCGCCGGCCAATGTGTACGTTAAGAGATTTATCATACACATGGCGAAGCTGAAAAATAGACAGCACAATGTTTATGGCCACTGGTGAAGGTTACATTATATGTAATTCAAATCCTTTTGTTTACAGGAATTCGTCTAGGGAGATTTGCTTGACACCGAAGGTGCCGAATTAGTTTGGGATTCCTGATAAAGTAAGAAAGAAACCTTACAGGAATTGTATGTGAAGAGATGCATGAAAGGTAAGTTTTCTTTTCCAGGGACTTTTAGGTTATATAAATTTGATTGTTTTAATGCGTAGAGCATTTAAGATGCTAATGCGATTGCATTAGCGAAAGTTTATGCAGGCTGGGTAGCAGTTATTGGGATTTTTTTCAGGAAGGCGAACCGTGGGGTTTGGCGGAACCGTCAAAGTTTCATCCGACTATAAGATGTTATTACAATTCGCACGGTGGAGGCGTTTTTTTGGCAAAAACTAGTCTCTGCTTTAAATTTTTCTTGCTCAAGTATGGAACTTTTCTGAGACTTCTTCCAGGAAGACCCGCTCTTATTAGTCTGTTTCTAATTGTACGACTCGTCCAAGGTGCGTTTGTCATTTTAATTCCGTTGAAGAAAAAAACGGCTTGTTCTTGGATAGTCGGATTAGCAGTTTGTCTAATCGTGAGGTTGTTTTTCTGGTTCTGCCTCTGGTTTCCAATTTAGAACCTGAATGAAGAGCTGTGAATATTTTTTTCTTAGAGCACTTCATTAGCTTAGCTATTTCATCCATTGTTTTCTCGTCATTTCTTAATTTTTTTATCAATTCACGATCGGAACTAGTGCACTGTACTCCACGACCCATTTTCACAAAAAAAAAATTTTTTTTCTAACAAACACTAAAACAGAAGTCTAACAAATATACGAAGATTTCAATAAAGACGAACCAGTACTTTACTTCATAATCACGACTGAAGACTGTGGTGATGGTTTGTTTCTATTATTTTTTTCCAGGCAAAATATCCCTTTCGCTTGCATTTTTTACTACTAGGCAAAAACAAAAAACTGATAAGTGCAAATTGACACCATATCAAAGTACTGTTAGGTACGGTTCGGGTATAGAATTGGTGTCGAAGAAAACCCAAATTGTATGCAGTTACTGATTATTGATCGTTATTTAAACCTTTGTTTCTATTATTTTTTCCACCGCTGTAGATATTATAAAATATATTTTGCACTAAAAATGGAAAGTATGGAAAATGGATTTTGGAGAAATGGAATCTTCATGTCTAAAATGGGTAATTTGTGTATCTATTTATTTGAGACAATTCAGAATTAGAAATAAAACAGATGTAAAATGAGTAATAAGAGTAAGTCGCATGCACTAAACGGTTATCAATTTCGAGTTTTCGAAAGAAAACTCCTCAGAAGATGCACCAACCACTCTAGAAGGCCTAACAGTCGCCATTACCCGAACTCTCACCTATACGAAGATGCCTCCATTACCCCTATCGACGAGTACTTGCTATAATTAGCATACAAGTACCTCGAAAGCATTCAGAACAGCGAGAACCTACTTGTACCGGAGTCTTTACCTTTCTCTCCCTCGATCTCTTCGGATCAGACCACCACAATTTCTTCTTCAGTACAAAACTGGAGAAAGCACCGTTCCCAACAACATTCCCCTCTATAATAGAGGTTTTCTGCACCCATCCCAAAAGGTATACTGCTAACATACCACACACCCAGTACAAGACAGCACAAACATACACACACACACCGACCAAAGCGCAGATCATCAGACGCCAAATACGTGATCTGCGTTTACTACCACACTCAAGACCTGCCGGTCTTGTACGATTTCTTTCCCACCATCCCTCAATTCAAGTAGTTAGAGAACACCTTATCGCAAGATGACCACAAGCCAGAGACAAGATGAAGGACACATCTGTCCTTGTCTCGCCAAAGTCGGCCTCTCGCCACCCATTTTTTTTTAAATGGTTAGTAGTTAATTTATATTTGTAGTTAATACAATTTGTGGAAATATAGATCAGAGTACTAGTAGAATACCACAATAGAAGCGAGAATGGTTCACAGATGAATAATTTTTTTTTTCAAATTAATAAACTCATTTTCATTGAAAATTTCTTTTTAGGAGTCTAAAAACAAGAACATGATCAGAAAATTCTTTTTTGGTGCTTTGGTGCGAACCGAATCAGTAGTGCCAATTGAATCTACTCACGACTGCAAATGACTCAGCTTCTCTGTCTAGTACACCACATCAGCGGTGATATTTTGAATATCCAATTTCGTCAAAAAGAATCGTTTTAAAAAGGTTTACCTGAGTCACCGGGCCATGATTTTATTAATCTTTTATTATTACTTTTGCCTTAGTTATAAAATGTTTCATTAGAACACCAAGTTTATCTTATAACAGTAATTTTTAATATAGAAAAGAAGATATTTTCGTATGAACAGTGTTAAATATAAACACCAACTTTACATCATTGTACCCTTCAACTTGGGCGACAGTTCACCTGTAGAACATGGTGTTGGAAGAATGTTTTCTTAAATAGCTATCACTTTATGCATCTATATAGTTTCGTATAAAATTGTATAAGTTCTTTCGAGGAACAAAATAAATTGCATGAGGTACGTGGTTAAGGTCCTCGATGAGCGTACTGTTACTTTAAGATGAACCTCTGGAAAAGTAGAAAAAGTAAATGAATTATTTTAAGAAATTCTCGGACAATTCCGAACAGGACTATTTACAATGCAGAATACAAATCATTAGTATAGGAAGAAGGAAGTACAGCGAAGAAGCATCTTAAAACAGGTAGAGCAGAGGAAGCACAAAAAACAAATATAGCAAGTGAGGTAAAGAAAAGAAAGTGCAATAAAGCCAAAAAGGACACACGTATACAGAAAAAAAGCATCTAGGAATACGAACTAGGGAGCAATTCGCAAACAATAAATTACAATTTCAGTTCTTCTGTGTCTCGCAATTTTGCAAAGAACCGAGCTACATTAGCTTCAGTCACACCCTCGATAGTTCTGGGATTCCATTTTGCTTTTTGATCCTTATCGATAAGTAATGCTCGAACACCTTCCTTAAAATCACTATCTTCCAGGAACCGCACTACCATTCGATACTCCATCATAAGACACTGAGTCAACGACAAGTTAGCTCCCTGTTCCAGTTCACGATGAGTTACTTTGAGTGAGAGTGGTGACATCTTCCTCAGTATCTAAAAACAAAACCGGAAAGTACCATTTCAATATGTTTACTTTTTGAGTCGTTATCACTTTACCTCAAGAGTCTTCAGAGACCACTCGCTTCCATCTCTGGCCAGATTGCGATATATTTCCTCAACATTCTCCGCGGTAAAACACCTGTTTATTATTCCAAGGTATGGATTTAAAGAGAACTCTTTTTGGGGTTTTAAAGTTATTTTCTCGATGATAGGATTGATATCATCAGGATCATTGCAGTTCAATAATGCAGTCTCTAGTTCATCGAGTCTCTCGCTCGGACAGAAATGCGTCGCTATTCCAGCACTCACAACATCTTCGCCTTTCAATCGACAACCAGTCAATCCCAGATACCAACCCAGTGCGTTGGGAAGCCGTGGAAGGAAATATGAGCCACCAACATCTGGAAATAATCCAATAGCCGTCTCAGGCATAGCAAAAAGGGTGCGCTCCGTAGCAATCCGATATCTTCCATGCACCGACAATCCAACACCACCTCCCATTGTTATTCCATCCATGAAAGCGATGTAGGGAATCTTGTAATTTCCAATCAAATGATTTAATGTATATTCCTCTCTGAAAAAGCTCTTCGATTCCACAGACGGTCCAGACTCAATAACTGCCCGCACATCACCGCCGGCACAAAAACTCTTATCGCCAGTTCCCTTAATTATAACTAGCAGTTTTGATTTTTCACATTTTTTCAGGTGCTTGTAAATTTTTCGCACCATTTCCAGATTAATTGCGTTTAATGCCTTCGGTCGATTTATTATGATCATCCCTGTGGACGAACTCTCTGTGGCCAAGACAGTGTCAATCGACTCTGCAGACATAGCTCGAGGTATCGTGGGTGATCTTACACTGGGTCCGAATGCAGCTGGAATCAGCTTACGAGTGAGGAGGTTGTAAAACTGAAAAGTGTAACGGTCGAACATCATTCGGAGACCTCTCACGCCCAACTTAATGCATTGTCATATACATTTATAGTAAACCAATATTGTAAATTCCACATAAATTTAGTTACCATTATCTTCCAAGAATTAAACTTTAGTTAATAAAGAACAGATGTATATCTCAATATCACCCAAACAAGTTATAGTACGAGCGTACGATCGTTTATTAAACTACTAGATGGAATCGACCGAATATGTACTTTGCGTTGTCAATACTTTGCTAAGTCTTATCTAGTTTCAAGGACACAGTAGAGCTGGCAAGTCGGCAGACGTTTGGAACTTGTATGTCAAACACTTCCATTGTGAAGCTATACACTTCTTAATATGCCATTAAGGGGTGAAGTATGTCCCATGACTGCTTGAGACTTTAAGAATGTATCTTCGTTAGTCACGTACACGTTATGTATTTGCTTTTTAAAGTATATTAAAGCTACGTTCACATCTCATTCATTTTGATAAAATGAAATGAAGCGCTGCAACTGTTACTAAAGCAATGTAAATGGTTTCGGGTCCTAGTATTTCTTATTCAAAGTATGATTGAAGGACTAGTTTAAAATGTCAATTAGATGCATTCTGCAGTCGAGGAAATTATTAATGATAAAATAATTTCAACTTTCAGAAAGTTTTACCTTAATTTTAAATTCTAATTCAATGGTACTTGGATAAAAGGATAAAAGTAAAGTAATAGATATAAATATTCAATAAATACGGAAAATGATGTAAAGTGATTTAAAAACGCGAAATACATTAGTGTTGCGGATTGGCAATTGAATGTGCTGGGACGTACTGGAGAAATCGAGTACATTCGCAGTGTATACCAATTGCGCGGCATCTGTCGCGGATCAGCTGGCCGATTGTCACCAACGATGAGGCCATAGCGTCCCTTTTTTGAATTGGCAGTTATGCCCACTGAGTCAGTCTGCAACCAACCTTCATCGGGCCCACACCATCGGAGTTAACATCACGGGTACCAGTTCATCGTAATAAAACAAGGTGTATCCGAATTAAATAATAAAAGAAATAAAAGTTAATCTCAAGGAATAAAAATCTGAGACTTTGGTTTTTGTGGTTCCTGGAGTAAAGATCTCGGACTTTGGTTTGTGTGGTTCCTCGCTGCTTTTTCATTGGGTTCCTCTCGTCGAGGAAACAGTGGACAACGCCAAGCACTACTACAACATTTTCTGAAGGGAACAGTGGACAACTCCAAACACTACTACAACATTAGCTTCGATAATTATGTCCTCACTTATCGATAATCACTTTCCGCAAATTTAGTAAGAGAAAAACATTTCCCAGGGAATAACCAGGTGAACAAGTTGAACCACGAATCAATTCGCACTGCAAAAGATCTATTTTGGAGAGGATAATTGCTTGTATGTGAGCTGAAAAGGATATTTTTCAAACGAATGGAGTCGCTTTTCCTTCATCATCATCATCGGCACTACAACCGGGAATCGGCCTTGGCCTTATTTAGCAAAGTCCTGAGGCTTGTTAAATTTTCCATAATGATTTGTTTTTTTTTACGGGTGAGGTTATTAGTCTTGCGCCAGAGGCTCCCCGTCGGGGAATCGAACCTCGGTCTCCCACGTGAGAGCCGGGTATACTAACCACTATACTATCGAGAACCCTTTCCTACAGCCTGACAAAAATCGATTTAATAATACTGCGGAATAGCAACCTATGACTATTTTCCAAATAGTCTTTTTTATATCCCTCAGAAGAGGATATCTTTTAGTGCTAAAATAATAGCTTATATACCAATAGGTAACTGTATATGTTGTTTTTGAACTGTTGTATGCTGTAATGCTTTGCAAAAGTCCCGAAGGAACGAAGTTCCAGGGAACTACCCCTCTGTCACTATTATAAAGTACTTTTGATGGGTTCCAAATTGATGGAATGTATCGGATTGACTCGCAGAATGCAAATAAACTCCTAGGGAATGAGGCCGGAAGACCCCTTTGACGTGACAGTGACAGCTGATATTGGTTCGCAGTTAAGAAGACCGCTATTAAGGAGGTCATGGGTCTAATAAGGAGGAGAACTCAAAACATGCGAAGAGTATAGTATTCGGGATTTGCGGAGGAGGCCAAGTTGTGCCGAAGTAACATATTGTAGGGAGCTTAGGGTTCGCTGGATTAATTATTTAAAATAAATAAGAGCCGTTAAATCGATTTTGAATTAATCTAACACTTTATTAGTCCGTTAATAACAACCGTTACTTTTACCGTACAGATAACGGTTTCTTGACTTCTTCCTTAGTTATCGCTTGCTTCACTGCTTACTGCTTACTTCTTACTTTCTACTTATTACTTCTTACTTCCGCACTTATCGCTTGCTTCACTTTCTACTTCTTACTCTCCATGATTGTGTGCGACGTATTTATACCGTTTCCTCATTCTGATTCAGCGTTTCGTTTCCGTCCGTTCCATTGCCTTGAATGTTCTACTGTTCCTAGTCTCCAGTTTTCCAGTACTTTATAGAATATTCTAATACTTTGTTGCGGACTTTCTCGAATATTCTAGTACTGATTGTCATATGCGTCACAATATTATTTTAGCTATGAAAATATAATTCAGTTTTTTGAGACTAAGTAATTTCATCGAAGGAGGAGGAATTCTATTCAATTTATTTGTTGTCTTTACCACTCCCCGGCTTTTGACATTGTCGTCCCAGGTGATTTTAATGTGCACAACTCTGGCTGATTGGTACATTCTAACAGAACCGACGAGGCTATCTGGCTGGCGGCGATGGTCGCTGTTAGTCACAATTTGGCTCAGCTTGTGGAGGAACCTGCGCGAGTGCTGGATGCCCGAAGTGATTATGCGAACAGTCTCGATCTATTTTTGACAATAATAAACTGCGAATGAACGACCTAAGCAGCTTTGCCTTGTATGGAAGTATGCGGCTGCCAACTGGGACGATTTGTGAGGTTTCTTCGCATCCTTTTCGTGGTCGGATGTGTGTTTTAGGGACTCCGATGTTAACGGATGCGCGGAGTCGGTCGCAGAGATTATTATTCTCGGGATGGAGATCTACATTCCGCATTCCATCAAACGGAATTCATCTGATTAGCCTTGGTTTGATATAAAATGCGAGTAGATTACAGCGGCTAAAATAGGGCTTTTAAACAATGGCGCTCTAATCCCACCAAGATTAATAGAACAAATTTTGTTAGAATCAGAAATGCATGCAGCCAGACGATTAATACCGCGAAGAATGGTTACAACGAAAGAGTGACCAATAAACTCCTTGGGTGCCCAACTGGTTCGCGTCCCTTTTGGTCCATGGCAAGGGCTGTCAGCTGTAACTTCGCCTTCTCCTCTTTCCCCCCGTTAGTGACGGGCAGCGGGACACTAGCCACAAATTCAAAAGATAAAGCTAATGTGTTGGCGAATTTAATTTCCGCGAATTCAAACCTGGATGCCGGTCTTTTGGAGCCACCTGTGATCGCGCCGACACATTCTACGTGGACTGTAGGAAGGCAACCAGCCCAGACGGAATACCAGCAATAGTCTTTAAAAACGGTGCTACAGAACTATCGCCGATTCTTGGCAGACTCTTTCGCTTATCTTATGCACGGAGGACATTTCCTACCTGCTAGAAAATCGCTCGAGTTCATCCAATCACAAAGAGGGGAAAAAGCGTCTCCCACATAAATACCGGCCGATAGCATTACTGTCTATGTTATCCAAGGTAATGGAAAAGATCACCAATGTCGAGTTAATTAAATATTTGGAGTGCAACAGACTTCTGAATGATCTTCAATACGAATTCCGTCGCAGGCGGTCCACGGGAGACCTTTTGATCCCTATAACCGATATATGGACAACTGCGATTGTGAGGCATGGTGAGTCAAGGGCGGTCGCAATGGATATCTCCAAAACTTTTGACCGCATCTGGCACGGAGCATTGCTGGGCAAACTTCATTCTAACGGACTTTTCCAGCAGCTTTGCGACTGGCCGAAGAGTTTCCTCGAAAATCGTTCAATTCGAGTTGTTGCGGACGGCGAGTATTCGGATCTGTATTCCGGGATGGCTCAAGACCCAATTTTGGCCCTAAAGTGGTGTATGCTTCACATATATGATTTGTTGGAGTCGACGAATTACAGGCTGTTCAGTTTTGCGAATGATAGTATGCTTGTTTCCTCTTTTTCGAGTGACCAACCGATTGGGGCATCAACGTCGCACTAACTGAAATGTAGACAGATTGACTCTCTGAATCAGGATGTAGATAAGGTCCTGCAGTGGGGAAAGGCCAATCTCGTCGACTTTAATGCAACGAACAAACAGTACACAACATTCACAAAGAAAAATGGATCATCGGCTCCACAGCAGATGATAAATGGCCGGGCCCTCGAGTCTGGGGAAAGTTTGAAATTGTTGCGTCACGGTCTGTGGGAATGTATCGTCTCAGAAAAACTGAGTTATCTTTTTAGAGGCAAGAAATATTTTACTTTTTCTCCTGTATAAATCCCGATTGAGAACCGAGGGCGTAGTTTTTAAGGATTATAGGTGGTATTACCCCCTGCCCGATTGCCTTTTTCTATTCGAGCCCATGTAGGATGCATTGCAGCACTCCTAAGCAAAACTTTACACCTGTCGTTGGAGATTGGACCCGCGCGGTCACAGATATCTATAAAGGCCCGGGACCCAGCGTCGAATTTGCGGAAAATATAGTCTTTTCTTTTGAATTTAAAACTAGTGTCCGGTGTCCACCGCGGACAGGGAAATAGAAAAGCAACGTTGTTAAAAGGCTTCGCCCTTAACCAGATAGATACTCAAATAATATGCTTGGAAACGTGGGCCTGGAACTTTTATTTACCTCTTACGATAAACAGATTTAGCTGGGTTTATTTCTTAAGGAACATATCTTTTCAGATTAGGTAACGTTGAAAAAGAACACAGTACATTCGCTAAGAAGAACTGAGGCCTTCCCGGGGTCGCATTAATGCGAAGCTGCCTGTTACCAGGTCGAGCAAATCAAAGAGGGCTCTACTTTGCATTGCTTGAGATAATGAATTATTTTAATAAGCAGATGAAGCTGTTAGCCCACATCATCGAAGGGTAGTACATGCGTTTCACCCGCTATGATATCGATGAATTATTTACGACTTCCGCCCTCGAATCAAAGCTAACATGAATCGTGGGTTTTGTGAAACAGATAAAAAAATCAGTAACATATGTACACATTTGCAGCCTGTTTAAAAGTATAGTTTATTTTTGGGAGCCTAAATGTTTTTTAGGTTTTTTACTTTTCTGCACTAGAGATTTTTGGTAATAAAAAAAAAATTATCTTACTGTTGATGCAATGAAAAAGGAAAACTGAACAAGCAAACGGCGCTTCCTCTAGTGACACCTCATTCTCTCCTTTACTGGACTGTATTCCGGCGCTGACCGGCCAAACGATGTTTTCTTAATTAGGGGGATTGTACCTCCAGAGCCGGACTCTTCTCTGGGTGAAATGGGCGTTTTAGACTTGCCCAGTACAAATCCCTGATACTCGTAAAGTGAATACGACTCGACCAACGAAGAAGACAAGCCAACCAACCGACCAAGGAAAATTTCAACGACGAAGCGAAAAACACGTTGCAATAACTTTGCTTGTTTCCTATTTATTGATGATTAATGTGATCCATTATGTATTATTTTTCTTGTTAGTACTCTCTTTGCAGTTGGTCTCGACAAGACCTTTTAGTTAGGAGTTCCTTTGACCACTTCTGCTGCTCTGCCGTTGTGCCCGCCTTATATAGGCCCGCAGCCGTCCCCTCCTTCGCTCGTTTTCCCGGGGCTGCTTTTCTGAGTGGCTTCCTGGAATCGATGCGCCGCTGATCGTTGTTGCCATGGAAATGGTGTGCTGGCGCTTACCTTGCCTTTCCTGGGAATTCGTGTCGACGTGATGCATCGCCAACACTTACCTAAATCACAGTATTCGCCGAACATGCTTCCCTACAACACCTTTCTATTCTCGAGGCTGAGAGCAGCATGATAGGATGTCGTTTTGCTATAATTGATAAAACAAAATCAGAATTGTATATTGAATTGTGTAGGGGATACAACCGTTGGGATGAAGGCTGCGTCCACCGATGGGTGATAATGGTGATTCTCGCGAACCACTGTCCTGAGTGTGGTGCAATTCAATTAGGCCAGTGATTGCGTATTTCAATTCGGTTGGTCTTTGCACGAACAAGGCAGATGGAAGAAGAAAACGACTCGAGGAATTTACCTTTTAAAGAGATTGAATTAGTTTATTGAACATTCTAAATTATTGTAGCGAGCTTAAGGTTCGCTGGATTAATTATTTTGATTAAATAAGAGTCGTTAAATCGATTTTGAATTAATATAACACTTTATTAGTCCGTAATAACAACCGTTACTTATACCGTACACTTAACGATTTCTTTACTTTATAGAATATTCTGTACTTATCGCGTCTTTTATTTCTTCACTGCTTGCTTCTCCCTCGAGACTTATCGCTTGCTTCACTTTCTTACTTATAACTCAACTCCCGATCTGTGTGCGACGTATTTATACCGTTTTTCCTCATTCTGATTTGGTGTGTCGTTTCCGTCCGTTCCATAGTCTTGAATGTTCTATTCCAGATTTCCAGTACTTCCTAAAATAATCTAGTACTTTGTTTCGGACTTTCTCGAAGATTCCAGTACTGATTGTCATATGCGTGACATTATGTTAACAACAACGACAATGAATAACTTCTTGCTCCGTTTTACTCATGATGACGATGCTTGCTCCGATGTAACTAGCCCGTTGAAGGTTGGTTGCAGACTGAGGTTAGGGAAATGACGCCGAATAACCGCCAATTCAAAAGGGGACGCTGCTGACCTCATTGTTGGTGACAATCGGCCAGCTGATCCGCGACAGCTGCCGCGCAACTGGCATACACTGCGAATGTACTAGATTTCTCCAGTACATTCCAGCACATCCACCTGCCAATCCGCAACAAATACCATAAATTGTGGAAATGTTTTCAAAATTGTGAAAAGAGGTTAGCACAGTTATATCTGAGGCGGATTGCTTTGAAGGGAACAAAATTCATTAAGTTATAAAGTTTGATTTATAAATAAAGAATCTTTAAGACAAAAAAAGAGAAACAAAATTCCCATTGTTTTTGATCCCACTATGTATATTAAGATTAAAGTATTAAATAAAGTAAACATTTTTTGAAAGGTCCCCAAGTACGAGCCTGGGGGCATCAACAAAAAACCTCACCTTTAAGATAGTGTCAGTAATGTGAACAAATTAGCGAAAACTATTGGCTTCCAGCGAAAATACAAATAAAAAAACCGAATTAAATGTTTTTAATTGCAGCTACGGAGCGTAGTGCTAAACAAAATTATGCACAAATATATAACAGTTTATAAGTACCAAACATGTAAACGCATTACTACTAGGTTCTCGTATAACAGTTCGGAATCAGAGTGCGTAAACCGCGTCAAAGCAAAATCAAGTAGTTGGGTCTGGGAGATTTATTGCAATTTTTCTTTTTTAAGGTGAATATTGGTATTGTATTGTAAATAAGATCGTAGTTTGCCTAATATATTTGATTGATTTTCAAGCCAAACTGCCACATCTTAAAATCAAGGGACTTCCGAATAAATCACCGGCTCACCGTCCATCAGCTGAAACCGTAAACAACAGGAATGTCGAAGAAACCAAATACCTTCCGGAACCGCAATCGTGGTGGTAAGCCGCATAACAAGGATCCGGTTGAAGTTGACAATTCCAATCCAATGATGGTCGAATTTAAAGAGTACAGCAATGAATTAGATGATAAATATGATCGCTACGAAAGGATAGTGAAAGTAAGCCGGGACATTACGATAGAGTCCAAGCGTGTTATCTTTCTATTACACACAATTGATCCATTGTAAGAGTTTTGGTAATGATAAAAATTGCATATCAATAGTTGTTTGGTTACTTTTCAGGAAGTCGAATAAGTCAAGTGTTCTTGAGAAGGCAAAGGCTCGTTTGGAGGAAGTTATTTCTAAGAAATTTTTGGAAATAGCAAAGGAATTGGAGAATCTAGATCCCTACCAGTACTTACGGGCCTACTGCTTTGCATTACAGGAATTTGTTGAGGCATATTCCTATTATGAATACCTTGAAGGATCTTCATTATCAGACTGGAACATTTTACAAGACAAAATGAGATTCTCTATTAATTCCGATCCTATACCAGGAGATGCGAGCGCAGAACCACAAGTAAAAACTCTATCATGTTTTGTTGATCCCAATGAATATATATTGGGACTTGGCGACTTGACAGGAGAACTGATGAGACGTTGCATCAATTCATTGGGATGTGGTGATACCCACACCTGTAAAGAATGCTGTCATATTTTGCAACTCTTCTATAAAGAGTAGGTGATTTGGGTTGGAGAAACAAGCTTTTAGTTAACGGATTTTCGTTGTAGGTACCTAACTCTTCACTCAAACCGAGCCAGAGATCTCGCAAAGAAGATTAATACTTTGCATCAAAGTGTTCTTAAAGTCGAAAATGTGTGCTATAATGTGAAGGTACGTGGAGGCGAAGCTGCACAACGAGGCATTCTTGGACACGATAAACCAGAAGATTTGGATGAGGGGTTCTTTTAAATAATGAAAATAAAGCTGGACTAGCAAGGAAAATGTACGATTTTAAACTTATTTAAAACATCAACGCGAGTATTTCGTATTTAGCGCAAACTCGAACGTGTTCACACAAATATATCTATTCTAAATAAAACAATGCAAATGTAACAAGCAAACTTTATTTTGTGTATATCTACACGATCGAGAATTTATAACCATAAAACCTAACGACCTGGTTGAAGGAACTCCGCTAACTTAGTAATTCTCTCGGCTTTACTTTCTCCTCCGTGATACTGTTCAACTCCGATAACTTATCTATTTGGGAGGGCTTGAATCCCATCTTATTCAATTCGTTTGTCCACGCTGCCACATCGACACGGAGTTGGAACCGAATCTTGTCGTCGTCCGACATA
Source organism: Microdon myrmicae (assembly GCA_963931805.1). Taxonomy (NCBI): domain Eukaryota; kingdom Metazoa; phylum Arthropoda; class Insecta; order Diptera; family Syrphidae; genus Microdon; species Microdon myrmicae. The sequence continues at coordinate 166,175,395 of OZ007499.1, forward strand.
CCGCCACTCATCACAGTCTGAGGAAGTGCAGGTTTCTCTTTGAGATTTCTCAAGCGACGTAGGGATTCTTCAGTCTTCTGAACCGACGTCAGCACTTCTGTAACAGATGTATAATACCTAATGGAAGAATATTCATTATTTACACCACCAACAATTGAAATCACTTTTATCTCACTCTTCTGTAGCCCTCGCGAGAACTTGTTCAAGAATCCTTAGCAGTATTAGCTGATCCAAATGTTCACCAAGTCCTTCCTGAAAGACTTTAACTGGTCTCAACATTTGCTCAACGTAGACCGAACTTTTGCTGGGCACATCACGATTTGTTTTTCTGTACAATCTTGGCAAGTCGTTGACTTGATGTATGTTTTCAATGATGTTCCCTAGAAGGATTTCAGTAAGACCGCTTTCAATGGTGACTGAATGGCACTGTAGCGTTTTGCGGACATCATCAATAGTCTCACTAACAACGTCGTTACTATCAGGAATTTTAGAACATATAAGTTCCACGAAACCTGGCAATTTATCCATAAATTTGTTAATATCCGCATAGAAGTACACTAAGAGGTTTATTTTGGGAACTTTTACTGCGAAGTCCTTGTTCTGGATGAGCTTCAATGCATCATGTATCCATTGTGACAGTCGGATTATAGTTTGAATAGTCAGTTTGAAGAATTTCGGAAAAATCTCCACCAGGTAAACGCTATCAGACCAACACCGCTCAACTGCTGTAACAGCCGCTTTGAATGTCGTAATGTGGAATTCCTCTCCTTCTAAAACCTTACTCTCATCCAAAATCGGCTCCAACATCCCCTCAAACTGGCCAGCGATTTCTTGAAAGCATATTTGAAAGTAAACGGGTAGATTCCACCGCGACTGGAAACTCTTGGTTTGGGGATGGGAACGAAATTTGGAAATGGACTCTTCGTCGTGAAGGATCTCCTCTATTTTCTGGATGAAATCTCTGGTGCATTTGTATTTCACATAGAAAACCTCGGAATTGCCAGGAGCAAAAATTGACGACATATGTGTTTCTAGTCGTTGTTCCACATCGCTCCAAAAGCTGTTAATCAGGAAGTTGAAACCCCGCAATCTATCCGAATATTGCGTAATTCTTAATAGGTCAGTCATATGAAGGGAAATGAAATTTAAAACTTTATTATAGATCCCGGCTAGGCCTTGAGGGGAATTTTGCAAGTGGTATTCGGATATGGTTTTATTCATGTATGACGCGACAATATCCTCTTTAAACGCAATTTCTGCCGCTGAGCAATTGTCTAGGGTAATATAAATGCTCAAACATCGTTCCAAGTCTTCAGTGGTAGTACTAGTTGACGTTTTTAAGCTCGAGTTGAACAGTAACCTCAACTGACTTAAGACAACGTTGTTCAATTCGGATATCGTTGCAAGTTGTTCATCAGTTAAGTATTCTCTACATGATTTTTCATTGAATTTTAATTGGATAAGTTGCAGAGCAGCTCTCTCCAAGTCTACTGGTTTGACGCAATGACTGCTTAACTTTTTCTCTATCAAATTGCTTAAGTTCTGTATTGTCTGATAGACTTCCTTCAAACTTTGCATACTTCTCTTCAACAGCCTTAACTCGTCCTTCTGCTTAAGATTCCTACTCACTTCCTTCTCATTATCATTGATGAGCTCTTTAATATTTAAAATATCTTCTTTGAAAGCCTCCAGTGGCTTACGGATCGTCTCGATCGACTGATCTAGACCGACCAGGTTTGCTGATAAACTGACAAAGTCCGCATAATCCTGATTAATTAGGTCTATCATTGATGATCGAAGTGTCTTCAGATATTCCCCAAGGTTATCGCGGAGGAGTTCTAAACTGGGAGCATTGCGGTTTTTGTGGAGGAATTCGTCAACCGAAAACGAAATCTAAAACATGTTATTGGAGCAATCTTAAGAATGGTCATTAATTATCGGTCGCTAACGAACCTTCATAAATTCACTTTTGTCAAAGCACAGTTCGGTTGTTAAATTGGTATCCAGAGAGGATTTTTCCCTGTTGTGTTGCAATTCGGAATGCATTGTATTTTAAAATCATAGGACAGGCCTCCCACAAAACCATACAACAAACTCAGATTTTGCCACAGTGTCAGTTGTCATGAGTGGAAAGTCGTATCCATAGCAACTCACTTGCTGTCAGAAGCCGCCTTCACGTCACAACTTAACTTTAAGTAATGCAAACTGCCTTTCAGGATTTTAATTAATAATTAAATCGATTAGACTGATGTGATACCAACTTCATGTGCGGAACACTGCAAAATTTAATGTAAGCAAACATTACAAATCAATTATATTTTATTATTTCTGATTCCGCTGAACAGTTGGGGCTGAAGAAGTGGATCATTTGTGTTACGTAACGAATATTATTATTATTATTTATTGGCCTGTAGGAACCCGGAAGTTCATGACCTCACCGACTCGGCTTCGCCATCGTTCCCTGTCCTGGGCACTCTCCTTCCACGCTTGACCATTCGATCCGATCTCCTCAAGGTCAAACCTAACATTGTCCTCCCATCTCCGACGCGGCCGACCTACCGGTCTCTTTCCCGTTGGTCTACCGTCAAGAATTCTACGCACGGTCCTATCGTTCCCCATTCGCGCCACGTGTCCGGCCCATCTTAATCTTCATGACTTGATTACTCTCACTATTGTAGGTTTGCGATATAGCTCTTCCAATTCGTGGTTATGGAGTCTCCTCCATTGTCCTGCCTCCTCGTCATATTTACCTCCAAAGATGCCCCTCAAAACTTTATTCTCGAATACGCGGAATTTGTTTTCTTCCCGTTTTGTGAGAGCCCATGTTTCGCATCCATATAGAACAATCGGCATGATTATGGTTCTATAGACACGGAGCTTTATGTTACGTGATTGCAGTCTGGATAAAAACTTGTTTGTACTAATATTTTTTATCGCCAAACACGGGCGGTTAAAGGTATTAATTAAGTATCAATGTGTGCATCTTTATGCGCAGAATTGCTATTGCAAGACAAACAATAAAAATATATTTAAATACTTTGGAAGTTGCAGCATTTTAGAAACTACAAATTAAAAAATGTTTAAGTTTTGCTGTATCGTCTTCTCTAATACACAAGAATTCGGATCCTTTTTTGTTTATAATTACTAATTCCTAGTTACATTTTATTCAATTATTTATCGCAGCCACGTGACGGCAACTTAAGTTTCTTTTCGTTCAGCTGACGGCCATTTTGGATATAATATAGTTAGAGAGTTTCTCGTTTTGCATTGGCATAGTCAAAATTTGAATTCGTTCATTGAAATAAATATATAGCGTTTGCGACGATAGTGAAGAGCGTGTGATTGAACCGACGCTATCACGATTAGAATCACTAAAAGGTAGAATCCAAGCTCAATGCATCGGGCCACTGCCGCGTGTACGAATTCGATTTCTAAACTCAAGTACACTCAACTGATGTGAACATGCTATATTATTGCTATGATCTACGGCTTTAATGGATGTGCATTGATTGTTCGACTTGTCTTTTATGTGGGGTTGTTCTTCACTATTGGTCGTGTGTGTCTGCTAGAAACGCCACACCATTCCCTTGCCAGTAACTTTCGTTACGACCAACTTTGAAATGCGAAGGACTGAGCGACGAGCGAGCGAGAGACTGATCGAGACAATGTCAGGGCAGGCGAGCGAGCCAGTGCTGTGGGTAGGAGTCGTGTGATTGTAGTAGTAAAGTTCTGTATGCGTATGGGAGCGTGTGTTATGTCGTACAGATCACGTCGTACACCACTGTGGGGTTCTTATCACCAAATCGTCGTCGGCGTAGATGCGGCTGCTGCTGGCGTCGTGGGGGCTGCTCCTGTTGGAGTCTCTGGTGGCGGATTCTCGTGTGTGCCCGTTCACGCCGCGGCTGATCTACAAGTTAAGTTCGTATTCCCGCCAATTATCCTCACACGTGGTGTATGTCACATAAAGTTGGCAGAAAAAATCCAGCGTGCGTTCCCGTTCTGCGTCTGAGCGCGACCCACGTAGTGCTGCGTAAACTCCACGCCAATTCAGCTGCGACTTCCCTTGGTGTGTGAGGGTGACTGAGTGTGCTTGACTTAATTAGTCGAAAGCCACCCTCGATGTGAGTCTTTGCTTGCGGCGACTGCGTGTAGGTTGTGTTTTGTGCTGAGCCGCCACAAATAAGCTGTAAGCGTATTTTTTCGAAAAAAAAACTAAAACAAAAACTTTTTTTTCGAGTATATCATCAGAGAAGTACAAGACGACAACATGGCCGGATCATCCGTGAACGGGGTTACACAAGTGCTCGCATATGCGGGTGACATCGCCGATAATCGAGAAACTGGGTGGGCCTAGAAATAAAAGAAGACAAAACAAAATACGTGATTACGGCGAGAGCAGGCGGCCCTCAGGTAACGCATATAAACGTCATATAAAACTCCGTGTCTATAGAACCATAATCATGCCGATTGTTCTATAAGGATGCGAAACATGGGCTCTCACAAAACGGGAAGAAAACAAATTCCGCGTATTCGAGAATACAGTTTTAAGAAGTATCTTTGGCGGCAAATATGACGAATGGGCAGGACAATGAAGGAAACTCCACAACCACGAATTGGAAGAGCTATGCCGGAAACATATAATAGTGAGAGTAATCATGTCGCGAAGACATTGTTTTAAAAAGATTATTATTATTATTATTTGTTGGCCTGTAGGAACCCGGAAGTTCATGACCTCACCGACTTGATTCCACCATCGTTCCCTGTCCTGTGTACTCTCCTTCCACGTCTGACCATCTGATCCGATCTCCTCAAGATCAAACCTAACATTGTCCTCCTTTGGCGTATTCGTGGTATGTAAACCTTCAGCCAATAAACACGAAACGACACACGGAGCAGAGACAGCGACAATTAACCACCAAGTCTTTCCTTTCCTTTGCAGCGCTCCTTTTATTTTATGTTATTTCTCTTCACAAATTGTTACAATATTTTTTTTTTATTTAGGGAATATGATAGATAGATTAAACGAATATATTGGAACATTGATTTTACGGCTTCTGTAGCACAACCAAACATGAAAATCACATCGACACTATATTAATTCACCGTCCACATAGTCATCTCGTATTTTAATTAAATCGCGTTGGTGAACTGGCGTACCCTTTTAAGTTTACTGGGGGCAAACGGTTTCTTCCGCTAATCGGCGCGGCGCGGACTGACGTATTCCTCGGGGTTCTCTAACTGTCTGCCTGCCCACACAGATATCCAGATTCCAAACTGGTATCTGTATCTACACGGAAAAATTTCCCTAATTGCTCTGCTAACAGAACTTCCGAATTTTTGTTAGCAGCATGTTATCACGTCCCAGGTGTGATTTTTCATTCCTGAAAGAAGAAACTCGCTCATCATCAAACATCATTATCACCATCAGTGGTGGTGGTCGAAATTAAGTTCGACGGTTGTCGATTGTATGCCGCCTAATTTATATAACACATCTGGCGCTAAGGCCGAAAGATATACTGCAATTTGCATGGATGCATGGTTCATGGGTTTTGTTTGACTTTTGTCAATACACCCGAAATCCATTAGATCTTTCTAATGGGTGTGAAATACAAACAGACACCGTGGGGTCGGAGTAGTTTCCTTGTAGGTTTTCAACCTCATACAATTTGAATTATCTCGTTGAGATAATTACGGTTGCCGTTTCTTTATGTTTGCCGATAGACTTGGTGGTGTTTATGGCAGCTACTCGCACGTGCATCGTTGGTCGGCTAATTTGCATTGCATAGACGTTTGAAATTGCCGATTCAATGGAATGTTCCTGGGCGCAGGCAGATTGAATGTTTCTTTTTTGTTTCAGGTATGATGACTTACGAATGTTGAGCTTGGCATTAAAAGCTTTGGGGACGTTCAGTTCCTTGCTTTTTGGTGTCGGTCTCAACGTTGGCTGCGAGTTGCAGGCCCTATAGTGGGACTTTGGGGTACGCGTCTGTGGGCGCGTGCAACGCTCTCAGGTAAGCAAGTTCTTTGAAGGTTTGGAACCTTACCTGCGCGGAATTGTGCGTTCGTAGAACGCTACACTCCCATCTCCGACGCGGTCGTCCTACCGGTCTTGTTACTGCAAGGCGGCGTCTCAATAATATCGCGAGTACGAATCATCATCATCATCGGCACTACAACCGGGATCCGGTCTTGGCCTTATTTAAGAAATCTCTCCACCGGTCCCGATTTCGAGCCGATGTCATCCAGTTTAAGACTCCCAGGCTCTGGGCGTCCTGGTCTACGCCATCCCCCCATCGCAGACAAGGTCTGCCGCGCTGTCTCCTTCCATACATCCTGCCACAAAGGACTTTCCGGGCAGGCTCCTCTTCGCTCATTCGAGCTAGGTGTCCCGCCCACCGGAGTCTACCGAGCTTGATTTTTCTTACAATATGAGCTTCAAGGTAGATTGCGTACAACTCATGGTTGTAGCGTCTCCGGAATCGTCCTCCCTCACATACGGGGCCAATAATTCTCCTTAAGACGTTTCTCTCGAACGCGGCCAAGAGTTCAGAGTGCCTTTTATTAAGCACCCCGGTCTCGGATCCATACATAAGTACTGGTAAGACCATGGTCTTGTACAGTAGTAGCTTGGATGTTCTGGATAAATTTCGGAATTTAAAGAGCCTTGATAGACCATAGTAGGCTTTGTTGGATTTAATCAGCCGTTCGCGTATTTCTTCTTCCATATTGTTATCGGCTGATACTATTGACCCAAGGTAGTTAAAGGATTGCACTACTTCAAATTCGTGCTCTGGCACTCTCCCTCTACCCTGATAGTGTGACCAACGTTAGGTCTTCTCTTCGCAGAAGTTGCCACCATGTACTTGGTTTTTCCCTCATTAATGTGCCGCCTGCTCGATCTGGGTGAAGAATTCCTGTACCGCCGATTCGGTTCTACCGATGATGTCAATGTCATCTGCGTAGGTAAGTATCTGGCTGGACTTAGCGACAATAGTCCCTCTTGTTGTAACGCCAGAGTCACGGATTGCTTTCTCCAACGCCAGGTTGAAGAGGAGGCAGGCCAGACCGTCCCCTTTTCGGAGTCCATTATAGATGTTTATTGGTTTGGACAGCAATCCCGCTACTTTTACTTGACTAGTTACGTTGGTCATGGTCAACCTACAAAGTCGTATCAATTTGTTTGGAATGCCGAATTCTCTCATGACATTATATAGTTCTACCCTATCTATGCTGTCGTAGGCGGCCTTGAAGTCTATAAACAGATGATATAGTGGAATCTTAAATTCCAGACATTTTTCCATCGCCTGCCTAAGGGCGAGTACGAATCGCCTTATTTAATAAGTCGACTGTATTTGTATTTTAAACTACAACCATATTACCTTTATTTGTTTGATATTTATAATACTATTTAATCTGTTACACGATCTCTTTACTTAATTATCGCACCTCCAGGCCGGACTCTGCTCTGGATTACGGGCGCTGTAGTCTTGCCCGGTGCTTGCGTTGTACTGGTTGTACTCTCCAACTGCCGCTGCTTTTATTCTCTCTTTTGTCCTCGTACCCTTGTTTGCATGTTGTCACAAGAACCAAAGAGCGACTAGTATAAATTGCCGATCCTCAGTCTGCCAGTCAGCAGTCATGTGCTGCTCCGTCCTCGGCTTCGTATGTTACGTCGCCAACAGGTCTCTTTCCCATTGGTCTACCGTCAAGAATTCTATGCACGGTCCTATCGTTGCCCATTCGCGCTACATGCCCGGCCCATCTTAAGTTTCGCGACTTGATTACTCTCACTATTGTAGGTTAGCGGTATAGCTCTTCCAATTCGTGGTTGTGGAGTTTCCTTCATTGTCCTGCCTCCTCGTCATATTTACCACCAAAGATACCCCTTAAAAGTTTATTCTCGAATACGCGGAATTTGTTTTCTTCCCGTTTTGTGAGAGCCCATGTTTCGCATCCATATAGAACAATCGGCATGATTATGGTTCTATAGACACGGAGCTTTATGTTACGTGATAGCAGTTTGGATTTCAGCAGTTTACTGACTGCGTGCCAACTAGCGTTGCCGGAATGCAGTCTTTTGTTAATTTCCTTCATTTCGTTACTGGCCGTCAGTATCGTTCCCAGATATTTAAATTCTTGAACTTTTTCGAATATCTTGCCTCTGACGTTTATATGTGTTCCCTGAGGTTCACCTGTTCTCGCTGTAATCATGTATTTTGTTTTGTCTTCATTTATTTCTAGGCCCACCTCTTCTGCCACTTGCATGATGTTTTCACTGTTTTTATTTACAGTTTCTAGATTATCGCCCAAAACGGCGATGTCATCCGCATATACGAGCACTTGTGTAACCCCGTCCAGGGATGATCCGGCCATGTTGTCGTCTTGTACATTTCTGATGACATACTCGAGCACAAGGTTAAAAAGACATGGTGATAGACCATCTCCCTGTTTCAGTCCGTCCCGGATTTCAAATGGTTTTGAGAATGAGGGCGGCATAGTTTTTCGGGATTCAAAGCTCAACTACAATATGGTAGTCTTTGCCTTGCGACTGAATCGTAGGCTTTTTTGAATTCAACGAACAGTTGGTGAGCCGTCTCGCCGTATTCCCACTTCTTTTCCAGCAGTTGCCTTATTGTGAACATTTGGTCGCTTGTTTACCGGTTCCTACGGAATCCGCATTGATAGTCTCCCAGTATTTTTTCTGCGTACGGTGTGATTCTCGCCAGTATGACATTTGTTAATATTTTGTATGTGGTTGGGAGGAATGATATTCATCTGTAGTTTTCGCAGTCATATCTGTCGCCTTTTTTGAAAATGGGGACGACTGTTCAGGTTTTCCATTCTTCCGGAGTGACTTCTTTATCCCACATTGTTTTGATGAGCTAGTGGGTCTTTCGAGCGGTTGCCTCTCATCCATTCTTCACGGGCTCTGCCGGTATGCAGTCGACTCCGGGAGCTTTGTTGTTTTTTAATCGATTTATTGCATCTACAGCTTCTCCTGATTTTGCCCATCTCCAGAAGATGATCGGAGTCGCAATTTGCTCCTCTATATGATCTTACGTCAAGGATATTCGAGTGGTGTCATTTGTCTATGAGGAAGTGGTCTGTTTGGTTACGCGTTACGCCGCCGGGTGATATCCATGTGGCTTTGTGAATTTGCTTGTGCTTGAACAACGTGCTTTTCACTAACAGATCTTTTGACGCCGCGAACGTGATAATTCGAATTCCATTATCATTTGAAACGTCGTGTAGACTTTCTTTACCTATAGTTGGCTGGAAGATACCTTCTTTTCCAATTTTCGCATTGAGGTTCTCGAGGAGGATTTTAACATCAAATGATGAGATCCCATCAAATACTTCCTCTAGAGTCTCGTAGAAAGTGTCTTCGTTTCTTCGTCCGTAGATTCTGTTGGGGCGTGTACGTTTATAAATACATAATTGTACCATGGGCCCAGTATTTTGAGCACAGACATTCGGCCATTAATAAATTTCGCATCTTTTACATGGGGTGTAATCTTCTTGCTTATGATGAAGCCGGTTCCGAGGTTATGTGTATCGGTATCTCCACACACCAGTGTAAATCCGTCGGTTTCGATTACTTGATGTGGGAGTCGGACTTCCTGAAGCGCGACGATGTCCATTATATATTTTTTCGCGTTTTCTACGACCGTCTGTATCGCGCCTGGTTTATATAACGTTCGAACATTCCACGTGCCGACGCGTATATCCCGCTTTTTCCGTTTTTCCCTACGTCTTCTTTTTGCCGAGTCGGTGTATTCTTGATGATTTGTTCCCCTATGGTAGTGTCGGCTCATCACACCTACGCCTACCGGGTTTTTCGTGTGTTGATCACTCATTTCTGGCTCCTCGATAGTATAGTGGTTAGTATACCCGCCTGTCACACGGGAGACCGGGGTTCGGTTCCCCGTCGGGGAGCCTCTGGCGCAAGACCGATGACCTTGCCCGGAAAAAAACAAATCATTATGGAAAATTTAACAAGCCTCAGGACTTGCCAAATAAGGCCAAGACCAGTTCCGGATTGTAGTGCCGATAATGATGATGATCATTCATTTCGTGGGAACACTCTGGGGTTTCAGATAGTCCGCCATATCAGAGCCCATCTTTGATATGGTAAGGTCTGCCTACTGTTCTGATTCGACCCGGTATCAGAGAGGTGGCGTTATAATACAGCCGGTATACCCCTAACTGCAAACCATCCAATGGGCACGGTGACGCGTAACACCCTGAATTAGGGGTGGTAGATCTGTGAGGGTTCTCTATATTACATGGAGAACCAACCGACAATTCCAACCTAATTTTGACCGCTACCAGCGCGTCACCTTAACCCAACCCCCCATTCAAAACTTGCAAAGAATACATTTCCCAATCTGCAATAGCATATATTCCCAAACCTGCAATAGAACACATTTTCAAAACCTGCAATAGAATTCATTTCTAAACCTCCATAAAATACATTTTTAACCGGCTCGCATTCTACTTAAACCATATCCCTCACTTGCAACTGAGCAGCATTTACTTTCCCCCGAAAACGATTCCGGCTCACTTCCTACTTGAACCATTTTTTTCGCTTGCAACCGAGCAGCATTTAGTTATTCCAAAAACCATTTCGGTTCCCATCCTACCTAAACAGTTTAAAATCATATCAATTGCTCTTACTGGCAAGTCACCAGCATGATGCGCTGTCTTTCCACGCGACGGTCAAGACCCATGTCCTATTGTCTAACCGACAACCCATGACGATACTTGGCTATGCCTCTGAAACCGATTTCTCCGTATACACAGCAACAGAAGAATCTAATCCAACCGTACGGCAGAAATTCTCTGAAACAAAATTTTCTATGTAGGCATAGCAACCCTTCTTCATGTTCCTAGTAAGTGGCAGTGAGTTTACTTAGCTATGCCTCCACTGCCACGACTCCGTGAATGGATTCTTGCCTTCGTTCAGTCAGTCGCTAACCATCCACCAAACGGTGCACAAGCAACCGAGTTGTTGTTCAATTACCACCGCGGGCGGCCACGTCGCAATATAGTCAGATTTCATTCCCCGCCGAGTACACGTCGGAGTGCGATCACGTATTAATCGATCCTTGTCATTACCAATCGGGAAGTAGTCGATGCCAACGTGGAGCAAATTTTGCCAAAGAACGGTTGGAGAGTCAGTTAATAGAAAAACTTAATTCGCTGTTTCTGTGTAATACGTTAGAACAATAGAAAAACTAAATCGCTGTTTCTGATCCTACGTTTGTGGGGGTATAAGTTGGTGTGCCTGGTACGACACGGATTCATTATATTCCCAACGACGTTGCTCCGATGAGGATAGTCCACCCAGGAAGACATGAACAATAGTAAACACACTGATGTTGGTTGGTTGTATAAATGTTTTTGTTTTATTTGATTTTGTTGCGCCATCGCGGCTGAGTTTTTAATTAACATTTTGATAAGTAGAACGTTCTTGGGCACTCGAGGTGCGTTAGCCTGTTACACGAAAAACAGCTAAAGCTACATTTTTATCGCAACATAAATACAATTTAAATCACTATAACTTTACACTTCTTCTGTTTCGTTAGAAAGTCTCCGATTTCCGACTGTTAATTTAGTTATATTAGGGAATCTTCGCGGACGAGCGTCTGCACAAGCATGCACACGCGGCGGTGGTTAGCGCCACGACTTCCTCCTGTTAAGTTTCTTAATCGACTGAACCGAAAAGGGAAGAAATTGGATGATTAATTTTTCGCACTTGACAACCAAAAGAGAACATACTTCTGCTCTCTCATTGCCACGTTCTTCGATGTGTGGTAGGTTACATCGGTAAACTGATGATCGAAGAGAGCGGGACAATGAGAGAACAGAAACACGCTGTATGATTATCTTGGCGTGGATTTGGTTGTATGTGCATGAATCAATGTAGTTCTGAGCGGAACCCATTGACCTAATGGTGAGTTCAGAGTACATTGATCTGTACGAAGACAGAAGAGAGGAAAATTAAGCTGATGCTATTCACCTGCAAAAAGAGAGCATTGATCCCCAGCGAATGAAGTGTCTGGAGAAAAGCCGAAGTAACGCTAGGGAAATATTATCACGTGATTCAATCGAATGTTTTGATAATTTTCCCCAGCGGTTCTGGAATGATGCGACAACTTCGTTCGGCTGGATTTGGTTGTCGCTAATCGACATGAACACGAGTTGCCGTATGGCAAAAAAGGGAAGCTAAATTCATTTATGCATTGTCGGCGTGGAACAATGAGTTTAGCTATGTGTCCTTGGTGGTAACATGCTTGCAGGTGAACAGGTAAGTGGGGGGAAATGGGGTTGGTTTGACGCGCTGTAAGGCGGTCGAAATTGGATGGGATTGGCCGGGAATGGTGGGTGGTTCTCCGTGTAGTTTAGAGAAACCCCCACACGTTCCAGCCCAATAAACATTGTAGTAATAGTGAATTAAATAAAAGAAACAGCGTCAACAAGAATTTAAATAAAGTACATTTAATTAACTAAACAACCAGACTAAGTTTCTTATTTCATTTTTCTTTTCTCGTGGGTGAAAGATCGGAGTCCTATTTTCCCAGTGAAGTGTTTGGGGAGTTGAGTTAACCCGTGTCGTACTTGACACTCTACTTCGTACCCCCACAGATCTTTGTGTGTTACTCCTCGCCAGCCTGTCTGACATGGGTGGCCCTACTGGAAGCATATGCTTCCGTCAGCATAGCCTGAGTGATTTTAAAAGATAAGAATCCGTTTTAAGATGTCGATTATTCAAACCCCTTTACCAACCACTGATCTCATTTTTTATAATAATCTTAGCTGAAAAGGGCTTGTGGCGGTTCTACGAACCACACAATCCACTATAGGTCGAGATATCGTCGTTCCACCAAGGAACTACTCACCTATATCCAAATTACACATGCCCACAGACACGTGTCCTCAAAAGTCCTCCTTTCCACCTGAAACAAAAGGTAACATGCATCTTGGAGTCACCAGCCCCACGTATCCACAGTCACAAGTCCGACAAATCCTACACCTGCACAGCGATCGAAGGACACGACACAGCATAGAAATTGTGTACCAATCCATTAACTGGATATACACAAACCATTGGCTCAGCTGCGCCAGATGTCGAGATAGACATCACATCTCCGGCGATAAGCTAATTGCTGGAAAACCACTTCGTCTAAATGCGATGCATCAGCAATAAACCAATGCTGTTCCCATAGGGATATGTAAACAACGATAATTACATTATCCCATGATCGACCAGAGAAAAACCCTCACTCGATTGTTTACGTAAACAATCCATTAGAGGTGTGAAATTCGGATCTTCGCGTCTGTATGTGTGAGCGCTATTCTCTCTGGTGAAAAGATTCTCGATTGAGAGAAAGTCACCACCCAAAGAAAGGGAAAGGAGGAAAAAGAAAACTATGAGGTGAATAGGAACATCCCCGGAGAAAGCAACACAGTCCAATTAGAGAATGTTACGTACGTCGGCCACCACCATCATTTAATAATTTACATTTAATAATAATAATAATAATTGAATTTAATACTTTGTTTCAACATAGTATGATGGTAAGGTGGTGGAAGAATTGCATGATCCTGAAGTGAGTTTCTGAACCCACCCTGATTCGGGTGTGGATCGTGCAGTTCTTCGAGTTCGAATTTGTTTTTCGAAGTGGACGTGAATGGAGAGCGAAATGAGAGAGACAGGGGGATGTTGAAATTCGGTATGTTATGGTTCCGTTGTTGACAGTTGTCGAACAGAACATTTTTGAATACGGTGAATGTGTAAAAAGAGAGTTTTTGAAAAAGTCAGAAAGGAAGAAAGTGCAACGTCCCGTGGATTTTTTTGATTGAAAAGTTGTAAAGGAGAAAAGTTTAAAAATTACAAGGAAGTAAAAGAAAGAAAAAATTAATAAAGTTGAGAACGCGTCCATGAAGGACTAATTGCAAATCATTGTTTGAATTTGAGTTGGCAGGAGACACTGGCGAGCAACTGAGACTGCCGTCATAACGAAGGCTGGCTGTCCCGAACGTCGTTGGACTTGAAATATTGGAGAGTTCGGGTAAGCCCCCTTACCAGCACTTAAATAGGTTCCGGCAAACAGAGGGAGGTTGTGCGCGACAACGGCGGGCAGCCACTGGGTGCAGACAGGTGTGGATAATAGCCTAAAACAGCTCTGTCCAACAAGTAATATCCCAACGAATATAAGTATATACACGTTTCCATCTTTTGCACACCACTCGGAGTAAAACCACAAGAATTGGCGCTGCGGACAGGATCAGGTGTAGATAAAGGAAATCACCCTGATACAGAGTGGAACCACGGTATACAACACGACACCAGAGAACAGCAGTGAAGGGCGTGGAAAAGAAGTAAATTTTTTTATTGTTATCTTTTTCCTCCTCTGAATCGATTAACGTTTGTTATTTATTTATTTATTTAATTTTTTACCGTGAAGTGGAAAAATTTGTATGTTAATTATAGTAGAATTGTTTTGGTTTTAGTTTTAAGCTGTTGCTTTGATGTTTCGATTTAACTTATTTATTTATTTATTTATTGATTTATTTATTCATTTTGTGTACCAGATGTCAATGGGAGATATTTTTTGTGATTTTCAATATTAACTTTGATCGAGCTCTAAATTTTTTGCTTGGAATTGTGATTCTGCTTTTCTTCCTTTTCGGCTGCGCGTTTGGATTTCGTTTGTTTTTTTTTTTTGTTGTGTTGCAAAGGTGACCAAAAAGTGGTTATTATATTTGCTTCCCCCTTTCTCTCTCTCTCTTCTCGTATGGTGTAGTGGTCATTTGTGTTGTGCGGTCTTTCGCGCGGTCTGCAGTTTTGCGGCTGCGAATAGAGTGGTAGTCCCCCTTTGGGAGTGTTTGTTGCCTGTTCTAGAGGTCGTATTCCTTGTTGTTTTTCGCGCCCCCTCGACTCGTGTGCGATCTTTAGCAGTCGGAAAATATCGAAATAGAACGTTGTTCGGAACAGATATTTTGGGTTTGTGTCCGATATCCGGACGGCTCGTGTACGGATTGGTTCTGTCGCGTTCGAGTTGATTCTCTCGTTGGACGAGTTGTGTTTGTTGTTGTGTTTTTGTTAGAGCTCGGAGTTAGACTGTGTTTCCCGGCTTTACTGTTTGCCGTAGGGTTTGTTGAGTTTCCGATTTTGGTCTTGGGATCGTGAATCTGAGGTTTGGAAAAAGGTCCTATAAATGCAGACTAGGCAGCGTCAAAGAGATGTCCGAGAGGGCACCCCTGCCCGGGCACGATCCGAGGCATTTCCCGAGCCGCCGGTTGACGAGGTGGATCCGGAGGCGTTCCATGATTCGAGGGACGAGTTTGTGGACGACCGATCGCCAACACGGCCCCCTCCCACCGTCGGCAAACAGCCTGTCGGGAGCATGGAGGACACGCCGATGCCCTCGTATTTTAAACTGGGCCCACAACCATGTCCTGTACGGACCATGCTGGGCACAGATAGGGTTTTCGACCTTGTGTCGAAGGCGGTCCCCATGTTTTCGGGACAGGAAGGACCGGATACGGCCGAGAGACTCTCTTCGTTTCTCAAGGGCTGTAGAAGGACCTTGGATGGGCTGGCGGTGGAGGAGGAACATACCTTCCTCCGGTGGCTGCCCTCTAGGCTGAGCGGCGAGGCCTATCGGATGTTCGAGGAGAGACCATGTGGGGGTTCTCTACATCACACAGAACCAACCCACAACCCTCACCTGCAAACATGCAAAAATCGAATCCGCAATAGCATATATTCCCAAATATGCAATAAAATATTTCCCAAACCTCCAAGAGAATATAATTCAACCGAATATATTCTAATCACCACCACATGCATTTTCCCAAAATTGCGTTACTCAATTATCCATATTTCCTTAACGCAACCTAACAATCCACATTTCCCCGAAACTCGTATGCCATAGCAAACGCATATTCAATCCTCAACGGAACATCAGCAAGCATACCCAGCCGCACACATTTCTCCGAAGTTCATATGCCTTAACAAAGCGTATACCCCAATCCTCAACGGAACGCTACCAACCAAATAAACCACGCACACTTCCCCGAAATTATTTCGGTTAACATTTCTATCTAAACGATACCCCTTGCTTGCACCCAAGCCATTCCAATTTCCCCCGAAAATGCATGCCCATACTCGCTCGCGTCGCCAAACCAATTCCCGGTACACCCAACCAACGAAGTCAACCCAGCCTGTACGGCCAGAATTCGTTGGAACTGAATTCCTATGCGAGCATAGCAACTCGTCCACAATTCCCCGTAATTGGCAGCGAGCCTAACTCTGCCATGACGCACCGCCACGACGCAACGAACGAATTATATTCATCCATGAACCAGTCGAGTAATAGCCACCACTGAGGACACACGTCCCTTCGTACCCTCCAGCGCGCATCACCAAATAATCGGGTCATTGAACCTAACGAATCGTCGTCACCAATTAACGGGCGCGTATTTAGGATAGCGTGTGCGAGTGCAGCCTTTACACTACTCACCGGCGGTATTAATTCAAACGGCCGTGCCGTCCCCACGTCCCCCGGTTCAGAATCCCTACGCGTGACGCGTGTGCGCGACGTTTAAACGGCTAGGTGTTCGACTAACTGCGCTCCCCATGGTGTGAGATTGTGACACCGTGAGCTTGAAGTAGCAACCACGTAAAATTCACGGACTTGATTGAATCAGAATTTGTTCCGAGTGCGACGGGTTCACACACTTTGTAAAGTTTTTGTAAAGTTGATACACGATATAGGTTGCCGTTAAGTTATACATGACAAATAAATGAACATTAATTCGAACAACATCCCAGTGCCTGACTTTTGTTACTTTTCTAAGGCCTGTCGGTGAACTTGGTGCCTTTCGCTCTAGGTGGAACAAGTAGGTGGGAATACCGATGAATCCGAGTCCTTGCCGACTCCCAACGAAGCCCCCCACAACCACCCACGACATTCCCTGAAGCGGAACAGCGTCTTAGAGAGGCCTACGAGCCCCGGGTGTCGTATGAGGAGTTGTGTGCACAACTTTCCAAAATGCGACAACTTCCTTCCGAGGATGCCACAGGCTTTGTTTCCCGAGTGAAGCGGGCCGTGGTACGGTGCGAGGAGGCAGCTGAGCGCTTTTATGGTCGCCAGGGTAGGTCCGTCTTCGCCAGCCAGCTTGAGGGCATGGCCAAACCGGTGTTGGTAAGGGGTCTGAGGGAGGAAGGACTAAAGCACTTCCTCCTCACGTTGGGTAATGTTCCTTTTCGTAGCCTGGTGGACCACCTAACCGGATTCGAGCGAGCTCGAAGGGAAATGCTGAGGCAGGACGACCTGTTTGTGGATGCGCGGCCGACAGCGTCAGAAACATTAGAGATAGGACCGGGAAGTTGCTCGACCCTTTTGGAAAGTTCATCCTCCACTTCTAGGGATTACACCGCGGCGCCGGCGCCGGTTTTATCGAACTTAAATCCCCGGGCGGTGTCATTCGTGTTACCGGCCGAAGAGCCTGATAGTCGTCGGCGGGGGGAGGATGGTTTCGTTCGGGAGCAGTCGTGCGGGCCTCTCAATTATAGACGGGATGCTGGTGCCTATGCTCCGGCCCCCTCTGGCGAGGGAGCGTGGTCAAATACCGTCTCTTCCTCGAGTCGGAGTGAAGGGTCGCAGGGTTTGGCTCAAGGGGCGTATGCGCCTGGAGATCGATCGGGTCGGGACAATCCGGTCCGGGATTCGGTTGGTCGATCGGCTCGCCCCCTGGAATCCCAGACAACATGCAGTTTCTGCAAAGTGAGGGGTCACGTGTACGACGAGTGCCTGAGGAGAAGGAACACTCCTTTCTGTCGCGAGTGCTGGCGGTATGGCCACGACATAGTGGACTGCCCGGATCGTCCGAGACAGACGCGCCAAGCCCAGGCTCCATACAGGGGTGGTGGTCAGCAGAGCGGAACCGCACGGCACGGGCCGCAACATCAGCGGCCGCAGGCTCAGCGGAGAGCCCTACCAGAGCCGCAACCCCCGTCTACGGACGGTGGGCCGACGACATCAGGCCCAAGAGTATTCAGCGTCCGGTGCTGTTGCGAGTTTTGTGGCCGACAAGGTCATAGCTTGCGCGGGTGCGAATACAGGCAAAGGTGGGAACAACAACAGGGTTCCCAGGGTTCTCCCCACAAGCGGCACGCCGGAACGGCACCCGCTGCGAGTCGAGAGCAGGACACCAGTGTGGGGAGTAGGGCAAGCGCGAGTAATAGACGCAGACAGCGTCGGCGAAATCGGAAAGCCGGTAATAGTCGCGCGGAGAGTGTGGTTTACCGTGGGGTGGAAGGAGTTGATGGGCGACGATCGCCCGCGTCGGTCGATGACGAGAGACGAGCCGACTCCGTGGACTCGGAGTCCTTAGAAGCGGGTGCGAGGCATGGCACCTCACCAAGGAATAAAAGAAATAGGAGGGAGCGACCTCAGCACCGTGGGCCCAGGTTGGGCCAAGGCCAGTCCAGTCCCGCTGGTTCGGAGTCTATTGAGACTTCCAAGCGGGATAGTCCTGAACGGAAGGACAAGGCACGGTGCGAATCTTGCAGCCGACGCACTTATGCGGCGACGGTGCGTCGGCGGGAGACATCTAATCAGAGGTCGGAAAACTCCCGGAGGTCGGGTCGGGAGACCGTAACCCGACCGCACTGAACACGTTAATTGGCCAATACTGTCCTCAGCTTTTGCCAGTAGAGGTCCCCATGGTCCAGCTTCCTTTGGACATTGGCCGTAGGAATACTACGCGTCTCATGGTGGACACTGGCGCTGAGGTCAGTCTCTTGAAGCGAAGGGCCCTTCACCGGGGCCAGGCGGTGGACGTTCGGCAATCCACACCATTGCAAACCATATTTGGCAACGGCAAGTCGAGTGGGTCCTGCCATGGGACTCTCAAGTTGCACCATGAGATTCCCTGCAGTTTCCACGTAGTAGACTCCATGCCGGGGTTGGAAGCAGATGGCTTGTTGGGTAATGACTTCCTGTCCAGACATTGCAACATCAACGGACCGGGTGGATGTTTGGAATTTCCCCGAACAACCATAAACCCCGAATTCTTCTCCGTTGGTTTTGTTAATGGTGGGACAAAGGGGCTGAAGCATAAGGTAACCAAACGGGGAGTTGGGACACGGGGACCTGTCAGGGTCGATACCGAGGTCCACACTTCACCGGAGACCCCACCCACACGGGGAAGGGATACGAAAAAATGCTCAGCCAGGTCACCCCAGCGAGAGGAAACATCGTGGATGGATGAACGTGAGCCGCCGAGGATCGAAGTAGCCCTGAGTAGGCCGGTGGAAGTGCCGGCACGCTCCCAAATGGAGGTGGCTATCCCCATTGACATCCGGGAAAAGGCCATTCTGGTGCCGCAAGACGCGCGAGGGAAGATTTTATTCTCGCACTGCGTTTCTAGTAGGGCAAGGAGTGCCAGGTTATTGGCACTTAATACCCAGAGTGGCCCTCAGAGGATTGAACAGCTTACGGTGAAGGTATACCCTACCAAGGACTATAACACTATCCCCTTGGTCAAGCGTAAAGATACGTCGCCGGGAACTGACTCTGACGACGAGTCAAGCAGGCCCGTGCCCGAGAACCAATCTTCGGAGGGACGATCCCTCCACTTCATTCGACACCTGTTCTCGGATGGTCAGTCGCCTGATGAACCCGATTTGAGCTCCAGGTTGGCACAATTGCACGGGGAACTTCGCTTAGGGGATACCCTGAACACACCCGAGTGCCAATCGATAACGGAGTTATGTCGGGAGTTCAACGACATATTTCATTTACAGGGCGACTACCTGACGTACACCAGTGCAATCTCGCACGAAATACCTTTGGTACGGGATCAGGCACCCATTAACCAAAGAATGTACCGATTGCCCGAAAGCAAAAGGCAGGTTATAAACGAGCAAATTCGGGAAATGTTGGATAACGACATTATTCAACCAAGCAAAAGCCCGTGGAACTCCCCCCTTCTAGTGGTTCCCAAGAAAGCGGGCCCCGACGGAGAAGCCCGATGGAGAGTTGTGGTGGACTTTCGCAAGCTAAACGAAAAAACCATCGGGGACGCGTATCCTATTCCCCGTATAGAGGACATTTTAGACCAGCTCGGTCGCTCGCGTTACTTCTCCACGCTCGATTTGGCCAGTGGCTATCACCAAGTTTTGGTAGATCTAAACGATCGGAATAAAACCGCCTTTAGCACCAACTATGGGCATTATGAGTTTCTACGTATGCCGTTCGGGTTAAAAGGAGCCCCGGCTACGTTTCAGAGACTAATGAACCATGTCCTTACTGGTCTGCAAGGGGTCGAATGCTTTGTGTATCTGGATGACATCGTCATATATGGTAAGAACCTGGCTGACCATAATGACAAGCTCCGGAGGGTGTTCGACCGGTTGAGATACCACAACCTCAAACTTCAGCCGGAAAAGTGTAGATTCCTGCAAAGGGAAGTGGTCTACCTGGGACATGTTTGTTCAGAAAAAGGGGCTTCGCCAAATCCTGACACGACAGCTAGTGTCAGAGATTTCCCCATTCCAAAGACGGTACGCCACGTCCAATCATTCATAGGGTTGGCGAACTATTACCGGAAATTTGTGCCAAATTTTTCCCGGATAGTGCGCCCCTTAACGAACTTATTAAGGAAGGACGTGAAGTTCACGTGGTCGTCCAAATGTCAACAGGCATTTGAAGAGATAAAGGGGAAGTTAATTTCGCCACCACTATTGGTTTACCCCGACTTCACTAAACCCTTTAATCTAACCACGGATGCGAGTAATGAGGCACTTGGAGCGGTGTTATCCCAAGGTGAGATAGGCAAAGACCAGCCTATTGCTTATGCCAGCCGCACCCTGAATGGGGCCGAACGTAGATATAGCACTATCGAGAAGGAGTTGTTGGCCATTGTATGCGCGGCGACGAATTTTCGGTGCTATTTGTTGGGTAGACGCTTCACCGTGTACACGGACCACAAACCGTTGAAGGGAGTGTTCGGCGTGAAAGAACCCACCTCACGCCTTACCAGATTTCGTCATAAGCTATCGGAGTTTGACTACTCAATCGAGTACAAACCCGGCAAATACAACACAAATGCGGATGCGCTAAGCCGTATTCCCCATTCTGTAGACGAAACCCCTTCACCACCGCGATGCAATGTAGTGACTCGCGCCCAGGCAAAGACCCAACGGGACAGCGAGGGATCCCCGGGACGTCCAAGTGACGAGGAGTCACCTTCTGAAGAGGACGCCATTCCTTCCTGCACGGAAAAAGGAATGGAAATAACTAATCCTGAGGAGATCCAACACTTATTACGGGATTACCATGATCACCCTTTAGGTGGGCACCAAGGGGTGATCAAGACGTATAAGAAGATACGCAGGCACTACTGGTGGAAGAATATGATGCGCGATATCAAGCAATATATTAAAGTATGCAAGATTTGTCAGCGCATGAAGTCTTCCCCAAATTTACAAATGCCGATGGTAATCACCGACATTGCCACGAGGCCTTTCGAAAAGGTTTATTTAGATATCGTGGGCCCCCTGGACCGTACTCCTGAAGGCAATCTATATATACTTACGTTCCAAGATAATTTATCGAAGTATATAGATTGCTATGCCCTGCCCAACGCAGAGGCTGAGACGGTGGCTTCGGTCTTTTTCGACCAAATAGTTGCAAGGTATGGTGTACCTACACAACTGGTCACCGATCAGGGCAGCAATTTCCTGAGCAGCCTGTTTAAAAGCGTGTGCAGGCTGCTCCGCATCAAAAAACTGCAAACCTCAGCGTACCACCCACAATCGAATGGTGCCTTGGAGCGAGCCCATCGACCGCTGGTAGAATACCTACGCAGCATTGTGGGCACAAATCCCCAAACCTGGGATCAGTACCTGAGGGCGGCCACTTTCGTGTACAACACCAGCGTGCACGAGAGTACCCGATTGACGCCAATGGACTGTCTCTTTGGTTTTACTCCGGAGGTTCCCTCGAACATCAAATTACCTCCGGAACCGGTTTACAACCACGAGAGCTTCCATAAGCTATTGAAGTACAAGCTTCAGAAAACGTACGAAATAGCTAGTCGCAATCTGTTGATCTCGAAAAAGAGGTCCAAAGGGTACCATGACCGCCAGTTACGCCCGTTCACGTTCCATGTGGGCGATAAAGTCTTGATGCGGGAAGAAAACAAAAAAGGAAAATTGGGGCCCCTATGGAGAGGTCCTTATGACGTGGTGGAGGTGAAAAGTGCGGTCAACAGCGCGGTGAGGCAAGGCAAGAGGACGGTGGTTGTGCACAACAACCGTCTGAAGCCCTACTGGGAGTAGGGGAGTCGTGAGCTCGAGGATTAGATTAAATATATAAGAGCGGGACGTTTTCGCCGGCCGGGTGACATTTTGGAGTGGTTGAACGAGAGGGGATCACCCCGCCTTGGCGGGGGAGTCCTAACCGGATCGTGTGGGCGGTCGAGCTTTTGGTCGGACCATCGGATTGGGTGTCGGACCCGCCGCGGACGTTTGTGTTGTCCTTGGTTTTGTGAAGTGTTTGTCGGTTGTTCCCCCTCTTATATTAATACCTACGTGTTATTTATTTATTTATTTATTTGCACTAACCCTGATATATAAGTAGTATAATCATTACTAACATTAGCACTTAAGCATGATTTATTTATTTCCTACTAACAATGATATATAAGTAGTATAATCAGTACTAACATTAGCACTTAAGCATTATTTATTTTGTTCCACTAACCCTAATGTATAAGTAGTACGAAATATATAGAAAATCCTTACTAACCCTAACACCTAGGCATGTTTATTTATTTGTCTATTTATCTATTGGTTGGTTTGTTAATTGTTTGTTTGTTTGCTCTCCGCCGTCCACTCTCCGGCGTGACATTCCTCTCCT
Organism: Microdon myrmicae; assembly: GCA_963931805.1. Taxonomy (NCBI): domain Eukaryota; kingdom Metazoa; phylum Arthropoda; class Insecta; order Diptera; family Syrphidae; genus Microdon; species Microdon myrmicae. The sequence continues at coordinate 166,198,335 of OZ007499.1, forward strand.
AAGAATGGCACGCAGTCTTGTGCGGGGGGGAGGTGTGTTACGTACGTCGGCCACCACCATCATTTAATAATTTACATTTAATAATAATAATAATAATTGAATTTAATACTTTGTTTCAACATAGTATGATGGTAAGGTGGTGGAAGAATTGCATGATCCTGAAGTGAGTTTCTGAACCCACCCTGATTCGGGTGTGGATCGTGCAGTTCTTCGAGTTCGAATTTGTTTTTCGAAGTGGACGTGAATGGAGAGCGAAATGAGAGAGACAGGGGGATGTTGAAATTCGGTATGTTATGGTTCCGTTGTTGACAGTTGTCGAACAGAACATTTTTGAATACGGTGAATGTGTAAAAAGAGAGTTTTTGAAAAAGTCAGAAAGGAAGAAAGTGCAACGTCCCGTGGATTTTTTTGATTGAAAAGTTGTAAAGGAGAAAAGTTTAAAAATTACAAGGAAGTAAAAGAAAGAAAAAATTAATAAAGTTGAGAACGCGTCCATGAAGGACTGATTGCAAATCATTGTTTGAATTTGAGTTGGCAGGAGACACTGGCGAGCAACTGAGACTGCCGTCATAACGAAGGCTGGCTGTCCCGAACGTCGTTGGACTTGAAATATTGGAGAGTTCGGGTAAGCCCCCTTACCAGCACTTAAATAGGTTCCGGCAAACAGAGGGAGGTTGTGCGCGACAACGGCGGGCAGCCACTGGGTGCAGACAGGTGTGGATAATAGCCTAAAACAGCTCTGTCCAACAAGTAATATCCCAACGAATATAAGTATATACACGTTTCCATCTTTTGCACACCACTCGGAGTAAAACCACAAGAAGAACCCCTACGAGGTCGGTCCGCGCGTATGTAATCAAAAAAAAAAAAAGAATTAAATTTGTTTCAAGGACAAAATGAGAAGTAGTGCCTGATTCGTAAAAGAAGGACGAGCCACTGGGGTAACGGTAATCCGTGAAGATAAGACGTTGAATGTTGTTTAGTTTAAAAACGATCATCTATTATTTTTAAATCCGTTTTAATTAATTTAGAAGGAACTATATAATCAGTGTTTGAGTGTTCTTCCCTAGTCGTATTCGTTTTAATTTGTCTGTTATATTCAAACAAACAAAAAAGGATATTGTAACAATTTGTTTAAACACAATATAAATAAATATAAAAGGAGCGCTGTTAAAAAAGGAAAGACTTTGTGTTTAATTGTCGCTGTCTTCGCTCCGTGTGTCGCTTCTCATGAGTGAACAGTGTTCGACGTGACACATCACTCCAACCAACATTCGAACAAATTCACATCCGCCAAAGACTCATGTAATCACATGACAAAATGATAAAGAGGAGATTGGAAAAAAAGAAGGGTGTGTCAAAATGCTTTCCTTTTACAATTCGTTGGGTAGAGAAATAGGTTTCTGGTAGGGTAACTAGAAAAGCTCATCACAACAATGAACAACCATTCACAACCCTGGCAGAACCACATTAAGCAAAGACAAAGACAAACGTTTCACACAGTTTACGAGAAAAGTCTGCCAGTGTTTTGGTTCCTTTTCGTTCAAATTTGTTGTGTTTTTCACATATTAGAGCTGAAGTCTTTACATAACTTCACTGCACCACCAACAGTTTTCATTGCCATTGTAGTTTTTCTTCTCAATAGTGCGACCATTTGCTAACCGACTTCCTTTTATTGCACATTACACTCACCATAGCCTAAGTTTATGGATAATATAGCTATATAGCGTTTGCGACGATAGTGAAGAGCGAGTGATTCGAACCGACGCTATCACGGTTAGAATCACTAAAAGATAGAGCCAAAGCTCTTACCCATCAGCCCACTGCCGCTTATGTGAATTTGATTTCCAAATTCAAATACATTCGACTAATGTGGCAATGATATACGGCTTTAATGGATGTGCTTTTGGTGGTGTTGTTCTTTACTAGTCGTGTGTGTATCTGCCAGAAACGCCACAACTATACTGCCAGAAAATTTCGTTATCATACGAAGGTATTTAACGCCCACGTGAAGTGCCACCTATTTGTCGAAGCAGTTGTTTCAAAGAAGTCACTGTGCACTTTGGTGAGAGCATGTCAGGTGAATACTGCCAAGCTTACCTTTTTCTTAAATACCCATACCTCACATGTGGGTTTTAGTAAATTATGTGCACTAGCAATGAGGATATTACAGACTGGTGTCCTTGTCTAAGGGAGTGTAATGGATTTCCATGCTGTTGCTGATTACTTGAATTTATTCAAAGTAGGGAAAAAATTCCAAGTTTATGATTCTTAATCTTTTTTGGATCTACTACTGGGATCAATTATGGTTTGGAATATTTACGCGAGTCTATAGCGGTCAATGTTAATGTTGGTTTTGAATAATTGTAAGCCGACTTTATCACTGGACTGGAATCACTGCGGGTCGAAAAAACGGTGGTAAAAATTTGGTAAATTTCTACAATGATTTGTAGAAGTGGTGTACATTTTTCAAGTCGGATCTGATCGGCGGAACACTTCATCTAATCGCGCACTTTTCTGTGATTACAAGCCTTAAATTTCCACATTTAATACGCATCGCTATCCATTTCTGTGCTTATTCTTGCTAGGGCACTTAATTTCGCACCACTCAACCATCCATTCTCTTGCAGATCCATATCTGATGTTGTCCCCACAGGTCATTACAGGTTCTTTTCGCCGACTAGTCTGCGCATTTGCAGAAAATCGGACGAACAGACGGTGGATAGATGAAGAATGTGATGTAGAGTATTTGATGTCAGTTGGGGTCATGAACTTCCGAGCATTAATTGTTTTATTTTTTTGCGATGGCTTAAATTCTCGAGATTTTATATAAGTCATATAATTTTAACCTTAGAAGTTTCACGACTCCTCAACATAGAAAAAGAGAAAGCCAGAAATAAGTGTTTAGAAAAGAAAAAGGGATAATTTATTTTCTTGTTTGTTTGAATGTAATTTTTCTTTCCCAAGGTTTTTACGCTTTTTTATTATCCACATTTTTTAATTTTTTCTCTTATGTTCTAGACGGTGAAGCCCACTTATACCATTAATAAACTGCTTTGATTTTGTGTATGGTCTGAATCATCTCGAGCTGCAGTTACACGAAATCGTCTTTCTTCAAAGTTTAAGCTAATTCAAAATAAACATTTATAACAATAGTACGAATTGTAAACAAATGTTTGTTTTTAAGTGTTTATGGAAAGAAAGATACAATGATAAATGTTTCAGAGTAAATCACAGCGATAATTCTGCTACTATTACGAAGAATTGGAACACATACGAGTTAAAAAAAAATTTAAGCAAAATTTAAGATTTGTCGGAACTGAGGCGTCTACAAAAAAGCTTTAAAACAACTGAATAAATATAATTTTACAAATCTTCTGTATTCACAATTTTTTTGTTTAAAATCGTGTATCGTGCCTTATTAGTTTAGACTATTGTATTGTTGTAGAAATTATAGTTTTGTTGACGTATTCCTTAAAATGACGTTAAAAACAAAATAGACGACGTTGTTGTTGCGTTCCAATATCTTCTCACATGAAATTTCTTCTCTTCTCTATTAATTCTTCGTTTTTGTGTTGATTTGAATATTTTTCCTAGTTATGGCGTTTTAATCGATGTACTGCGCTAACCAGCGGAACCCTTCACCGTATCCTTGCCGTTTTAACACAGAACACATAAATAATTCTAAAGGACGTCCGGGTACTTCTGATCGTGCTATTTTTCCCTAATGTATTAAAAATTAAAATAAGTTTTATTCAAGGTAACACTCTTGCAAAAGCATTTCTTTATTTATGGAACTTACCTTTCCTGTTGTGAGTTGGTAAAGACCGAAATAATTTCTTAGCTCATCTTCACTAGCAGCACCGGGTTTGTCGATTTTGTTGCCTAAAATAAGAACTGGGCATTGGGATAAGGCCTCATCTGTGAGCAGGGAATCCAATTCAATTTTGCTCTCCTGAAAACGACCACGATCCCAAGCATCTATTAAGAATACAATTGAGTCAACTGCTGGGAAATAATCCTTCCACACGCGTCGTGCTTAAAAAAAAAAATAGATAAAATGTTTACATTTTTCTGACATCATCTTTAATTATAATTATAAATAGGCGAAAACAGTAATTCGATTAAATTTTGATTCTGAACATTCAGTGTTAGAGCAGAACAGCATCTAACTGTTTTTTTTTTCATTCAACTACTCATCAGTATTCCCCAGCGACTAGATACTGCTGAATTACCTTTTTTGTCAAATACAACTTTATCGGAAAAGGTACTTTACAAAGAGTGATTGATATTGCTTGGCATGAAACTCCTAACTGTTCTGCAAACTCTTCTCGAGTTTGATATGGATTTTCATCCATTAAAACTTGAAGTTCTTCGTCGCCTAATTTTTTTTACTGCACCTGGACGTGGAGTGTCCTCAAAACTAAAATTGCCTCCACAAATTCTTGCAAACTACTTTTTTACTATTGAATAACTCTCCCCCCTCTGAGTCTAAATCCCCACAACTTCGATACTTCGATAGAACAGAATGCTCGGTGTACTATTTATTCTGCCACTGCCCCCCCCCCCCCCCCCCCCCAACCTCATTTCGCGATCATTCCCAACATGCCTTGTGACAACTCGACCTGCGGTATTAATGATGCTAATGCCGATTATGTAAGCTGTAAAGGCATCTGCGACAAATTCTTTCCCGCCTCCTGCGTGGGACTGAATAAACGAAATACCCACTTCGCAAAGGAATTCCCTGACAATCTCCTGCTCTTTTGCGATGAGTGTATCAATATCTCGCTCTCTCACGTCCACCTGGCTATAAAATGCCAGAGTGACGCTAACGATAGTTCCCACAATTCCAACATAAAATTCATCACTGATAAAATTTTACATCTAGACAGTAGTCTCAAATGCATCGATGACCTCGGACCTCTATACCAAACGTCTCTATCCAACATCAAGTCCCTCATTGGAGACAGCATCAAGACGGTCGACAACCAGGCTACCCATTCAGTTAACGAATCCCTCAATTCACTCACACAAGAGTTAGCCAACTACTTCCGCACAAACGTCGACAAATATTTGCAATCGACATTCCAAACGGACGCCCGTTCGGCATAGTTTAGAACTATTTCCTTCCCCCTTTAACGTTTTTCGCGATGACAGCTTTCCCAGCTCCCCATGCCGTGGAGTGCTACTTGCCATTCAAAACAGACTCGCTCCTCTCAAATTGCCATCTCTCTTCATCTGGCAATCTCGACTATGTCGCAATAAAAATGACTAGCACCCTAAGTCTTTATACGTTATTTGCTTCTATATACCTCCTTCATGACCTATCGTGTCATACGAACTGGCAATAAAAGCCGTAAATCACAAATCGAGTTAAGCACCTCCCTAGAGGATATCATCGTTTTGGTGATTTTAACCTCTCCCATCTCCAATGGACATTGGCAGACGATGAATCCTTTTACTTCTCTAACCCTACAAGTTCCAAGGAACGAATTTTTATATACGTTCTTGCCGACTCTAGCTTCCGTCAAATAAGCAATGTCCCAAATCATATGGGGAGACAACTGGACATCGTGTTTACAACGGGCCACACCCCACACCCTCTGATCCATTGAAAATTACTACCCCCCGCTTCTCTTATCCCTATATCGTGATCACATAGCCTCATGACAGCTATTCGTACAACTTCCATAAAGCTAACTTTCGCCTTTTAAATGACCATCTTAGCAAAATCGCATTTCGCTTTGATCATCTTGAGTTAGAAGAAGCTACTGCCACCTCTATAAGGAGATCTACTACACCATCACCATATATGTCCCCTATTCTCGACACGGGTCATCGGTTTCATCACCCCCATGGTACAACCGCACACTCTGCACTCTCCGGAATAACAGGAATAACTTGTGGAACATTTCCTAAAACGCGTTCCTCCTGAGACGCGTTTCTTCCAACACTACTCCAACTATCTCAGTTTCTTTTATAAATTTACCGAGCTCTAGAACTCCCTCCACTTCATCATCATCATTACGGGCACTACAACCGGAATCCGTTCTTGGCCTTATTTAGCAAGTCCCGAGGCTTGTTAAATTTTCCATAATAATTTGTTTTTCCGGGCAAGGTTATTAGCCTTGCGCCAGTCCTCCACTTCAACTATCTCCCAAAAACACAAACCAACTTGATCAACGACCACAAATCTTATTTCCACTTTATTAATTACAAACGAAAATCTGACACCTACCCCAACTCGCTTTCCTATGACACGATTACTTCAACCGAGCCCCAAACTATTGCCAATCTATTCGCTTCTTTCTTCAAAAAATCCTTCACGGACCTCTCTTTCGAGCCGAGCCCGCCTTACTTGAAAGACCTACCCGAATTCTCTATCGGCCCTTTCATCTCTCAAGTTATTCAGTATCACCGATGTGAAGAGAAATTAAACATACTTATTCCAAAACTGTTCGAAGGTATTCTTTACAATGCGTTATCTTTTCGATGTAAATCCATCATCTCACCCAACCAAGCATGGTTTCCTTTCGGGTAGGTCGACCACCACCAATCTAGTTGACTTCTCGTCCCCTTCTCTTCGTGCCTTAAAGAATGACAGCGAAGTCGATGTAATCACAATCGATTTTAGCAAGGCCTTTACAAAATCTCCCATAATTTTATCCTTTTTAAGTCGTCCTCCCTTGGGTCCAAATCCCTATTGATTAAGTAGATATGTTCCTATCTAAAATCTCGAACCCCCCCTTATTTATCCTTACCATTTACGGCATAGACCCCAATATCAAATACTCATCTATCTCTCTATACGCGGACGACACTAAACTCTACAAAATGATCCGCTCTCCTCTAAATTCCACACATTTCCAATTGGATTTCGACAGCTTCTCAACTTGGTGCCAAAACAATTGCCCCAAACTCAACGTAGTCAAATGTCACTCTATCGCCTTTTCCCGTAAATCCCCACCTTCCCCGCTACGTTCCTATATTTTACTCAATCAACAGATATCATCTGTACCTCCGATACGTGACCTTGGTATCTTATGTGATGGGGAGCTTGACTTCATCCGAAATATTGATGATATTATCCTTAAGGCCAACAGTGCCCTTGGATTTGTGAAACGCTGGTCGAAATAATTCTCTAATCCCTACGTTTCCCGTTCACTCTACATAGCCTTTGCCTGCCCCCTTCTAGAATACGTTAGTCAGGTCTGGTCTTCTCACATCATCATCGGCGCTACAACCGGGATCCGGTCTTCGCCTTATTTAACAAATCTCTCCACCGGTCCCGATTTCGAGCCGATGTCATCCAGTTTCGCACTCCCAGGCTCAGGGGGTCCTGGTCTAAGCCATCCCTCCATCGCAGACAAGGTCTGCCGCGCTATCTCCTTCCATACATCCTGCACACAGAGGACTTTCCGGGCAGGCCCCTCTTCGCTCATTCGAGCTAGGTGCCCCGTCCACCGGAGTCTACCGAGCTTCATTTTTCTTACAACATTAGCTTCAAGGTAGATTGCGTACAACTCATGGTTGTAGCGTCTCCGCAATCGTCCTCCCGCACATACGGGGCCAACAATTCTCTTTAAGACATTCCCCTCGAACGCGCCTAAGAGTCCAGAGGGCCTTTTATTGAGCACCCAGGTCTCGGATCCATACATGAGTACTGGTAAGATCATGGTCTTGTACAGTAGTAGCTTGGATGTTCTGGATACATTTCGGGATTTAAAGAGCCTTGATAGACCATAGTGGGCTTTGTTGGATTTGATCAGGCGTTCGCGTATTTCTTCTTCCATATTGTTATCAGCTGATACTATTGACTATTGCAGTCCCAGTTTTTGTGCCGCCTGCTCGATCTGGCTGAAGGAATCCTGTATATCCGATTCGGTTCTACCGGTGGTATCGATGTCATCTGCGTAGGCAAGTATCTGGCTGAACTTGGTGATAATAGTCCCTCTAGCTGTGACGCCAAAGTCACGGATTGCTTTTTCCAACGCCAGGTTGAAGAGGAGGCAGGCCAGACCGTCCCCTTGTCGGAGTCCATTAAAGATGTTTATTGGTTTGGACAGCAATCCCGCTATTTTTACTTGACTAAGAGTTCTAAGAGGCTAAAAGTTAGGAGTGCCTTTTATTGAGCACCCAGGTCTCGCATCCATACATGAGTACTGGTAAGAACATGGTCTGGTATAGTAGCAGCTTTGATGGTCTGGATAAATTTCTGGATTTAAAGAGCGTTGATAGACCATAGTAGGCTTTGTTGGATTTGATCAGCCGTTCGCGTATTTTTTCTTCCATATTGTTATCAGCTGATACTATTGACCCAAGGTAGTTAAAGGATTCCACTACTTCAAATTCGTGCTCTGGCACTCTCCCCCTACCCTGATAGTTTGACCAACGTTACGTCTTCTCTTCGCAGAAGTTGCCACCATGTACATCGTTTTTCCCTCATTAATGTGCAGTTACAGTTTTTGTGCCGATTCGGATCTACCGATGATGTCAATGTCATCTGCGTAGGCAAATATCTGGCTGGACTTGGTAACAGTAGTCCTTCTAGTTGTGACGCCACAGTCACGGATTGCTTTCTCCAAAGCCAGGTTGAAGAGGAGGCAGGCCAGACCGTCCCCTTTTCGGAGTCTATTAAAGATGTTTATTGGTTTGGACAGCAATCCCACTATTTTTAATTGACTAGTTATTTTTGTCCTGGTCAACCGACAAAGTCGTATCAATTTGTTTGGAATACCGAACTCTCTCATGGCGTTATATAGTTCTACCCTGGCTATGCTGTCGTAGGCGGCCTTAAAGTCTATAAATAGATGATATAATGAGATATTAAATTCCAGACATTTTTCCATCGCCTGCTAAGGATGAATATCCGATCAATAGCTGATTTGCCTGGGATGAAGCCACACTGATATTGACCAATGATGACTTTAGTGTATGGGGCTATCCGATCTTGTAGGATAGTGGAGAGTATCTTATAGGCGGTACTCTCAATATTATAGCCCTATAGTTGCTGCACAGTGTGATATCTCCCTTCTTATGTATGGGGCAAATTATGCCACGACGCCAATCCTCCAGCATCTCTTCTTGCTCCCATACGTGCACCACAATCTCATGAATTGCGTGATGTAACGCTGTCCCCTCTTCGTTTGATTAGTTCAGTAGGTATGCCATCAGCTCCGAGTGCTTTATTGGATTTGAGCTGTCTTATGGCTTTTAATGTTTCCTCAATGCTTGGTGGCGGCAGCATTTGGTCTTGATATTGCATTGGTGGAGCCTCCAATTCTTCCGTGAGCTGACCATTTAGCAATTCATTGAAGTGCACTTCCCATTGCTCCAGAATGCCTTCAGGATCGGTGATCAAATTACACTCTTTATCCTTGCAGTAAATACAGCGTGGTGTAACGCGTTATACTGCGGATTACTTGGTAGAACTGGCGCGGACCTCACTCTCTACTTTTCTCTATTTGACAGACAACGTTTTTTTCCCAGGCACTTTTCTTTTGTCTGTGAAGATTTTTTTCAGATCTTCTGAGTTTTTTGTATTTCTCCTCGAGTACCCGCGTCCTATGAGATTTCTCCATTGCCCGGTATGCAGCATTCTTACGTTCAGTCGCTAGTTTGCACTCATCATTAAACCAGTCGCTCCGATCTCTACGTCTACTTACTCTCTCTCCGTCGAGCTCTTCGAGGGCGAGTCTTAGCGCATGGCCAAAGGTGTTACTGGTATTCTCATTGCGTAAGGCAGCCGTGTTGATTCGAACCTGATCCGCGGATGCAATACGTCTCCGTAAGGCAATCCGCGCTCGGAAAACTGTACCAACAAGATAGTGATCCGAGTCGACGTGGGCACCTCAGTACGTTCATATCGTAAGCAGGTTCGAGGAGTGTCGGTGATCTATCAACACGTGGTCAATTTGGTTGCGAGTGGCTCCATCAGGTGACACCCAGGTGGTTTTGTGGATGTCTTTACGCGGAAACCTGGTACTTGCAACGAGCAAGTGTTTTGATGCTGTCAGTTCGATGACTCGCAGTCCATTGTCATTAGTGTTCTCATGCAAACTATGGGAACACGTGTAGTGCCTGAAAACGGTTCCCGACCTATTTTCGCATTCAAATCAACAAGATCGATTTTCACATCTTATCTTGGACAGGCATTGAGAGCCCGTTCGACGTTCTCGTAGTATTCTTCTTTTTCGTCGTCAGGTGCTCCTCTGTAGGTCCGTGAGCGTTTATGAGGCTTATTTTCTTAAACTTGCCTCGCACGCGAAAAGTGCATAGCCTTTCGTATATTGCATTAAAGCCGATGACTGCAGGCTTCAGTCTTCGGCTGACTGGAAAGCCTACCCCAGAGCACATGGTGTTTTGCATGACAGCTGTAATAAATGTCAGTCGTTTCTTTGAATAACACCACTTCCTGTCCATCTTATTTCTTGTAATGCTGTTATGTCAGCCTTATATTCGGACAGGGCATTGGCTAGCTGCTGTGCAGCTCGAGCTCTGTATAGTGAACGGACGTTCCATGAGAAAATTCTTAAACCGTTTAGCCATTTTCGTTTCCGTGGTCGCCGTTGTGTATTCAGTCCATATCCGAGGCTTGTTAAATTTTCGATAATAATTCGTTTTTTCGGGCTTGATTATTAGCCTTGCGCCAACCTTTCTCAGGATGTCACTGCATGCATTGGTTCAATTACTGGTCTCCTCACTACTCGTCCCATATTCGCAGGATCAAAAGCATGCAATGTGGTTTTTTGAGTTTTGCCCTCCGTGGATTGAACTGGGAAAACCCGCAGACTCTCCCCTATACACAAGCCGTCTTATTTAATAAACCTCAACACACTTGAAGAGTGCAGAATTCATGCCGACATCCTTTTCATCCACCGTTTTCGGTCAGGCTCAAGCATGCTCTCCCCCATCACATTCCACACTAATCCTCGTAACCTGCAAAACACTCGTCTCTTTTATTTGCCCACCCATCACACTTCTTGTGGATCTAACGAACCCCTTTCATGAATGCTGCGGTGGGCAAACTCTTATTCCCCCCCCCCCCCCCCCCCCCACCCGATTTCAATTTCACCTCTACTGGTCCCAAACTTCGTCTCCCCTTTTACCCCTCCTGTTCACGGTCCACTCACTGTCTACACTCTTACAACCCGCACATAATTCAACACCCTATCCTTCACCATCCCACTACTAAATGTCGTCTATCCACCTTATCCAAATACCCCCACCACCGGGGTCTATCTCTCTCTCTCTCTTGTGTTTACTTAGATAACAAGCTATGTCCTAACTCAAATAAATCGCATGAACTAATTGGATGCGTTCAAGTATGTTTTTAATGCAACCAACTTCAGTCAACTTTGTACTCTTTGCACACGTATTAGTATATAAAAACTTGCACGTGCGTTATTTAATTCGGACTAAATAAATTGCAATTCATTCTCTTCACTATCGTAGTTATAACGCTACAAACGTGTTTGTGCTATCGTCGTCAAACTCGGCATGTTTCCAGCAAAATCTTTCCTTTTTCCTCATAATATAGCGTTATTGGTAGTTATTTGCGTACGACAGTCGTGCCAGTCTTTATTCAACACCCATCATAGTAACAGTGTCGGGGTTACTAAAATTTTGAGTTCACTGTTTTAAAATATACGTATAGAAGAGATAGGCAAGGTATGTTGCGCCCATATTCTAACGACGGAATTGAAAGGCTAGCACCCGTTTCGCCACTGAATTTCACTGTGTTTTTTATATTATATCGAGCACGTGTAGTGCTCTTTTAGATGCGCCTGAACCATATATGTAAATTGTGGTCAAGTTGGATGGCATGAATTCCTTTTTACATCTCTTAAACAACCCAATAGATTTGATCACATTTTTCGCAGTTTCAAGTACGAATTTGTTCCAATTAAAGGTTAAATTAATTCGAACACACAAAATTGATAATTCATTTGTTCTCAAGACAGGAGTGTCGTCCATCGGTAGTGGGTCTACGTTGAGATTTGTCTTTGACGGCACTAGATTTTATAGACTTTAATTCTGCTCGGTTCAATAATTCTCATTACTAAATATTGAGGTCGGAACGGGGTTCGAAGTAGTTGGTTATAATGAGTTGGACTTAGATAGTAAGTAATGAATAGATCGTGTGTAAAAAGGAATAATAGAGTGAGTGAGGACACGGACTCCTCCCAAACTCCAGCATTCATTTGATGGGAGACAGGTTTTGAAAATTCAGCTGAACTGAACGGCCGCAAAAACAATTTCTTTCCATCAATCTGAGTAACGTCAACTCCATAGAAAAAATGTTGACAATAAAGCCAGGCATCAAATTTTGACGAACACTTTACACTATTCAGTGGAGCAAATCTGTTCAGGAGTGGATCCATTTTCCGTAGGGATATGCCTTCAGATCTCTCATGGACTTATTGTTATGAAATCTAAATTGTCAGTCAACGTCCTTTGTTTTCAGATATTTTGAAAGCTGACGGCTAGTGAAGTTAGTTCTGTGGCATGATAAGTTAAGTTACTGCTGTGGAACGATAAGAAGAGAATGGTGAATCTGACTTTTGGATTGGAATATTCGATGATTTCAAAAACAAATAAACTTATCAGCAGTCCAATTTTTCATAAAAATATGCTCTTTATGTTACTAGGACGTTAGGTTGTTTAGAGTATTGGATTTCGTGGCCAAAGCCATTCGAACGAAAGGAAGTGACAGAGTGGTGGTGTAGGTGCACACTCGTCTTGAGGGCATGACGAGAATGCTCGCGAGGTAATAATGTCTTTATTTATATTTTCGTTCCAGAAAAAAGCTTTAAATCTACGAGGTATTTGTTTTTAGCATTAAGATTTCGATGCAAAGCTCTTACAAAACTAGAAAAGACACCGAGTTCCTCTGATAGCATGCCGTCGTTTTACTGGGAATTACACTTATTATATAAGTTCTCCATAATCGATAAATGGGCTCCTCGATAGTATAGTGGTTAGTATACCCACCTGTCACGCGGGAGACCGGGCTTCGATTCCCAGTCGGCTAGCCTCTGGCGCAAGACTAATGACCTTGTCCGCTAAAAACAAATCATTATGGAAAAATTTAACAAGCCTCAGGACTTGCTAAATAAGGTCAAAACCGGTTCCCGGTTGTAGTGCCGATGATGATGATGATAATCGATAAATAGTAAAACTTCAGTAAATTAAATTGAAAGAAAAAGGATCTTGCAATTAAGCAACTTTATTCACCTATGCCATTCCCTCCTTATCGCTGTGATCAGACGATATGAGATTTCTCTAAAAACCTAATTATTTCGCTGCGTATGATGCTGCGAGGGATGTAAGCGTTCTTACGTACATGTGATGAATCCACTAAACATTATGCGGTTCTGGTATTGCGTAAACTGTTTGTAGGTCATCACGATGTTAACATTATATTTTGTACGTCTTTGTTTGATTCTTTATCTGTTCTTCACGTTCGTAATCGAAAACATTATTTATATATATGACATAAGAAATACGTTAGTACACTGGATTTAGTCGAGTTTCGCATCGAATTCTAAATATTCCGTATTTTAATCCTATGCAGAATATGCAATTTCCAGGACGATTAAACCACGATCGCTTGAAAAGAGTGAAAATTAATACGCGATACTTGGAAACAGATAGGCGTACTGCATACGAGCACTGTTATACAAGTCGTTGTTTGCTGTTGTTGACAGAGTCATTTTTCATCTTTGTGAATGATGTACACTATCTAGAGTGATCGCCCGCACAAATCTCATTCTATGAGAGCTTAATCTAATGCACACATTCTATTATTGCATGATACTTATTTTCCAACTTTCCAACTTTCCAACACACTCCTGCTCTGACTTCGGTTCGTTTATTCGCAACCAAATTTGTCATTGTTAATTACCGAAGATAAAAAATATACAAAAAATGAATGCAAACATTATTACCTTGAGTGTGACCTCCTAAATCGAACGTTGTGAAGCGCATATTACCAATCGACAACTCTTCCGAAGCTAGTAAACAAAAACAGGGGATTTAATTGTTAATCAAATTTCTTCTCCCTTACTTTGCATAATACTTACTTGGATGTAGTGTGGGAACGTGTTGTGCTAGCTTGTCATCTTTCAACATGTGCAGTAGTGTGGTCTTTCCAGCGTTGTCTAATCCCAGAAACAGCAATTTTCCCGATTTCTTCCATAAACCTTAAAAGAACAACAGGGAATTCAGTTTCAATAATTGAAGGCGACGCGCTTTGTTAACAACAATGAACTTGAAAATTCAACGTCAACGAAGTGCTTGCTTTGTTGGCAAAGTATCAACTGTGACAATTAGCCGTGGTGGGCAACATCACAAGTTCTATCCAATATTTATACACACAAGTGTCGAGCTGGTAGTATTAATAAATGTTTTTAATCAGCACTTACCCAAGTATCCCAGGACACCAGTGAACCAATCCCAGATGAACATTTTTATTAAAAATTGTGTAAATCTAAAATTAAGCAAAAGGATATGCGATTAGAAACAAAAGCAAAAAATTAATGTAGGCACAAACGAGAGCGAAACGCGTATCCAACTGTCACATGCGTTGAGTGGTCGGTTGCTAATTTTGCCAGTCACCCCAGCGCACAGTTTGTTGGGTCAATTGGGCGAGTGAGGGACTCAATTCAACGTTCCGCTTCGTCACAATCCCGTAAACAAATATATCAGTTTTCTCTTCGAAAGGGAAAATTACGCATCGAATAAATATATTGCGAGTTGCCACAATGCTATTGTTTTTCTAGGCAGAATTTTTTCATAGGTGCTGATTGTTTTCACTGATTCGTTTTGGGGGGTGAGCAATTGGGTACGCATTTCGAAATTCCCTTAATGCACTGATAAAAATTGATGGATTTGGAAACTTTTTAAATTGATTACGTTTTTGAATATTATTAATACTTTTTTACGTACAGGTTCTCTAGTGAAAAGGAATAATTTTGGATCTAATGCAAGTTGACACAAAACGTCATCTGTAAGATTCGACAAGTTGTGGCATAGCTACGTCATTCTTCCGGTTGTTCGATAACTTTGTGCTGGGCGACATCTATGGTTTCGTTGAGAAAACGGGACCGATTTCCGCTTTCTTCGAGACGGTTTTTATATTCATATTGTAAACTAGGTATGTGAATATAACGAAATTAATAACTTTTAGAGTTTGGTTATTGGTGGTATGCAGTTGCAGTTTTTGGCCGTTCGTGCATTGGGATGAATTTCTGAAGAGTCGGGCGTAATCAAAATGCTGCATTGTGAAATGTAGATTGGAAACATTATCATGATTACTGTAGAATATTAGCAAAGAAGTATCTTTTTGAAAGCAAATTCATTGACTTGAAATAGTGTACATGAAAGGGCAATTAAATGAAACTCGACAACTTGTTTTATTCTAGTCACAATCGTCACTTGCTAGGGCCATTCGACTTAAGATACTATGCAATCTTATTACTTTGTATTAAGTAATCTGTTTGACGGTGGTATGACTAATGACGTGGTCATAGGTGCGGCGACGGAGGCAAAAACAATGAAGCTGAACTGCAAGGCGAAATGACAAAAGAAAGAGTATCAGTAGATAAAATTAACGGTTGTCATTGGATGGACCTAGGAGAGTAAAGCGACCAACCAAGGCCACGAAACAAATGCGAATGTGGATGCCGGATGTCTGTGAGGGTGGCTCGACCGTTAGTGTAGGTCATGGAGCTCAATCTTGAACGTTAGAATTGTATGAGGGTGTCTCGACCGATGGTGTAGATTAGTGAGCACAATCTGGAATGATGACGCTGACTCGACTCTTGAGCACAATCTAGAACAAAGAGGGTGGCTCCACCCTTGGTTGAGGTCAGAAAGCACAATCTGTAATGAACGTCAGAAGCGTATGAAGAAGTAAAAGGAATGCAACAAGAAACAGGCGCCAGCAGCATATGAAATTCCTGTAACGAAAAGTATCGTCAAACGTGTAACAGGCACAAGTATATCACTAGCCCGAAATGATGTGAAGTTATGAACAGTTTACTCACACAGAAGTATATTCGATTATTGGGATTAGCTAGAATTAAATCACTTAATGGTAGAATTTGAGTCAGTCACAAGAGTACTGCAAACATGAGATTACAAGCACACCAGCAATAATCATGCACCGGAGATGAGAACCATCCGATAGATTTAGGACACGTGCGCTAGTTAAGTAATCTAGACTATTTCAAAAAAAAATATTTTTTTTTAATTAAATGCTTAAGTCTAAGATTACAAATCTTTTTGATAGTTCTATTTCGAACTCTTCAATTAATTAACTAAACGTTAATTTACATTAAAAAATATATTTGTTTTAATTAATAATAATAATAAATTGAAGAATTGCTACTTAAAAACCATGCTCACTCGATCAGTATCATAAACGAAAAAGGAAGTGGAATCACTCTATCATAATTATCTGACTGTTGATTCGTTAAGATTATCTGAGGCGACAACTAGTAGTTTCGATGGTGATGTACTTTCGTTATGTTGTATGGGATTAGACGATTCATCTTTTGGGTGTCAATAAATGATTACTGTTTGGGTGATTCATATTTTTATATAATTCTATATATTCTACAATCTTATAAGGATATGAATAAATGGGGCCTTAACTCGCTTGAGGCTCAAATTGGCTCATTGGATCCTGACAGAAAGTTAAATTTCAAAGTTGAACACAAAACAAGAACACACTAGCAATTAATACTTAAACCATAATAATAAAAAAGAGCACTTTGAAAATAACCAAACCACAACACATTTTCGTGGTCCATAGAATTCAGAAATTTTGTGTCACTCTTCAAACCAATAATTTATTTGAAAAGTATTATTCCCAATATGCAACAGCATCCGTCTCGCATACATCCTCAAACTTACCAAGAATCCATTTCCCAAGCTGTAATAAAATGCATATTCAAATTTACAACGGAATACTAATCATCTCCCCCAACTACCCCAAACCGCATACATCTTTCCCCAAAACCACTTCGGTTAATTTCCTACTTAAATTATATTCCTTGCTTGCAACCAAACAGTTCTAATTTCCCCCGAAAATCATTTTGGCGCACTTCCTGCTTAAACTATTTCCTCGCTTGTAACCAAGCAACATTCAGTTTCCCCGAAAACCATTTCGGCTCCCATCCTACCCAATACCCATTCTCCTTACTGGTAAGTCACCAGCACGATGCGTTGCATTTCCGCGAAACAACCATCGCAACGACCAAGACCCACATTCCTTTGTCTAACCGACAACTCAAGCCCATACTTGGTCGTGTTTCCAAACCAATTTCCTCGTATACATAGCCCCAAAGGAATTTAACTCAGCCTGTACGGCAGTGATTCTCTGGAACTAATTTACCTATGCAAGCATAGCAGCCCTTTTCAAGTTCCTAGTAAGTGGCAGAGAGTTTATTTAGCTATGATTCCGCTGCTACGACGCGATAAACTTCTTCTCGCGTTTAATGAGTCAGTCGAGTAATAACCATCCCAGGGGGCAGACGTCCTTTCATACCCTCCAGCGCGTGTCCCGGAGTAGTCAAGATGTGAGTCTAGTTTCCTATCTGTTAACGAGACGGTATAGTTGATTGTCAATGAAGCGGATTTTACCTGACACTTAATGAAGTGGAATTTATTTGAATTTTGAAAAAAGGGTTGATAGCTAACCAAAATCGATTGACATAGTGAAACGTACAAATAAAGCGATTCGGAAGGAGCGCATCTCCAAGGATCACGTGTAGTTTATATTGGTTTAACAAATATCACCATTATGTTATAAACAACGTTACGAGAGAAAGTGGTCCGGTGAAATAATATCTTTTAAGAACCACCAATAGAGTGAACTATGTGTATCTACTTGATGTAGTAAAATGATATAGTTTAAGAACCACAAACAGAGTGGACTACGTGTATGTGCTCGATCCAGTAAAACCATGTATTTTAAGAACCACCGACAGGGTGAACTACTTGTATGTGCCGGACCAAGAATAGAGAAAAAAATATTAACATTAGAACTACACCGGTGCGTTTTCTCCCGTGGCTTATTCCTCCTGGTGACAATCCTTGTGCAGTAATCGTCGGCGGGTGATAGTGGACCCGTGCCGTACGTCGGCACCCATACTTTTACTCCCACAGATCGACAAGCATAACCATAAACAGCCTGTCGGGGGATATGTGATTCTTATGGGATGTCGACACTGGCATGCTATTGTAAACAAAAAAGGAAAAAAAAAAAACCAAATGCGTATGAGCAAATGTAATTTCTTGAAAACATTAAATCCCTTTCCGGCGAATACAAAAAAATAAAAGGTTTAACTCTTTAATTCTACAGAAATGCATGATATGAAGTTATTTTTTGTGCAGTTGCGTGTTTAGATATGTCCTTTCAACATAGTCAATTAATTAATTGTGTCATTGTAAAATTTGAATTGGGAGATTTATCTATTTTCTTTAGATTTTTTGGTTATTCACTAATTAGGCTAAATTACGGGATTATGCCACTGTAATGTTTTCAATAAATCAATATTTTTTTATTAGCTTAATTGATGGATAAACTATTCAAAATGTAAAAAAAATTGGTTTATACCATAGGCAAAATGCTAACAGTTCACGTAACCCATTTTATTGAACATAGTCACGACGTATGACGTACGGGGGTGGGATGAAGGATTTCCGACCTGATCTCTCAAATGTATTCTAACAAAGCAATCGACATGAAAATGTATATACAAGCTAATGAGACATAGAATACAAACCAAAAATTATACCCGCTGGTGCCAGCTGTAGGCCAGGCCGGTAACTTTTCACCCAACCGTCGCATGAAATTAAATAGAACTTAAAACTGGATTGTGTTACGCGCAAAACGCTCCAACCCTTAATACCTACCTCTTTGTAACCAGTCTCTACCATCATCCGCGGTACACACAAAATCATTCACTTAAAGGATGAAGCGCTCTGCAAGCCCTAGCATTACCTCCAGACATTAAATATCCTCATATCAATTCAATATCAAACAAATTGAACTAAACGTTCAATTTGCTCACATTGAATTCAACTTACAAAACCAATACGTGATAAACGATCCATATGTTCAACCGCAAAATTCCCTGGATCCAAATGCGCGGACCGGATGACCAACTTGCAAAACAAAATTGATGAGAATCATAAAATGCGCGTCTGTAATTTTATGATCCTTATAAAATTTGTTTACCTAAATCTATTCCCACAATCAACATCATTTTCCATTATCGTAAACCAATTTCCTAAACAAACAACTTGCGCCATAAAGCGAACCACATGTTCGTTTTATCTCCAATCGACATTGAGGATCTTAAGTGCTCATCATCAAGATCCTTTTTTGATTGTTTTTTTTTGTTGTTCCTCTTTTGATTCCAATGCGGGAAATATAGAGAAACTGAATGGGGAGCGGCAAAAGGGCCATGCAGACAAAAGAACGTATTCTTCGATCTGCACGATCAAAGGAAAAAGTTTTCGTGCGGAGAGACGAGAAAAAGACGAAGTTGGTATTCAGTTGTGGACCGAGACGGTCGGTGGAGTTGTCTGTAACTATCTAAACGGTGATGATATAAATTGTAACGATCCAAATTCGGTGACTATCTAAACGGCGATGATATAAATTGTAACTATCCAAACTCTCTAATTCTCTAAATTGTGGTGATATAAAATGTAACTATCCAAACCCTGTGACATCTAAATGATGATGATATAAATGATAACGATCCAAACTCTGTAACTATCTAAAGTAAAATAAAACCTAGACTTCCTCCTAAGCACGACAAGCGGCTTTTAAATCAAGTGGTGTTTAGGATTATACTTTCATCTCTGTTACCAATCGGCTAAGTGGGATTAGATAGATCCGCTTTCGACTGTGGGGAAATCTATACCCAACAACAAGGGCGGACCGCCCCATACCGTTCCTCAGGTAATACTTCTTATTAAATATATAATAAAAAAAAGGAAATATAATCCATTATCAAAATATAACCGTACTAAGGTTGTCGACAGGCTTGACTTGTTACAATTATTGCGGGGAAATTTAGTTAATTTAATACGAATATAAAATAATATAAATGTCTATTTAGGACATTCAATTATTTGCCCCCCGTGTAAAATAGGAAACGAGATATATGTTGAAAATGTTTAAATCAATAAATCTTCATTGATCGTGCTTTGTTCAGCGTAGGCTAAAACTCACTTAAATCCGTACCATCCTTCATTGGCCATTTTATTCGCAGCGGTTGCGTTGCGTTTAAATGTCACAGTGAATATTAAGTACTTACTTCCACTGGATTTAAACAGAATTTTTTTTATTACATTGATAGCGTTCATAGTCATTGCGTGAATGTTTGGTAAATCTTTACAAAAAAGTACACTCCTCATGATTCTGTAATGTTGTGGAGGGCATTTCATACT
Organism: Microdon myrmicae; assembly: GCA_963931805.1. NCBI lineage: Eukaryota > Metazoa > Arthropoda > Insecta > Diptera > Syrphidae > Microdon > Microdon myrmicae. The sequence continues at coordinate 166,218,807 of OZ007499.1, forward strand.
CGAAATATTGGGCATGTTCATCAACGTTTAGATTACAGGCCATCTTTGCTATCGATGTGAGTGGAGGGTATAACAATGATGTGAGGGAGATGGAACTCCTTTTGTGTCATATATGTAGTACGGTTCGCTTCCGTACTTCTCGATCAAACGACGAAAAGAAGCGAACGATGAATCCTGAACGGATACTTGTTGTGTGTTGAGTCCTGGTCCCACTATGGATATGTGGATACACGGCCGCGTCCTTGGTTTTCCAGACAGCCACTATGGGATGCGCCGTCCACGTACAGGTGAAGCGCAGGATAATACCACTATGGGCGTAAGTGTCAAAGCACACACACGAAGAGAGTTTCAAACACCGACCACTATCAAATCACAATACACTGGAAACTCAGCGACATAAACTCCGCATTACACCTGAAAACAAAAACTGATTTATTTTATGAAACAGATTTATTTTAGTATTCACTTAATTTTGGAGGATCTTCTCGTTACAGACGCTACTCACTGCCAACTTTCCAATCCATTTTTCTTCTTCTTCGAAGTCTCGTACACATCGCCCTTTATCGCAGATTTTTTTTTCGAAATCAAAAATCTCATGTTTGGTTAGCAACAGCAAAGTCTGGGCAAGCTACGCTGTTGCTATATAGCGAAACCGGTTGGGTTTATCGTTTTTAGTTTCGTTCTCATGCCGATATTTTCCCAAGCCATCGCGGCGTCCTTTTGACCTGCGCCAGACACAGCTATTCGCTGGGGATCAATAAACCCAGAGTCAGGTGAAGAGTATAAGAAATATCGTTTTCAGCCCAGTCCATTTCCCCTTCTCCGAGCTCATTTCGGTTTTGCACTCTGAGAGCAATACAAATATCAAACTGGGCCATGCGGTCACCAGTTGGTTTTGCTTTCGTTGTATGAGAAAGCAAACCAACCCAGAGATCATCACGGTCTCTGTTTCAGTTTCCCGTTCTCTCTAAGTTCATTGACTTTGGGTGAATTCGCAAAAGTGTATTCACCTTGTTGGGCGGGGAAATGGAAGAATGCAGATCAGTGTGCGATCACCATTGGTTGATCGTGTGGGATAAGAGAGTTCCGTGTTTAGCTACGCAGTCAGTCAGAGTGCACACACCCCCGAGTCATTTTTAGTCAAGTTTCATCCCTCGCGGAGTGGGGCGATTCTTAACCACGGAGGTGGGCACACCCAAATTAAACACAGTCACCACTTAGTTCAAATTTTATTCGGTCGGTCATAGTATTATCTACATTTCGAAAAGGCAGTTTAATTTCAATTTTTTTTTGCACAAAGAGAATTCGAATATTGCTATTAGTTCCGGGCGGGCTGTCATTTGTACCATAGCTGATCATTGCGAAGCTGCAGACAAAAACTAAAGAAATTATGTAAACATTCTTAGAGCATTTAAATATCAACTAAGATTCATCGCAAACGGTGTCGAGGTGCTTGTGGTTAAATATATACATTTATTGTATTCATCAGTGAAATTAACCAGTTTGTAAACAAAATAAAACAGAATAAGAAAAATATAAAAAAAACATCGTTTCAACAAAAAAATAAAAAAACTATGTTCAACAAAGTCCATGCGTTTTATTTGTTTTGTTTCTTCCTTGTTGGTGAACGTTTAGCAGTTCTATTTGCCCAGTGACGTGTTGGGGCTATAGTGAAACCGTGCCCGTGTAGGCATCTTAACTTTTAACCCTCACAACCCCCCGCATTTGTTCTACTGAGAAACCAGCAAAAATAACTAAGAGTACAAATAAATAAGTATACAAATCATAAACAAAAAATAAAAAATATACATTCACTTACATACACCAAATTTACATTTACCCATTTAGCCATTCATTCAAAACTTATATTCATTCGTTCATTTGCATAAGCAACAAAAATACTTACATATACCAAATATACATTCAGACATTCATTAATTCAAAGTATAGATTGATTCATTCAACAAATTACCAATTCATTCATTCAATTAATTAGAGGTCGAGGCCTTACACGCGGTAGTGGCCTGATGCGTTTGGTTCTATCTTTTACTGATTCTAGCAGCTAGCGTCGGTTCGAATCACACGCTCTACATTATCGTCGCAAATGCCATCGGTCTTATCATTTTATAACGTAAACGGTGATCTTAAAACGAACGTCTGACGCCGCAGAAGCAACCACCCAACCCCATCATCGATATTGTAAGTAGCCTTTTCTATACTTATTTTTGTGTGCAATGAATTTTAAGTGCAACCGGTTAAATACGAAGATATAAATGGATTATATGTATTTTTAAATGGGTTTCATTTAAAATAGAATCTAGATTGTACTCTTCGGCTTCGAATGGTTTTTGTATTTTGTTGAGTTTTTCTTATCCAAGCAGATCGTATTGGATTCTAAAGTGGTATATAAAATAGAATACAAATTGGTATATAAGTGTGAGACAATGGGGTTTAAAATATGTAAAAATATTCACGTGCTAACAATTATTGATGGAAATTTTCTTAGAAAAGGGCAGTTCAATGCTGTGAACACAATTTGACCAAGAATGTTTTAATGCAAGTTGAGTTAGGATTTAAATAAATCGTCCGCATTTGTAAAATTTTAATTATTTAAATTCAAAGGTGAGATGAAATATGAGATATTCTTATATTCCACAAGCGGACGTAATGTGGATACGTCTTCAAAATATCATCCAGTAACAGTAACAGTAAGTTTATTGAGTGTTTTTTTTTACAAATTGTTATAATACGGTACATATATATAAAGATTAATTATATTTGGGTTTTTTCCCATTTTTATTTATTTATTAATTGTTTTTTGTTTGTTTTGTAAAACTCTTGCTCTTGGAATCTGTTTTTTTTTTGTGTTAGGCGCGTTACAGTTACAATATTTATAATATAAATATTTACATCTACCGCTAATATTAGAACTAATATTGATTATTTACAACTATTTGCAATCTTAATCTTAGATTTTCTTAATGTTAATTCTTAATTCTATTGTAATTTGACATTGCAGATACTTGATGGGTGCACATGTCCGTACTTTTTAGATAGTTTTGTTGTCGGTTGTCCGTGTTTATTTTATTTGTATGTAAGATTTCGAAAGCAGATTCATTTCGACTTAGATACGTTGACTCGTATGCTCCATCGTCGGTAGAACGCATCTATTTGTTTAAGGTGATCAGAAATGATTTTAAAAGTTGTTTTTGGCGTCCTACTATGTCCATAGATTAAGCTATCGTCGGCATATAGTATAGATTCCGAATTTTCAGCTATGTTGATTCCATGTGATACATGGTGTTGAATCAGGCCTCTTTTGACCTGATGTATTTTTTTGCTGTTAAGCACCTAACTTTTAAGGCCCTACTGTACACTAGGGTGCAACACCCCCAGTGTAATAATTTTTGGTCGATGTTCGGGCGCAACGCCACTAAACATCTAAAGAAAAGTATATCTTGAAAATTCGGGCGCAACGCCACTGAATATTTCAGAGGATTATACAAAAAAGGAGGGAACCTGAAAATCAATAGAAATGAGACTACGTCCGGGATTACGGTCGGATGCATTCTGATTTTATTTCTTTTTTTTTCAAAACTGTATTTATTAACCATAATTAGAATTCGTACATTTAAGTAATACAGTGACTTAAAATTAATTTCGTAACAATTGCTTACATGTAATTATTATAATAATATATACATTTTCCAAACAATATTTTATGAGATATAAGATAGATACGTGTTTATAAATTTAGTGGTATTATCTTCCTGGAAAAGGTCAGAAAACCAGGAATTATTTTTTTCAACTTTACTTAATCTAAACCTAATCCTAATTATATAAATAACTTAACCTAATTTAGCCTGATTACAGTATGATTTTCCTAAAGCCATAAACAAAGTTTTATAATTAATGGGATATTTGAATTAAAGGATGTGGAATGAGGTCAGTTATGCGTTTGAGAAAGAGTATTTCTTTCCGGTTGTTCGTTGGAAAAGCGTAGGATGTCGGAAAATGGTTGGACGTTACAGTATTTGAACTGGTTACGGGTAACTTCGGTGTTGTGGTATATGATCTCATTTGAATCATTTTCCAGTCTGCTTGAGGCGAAGATAGCTCTGGTGTGGAGACAGTTGGGATAGTTAGTTCTGATATCTAGGGGGTTCTCTAAGAGCGAGGTTATTATGGGATTGGGATTATTTTGTAGGTCTTCGATAAATTTGATAGACAGTTCGAGGAATCGTCTATCGAGGTGCTCAATACCAGCGGTATTGTAGAGTTCGACGTTACTATAGTACTTATAGGAGTTAGGACGACGATGTAAGCCAGAGACATACCTAAAGCATTTTCTTTCGAATACTCGTAATTTCTCCATTTGGGAGGGAGTGATATGGTACCACAATGGGCACGCGTACGTGAGTGTGGGCCTAATAATTTGTTTGTAAATGAGCAGTTTGACTTTGTGAGAGAGACTATTAGGTTTCCACATTACTCTTCTACAGAGATTAAGATGAATTGTGGCTTTTTGAAGGGAATTTTTAATGTGGGAGGAAAAAGACCAGTTATTAGGAAAAGTGATTCCCAGATATTTTAGGGTTTTGGAGGGTTTTATTAGAGTGTTGTTTAGGTTAAGTTTAATTTTGTTGTGGCAGCGTCTAGTGTTGTTTGTACAGTGCTCGTGTTTGCCCTTGAACACAATGAGCTGCGTTTTATTTAGACGTGATCGTCTAGTGGTTAGGACCCTACGTTGTGATTTTATTTCTCTCTTAAAATTTTATTTATACAAAATATTTACACTAATATTCTTACATCTACAATATCGAATACAGGATTACAGGATTCCTGTTTACATACATACATAAACTCGACTACAGGATTCCTGTTTACTACTACATACATTACTAAGCCCAAGCCGAAGGACAATCGGCATTTTTAAGATACACACAAATTACTGGTGTGCACAGAAAACAAAACATAAAAGGAATGCACATTCCTGTACAAAGAAAACTGAAATATGATATTTATGGTGGTCCTTTTTGAGTTGGCGGCAATTCAATTATCACCGTCTGCTGTTGAAAATGTTTGCTGTTGGGTTGAGTCTGGTGGTGATGGCGGCATGATGCTGAAATTTGCTTTTATTGCCCAGACATAAATTGTAGCTGGGATGCGGTATTCAAATGCATGGAATGCAAATACGGCGGCAATTGGGCAAATGGTTCTCACACACATAACAATGGCTGGGATGTGGCATTAGAATGTGATGAATGAGACGAACGACGGCACCGCACAAATGGCGCCGCATGATCTCATAAACATATTCCCCCCGTTGAATAACAATTCAACCCTGCAGCATGACTGGTGGGCCGAAGATCCTGATCGTTGACCATTCGGCGTCGTTTGTAAGGGTAATCCGCTTGATTGGGTGATTCATCTGCTGTGGGTGCTGGCAGAGAGCAGTTACTGGTGTTTTCGTAGTCGATTGGCAGTGGTGCTAGGCGATGAGTGGGTCTCCGAACCACTCCGGAGGTGGTTCGCACGTCTACCACTCGAATCAGGCCGTCATCCCCTGGGTGTGTGCTGATTACTCGGCCGAGCTTCCATCGCAAAGGTGGAGTGTTGTCTTCTTGCACGATGACCATTGTCCCTGGATTAATGTTGCGGACTCGCTTCTTCCACTTACTTCGATCTTGTAGCTGGTGTAAATATTCCACATGCCATCGTCTCCAAAATTGGTGTTTCAACTGTGTGACCAATTTCCAGCGTGCGGGTAATTTCACCTTTAGCGGAACCGCGTGAGCATCCACATGTGCGGTCAGAGGTTCTCCAATGAGAAGATGTCCTGGGGTGAGTGCCAATAAATCGTTCGGGTTATCGGACACTGGTGTCAGAGGCCTGGAGTTCAAAATAGCTTCTACCTCCGTGATGACGGTTTGCAATTCTTCGTATGTGAGGGACGCTGCATGTAATGATGATCGCAGCAAATGTTTTGCTGATTTGACCGCCGCCTCCCACAGTCCTCCAAAGTGTGGGGCTCGGGCCGGTATCATATGAAACTGGGTTCCCTTATTACTGAGAGATGAGGTCACCTTAGTGAGAGCTCCTTTTGATGCTAGCATTTCTCCGACCTCTCTCAATTGGTTTCGCGCTCCTACAAAGTTTATGGCATTGTCACAATATAAGTGGGAACAATTCCCACGTCTGGCTGAGAAGCGCTTGAGAGCGCCGATGAATCCCTCTGCTGAAAGGTCCGTTACCAGTTCTAGATGGACTGCCTTTGTTGCAAAGCAGCAGAACAGAGCGATGTAGCTTTTCTGGGGTCGCTTACCCCTGATGTGAACATGAGTCTGGGACGGTCCACAAAAGTCGACGCCCGCATTTGAGAATGGACGAGCGGGTTTTATTCGAGTGGCGGGTAAGTTCCCCATGATCTGAGTCAGTAATTTGGACGTGTTCTGGAGCAAAACACACAGTGCTGGACGATGCTTCGTGTTACGTTCTTGCCTTTTGTTGGCCAATCGTTTTGCCGTGTCACCGCTAATAATCCTTGTGGGCCGATATGCCTATGTTCCAGGTGCAATTCTCGTATGATGATTGTTGTGATGGCGTGAGTATGCGGTAGAATAATGGGGTGCTTGGAATCATAGGATATGTTAGATGATCCAAGTCGCCCGCCTACTCTCAGCAATCCGCCAGAGTCGAGGAATGGGCTCATGGCACTGAGGGGACTCGTTCGAGATGGCTCTCCGTGCTGATGGATGTGGTTTATCTCCCCTTCCAATTCCTTCCTCTGTATTGCGCGCAGGATCTTAACTCGAGCGTTGGTGAGTTCCGTCGGTTGTAGCGATCCGAAGACACGGCTTCGTGTGTGGGTCGGGGTTCCAATACGCAACATGTATGCCACGATACGTTGAAGTCGCTGGAACGAGTTCCTATGGTTGATGCGGTCGATCGCCTGATCCTCTGCTTCAATTGACAAAGCGACTGTGGCCGTACGTTTGCGCTCCACGTCGTAGTCCTTCTTCCTGATATATGCGGGCGGCCAATGTTTCTTGTCCCCATGTAGGAAGAATGGGCCTTCTCCGTCGTCGGTGGTACACATGCCACAAGTTGCTGATGCTACTGGACGTTGATGAGTCGGTCCGGCGACAATCCATCCGATGCGAGTATTCTGGAGCACTGGAAGCGTTGGTCCAAGTTTAATTTGACCAATGGATAACAATGAGACGAAATGCTCGACTCCCAGCAGGACGTCGATCCTGCCTGGGTGTTGGAACTCTGGGTCTGCTAGCTGGACATTCAATGGGAGCTGCCAAGCGGAAATGTCGATTTCCTGACTTGGCTGTGGCGAACTGATCGTGCCGATCATATATGCTTCGAGTCGCGTGGAGAACTTCGTTGTTGTAGAAATGAGCTCCACATTCACGCGTCGTTGTGCTCTCTGTGGTATGTCCCCGATGTTGTATATGGTCAAGTTTGCAGAGGTCGTGGCTAGTGCTAGTCTCTTGATAACTCGCTTACTGATCAGATTGACTTGTGAGCCGGAGTCCAAAATGGCACGGCATTCGATTGTTCGGCCATTGCTGCTTGTCAGTTTTACCCGAGCTGTACCGAGGAGTGTCAGTTTGTTGACGGATGAGCTTACTGTCGATGCTCCCAGAGATGCCGATTGTGCTTTGTCCTTGAGCTGAGGTTGGGGACTCGACTCCGAGGTCGGAGCTCGTTGTGTATTGTTTGGAGGATGCAGCAACGTGTTATGCTTTTGATTGCACTCCTTGCATCTAGTTTTTAAGCATCTGTCTGCAAAATGTTCCTGCTGGAGACAGTTACGACATAACATTGCTTTGCGCACGATGTCCATCCTCTGTTCCGTTGTTAGTTGTTGGAATTGCTGAAATTGATAGAGGGCATGTGCCTTTCCACAGGCAGCACACTGTTGTTCCTTCTTGGGTGTGGCATGGGATACTGCTGACGTCAAGGTGGTTCGGGATTTGTGCTCATCCTTCTTATGATCCTTTGACCCGATCGCTTCCAGGGATTGAAAACGCACCTCCAGGAATGCCAACAGTTCTTTCATGGATGGGGTCTCTTTTGGTTTTGCCAGGCCTTGCTCGAACAGGGAATGGGTGTTGCGATCCAATTTTTGCAACAATATGTTTCCGAAGAGAGCACCCCAACTGTTGGTGTCGATGTTAAGGTTCTTCAAACCTAGAAGACACTCCTGCGTAGTGTCATGCATTGCCTTTGTGTGAGCACAGTTCGACCCAGTCGTTGATGTGATTTTATTTCTTTTTTTTTTTTTTTTAATATACTGCATTTATTTGACCAAAAATTAATAGTTACAATAAGTAATACAGCTAACTTATAATAGATTGGTTACATAATAAGTGTTTACATGCTATTTGTTAACATTTTTCAAACAATTCTTTTTAGATGTGCTTAAGATTTAATGTGATTATATATATTGTTAATTTTGTTTTTCCTGGAAAAGGTCAGAAGAAAAACCAGGAACTCTGTTTATTTTAACTTAGCCTACTTAAAATTACTTAACATAACTTAATCTAACTTAGTCTAATCTAATACACAATTTACAATATTTGATATTGCAATGATAGTGACAATTCGAATTTGACTTAAAAATAATATTTACAATTTTTAGTTATGGACGTGGGATTTCTCGTTGGGATTGAGGATACTAAGGGATAGGATCAGGTAAGTTCTTGAAGGAGGGGAGAGCCATTCGGTTCTGTGTTAAAGGTAAGGATCTTGGAGAATGGTTGGATGTTGCTGTATTTGAAATGATTGGGTGCCAGTTCGGTGTTGTGGTACACGATCTCGTTTAGATTGTTCGTTCGGTCCTGGTTTGGAGACAATTACGGTAGTGTGCTCCCGTATTGGAGGAGGGTGATGGTAGGTCCGTTATTATCGGGTTGGGATTGTTAGAAAGGTTTTCTATGAAATTTATCGACAGTTCTAGGATCCGTCTATCCAGTCGTTCGAACCCTGCGGTGTTGGTTACAATGGTATCTATATGAGTTGGTTTTGCGGTGTAAGCCAGTGATAAACCGGAAACATTTTCGTTCAAACACTCGTAATTTATCCATTTGGGAGGGTGAGATGTGGTACCATAATGGGCAGGCGTATGTAAGCGTAGGTCTGATTATCTGCTTGTAGATGAGCTGTTTGACCTTAAGAGAGAGGCCTTTAGGCTTCCATAACACTCGTCTGCACAGGTTAAGCTGTATTAAGGCTTTTTGAAGACAATTTTTGATGTGGGTTGAGAATGACCAGTTGTTGGAAAGGGTTACTCCCAAATATTTTAGGGTTTTGGAAGGTTTTATGAGGGTGTTATTAAGATTTAGTTTAATTTTGTTGTGGCAAGATTTTATTTCTCTCTTAAAATTCTATTTATACAAAATATTTACACTAATATTCTTACATCTACAATATTGAATACAGGAGTACAGGATTCCTGTTTACATGCATACATAAACTCGACTACAGGATTCCTGTTTACTATTACATACATTACTAAGCCCAAGCCGAAGGACAATCGCATTTTTAAGATACACGCAAATTCCTGGTGTGCACAGAAAACAAAAGATAAAAGGAATGCACATTCCTGTACAAAGAAAACTGAAATATGATATTTATGGTGGTCCTTTTTGGATTGGCGGCAATTCAATTATCACCTTCTGCTGTAAAAAATGTTTGCTGTTGGGTTGAGCCTGGTGGTGATGGCGGCATGATGCTGAAATTTGCTTTTATTGCCCAGTCATAAATTGTAGCTGGGATGCGGTATTCAAATGCATGGAATGCAAATACGGCGGCAATTGGGGAAATGGTTCTCACACACATAACAATGGCTCGGATGTGGCATTAGAATGTGATGAATGAGACGAACGACGGCACCGCACAAATGGCGCCGCATGATCTCATAAACATATGGGGATAGTCATACATGTAGACATCGTACAACATTGGACCGAGTATTGATCCTTGCGGTACTCTCCGTTCTATATGGATATGTGCGATTTATTATGATCGTACTCAATGTAGCCTGTACGCCCGTTTAAGAAGGTTTTTTTGTTTTGTTTTGTTTTATATCCACATTTTTTTAACAAATTAATTACATATTTTACTTAAGACTAAATGTTAATTTCTATTCTACAAATAACATTCTTACATTAACCTTCTGGCTCTTCGCAAGCACTCTAAATTATACATTATTATTTTTCTTATATCTTTCGGCGTACAATAATTGTTTTTATAACATGTCATAATAATTGATGTTTTTTTTTTAAATGTATTCTTTTTTCTACATCATGCATTTTTTTTTTTAAATTACATATATAGGGGGTTGACACACAAAAATAAAAAATAAAATAATGAAACAAAACGGATAAACAAATAAAGAATACAAATAAAAATTAAAATTAAATTAAAAACGAAAATAAAAAAAATAAAAATAATTGGGAATTGGGGATAGGGGGAAGGTAAGCGGTGCGCCTGAGAGGCATACTATGTTTGGGTACGTGTAGTCCTTTTTTCATCACTGATCCACCACCAGTCGGGATGGGATCGATCTTTTATTGATTTATCTCTTTCACCGATCACCATACTAAAACGCAGGCGCTCTGGAAAATTAGAGATATCGTTATCGTGGAGAATTCGTTTATCCCTGGCACGACGGAAAGCGTGGTAAATAATAGGAACTCCGCGTTTGTCTTGAATACGTCTTTTTTTATCCAAGAAAGGGAACGCTTCTGGGGGAATGAACCCATTCTCGAGAGTACTCTCCATATACATATCATTGGGATAGAATGCTCCCGAAATGAGATCATCTTCACTGCACATTGCCCTTGTTGTGTGACCACGAATAATCTTAATAATGAAGTTATCTATTCTGTTTAGTCCTGATTTGTCATACAGGACTTTATTGGGATAGTATTTCTTATACTGCGACTCTGGGGTTCTGTACATTCCGAGGCAGGAACGCAAATACCTCTCGAACACCAGAAACTTCTCCATGTAAAATGGGGTATGAGTACCATACCTGGTAGCCATACACTAATATTGGTCGGATGAATGGTGAGTATGAAATTATTTTCACCTTGGGGTCCAGCAGACTACTACGGAAGAGTCTTCGTGTCATTGCATATGCGTTTTTAGCTGCTGTAAGAGCAGCTGCTGTATTTTGTTTTTATTAGACTTCTCTCGGGAAAGGCGAACCTATAGCGTCGAGTGGGCGCCCCGAGATGCCATCAAATAACTGTTGCAGTTCTTTTTGAACAGTTGCAGGTTATAACGCTCCGGGAACACTCGCGTGGGAAGGGAGTTCCACAGCTTCCCCGCTCTGTAACGGAACGAGTTCTGATACAGGGATGTTCGCGCCGTCGGGAGATGAACCACAAACGGGTGCGATCCGTCGGATTGTCTTGTGGAGCGCATATAATGCTTATCAAAGTAAAGATACTGATCAAGCCAGATTCCAAGGTATCTGAGTACAGCTTTTTCTTATAGAGGACGATTATTACTTCCTGCAATGGAAAATGTTTTCCAATTCCGTTTTGTATCCCTTGGTGCACTGGACAGGGGCGTTCTGAAAAGGATAGTCTCCGTTTTTTGGAAATTCATTTTTAATTTTCAGTGGTAGCAAAAACGTTTGATTTTGTTGAAATCATTTTGCAGAAGTCTGTTGATGACATCAATCTTTTCTCCAGGTCTATACACCACAATGTCGTCGGCATACGAAATTGCATGGTTGAGAGAACCCACTAGATCACTAGTGTAAATGTTAAATAAAGTGGGAGGATTCACTGCTCCCTGTTGTAGGCCGTTTTCCATGTGGAAAGTCTTGTTCGAGATTATAGCTCCACATTTCACCACAAATTGTTTACCCATTATCATATCGTAAATAATGTATAATAAATATTCGGGCATACCTAGATTTGATAACTTATATACAAGCGCTTCTAACCATAAGGTGTCGAAAGCCTTTTCAAAGCCAACCAAACAGGCCCCTGTGCATCGTCGCTTCGCCTCGTTCCACTGTGTGTCGGAAACAAGTTTTGTCGCAGCATGAACTGTGTCATGTTGTGATCGGAAACCAAACTGGTTGTTCGGAATAATACCATTTTCCCCACACCAATTAGTCAATGCTTTATTTATAATTTTCTCGAATACCTTGCTGATGTTCGGAAGCAAACTAATCGAGCGAAGATTGGGTCGATTGCTCCTGTCCTTGCCCTTTTTGGGTATGGGATGGACTACTGCAGATTTCCATTGGGTTGGATAATATGCATTATTTAGAGCGTTATTGAACAAAATAGTGTAAACCTTCACTACTTCAAGAGGTAAATGCTTTAGAACAATGTTTGGAATATTATTTATTCCATAAGATTTTTTGTTCGTAATCGATCTAAGAACGTTTTTTAATTTATCCGTGTGTACAAATATGTTAGTGTTTAGGTATATTTCTAAGTGGGATATCTGCTCTATTATTTTCACTAAAGATAGAGAAACTTCGGCTGAAGAGACGCCAATTGTTAAGTTCATTGCGTAGCGAAATATGTTTGTGGAGAGCCCTATTTTCCAGGTCAAGGTTAGAATGAGCCAATTCGTTCAATCTATACACAGCTTCGAAACAAGCACAAATTGAGTTCGCTTTGTCTTGCGGATCTTTGACTATTATGAACTCTTCGTTAGAGTTGATGTGTTCCAGGGTAAGTCCTGCGTTGAGCGGAGTTTGACAATTCTCGGGAGTCCGTGGAACTCGCAGACATGGGATGTCATTATAATCTTTCCTTCGAAAGACTTTATTTATTTGAGGGAACATATTCGGTCCCCTAGCTTTAATGGCTCGAATTCTCTTGTTCCAGTCTTCATTAATTACTGATCTATTGGATCGCTGTCTGTAGAGCAGTTTTAACTTAGAGAGCAGAATACTCTTTTGACTATACAGCTTGTCGATCGTTGCGTTTCTGTACTGGTTTTTATGGCTCTCGGAGTGAGACACTTTTGGGATAGAACGATTCATTGTATTAGTAACAATGTTGTTCATCGTCGAAAGATAATGATCAATTTCGTCATTATGAAGATTTCTGTCAGTTGGTGGATCTATGCCATTGGAGCGTAATTCTTTTTTTATTATCCGATCAAAGCGCGACCAGTGTGCTTTTCCGAAATTAAAAGAATGTATCTGTTTGTACTGCTCAAGTAGTGAATGTTCATTTGGGACATGTATTACAGCACCAAGTCTGTAATGATCGCTATCGTACTCGATTGTACGAAGACAATTTCGAGTAGTTAGATCCGTATCTAATAATTGTATTCGCTCGTCGAGCAACAGTAAATCCAAGAAGGAATTTTCTCTTGGATATGACGGCGTACTTGTAGCGTACAATTCTAGTTTATGTTCGATAGCGTTTGTGTGTCACCAGTCGAACAACGCATTGCCTCTTGTGTTTGTGATAAGGTTACCCCAAGTACTGTGCTTGGAATTGAGATCTCCGCCATAAAGAAATAATTATTTTCCGAGTCTAACTTGAGACTTCGAAAAAGGGTATCAAGTTCATTGATAAACTGTAGACACTGTGGAGATTCGGGAGCATACGCCGAGATCACATATAGATGCCTTTGACTTTTCAAAGGAATATCTATAACGCAGGCTCGTCTAATTACTTTATAATTTGGGTAGCCCAATTTGTGCCTTTGATTTAGCTTAGTTTCGCTAGCGAAAAGCACATTTGGGCGTTCAGCTTGCAGTAGATTGCTGAGATTATCCCTTATTTCAATGCGGATTAGTGAATTAACATTCACAGCAATAATTTTTAGGGTTAATTCAGTCGCAGTTAACGTTATGATTAGAGTGTGGGTTCGTATGGGAACAGGGTCGAATAGATAATGTCCGTTCGAGCCACTTGTTCAGTCAGTTTTTTTTGATCTTTTCGAATTTTTTATCAAACGCAGCAAACTGTCCTTGTATGGACAGTAATATTGCTGTTATATCAGTTTGTGCCTCTGGAGCAGGCGTTTTAATGATATTACGTGATTGTTCTAAGATTGGTGCATTTTTTACTCCACCTGCCATTTGGGCGTATGACACACTTGGTGCCACGAAGTTGTTGTAAGAGCGAGTTTTCATCCTTTTATCTTCTTCAACTTGCTTCTTTTTGACTTCCAACTTTGATTTTAGTTGTTGGTACTTAGGGCAACCTCTAAAGTTAGCAGGATGGCCTGAGTTGTTAAACAGGACACAGGATAGTTTACTTCTATCCGGGAGCTGTTCTTTGCCCAATGGACATTCTCCAATGATATGTTTGTTTAGGCATTTGACGCATCTGAAATGCATATTGCAATTCGCTGCCACATGCCCGAAGCGTTGACAGCGCATACACTGCAATACGCGGTCGCACTTCTTTATTCTCTCCCAACTTATTGTTTGGTGATTAATGTATTTAATATATCTAAGTCCATCAATTTTACTATTGGGGCTTAGCGACATAATGAAGAATGGCAACTTACGGTTGCGATTTCTAGAATTTGCTGTAGAAAATGATTTCACACCTGTAAATTTCAAAGTATCGTTTTCGAGGCTTTTTAGTTCTTCGAGCACTTCTTCGGGAGTAAAGGAAGGATCAACTCCTTTGAGGAGCACCGAGACAGTTTTCTTCGATTTAGGGGTGTACGTGTAGTACTCGCTTTTCGATTTCCCCAATGCCGATTTAATTTTGTTATACCCTTCTAAATCCTCGCATGTGAAACTTATCTTAAAATTATTTATCCGTTTTGTTTTAAAAGTTTTGCATGTCAACTCACCCAATTTTATGGCATCGTTTGTTTCCATGTAGCTGATGTATATAGGAGGTACTTAAGTTGTTAACTGCATGCCAACTAGCGTTGTCGGAATGCAGTCTTTTGTTAATTTCCTTCGACATTTCGTTACTGACCGTCAGTATTGTTCCCAGGTATTTAAATTCTTTGACATTTTCAAATATCTTGCCTCTGATGTTTATGTGTGTTCTCTGAGGTCCACCTGCTCTCGGCATAAGCATGTAATTTGTTTTGTCTTCATTTATTTCTAGACCCACCTCTTCTGCCACGTGCATGATGAGTTCATTGTTTTTACTTACAGTTTCTAGATTATCGCCCAAAACGGCGATGTCATCCGCATATGCGAGCACTTATGTGACCCCGTTCAGGGATGATCCGGTCATGCTGTCGTCTTGTACCTTTCTGATGACATACTCGAGGACAAGGTTAAAAAGACATGGTGAGAGGCCATTGCCCTGTTTTAGTCCGACCCGGATGTCAAGTGGTTCTGAGAGGTCGTTTTCTATTCTAACTCGCCCTTTGTTTTCGTTCATGCAGATTTGAATGAAAGCGGCATACTTTTTCGGGATTCCCAGGTCAACTACAATATGGTGGAGTCTTTGCCTTGCGACTGAGTCGTAAGCTTTTTTGATGCCAACGAACAGTTGGTGAACCGTCTCTCCGTATTTCCACTTCTTTTCCAGTAGTTGCCTTATTGTGAACATTTGGTCGCCCATTGACCGGTTCCTACGGATGCCGCATTGGTAGTCTCCCAATATGTCTTCTGCGTACGGTGTGATTCTCGCCAGTATGACATTTGTTAGTATTTTGTATGTGGTTGGGAGCAATGATATTCCTCTGCAGTTTTCGCAGTCAGATCTGTCACCTTTTTTGAAAATGGGGACGACCATTGAGGTTTTCCATTTTTCCGGAATGACTTCCTTATCCCATATTGTTTTAATCAGTTGGTGTATCTTTCGAGTGGTTGCCTCTCCTCCATGCTTCACAAGCTCTGCCGGTATGCAGTCGACTCCGGGAGCCTTGTTGTTTTTCAATCGGTTTATTGCGTCTACACCTTCGTCGAAAGAGGGCTCTGGGATCTAGGCTCAGCTGTATGTACGTCTGGTCCATTTATTTGTGGTTGATGCGTGCGCACATTGAGCAGGCTTTTAAAGTACTGCTTCCATCTTGTCACGATATTGTTTGTTTCTGTCACCAGACAGCCGTTTGTGTCACGGATTATTTTTGCTCTCCCTCGGTGACCATTTCTAATTGAATTTATGCCGGCATACATACCTTTGATATTCTTTGCTCTGGCATTTTCTAGGATTTTTTCGACCCTAGTCTTCTCCCATTCGCGTTTTTTGCGTTTGAAAAGTCTCGTTGTCTCTTTCCGAATTGTCGCGTATCTTTCTGCGTTTACTTCATCATATCTTTCTAAGTGGATCACTCTGAGGCGTTTACGTTGTCCGATCTTCGCCCTGCACCCATCGTCAAACCAAAGTTTGGACTTAATTGTTTTCTTAAATTCTAATATGTTTTGGGCTGTTTGTTTGACTGTGTCTCTGATCGATGCCCATTTAGTGCCCAGATTATTGGTTTCCTCTTCCCCACTACTCCCATTCTCTAGGCTGCTAAATGTATTCGTTAGTTCGTCTTGATATTCATCCCTTTTACGTAGGTCTTTTAGTTTATCAATGTCGAACTTTATGCTTGTCTCCCTTCTTCTAATTTTGCCCATTACCAGAAGGTGATCGGAGTCGCAATCTGCTCCTCTATATGATCTTACGTCAAGGATATTCGAGTGGTGTATTTTGTCTATGAGGAAGTGGTCTATTTGGTTACGCGTTACGCCGTCAGGTGATATCCATATGGCTTTTTTGGATTTGCTTGTGCTTGAACACCGTGCTTTTCACTACCATAGCTTTTGACGCTGCAAACGTGATAATTCGAATTCCATTATCATTTGAAACGTCGTGTAGACTTTCTTTACCTATAGTTGGTTGGAAGATATCTTCCTTTCCAATTTTCGCATTGAGGTCCCCGAGGAGGATTTTAAAATCGAATGATGAGAACCCATCGAATACTTCCTCTAGGGTCTCGTAGAATGTGTCCTTCGTTTCTTCGTCCGTAGATTCTTTTGGGGCGTGTACGTTTATAAATACATAATTGTACCATGGGCCTTGTATTTTTAGCACCGACATTCGGTCATTAATAAATTGCACATGTTTTACATGGGGCGTAATCTTCCTGCTTATGATGAAGCCAGTCCCGAGGTTATGTGTATCGGTACCTCCACACGCCAGTGTAAACCCGTTGGTTTCGATTACTTGATGTGGGAGTCGGACTTCTTGAAGCGCGACGATGTCCATTTTATGTTGTTTTGCGTTTTCTACGACCGTCTGTATCGCGTCTGGTTTATATAGCGTTCGAATATTCCACGTGCCGACGCGTATATCCCGCTTTTTCCATTTTTCCCTACGTCTTCTTTTTGCTGAGTAGCTCTTTTCTTGATGATTTGTTCCCTTATGTTAGTGTCGGCTCATCACACCTACGCCTACCGGGTTTTTCTTGGAATTATTTGTTGTAAATTGATTATTCATTTCTGTTCTGTTCGAGTCTTGGGGTTACAAATAGTCCGCAACATCACAGCCCCTCTTTGACATGGTAAGTTCTGCTTACTGCTCTGACTCGACCCGGTGTTAGAGAGGCGCCTTTATAACACAGCCGGTATACCCCTGGCTGCAAACCATTCAATGGGAATGGTGACGCGTAACACTCTAGGATAGGGGTGGTAGATCTTTGTGTGTAACTCCTCGCCTGTCTGACATGGGTGGCCCTTGTGGAAGCGTATGCCAAAAACAACGACGTCATCCCGAGAGTAGCTTATCTTGATTATGTGGTCAATAGTTTTGATTGCTAGTTCGTACGCTTCAGTGGGCTGGGATGGCAAGATGTAGAAGCAGATGACATACATATTGTAGCGAGCTTAGGGTTCGCTGGATTGATTATTTTGAATAAATAAGAGCCGTTAAATCGATTTTTAATTTAATTAATATAACACTCAACGATTTTCTTTTCTATCGCTTGCTTCGTTTCTTCTCCTCCTCCTGTCTTATCTGTCACCATCAGCTGTCTCGACGTCTTTTTTATCGTTTGTCACATTCTCATTCCGGTATTTCGTTTCTGTTCGTTCCATATTCTTGAATGTTCTAGTCTCCAGTTTTCCAGTACTTTATAGAATATTCCAGCACTTGTTTTGGACTTTCCCGAATATTCCAGTACTGACTGTCATACGCGTCACAATATATTGATTTGCGGTATAATTTAATTTTGGCAGAGACATAATCGAGCTTAGACGAGGAGGATATAACGACGAAGGTTGAGTCAAGGTTACTTTAAACGGCTATGAGCACCCTACGACAGGGGGAGTCAATGGAAGGACGATTAGCAACGTCATCGCGGTATACAGTAAGGGAGGGGGAAATAACTCTAGATTGTTTATAGTGGGTATTAGGTTGGTTTCGGTTAGGGCGTATATTTCAAAGGGGAGAGAGTGTATCATCTGCAAGATTTGTCGCCACTTAGAACGAAGACCTCTCACATTCTGGTAATAGAAGGTAAGAGGGAGATTAAAAGGGTTTATGATGAGAGAAAGATACGGATCGAACAAATTTATTACGATCAGCCCTATGCCGTTGAAGATTTCACCTCATGGAGGGGACGTATTGACCAAAAGCCCGGAGGTTCTTAGACACTTTATGTGGTGGTAAGTTCAGATTTACATGAAATTTGATGAACATTTTACGAAGTCTGGGGACATCAGTGGGTATACCTTTTTGTTGAATGGCGACCACAACGCTGGTTTCGGTTTTCCGCTCGAAGCAGACTGTGTCTGGTTGTCGAATATTTTCGTATGTGTTTTTTATTTCTCAGTTTTGAGAACATGTAGCGACAATTAGACGAGTTCAGAGTTTGCTGAGTGATTTCGTACTGCGGAAGGAGTGGGTCGAATTTGGGCGACTGGAAGTTCAAGTTGAGGGGGGGGTGAGAGGAAGTTGAAATAAGAGGAGATGGGGATGCTCTCAGATGGGCCGATGGGTGGGAGGATCTGCAAAGGGAAGAGATTTTAGGGTTAGGGTTAGGAGAGTTGAAGCTGATGAAGTTGGGATATTTTGCTCCTGTTTTGAGATCGAAAGAGGAAGAGAGTTAGACACGGGGGCATTGGCCATGGATCCAGGGGTTTAGTTTGGGATTGCACGATGCATGGGATTAGGGTAAAAGAAAACTGATTTACTGGCGGGCTTAGGAGTGAGTCCGTATCTAAGATTGGGTCGGTTAGGATATTATGACAGGTGAATAAGGACGAGCAAGCTAGGTGTGTTGGATGAGCGGGAAGGATGGAATTGTATTGATGATTGATCGGGGGGAATATAAGGTAATTGTGGTTAGGGTTGGGATGGTTTGTGGTGGGATGACGTATCGTCACTGATACGGTCTTTGGTAACGGCATATTTGCCCATTTTTAGAGCGGCTCCATCTTGGCTGATGAAGAGGCAGCCATAGAGAGATGGGATCTGGAAGCGGAATGAGTTGGTTTCCGGCATCTTTTTGACGTTCTTGATGCGAACGGCGAAATTGTCGAAGAAGAAGCTTGATACCCAAAAAGCATCAGCGGTTTTGGGGATCGCGGTAATAATAAGGGCGGACAGGTTATTATTGCTAAATTTACGTAGCCTTTCGTTCCACTTGTTAAGGGTCCATGTTGACCCGAATCGATATACTACTGGGGTGTGCGTGGACAGGGGCTTATTTGCAGTGATTCCAGGTCCCTTTTTCGCTATGGTGGTTTGTTCCATGTTCGGGAGAGGAATGTTGGGTGTTACCTCATCGGTATTAGAGCAACGCACTGGTTCGATTTCGGGCAATAAGGAGACATTGTTAAGCGCAGGGCTAACTTTATCTGGAACTGCGGCTGTATGGTTTGATATAGCCTTAATGTCATTAGTTTGAGAGTACTCTTCCGTTGGAATTTACAGAGGAGTCACCCCAAGTGATAGGTTTTGCGTTTAAATCACCTCCTATTATGACGCCGTCGAATTGGAGTGTTATGTTGTATAAAGGACTTGCCTAAGGAACAGAGTGTTAGTATTAGCTTGTGGCATCTCTAACAGATACACACATAATTCACAAGCAAAATAGTGAAGAACACCGAACGAAAATCGAATAAGAAAATACATCAGAGCCGTATACCATAGCGATAACATAACAATTCACATCAGTGGAGTATAGTCGAGTTTAAAAATCGAATTCTAAACACGGCCAGTAGCCTGATGGGTAACGCTTAGGTTCCATTTTTGGTGATTCTAACTGTCATAGCGTCAGTTCGAATCACACGTTCTTCTTCACTATTATTTGAAACGCTATAAGCTGGTACATATATCGTCCGTACCAACACCGTTTTGGAAGAGCCGAATGTCGTCATTGTCAATTTAATAACAACGTTTGGGATATACAGTTTTGTTTGGATTATTTGATATCTGAGTTTCCTCATTATAGCTACAGCTATAAGCCTTGGTTGGTGTCGTTCCTGAGGAGGTGGTATTCGTCTAGAATCATTTTTTGACGGTCTTTCAGGTGTGTCTCATGTATGAGGGCTACCGCTATATTTTGCTGTGGGAGGAGCTGGAGCAGATCTATCCTCCTCGAGTGATCAACAAGAGACGAAACGTTAAGGGTTAAAAATACCGCCATTTTAAAAACCTAATTGGATTACTTGGTCCAGAAGTACCAAGTACTGCAGTGTGAAGCTGGGTGTTATCACACATGCCTGATGGATACCCACCGTCAATGGTGTTATCTTTGATAATAGTGTAGACATGTCTATACCGAATATTTCTTTAGGCAAGTTCATGAACTCGCCTATTGCGCCTTGTGTTTCCACATTTTGCCAATTGGGCGTTTCGGTGTTGCAGATTTGCTCTTTCCGTAAGAGGTCTACGTAGCTGACACCTGGTCGTGTGGCTACGAGATTAACTAATACTTTTCGAGAGAGAGTTCTTTTTTTTTTTTTTTTCCTAACCTATTTATATTTAGGATAGCCTAAATACTTAGCTGGATGGCCGATTTGTCTACAGTTGCGGCGCTGGCCTGTACCAGATTCGTATAGTACGAACTGACATTCTCGTCCACGTGGATGCTCGCATTCAATGCATTTATAGCGCCTGGTGTAGTTTTTAGCCGTGTGTCCGAAGAATTGACATTGTCGCCATTGGATTGGGGCAGAGTTTACCTTTGGTCTTTCGCAGGAGATATGTTATAATGTTATAAACGCTTTTAATTTTCATGATAGCTTCAGATAGTTTCCTAGGGAGTAATCTCACTACAAATAGATCGTGGGGAATATTGAGTCGCTTAGACTTAAGTGTTTGCAGTCTTGTGAATTTATCGAATTCTAATTCAGCCAAGACTTTCTCGTGGTCGAAATTAGAAAAAGAGAGCTCTTAGGACGGGGTTAACTGATCGTTTTTGTTTGGGGGTAATGGAATGGGCCTCTACCTTGGGCTTGTCCCTGAGGATTTTGATGAGTTTCGCATTATGGGGTCATCTACAAAAAGTTTGTTTTTCGAGCGCGAGGCGTACGTTACTTTGAAGTTAATCGATGGATATTTAACCTTCAGATCCCCAATAAGTCGTTTCACATTCCCATTGTAATCTATATACAATGGGTGGACAAAACATTATTTATTATTGGGAGCAAGGGCCTTATCTAGATTTTTTGGTTGACTGACGTGTTTCTGTT
Source organism: Microdon myrmicae (assembly GCA_963931805.1). Taxonomy (NCBI): domain Eukaryota; kingdom Metazoa; phylum Arthropoda; class Insecta; order Diptera; family Syrphidae; genus Microdon; species Microdon myrmicae. The sequence goes on from OZ007499.1 coordinate 166,240,420, forward strand.
CTTTCCTCGGTGCTTGCTTGTCCGTCGAGATTATGATGGAGAGGTCTCCAATGATCTGGAACCTGTTGTTGCCGTCACTGCTATTTCTCGGTGGTCCATTATTCGTAAACTTCTGGGGTTCTTATTCCGGCTCGGATTCCCTAAGCCGCGGGTTAGCTTTTCGGTTGGGATTTCTGAATTCTTGCTTCCCCGCTAAAATTTTTTTTGAGGGTATTTTCGGCACATGAATTTTTCTTTCTTTAATTTCTACATATTTTACTTTACGTTAATCTATAGTCATTTTTGGTTTGATGCATTAGGATGTGTTCATTATTTTTGATCCTTATTATTTATTTTCGAGTGAAGGATAAATATCAATAAATCCGATTATGCACCGAGCTCTATTTGTTTATACAGTGGCGACGGGTTTCTAAAATCTCTGTTGAAAATAATAACACATCCGTACACTTTGGGTGTGAAGAAGGAACTCAAAATACCATCCTTAGCAATTCGCTCGTCGTTCGTCAAGCGACAAACATCGTAAGGCGGTGAGCAGCTCTAAAACAAAGAATATCGAGTGCGTGTGTGCGTGAATTCGTGAATAAACTGTGTTTTTCGCAGTTCGGCCGGCGTGGCACGGCGAAAAAAGAAAAAAATAAAAACGAGTGTGTGTGTGTTTCGAAACCAAAATGGGCAAGACGAAGAGCGTTGAATTAAAAATGGCACACTCATGTGTAGTCGCTAATTCAAAAACAATTAAAAAAATTATCAAAAGGAAGAACGAAGTATCAATTATAGATGACAGCCCAGTGGCAAATAAAGTCCACTCAAACCTGTCAATGGAACGACAAAAATCAAATGTGATGAAAAAAACCGTCACAGAAGAAAATGTACCTGTCAAGGATACTTGTTACTCAGGAGCAGGGAACAAATTTAAGGAATTGGAGATACTGGAGTCAAACATTCCAGAAGGAGACGATGACCTAAACAGATTAATTGCTGATCTCATCAAAAAATGCGAAGAACTTTCCAAACAAGTACGAGCAGCCCTGGAAGAGCGAAACAAAAGACGGAATGAAACCGAAGCAAAAAGAGAGCAAAAAACAAATCACCAGCGGCAGCAACAACATTCGCTACAAATAAGCGAAACAAAGGACGCCGAACAACAGAATCAGATACAACTGCAGCAAACAAAGACAGCCAAGGACGATCAACAACAGCAACCAAAAAAGGAAAAAATACCTCCAATTGTCATCAGTTACATAGAAGCGAAAGATTTAATGAAGTTGGGTGAGTTGACTTAAAAACAAAAAGAATTAGTGCTGAAAAAACTAGAATTTTGTGCGAAGACCTAGAAGCTTATAATAAAGTAAAGTCTGCTTTGGGAAGGGCAAAAACCGAGTACTACACGTACACCCCAAAATCAGAAAAATCAATTTCCATACTCTTAAAAGGAGTTGATCCTTCGTCCTCCTCGAGATACTCCAGGAATTAAAAACGGTTGAAACAGCTAGTTTAAAATTTACAGGTGTAAAACCGTTTTCAACTGCGAATTCTAGAAAGTGCAACCGCAAATTGCCTTTCTACATTGTATCTCTAAGTCCTAATAGTAAAGTTGATGCGCTTAGACATATAAAATGTCTAAGCCACCAAGTTATAAGTTGGGAAAAAATTAGAAAATCTGAGCGGGTACACAATGGACACATTGCGTCAAACTGCAATATGAAATTCAGATGGGTAAAATGCCTCGCCGACCATAACATGGGCGAATGTCCGCTGGGAAAGGAACTGCTTCCGGATAGGGAAACACTGTTATGTGTCCTATGTAAAAATACAGGACACACGGCAAATTTTAGAGGTTGTCCCAAATTTCAACATATGAAGTTAAAGTGGGAATCAAAACAAAAGCAAGTGGCAGAAGAGAAAAAAATTAAAACTCGTTCTTATAATAATTTCGTTGCCCCGCGTGTATCATATGCACAAATCACGGGCAATTCTATGCAACGAGTCCCCGTGGAATCCTCACATACCAATGGGCGAATACCGGCAGTAGATGCGCAACCTGAGATAATAAATATGATATCGGTCATGCAAACACAGTTTGCTAATTTTCAAAAAATACTGACGGAACAAATGGCCCGAATAGATATGCTCTGTTCGGCTGTGTTTTCAAATAACTCCTTCCATCAAAATCTTCAACCCTCTAACTGAACTAAAACTAAAAATTATTTCGGTGAACGTAAATTCACTAATACACATAGACAGAAGAGATAATCTAGGCAACATGCTTGAAGTCGAATCCCCTGATGTACTTTTGGCTAGTGAAACTAAGCTAAACCAAAGGCACAAAATTGTCTATAAAAACTATAAGATAATCAGACGTGACAGGCCACATTCTACTCAAGGGGGTGGGGTTGCAGTTTTAATTAAAAAAGGTCTTTATCATAAGGTAATTTATAGTACAGAAGTACACAAATTTCAGGTGCTGGAAGCCTGCATAATAGATATTCCGTTGAGAAGTCAAAAGCAGCTGTATGTGGTCTCCATTTATGCCCCTCAAGCTACCCAGTGTAAGCAATTTATCAATGAAATTGATATGCTATTTCGACACCTGAAATTAGACTCGGAAAACAACTATTTCCTAATAGCGGGTGATTTCAACGCCAAGCAATGCTTTATATGATTGGTGGCAAATGAATGCTATCGAGCGCAGATTAGAACTGTACGCCACAAGTACACCGTCTTATCCTAAAGGAAATTCATTTCTGGATTTACTTATGATAGACGATCGAATAAACTTGCCATGCACAGATCTAACTACGCGAAACTGTCTTCGCACAATCGATTACGATAGCGATCACTACGGATTTGGAGCCATAATTGAAGTCCCAAATGAACAATATTCACTAGAGCAGTTCGACCAGATCCACTCTTTCAATTTTCGAAAAGCTCACTAGTCACGCTTTGATCGATTAATAAGAAAAGAACTTCGTAACAGTGCCATAGACCCACCGACTATTAGAAACCTCCATAACGACGAAATCGATCATTACTTAACAACATTGGACGATATTATTACCAATGCAATGAATCGTTCTATACCTAAAGTTCCCCATACCGACGGTTATACTAATAAGTACAGGACATCAGCAATTGACGCTTTGTATAAGCAAAAGAGCATTATGCTCTCAAAGCTGAAAAGACTTTATAGACAGTTCAGCGACCCAAATAGTCAGGAAATAAGAACACTTAAGTCCCTAATCAAAAATCTCAAAAAATTGATCCATGACAATTACCGTTCAAGAATAAATGAAGAGTGGAAGAACAAAATACAAGCCATTCAAGCTAGCGGATCGAATATGTTCTCACAAATCAATAAAACTTTTCGAAAGAAAGATCACAATGACATTCCATATTTGCGAGTCCCACGGACTCCTGAGAATTGTCAAGCAATGCTGAACTCAGGACTCAATCTGGAGCATATCAACTCCAACGAAGAAGTAATATTAGTCGAAGACCCGCAAGACAAAGTGAACTAAATTGGTGCATGTTTCGAAGCAGTATACAGAGTGAACGAATCCACTCACTCCAATACGATCCTCGAAAACAACGCATTCCAGACCTAGAGCTCACTGAGAAATCAACTTTGTACCTGGAGGAACCAAAACCGTAGTTTTACCACATTCAGTGAAAATAACAGAGCGGACTCGCCCAGGAGTAATCAGAATATGAATAGGTTTGTGAGTAAGGATGAACTTACGAACATCCTTAAGTCAATCAAAAGCAAAAAGTCTTCTGGGATAGATAGCACCCCAAATGTAGTTTTAAAACATTTGCCTCCTGAAGCAGTAAAAATCGACACTACGCTATTCAACAACGCCTTAAATAAGGCATACTATCCAACCCACTGGAAAACTGCAATAGTCCACCCCATCCCTAAAAAGGGCAAAGACAGGACCAATCCAACCAACCTTCGCGCGATTAGCTTGCTGCCAAATATCAGCAAGGTTTTCGAGAAGATCATAAACAAAGCACTGATGAACTGGTGTGATGAAAATGAAATCATCCCCAACAACCAGTTTGGCTTTAAAGCGGGACATAGTACGGTGCATGCCGCGTCAAAGCTTGTTTCCGACATACGATGGAACAAGACAAAGCGCCAATGCACAGGTGCCTGCTTAGTTGACTTTGAAAAGGCTTTCGACACCGTGTGGTTAGAAGGACTTCTTCATAAGTTAGAAAACCTGAGAATGCCTCATTATCTATTGTACAACATTTACGAAAAGATAACGGACAAACAGTTTGTGGTAAAATGCGGAGATATATTCTCAAGCAAGACCTTCAAAATTACAAACGGTTTACAACAAGGGGCGGTGAATTCTCCCATTGTGTTTAATATTTACACCAGTGATTTAGTGGGTACGCTTAACAATGCCATTGCATACGCAGACGACATTGTGGTATACAGAACAGCAGAGAAAATAGATGTAATCGATAGACTTCTCCAGGACGACTTCAATAAAATAAAACGTTTTTGTAATGACCGGAAACTAAAAATTAATTTCCACAAAACCGAGACTATCCTTTTCAGAACACCTCTCTCCAGGGCCTTTCAGGATACAAAGTACAATTGGAAAAACTTCTCTATCGTAGGGAATAATAATCTCCCACTACAAGTGAAAACTGTAGTCAGATATCTCGGTATTTGGCTTGATCAGTATTTATACTTTGACAAGCATATAGCAGTCACTCTCTCTGCAGCAAGAAACGCATTTGTTGCCACAAAAGTCTATTCCGAAGCAGCATTCTCAATCCAAAAGTTAAAATAATCGCATATTCGGCATTCATCCGACCAGTGTTGGTCTATGGCTGTCCAATATGGTACAATATATCCCCATTCTACATGGAAAAGATTCGCGTGTTCGAGAGACAGTGTTTGCGTTCCTGCCTTGGACTTAATAGAACACCAGAGTCACGATACCAGAAATTTGACCCTAATGAAACCCTGTATGATAAATCAGGACTAACTAGGATAGACAAGTTCATTATAAAAATTATTCGTGGCCACATTGCAAGGGAAATGTGCAGTGTAAATAACCTTATCGCGGGAGCATATTATCCGAACGATATGTATCTGCAGAGTACCCTCCAGAACGGGTTCATTCCCTCAGAGGCGTTCCTCTTCTTGGACGGAAAAGGTCTAATCCAAGATGAGGGTGGAATACCTATTATATACCACGCTTTCCGTGGCGCTAGGGATAAACGAACTGTCCACAATAGCGATATCTCTAATAGGCCAGACCGACTTCGATTCAGTATGGTGATCAATGAAAGAGATAAATCAATAAAAGACCGAACCAACCCCAACTGGTGGTGGCTCCAAAACGAAGAAAGGACTTCACGTCCTCAGATATAATATTCAGCTCTGGCGCAGCTTCCTCCCTTCCTTCTGCTTTGCCCTCCTTCCCGTTAACTTCCGTTATTTTACCTTTTTTGTTTTCATTAAGCTCTTATTATTTTGTTTTTAAAATTTTTGCATCCTCAAAAAAAAAAAAAAAACTTTATTTTTTTTTGTCATAATGCCTCTAAAAGAAGAAGAGGTAGACCTCTAAGATAATAGTTTATTTTTTTTTGTAATGTATGTGTATTATATTAAGAATAAATAAAAGAAAATGTAAGCTGAAAGGCATAAATTAAGCATATAATATTGTATAATTTAGAGTGCTTGTGAAGAGCCGGTAAATTACATTATGTAGTAAAATTATTAAGATAGGTTTAGCATTTAGACTAAAATTGTAAAACATAAAAAAGACTTTGTGAATAAATGCGTCTGCAAACAAACAAACAATACCATCCTTAGCATTCGAATCAGCTGTCGTGGCATAAGATCGTTGCTTACCAAACAAAAAAGGGAAATAGAGAAAAGACATCGGGAGTGAGAGAGTGGGAAAGAGGGAATAAATACAGGTTCAGAAGTTTTGTCGCAGTATAACGCAATACGTACTACATCCATAAATGAATTGCATATTTAACATATTGCATAATCCGATCGCCGATCTTAGATGTATTGATGAAAGGTTAATTGTCGGGTGAATTGAAAGTTTGCTTAATAAATGATAAACGATTGCCCTCCTAGAATTATATGTAGCATATTTTGGACATTTTTATCAGGTACCCACTAAATATACGGACACCAAGACAACACTTAGCGTTAAGCCAACTTCTTCAAGGAGGCCTTGCTTTAATAAGTTTTCTAGTTCTCTTTGTGACTCTTGAAGTCAAGAATTGCTAAATAAATCTTCACGTATGAATTTATTTCCTTTAAACAGAGTTTTCTAATACACCAGAGTTCTTTCTGCTTTTTCCAAATAAAGTAAACTTTGTGCACGCAGTCATATCTTCGTCCCGATAGTCCTTTTAGTATTCGTCTCTCGTACAAACAATCAGATATGGTATTGGTTATGTGTTCTTAAGAGGAATTTGTTTCTTTCTTTCCACTTTATTTAGGTTTTGATTCGGTTTTCTTTGGCAGTAACATGCCTTCAGCACTAAAAATGCAATGCTATTGAATTTAATTCTGTTAACTGAGGTAGTAATATTTGGATTTCTGGGCATCTAATAAGCAAATATTATACATGGATAGTGGTCATCCAACTACAGTCCTCTCTACATTTTAGTTTTGTGTACAGGCTTCTTTCAGTTCAATGGACAATTCAAATTACGTGATAAGGTCACTTGAAAAATATGAGATATGTATGGGACGTGTGTTATGTGATCCTGAAAGTTAACTGGAAGAACTAACACCCATTAATTTAGATATTTGGTTTCGAAAAACTACAAGTGTGGTGCTAAAATAATTGTTAACATTTTTGTTAACATTGCAGTTTGGTAAGATATAGTGTACGCGGCACCACACGGAAAGCTCCTTGAGTTTTTATTGGGATCGGAGATAAGGAATGTATCCAGTTTGTTAGCGGAATGAATGAGTTAAATAAATAAATAAATATATATATTGTTATGGATGCTGCGAATCCATAGGAGAAAAACCTATCAGGAATCCTAACCCTATATCCATCCATAAGAAATACTTGCTTAAATCTACAAATAACCTACCCTGAAATACAAACCCCATAGAAACCACTAAAAGAAACAATTTTGCTTAATTCACAAAATAATCCAAGTCCCATAATATGATATGATCAAAAGAAACAATTTTGCTTAATTCACAAAATAATCCAAGTCCCATAATATGATATGATCAAAAGAAACAATTTTGCTTAATCCACAAAATAACCCAAGTCCCACAGCCATATGACCCATGAGATATATTCGCTTGATCTGCAGATTGTCCCATGGTATAATCCATAAGATACAATGTAGTCTGTACGGAAATACGAACCCCATGGGAGCCCCTAACAAACGTTTTGCATGATCGACAAAAAGGAATGCGATCACGGGCAGCCGGCGAGGCAAGTAAGAATGGAAAACGAAGAGAGTTCGGCAGAAAGTCTTAAAGAAGCATGGTCGTCCTACCGTCCAAAAGGTCTCGTCCTACCGTCCAAAGAAAAGTTAATAACAAAAGTAAATTTAGTAACAAACAGTGAATTGATTTGTTAAAGACCTTAAGTTTACAAAGCGCAAACAGGTAAAATAATATTGTGCAAAAGTTAATAACAAAAGTAAATTTAGTAACAGACAGTGAATTGATTTGTTAAAGACCTTTAGTTTACAAAGCGCAAACAGGTAAAATAATATTGTGCAAAAGTTAATAACAAAAGTAAATTTAGTAACAGACAGTGAATTGATTTGTTAAAGACCTTAAGTTTACAAAGCGCAAACAGGTAAAATAATATTGTGCAAAAGTTAATAACAAAAGTAAATTTAGTAACAAACAGTGAATTGATTTGTTAAAGACCTTAAGTTTACAAAGCGCAAACAGGTAAAATAATATTGTGCAAAAGTTAATAACAAAAGTAAATTTAGTAACAGACAGTGAATTGATTTGTTAAAGACCTTTAGTTTACAAAGCGCAAACAGGTAAAATAATATTGTGCAAAAGTTAATAACAAAAGTAAATTTAGTAACAGACAGTGAATTGATTTGTTAAAGACCTTAAGTTTACAAAGCGCAAACAGGTAAAATAATATTGTGCAAAAGTTAATAACAAAAGTAAATTTAGTAACAAACAGTGAATTGATTTGTTAAAGACCTTAAGTTTACAAAGCGCCAACAGGTAAAATAATATTGTGCAAAAGTTAATAACAAAAGTAAATTTAGTAACAGACAGTGAATTGATTTGTTAAAGACCTTTAGTTTACAAAGCGCAAACAGGTAAAATAATATTGTGCAAAAGTTAATAACAAAAGTAAATTTAGTAACAGACAGTGAATTGATTTGTTAAAGACCTTTAGTTTACAAAGCGCAAACAGGTAAAATAATATTGTGCAAAAGTTAATAACAAAAGTAAATTTAGTAACAGACAGTGAATTGATTTGTTAAAGACCTTTAGTTTACAAAGCGCAAACAGGTAAAATAATATTGTGCAAAAGTTAATAACAAAAGTAAATTTAGTAACAAACAGTGAATTGATTTGTTAAAGACCTTAAGTTTACAAAGCGCAAACAGGTAAAATAATATTGTGCAAAAGTTAATAACAAAAGTAAATTTAGTAACAGACAGTGAATTGATTTGTTAAAGACCTTAAGTTTACAAAGCGCAAACAGGTAAAATAATATTGTGCAAAAGTTAGTAAATAAAGAAAATATAATAATACGATTGTAATTAATCAAATATTATGAATTTAGAATTAACTAAATATCGCTAGCTAAGAATTAATTAGATACTGTAAATAAAGAAAAATATAATAATACGATTGTAATTAATCAAATATTATGAATTTAGAATTAACTAAATATCGCTAGCTAAGAATTAATTAGATATTGTAAATAAAGAAAATATAATAATACGATTGTAATTAATCAAATATTATGAATTTAGAATTAACTAAATATCGCTAGCTAAGAATTAATTGGATATTGTAAATAAAGAAAAATATAATAATACGATTGTAATTAACCAAATATTATGAGTTTAGAATTAACTAAATATTGCTAGCTAAGAATTAACTAGATATTGTAATAATAATAAGATTATAATTAACCAGATGTTACGAATTTAGAATTAACTAAATATCGCTAGCTAAGAATTAATTAGATATTGTAATAATAATAAGATTGTATTTAATTAAATATTATGAGTTAAGAATTTATTGAATATTGTGAACAAAGGATATCAATTAAATATTGTTAATTGACATAATCGATAATTGTAATTAATAAAGTTAAGGCTAAGGTGAAAATAAGCGTCTTTGAAAAAAAAAAGGTGACTCCACACGGTAACATCTCCATTGGCTCCAGCATCCGCTCCCTAGTCCAACGGAAAAGCCAGAGGCTCTACCCACAAACCGTATCTGGCCTGCGGACTTAGTTGGTGCAAATTATTACATGGTGTGCAGCCTATTGAAGGCATAACATACCTATACTTTTTGGTGGCAGCGGTGGGATTGCAGCACTTCAACTGCGGCGGACACATGGAGCTGTTCTTAGGATTGTTTCTGTAAGTGGTTATTTTATTTTATTGTCCTATGGATTTTAGAATTTGTGCACTATCGATTTTTGTTTGTTGTTGTTGAATTGTTGTCCTATGAGAAAGGAAAAAGGAAACCTTTTCTTTAATTGAGAGAGACGAAGGACGAGGCCCGGGGACGAGAGAGAGAGAGAACCCCTCATGTTCTCGAATTTGCGTGCTTCAATAGGTGCCCTGAACAAACCCTTAGCTAACGATAGCGATACCGGTGCAGGTGGGGATTCTGACTCGGACGACGGTAACAATTGTGGCGATTCGCGGGTCGGGGGTGATTCCACTTGCAACATGACGGAGGTTGCCATCAACGTGTTGACCTCTTTCATCCCTACCTTCAATGGTACCAGCGATGAAGTTTTCACTTTTATCGATTCATGCGATGATGCCATCGAACTGGCATCTGATGCGCAGAAAGATGTACTCTTCAAGTATATCAAAACCAAAGTTCGTGGCAATGCCACAACGATTCTGATGAACAAAGAGATCACCGACTGGCAGGCATTGAAAAGGGAACTAATAACGGTGTTTAGGGAACCTCACAGCGCACTACAGCTGCACAGGGAGTTGATTTCGATCCGACAGAGTAGGGACGAGTCTGTGGTGCACTATTTGCAGCGAGTTGAGACTTTGCAGAGACGACTCCTCCAGAGCAAGCTCTCCGGCGTAAAACGCGAACACCGGGAAGGCCAAATCGAATATATTCAGAATGAGAGCCTTTCAATCTTTGTGAATGGTCTCCAGGAGCGATTATCGATGTATGTTGTGACGCAGCGACCCAGAAGTCTTGCGGAGGCAAGCAGGTTCGCTTGTGAAGAAGAACAGCGCATTAACCTGTTCAGATCAAATACGCAGAAGGATTATACCTCGAAAAATTTGGCAAAGGTTAACTTCCAGCAGATTAAATGTTATAATTGTGGCAGGTTGGGTCACATCGCAAGGAATTGTAGACTTCCGAGAAAACAGGACGGTCGACCCGCTGGGAACTCCTTTGGGCGGAGTAATAAATTCGGTGGGAACCCCTTTAGGCAGAATGAGAAACCACCTTCGGGCCCGAGCAAGGTGGACTTCAAGGAAAGAAATTTTCAATAGGCTGCATGAAGTATGGGGCACTCATGCAGGTCAGAGTCTCGGATAAATCGGAGAGTCCCCACATTTTGGGTGTGATCAACGGGGACGTAAGGAGGTTCATGATAGATACGGGGGCTGAAATATCACTCATCAAAGCAAATTGTGTCTACAAGGATGAGGTGGATGTCGGAAGGGTTTTGAGATTTAGTGGGATAGGTGGCAGAATGTGTGCCACATTAGGAGTGGTTAAGCAGAGAGTTGAATTCGGCCAAAATAATGGCAGCATCAGGACGGATATGATGGAGTTCCACGTGGTCGCAAACACCCTTTTGGGAGATTATGACGGATTGATCGGAAACCATTTCCTACGAGAGGGCGGTTTCACGATCGACTATAAGAATGATGTAATAGCGGGACATTTTGGTGAGATACCGCTAAGGTATCTCAATGAATTACGGTCTGTCATGGCCAGATCCGAGGTTTTTAGGAAAATCCAAGTCCAAGGAAACTTAGACGAAGAAATAATAATACCTAGACAGGAAATTACCGAAGGTATTGTTGTCCCCAGTTGCATCACCAGGAATAGGAATGGCCATTGTCTGGTTTCAGTTTTGAACACTACAGATGAGCCATTTGACTTGAAGGGAGTATCCGTCAGGGGTTCAAATCTGAGTGACTTTAACGTCGGAGGAAACAGAGCCAAGAAGGTTTCAGGGAACGTGCGAACCGATCACTTAAATAAGGAGGAAAAAGAGAGCCTCCTGGAAATTGTTCAGGAATTCAGTGACATATTTAGCGTCGAGGGTGAAAAGTTGTCAACAACTCCCATCATTAAGCATAAGATTAGAACGAGGGACTTCTCAGAGCCCATCTTTACAAAAACGTATAGGTACCCCAAGGTCCACGAAGAAGAGGTCCGCGAGCAAATTAAGAAGCTTAAGGACGAGGGGATCGTGCGTGACAGTAGCTCACCATGGAGCTCCCCGTTGTGGGTGGTGCCGAAAAAGGCCGATGCGAGCGGCAAAAGGAAGTGGCGTATGGTTATCGACTACCGTAAGTTAAACGAGATAACGATTGCGGACAACTACCCGTTGCCTAACATAGGCGAAATCCTCGATCAATTAGGAAAAGCTAAATACTTTTCCACTTTGGACTTAACGTCCGGATTTCATCAAATTCCAATGGATGAGGAGGACATCGAGAAGACGGCCTTCAGCACACCTTATGGTCACTTCGAATATACCAGAATGCCATTTGGATTGAAAAACGCTCCTGCCTGTTTTCAGAGGCTGATGAACACCGTCTTGGCTGGATTGCAGGGAATCAAATGCTTCGTCTATTTGGACGACATCGTCGTCTATGGACAAAGCCTGTCGGAGCACAATAAGAAGCTCATCGAGGTGTTCGAGCAACTTAGGAGGGCGAATCTCAAACTGCAGCCCGATAAATGTGAATTTCTGCGGAAGGAGGTCTCCTACTTGGGGCATGTCATTACAGACAGGGGTGTTAGACCGGATCCAGGGAAGATCGAGAGCATCCTGCGGATGGAGGAACCCAGGAACCCCAAAGGTGTAAAATCATTCCTAGGAATGATAGGATATTATAGAAAGTTTATAAAGAACTTCAGTCAGGTGGCCGGGCCACTGAATAAACTTTTAAAGAAGGACGTGGAGTTTAAATGGGATACAGAGCAGCAACAGTCCTTTAACGCATTGAAACGAATTGTCACAAGCCATCCCATCTTGCAGTATCCGGATTTCCAGAAGACCTTCATAGTGACTACCGACGCGTCTAATGGCGGCATAGGTGCTGTCTTAAGTCAGGAGCATAACGGTAAGGATCTACCAATACATTTCGCCAGTAGGACGCTTAATAAGGCCGAGACCAATTATAGCACGACAGAGAAGGAATGCTTGGCTATCGTTTGGGCTACGAAACAGTTTCGTCCATATATTTATGGGACTAAGTTCGTCATTCAGACAGATCACAGACCATTGACATGGCTGTTCCACGTTAAGGATCCTGGCAGTCGGCTTGTGAGATGGCGCCTCAAGCTTGAGGAATTCGACTACGTTATAACCTATAAGAAAGGTAAGGAAAACGTGGTTGCCGACGAACTCAGCCGGAATGTTAGGATTGTCGAAGGGGAACAGGAGAATGTCGACAACGGTGACATCGGCATCGGGCCCAGCGATGAGATCGGTTCAGGTGTCGCAGCTGAGCTCGCTGCTGACGATGAAAGTTCGAGCACGAAGAGTGGAGCGTCGGGCGGCAGGGAAGAAGTGATTGACACAGACAGAAGGTTGGCAATTATGAGGGAATACCATGAAGGCTTGATGGGCGGCCACACAGGGCAAAAGGCAACCTACGCTAGGATAAAAAGAAGGTATGGATGGAGGGGGATGCAGAAGGACATCGAGAATTTTGTCAGGAACTGTCCCCATTGCCAGACGGAAAAAGTTAACCGGGCACCGACCAGAAATCCTATGAAAATAGTTAGTTCAGCCGATAGGGCATTAGAGAAAATTATGATTGACATCATAGGACCGTTCCAGGAGACGGACGAGGGCTACAAATTCGGATTAACAATCCAAGATGACTTGTCGAAGTTTATTAAGTTCATACCCTTGAAGAACAAGGAAATGCAAACAGTGGCGCGAGCCCTGATGGAAGAGTGGATAGTGAACTTCGGTATGCCCAAATTGATTCTCTCCGATAATGGCCTAGAGTTCTGCAATGAACTCTTTAAGGAGTTTTGTGACCTGTTGGGAATGGAACATATAACAACCAGTGTTGCTTACCCACAGGCTAACGGTAGCGTGGAGCGAGCCCATTGTCGACTGCTGGAATACTTGAGATCCACAGGAAGGGAATTGGACCAGATAGAGGATTGGCGCAAACGAATGCCGTATGCTGGATTTTGTTACAACAGTACAGTTCATAATGCGACGGGCTACACGCCCTATGAGATAGTTTTTGGTAACGAGGCCAACCGACCTAGCGCTGTGGACACCCATAACGAAAAAACGGTTTTCGACTATATCGACGAGCTTAGGGCCAACCTCTTCGAGACACGAGAGAATGTTAAAGGAAATGTCCGAGAATGTAGGAAGAGATCCAAGTTGAGGTATGACAAGAAAATAGGGAGGCCAATCGAGTATAGAGTTGGTCAAAGGGTCTTAATAAAAAATGAAGTGAAAGGCAAACTCCGAAGTACATATAAGGGACCTTTTACTGTCCTCGAAGTTCATCAAAATCATTTGGTGATACAACTTCGGAACAAACAACAGAGATTCAATAAAGCTAACGTCAAACCTTACTTTGCAGGATCTCGTGCATCTGCACAATAAATGCGGGAAACGTGAACGTGCGGAGCCTGCGGGAACATTCGGGACTGTATTTCAACTATATCGGAGATGGAAAAGAGATGAACAGCAAATTGACGCTGGTTGCACACTTAGATATAACTATTCTAGAGCAAACAAGTTTAAATATTAGAAATATGATTAACTCAATAGACAAACTTTGCATACAAACCAAAACAGAATGTAGACAATTCCAAATTTTAGCAGAACAAGAAGTAACTAAGGCAGACCATAGAATCAATATAATCTCTGGTATAGTGGGAAAATCGAAAAGAACAAAAAGGGGGCTGGCAAATGTGATAGGTTCGGGCTTTAAGGTTTTGTTTGGTACAATGGATAATGAGGATGCTGAATACTATTCGACAGCGATTCACAGTGTTTTGGAAAACGAGCACAGAATCAAGAACGGCATGGAAGAGAACATAAAGATAATGAGTCACTTAAATAAACAGGTACTTGAAAGCGTAAAGAACGCAAACGTTACATTGAAAAAGGTTAACGAAGTCATTGACGAAATTAACAGGGTCAATATAAGAGAGGATAATCTAAACAGAACTATCATCTTGACCTCTTACTACGATGAAATATCCAGCAAAATTAATCACAAGATCATGCGACTCGAACTAGAAATAGAACAAATAATTGATAGCCTGTTGTTCATTCAGTCCGGAATTATACACCCAAGAATTATAGAACCAATCGACCTACTTAAGGAATTAAAGGAATTCGAACACAATAGCTTACTAGCCATAGAACCAAATTTAGAAAATTACCCCGAAATCTTAAAATTGATCGAAATTAAAGCTTTCACCAAGGGTCGCACTATCATTTTCGTTATTCATATTCCGACAGTTACAAAAGAAACTTTTGATATATATGAGATAATCGCTCTCCCAAAGATTGTGGCCAATGGAATCGTGGTGCTGGGATTGAGTAACGAATATCTAATTATAAACAAGAATAGAGAGGACTACGTGTTGAGGTCAAGACTGGATGATTGTAAGCTTTTCAATAAAATATACGTTTGTAAACCGCAACTTCTGCGCAGTACCTTAAGTGACTCAAACTGCGAAATAAACATGTTCATGAGAAACAGAGCCGAAAGATGCAATGCCAAAGTCATAAACTCGCAGGTTGAAATATTCCACAAAATTAAAGATGACTCTTTCCTGTATACAATAACAACGGAAACCAGTTTTGAATGTAAATGCCGGAATGGGACAGAAGTAGGAAAGCTCCTGGGTACAGGAGTTATTACAATTAATGGGTACTGCAGGCTGGAAACCTATGACATGACTATAAACACGTTGGGAGTTGGCACCGAAAGATCGGTAAGAGATAGGCACTCGTATGGCGATTTGGAAAATTGTTGCGCTAACGCTAAGCTGCGCGAAATAGCAATCGAAAGGGAACCAATGTCCAAAATTTCAGCAAAAAGCATTCATGAGCTGCAAGACCTATCCCTGGAAATACAGAATCAGCAGACCTTCTGGTCAAGGGCTCTGCAAAAGATACCAGAACGAACACAAGGGATTCTGATGTCTGTAACTGGAGTCCTCAGTCTAGTGGGGATTGCCTGTGTCATCAGGAAATGTAGCTGTGGACCTGTAAGAACAACTATAACCCTTTTTAACAGATGCTTTAACAGAAGGAACCGAGTTGACCCAGACGTGAGGTTGGAAGTGGCAAGAACACCAGAGCCACACAAGTTGGCGGAGGTTTTTGAGTTGAAAACACCTAAGTCCAATCTAAGGGTAAGGTACCCTTAGATGTGTCTGAAAGGGGGACGTGTTATGGATGCTGCGAATCCATAGGAGAAAAACCTATCAGGAATCCTAACCCTATATCCATCCATAAGAAATACTTGCTTAAATCTACAAATAACCTACCCTGAAATACAAACCCCATAGAAACCACTAAAAGAAACAATTTTGCTTAATTCACAAAATAATCCAAGTCCCATAATATGATATGATCAAAAGAAACAATTTTGCTTAATTCACAAAATAATCCAAGTCCCATAATATGATATGATCAAAAGAAACAATTTTGCTTAATCCACAAAATAATCCAAGTCCCACAGCCATATGACCCATGAGATATATTCGCTTGATCTGCAGATTGTCCCATGGTATAATCCATAAGATACAATGTAGTCTGTACGGAAATACGAACCCCATGGGAGCCCCTAACAAACGTTTTGCATGATCGACAAAAAGGAATGCGATCACGGGCAGCCGGCGAGGCAAGTAAGAATGGAAAACGAAGAGAGTTCGGCAGAAAGTCTTAAAGAAGCATGGTCGTCCTACCGTCCAAAAGGTCTCGTCCTACCGTCCAAAGAAAAGTTAATAACAAAAGTAAATTTAGTAACAAACAGTGAATTGATTTGTTAAAGACCTTAAGTTTACAAAGCGCAAACAGGTAAAATAATATTGTGCAAAAGTTAATAACAAAAGTAAATTTAGTAACAGACAGTGAATTGATTTGTTAAAGACCTTTAGTTTACAAAGCGCAAACAGGTAAAATAATATTGTGCAAAAGTTAATAACAAAAGTAAATTTAGTAACAGACAGTGAATTGATTTGTTAAAGACCTTAAGTTTACAAAGCGCAAACAGGTAAAATAATATTGTGCAAAAGTTAATAACAAAAGTAAATTTAGTAACAAACAGTGAATTGATTTGTTAAAGACCTTAAGTTTACAAAGCGCAAACAGGTAAAATAATATTGTGCAAAAGTTAATAACAAAAGTAAATTTAGTAACAGACAGTGAATTGATTTGTTAAAGACCTTTAGTTTACAAAGCGCAAACAGGTAAAATAATATTGTGCAAAAGTTAATAACAAAAGTAAATTTAGTAACAGACAGTGAATTGATTTGTTAAAGACCTTAAGTTTACAAAGCGCAAACAGGTAAAATAATATTGTGCAAAAGTTAATAACAAAAGTAAATTTAGTAACAAACAGTGAATTGATTTGTTAAAGACCTTAAGTTTACAAAGCGCAAACAGGTAAAATAATATTGTGCAAAAGTTAATAACAAAAGTAAATTTAGTAACAGACAGTGAATTGATTTGTTAAAGACCTTTAGTTTACAAAGCGCAAACAGGTAAAATAATATTGTGCAAAAGTTAATAACAAAAGTAAATTTAGTAACAGACAGTGAATTGATTTGTTAAAGACCTTTAGTTTACAAAGCGCAAACAGGTAAAATAATATTGTGCAAAAGTTAATAACAAAAGTAAATTTAGTAACAGACAGTGAATTGATTTGTTAAAGACCTTTAGTTTACAAAGCGCAAACAGGTAAAATAATATTGTGCAAAAGTTAATAACAAAAGTAAATTTAGTAACAAACAGTGAATTGATTTGTTAAAGACCTTAAGTTTACAAAGCGCAAACAGGTAAAATAATATTGTGCAAAAGTTAATAACAAAAGTAAATTTAGTAACAGACAGTGAATTGATTTGTTAAAGACCTTAAGTTTACAAAGCGCAAACAGGTAAAATAATATTGTGCAAAAGTTAGTAAATAAAGAAAATATAATAATACGATTGTAATTAATCAAATATTATGAATTTAGAATTAACTAAATATCGCTAGCTAAGAATTAATTAGATACTGTAAATAAAGAAAAATATAATAATACGATTGTAATTAATCAAATATTATGAATTTAGAATTAACTAAATATCGCTAGCTAAGAATTAATTAGATATTGTAAATAAAGAAAATATAATAATACGATTGTAATTAATCAAATATTATGAATTTAGAATTAACTAAATATCGCTAGCTAAGAATTAATTGGATATTGTAAATAAAGAAAAATATAATAATACGATTGTAATTAACCAAATATTATGAGTTTAGAATTAACTAAATATTGCTAGCTAAGAATTAACTAGATATTGTAATAATAATAAGATTATAATTAACCAGATGTTACGAATTTAGAATTAACTAAATATCGCTAGCTAAGAATTAATTAGATATTGTAATAATAATAAGATTGTATTTAATTAAATATTATGAGTTAAGAATTTATTGAATATTGTGAACAAAGGATATCAATTAAATATTGTTAATTGACATAATCGATAATTGTAATTAATAAAGTTAAGGCTAAGGTGAAAATAAGCGTCTTTGAAAAAAAAAGGTGACTCCATACGGTAACATCTCCATTGGCTCCAGCATCCGCTCCCTAGTCCAACGGAAAAGCCAGAGGCTCTACCCACAAACCGTATCTGGCCTGCGGACTTAGTTGGTGCAAATTATTACATGGTGTGCAGCCTATTGAAGGCATAACAATATATATATATATATATATATATATATATATATATATATATATGTATATATATATATCATCATCATCATCGGCACTACAACCGGGAACCGGTCTTGGCCTTATTTAGCAAGTCCTGAGGTATATATATATATATATATATATATATATATATATATATATATATATATATATATATATATATATATATATATATCTATACACATCTCTTGAACAGCAGTAACCGTGCATTAAAATTTCTACTGAAAATTATGGGAAGTTGGAGAACCTAGAGTTACTTTCAGGGAACTTCCATTTAACGAGAATGGCATTACATATTATTGAAAATAAATAAAATAGCAAGGGTTCAAAATGTTGGTTTATACTGTCACTTTTTAAATTATATTCAACTGTTTTCTTTTTAGCAAAGAACTTCTTTTCGGAACCTATTTGCACCCATATTCATGTTTGATAAAAGTTTCTGAAGTTCACTCCCATTTATTTTCGTATTCCTGTAATCAGGTGGCGACTTCCTGCCTCTATGATGTAAATTAATCACAATTAATAAATCGAATGTAATTGTGAAATAATAAAATCTCCACCGGGGGTCTTCGATCAGATGCAATCTGTTCTGTATTTGTTTTCAGTTATCTAGCTTTACCGAACTCAGAACTTTCAATTATTATGTCGTGTTATTAAAACCACTTCACTCAATTTAGATATTCAAAACTAAAATCCAAAATCCAAAAACTAAAAACTAAAAACTCAATTTTCATTCAGTTAACAAAAAAGTTTGCGATTGATGAAGGAACGTAACGCCCAAGGATAGACACCCAGCGTGGAATAATTTTTCAAATATTATAAAAAGCCAAAGGGTAAGTAATTAATAATTAATGTTATGCTGTGAAGCAGCCGTGACAGTTTGTCCTCCTATCGTTCTGCTGTCCCATTACCAGCGGAAGGAAGCAAATGTAAAAACTTTCTAATTGATGCATAACCATTTTTGCGTACAACGAATCCTTTTCGCGGGAATAGTATTTCTGAGTGCGCGTCTTTGACTGCAAATTGTTTCCGCATAACTTTTGGCGAAACGCGAGAAAGTTCCTCCTCAATTGTAACTCTATTCTAGAAACATAAATGGGGGAGCGTTCATTGGTAGCTGAAAGTAAGATACATATGAATGTAAATGCCCAACCCAAGGCTCTGGATGCAGGAAGAAATCGCTGCAGATAGATAGTTGGCTTCCGATGGACGGCGCAAACTTGCGACAAAGATGCCATTTGATTAGTGCAGCTGTACGGTTCGTTCAATACCTACGGATGAATTTTATTCAATTTTGTTGAAGATGGATTCTTATTTTATTTTCTGTTAAAAATATTGGAGTTACTTTAATTCATAATAAGTTTTTTACGTGGGAAAAGGTCTACGAGTGGCTGTTACGGTCCATTATGAATGCGTCACGATAGATGGTTTTATATAAACTTTTCTTAAGAGCTTCTTAAAACTCTTAGAGTGCAGAGTTTGAGTTTAAAGTGAGACATTTAAGCTATAAAGATGTTATTCGTATGCTAATCTTTAACTAGAATATCTGCGTAGAATTCACACAGTGGCTTTCGAAGAGTTGCATTTCACCAGCATTTGAATATATTCATAGGTTTTATTCTGAATTTAAAACAAGATTTTTCTTAATCTGAATCATAATGACGATCATCGCAGCCGGACTTTCCGAGTTTCAACAGTCGAGCTGGATGATAATATTTTAGAGTGGAGGAAAATAAATATCCTGAGTTGAATTAAATTCAACTGCAGACTTATAATGAATGCAGTTTATCAATTTGTCACCGAGATGTCCTTACTAGCGAACAGTTATGTAAATTATGTAAATTTTCTTATACAAAATGCGTTTTGAGCAAGCTTATGAAAAGAATTCTTAGCCGACTATACTAAGTCATTTTTACTCACAAGTTAATTTATTCATCACCAACATGCTTAATCAATTTTGTGTTTTATATGCCTACAAAACAGAAGTTGCATGTAAGTACGTTCTTCACTTTGGTCGTTGTACAATTCACAGCCACTTGGTACAAACTGTGTATAGCATATACTAGTAAGTGATCACCGGGCCAAATTTGTTTCTCCTTTTTTTTAATTTCTATAATTATTTACAGTCAGCCTTGTTGTTTTTCAATCGATTTATAGCGTCTACAACTCCGTTGAAAGAGGGCTCTGGGTTCTGAGGCTCGGCTGTATGTACGTCTGGTGCGAATATTTGTGGTTGAGGGGTGTGCACATTGAGCAGGTTTTCAAAGTACTTCTTCCATCTTGCCATGATATTGTTTGTGTCTATGATTAGACAGGCGCTTGTGTCTCGAATGATTTTCGTTCTCCCTCGGTAACCATTTCTAATTGAGTTTATGCCGGCATACATACCTCTGATATTCTTTGCTCTAGCATTATCTAGAATTTTTTCGATCCGAGTTTTCTCCCATTCGCGTTTTTTGCGTTTGAAAAGTCTCATTGTCTCTTTCAGAATTCTCGCGTATCTTTCTGCGTTAACTTCATCATATCTTTCTAAGTGGGTCACTCTAAGTAGTTTACGTTCTTCCATCTTCACCCTGCATTCATCGTCAAACGAACGTTTGGACTTAGTTGTTTTCTTAAATTCTAATATGTTTTGGGCTGTTTGTTTGATTGTGTCTCTGATCGATGCCCATTTAGTGTCCACATTATTGGCTTCCTCTTCCTCACTGCTCCCATTCTCTAGGATGCTAAATCTATTCGTTAGTTCGTCTTGATATTCATCCCTTTTGCGCAGATCTTTTGGTTTATGTCGACCTTGTAGCTTGTCTCCCGTGACTGCCCATGCGGACTCCTAATTTTTCCCATCACCAGAAGATGTGTTTGGACTATGAGGAAGTGGTTTATTTGCTTACGCGTTACGCCGCGGGTGATGTCAATGTGGCTTTATGAATTTGCTTGTGGTTGAACATCGTGCTTTTCACTACCAGATCTTTTGACGCTGCGAACGTGATAATTCGAATTCCATTGCCATTTGAAACGTCGTGTAGACTTTCTTTATCTATAGTAGGTTGAAAGATATATTCCTTTCCAATTTTAGCGTTGACGTACCCGAGGAGGATTTTAACATCGAATGATGACATCCCATCAAATACTTCGTCTAGGGGCTCGTAGAACGTGTCCTGCGTTTCTTCGTCGGTAGATTCTGTTGGGGGCGTGTACGTTTATAAATACATAATTGTACCATGCGGCCTGTATTTTTAGCACTGACATTCAATTTATTAATAATCATAAATTTCACATTTTTTACATGGGGCGTAATCTTCTTGTTTATGATGAAGTCGGTTCCTTGGTTATGTGTATCGGTACCTCTAGACGCCAGTGAAAACCCATTGGTTACGATTACTTGTTGTGGGAGTCGGACTTCCTGAAGCGCGACGATGTTCATTTTATATTGTTTCGCGTTTTCTACGACCGTCTGTATCGCGGTTGGTTTTTATAACGTTCGAACATTCCACGTGCCGACGGGTATATCCCGTTTTTTCCGAGTCGGTGTTTTCTTGATGATTTGTTCCCTTGTGTCGTTGTGTCGGCTCATCACACCTACGTCTACCGGGCTTTTAGTGGGATTGTTTTTTTGTATATTGATTATTCATTTCGGTTCCCACGAGTCATGTGGTTACAAATAGTCCGCCATATCAGAGCCCCTCTTTGATACGGTAAGTTCTGCTTACCGCTCTGACTCGACCCGGTGTCAGAGAGGTGGCGTTATAATACAGACGGTGTACCCCTGGCTGGAAACCATCCAATGGGAACGGTGACTCCTAACAGGGGTAGTAGATCTTTGTGTTTTACTCCTCGCAAGTCTGTCTGACATGGGTAACGCTACTGGAAGCGTATGCTTCCGTCAGCATAGCCTGACTGATTCATTGTAGTTTAAGTCCGCGAACCACGTCAAGGTTTCTACCAAGCGGGGGACTAGGTCAACATGGGTGGTATTATTCACGACTAAGGAAGTGTATAGTTTGGTTAACTAATCAATAATCATTTAAGGGTAGAAATGATGTAGTTGTAGCTACGAAATCATTAAAGATTTTTCTTATATCCGAGGGTACTTGTTTTCTCTTACAGTGGTTAGTTAAAAAGTTTGCTAAGCGTCGATTTGTTTTAAATTATTTATACCAATTTTTTTCGTTAATGGTGAGTTAAAAATTTCACAATTTATTGAGTGCTTTGACAACGTTCTTTTAGAAAAAAATACAAAAATAAAACACAAATTATTCTTCGCCGTCATCATTATCTGACTTTTCTGGTGACTCAAAAACTGGCACTGCCTGCAGGATGACTTCCTCCACCTAAAATAAGGTGATATAAATTATTAGCATATATAAAGAGATTTTTAATTGATGGGGTGCCCTACCTGAACATTGGGTGGAGTATGTAGAGCATATAAGACCGCATCTGCCACATCCTTTGGATTTAATTTTGGCAGTAGAGCACGTGATGTTGGACTGTAAATTTGAAGAAAGTCGGTATCAACTACTCCTGGACTGATGCTCTAAATATATGAAGATATAAAGAGGGAGAACAGTAAGTAAACTGTTGATCACAAGAGGATGTAATTACATTCTGTCAAATATCTACAAGGAATTTCTCAATAAAACAACAAATTTGAATTAATCATTAACATTTATTTTATCGCCTTGAAAGCAGGCCACTTCAGAGGCAATATACTTATGCAAACAATTAATCCAATCATCCACACACATTTTATAGACCCAGGCCTGGACCTATTTTAGCTCCTTCTTCGATTCTACTTTTATGGTATCAATCGACTCGAAACGCGTTCCTCGAAGTGGCAATTTGAGTTTGGGAAAACGGAACCACGATAATCGAAGAAAACAGTGGGCACGATATTAATTTTTGATTGAATTTGTAGTGGATTTTTCGATGTCGGCTCGTTTTGGCAGCGCTATTTTGATGATTGTTGACTTGTTAGTATGTCATACTCGTAGATCCATGTCTGGTCACCAGTTATGATGCATTGCATGAATGTAGAGTCGGTAGCGGCTCGATAAAGTATTTCCTCAGCAACCGCCTTTCAATGCTCTTTCGCCTTGCTACGGCGATCTCATCTCCAAAGCATCGACTAAAATCTTACGAACTGATTCGTGTGAAATGTTTAACACTTGTTCTAGTTTTCTCAAACTATAATGACGATTTTCAAGCAGCACTTCCTTCACTTTAGCAATGTTTTCCTCACTCATAGCCGTTCTTGGAGCGGTCATGCGAGGCAGATCATTAACGTCTTAACGATCACTTTTGAATGCATTCATACATTTATGTTTTCGATAGAACTGAGCCACCATAGGTTTTTAGCAATTCCGCACAAGAAATCCGTTGGAAACACAACATTTAATGCCAACTCTGCTCAACCAAATAACCCATTATAATAATCGAAAAACGTATTTGAGGTGAATCAACAAAATCAGCAGCTGTACACTAACTAAAGGACAGATAGCGCTCAAACTTGACGACATTACGTCTCACAGTGGTGCCAACCTTGTGACAAAAAGAAATTTCACAATAGGAATAAGCGGAAATTTTAAATGAGAAATTCCGGTTAGATATTTGACAGAATGTATGAATACTAAAAATGATTCGATACCTGCAACTGAATTACTTTTCGTTCTAAATTTAAAGATGGTCGTCTTTGCTCCCTAAAATTGTTCCGAAATCTGTTTAATTGGACACACTTAAGTAGAGCAAATATACAATCGATTACCAGAAACGGCTGCACTTGATTTCTGGTACCAATCGAGCATCGTAGCGTTTATCAAATTCGTAGTGTCAAGCTCATGACGAATTGATTGGTCTCACTGAAAAGCGGTGTTACTCGCATGTTTTAGATTTTGGACTGAATACCTCATTTAGAAGAGTTTGGCAACTGTCGTTTAACCGATATTCAACTGTCTTATTCAATGGACTAGAGACAATGCTATAGGTACTTAATTCGCATTACAGCTGGAGTTCCGTATTGTCACCTACTTAATTTTTATTTTCATTATCGATCTTTTGTACATTATCTACAACCTAAACTAATTATTTGCGCACATGCATTCTTTTACTACTTCAAGGATGCTCAATTCAGCCCTTCCTTGTGTTGGTTCTGAAACCAATGAGGGATGCCAATAAGAAGTTTGTTAAAATGAAATTTCATCCTAAAATGCGAAAAGCGTTACAGTTTTATTGTCTCAGAACTGTCCAAAATTAAAAAACAAAAATTGTAATATTTGATTAAGAGCACACCTAAAACGGCACTACATATATTTCCTCCGTATTCTTGTTGGACAGATATAATCATAAACATTTGTCAATTGCTTCCTTCCTTTTTTTCTCGAAAATGGATTACGAAATCTTTGAATAAAACAGTATTTTTCAGCTTACACAGAAAAATAATTAATAATAATAAAAAAAAAAAAAAAAAACACTAACTTGTTCATAAGTCCAACTACAAGAGAGTGGATCCAACCTCCAGACATCCAAGATACCTGATAGACTCCTAAGTCTATTAGCAGAATCAAATTGAAAATATATAGATGCCGAAGTTCAATAAATTGTATTAGAATAACTTTAATATTCGTACTATCCACAAATGGTGGGGGTTTTAGACCATGTTAAAAAGGTACACATAAGTAATCATTCAGCGCAAAGAATCAGGTGAAAAAATGAAAACGAAAAAGGGTAAAATAAACTTACCGACAATTTGATGTTGAGCTTATTGTAGCGAATTTCTTGGCGAATAGTTTGACATAGTGCAGTAATAGCATGCTTCGTAGCAGGATATGCATTAAATGCAGGTTTCGGTACTTCAAGCACTCGATGTCCCAAAATGCTACAAACACAAAGATGGGGCAAGATAAATGTTATAATATAAAAGAGGAATTATCATAATTAAATTTAATTAAGAACAGATGTTTGCAGTAACTGAATGAAAACAGACTTAATGGCTTAAAAGTATGAAGCGCGTAACAGACAAGAGGCAGAACACGTAAGTCAATAAATCCCGACGTTCACTTCATGTTCCACATGAACAAATATTCATGCGTTATATACGTTAATGTGATTTTTAATTGATTAAGTTTTAATTCCATTTGGGTCTCCTGCAATTACGATCTCATTCACGTGAAGGATACTATTGGAGCAAGGCTAACACGGTGCATCATTTTTTTTTTGTTTTTTCAGACTATGAAAGTGGTGTAGAGCTGTACTTGAGATGTGTGGAATACGCTGAGTTCTTTATGGTTTATTAATTTTTGTTTAACCGTCGTTGCGATGTAAAGTGATCATTTGCCGCGATATGCTGACCAGATTCGTTGGAATGTAGGACCGCGTTATGCATATATTTGCGAGCAATTTACTTGTAATTATTAATTGTTGGGACATAATATAAACTGTATTCGTTGTAGATTCGCATTAAAAATTAAACACTGCTCAGTGGGGAATTCCAAACATGAATAACGAAATCGCTGCGTGAAACCTACTTCTGGAATAGTGTAAACAGAATTGATACATTTGTTCAACGTAGATGTACTGTGTTCTATTTATGAATGCGAACGTAAGCAAATTGAATTCACATTTTATGAATATCCGTTGGGTTCAAGTTAGTTGTCAGAAATTATTTGTTTTTAGAGAGTTCCACAAAAATTGTATCAGGTTAATTTATAAATTTTGTTTTTATATTCATTTATTCTACAATTATTTGCATTTCGGGTATAGTGCTTTAGATGATCCATTTCTATGTATATTAGAATTCTGTGTACTTATGTTATACCTATTTACGAAAAACTAGGAATATTGATAAAGCAGCCAATGGAAGACCTTGTTGCAATAGCCAATGGTAGACCTATTGCAATAGGTGCTAGGTTTCGTTCTGCCCAAAATTTGGCAGAAATAAGTAGTAATTCACCCAATATCTTCGATACCACAGAGGCATTGTGGGGGTTGAAAAGTAGAGTGTGCCAGCACGGGCACGGTTTCACTATACCTCCAACACTTCACTGGGCAAATAGAACTGCTAAACGTTCACCAACGAGAAGGGAAAAAAAAGAATAAAACGCACTGGCTCCGTTGATTATAGTTTTTTAATTTTTTTGTTGGAAAAAGTTTTTTATTTTGTTTGTTGAAACGAGTTTTCTTCTTTCTCTTTTTCTGTTTTATATTGTTTACGAACTGTTTAATTTCACTGGTGAGCCTCGCATATTTAAGTACGTTCAATTAACAATCCAAACTTCTCACTAAATACTTCACAATAAATTTATACATTTAACTACAAGCACTTCGACACCTTTTGCGACGAATGTTAATTGATATTTAAATGCTCTAAGAATGTTTACATAATTTCTTTAGCTTTTGTCTGCATCTTGGCAATGATCAGTTATGGTACAAATGACAGCCCGTCCAGAACTAATAGCTATATTTGAATTCACTTTGTGCAAAAAAAAGATTGAAATTAAACTGCCTTTTCGAACTGTAAATAATACTATGGCCGTCCGAATAAACTTTGAAGTAAGTAGAGACTGTGTTTAATTTGGGTGTGCCAACTTCCGTGGTTAAAAATCTACTGGTTCAACGAGGGATGAAAATTGACTTGGCAGCTTAATTGGTGACTCTCTCTCTCTTGGTCCGCATTCTCTCATTTCCCCACCCATTGAGGTGAATAAATTCTTGCGAATTTACCTAGCAGTCAATGGACTTAGAGAATATGGAGAACAGAAACGGAGGGCGTGATGATCTCGGGATTGATTTTGCTTTCGCGTGCAACGAACGCAAAACCAATGGTGACCGTATGACCCAGTTTGCTATTTGTATTGTTCTCAGAGTGCAATGCACTCCTATTACGTGCGGCTTCCGCCACACCCATCATTTAATTGATTTTTAATTTAATTTAATAGTAGATGATAAGGTGGTGAGAAAACACACGATCCACATGTTGAGTGTGCGAACATACTCCTGTTCGAGTGTGGATCGTGTGGAAGTTAGATCTCTGTTTTCGGGGTGGATGCTGATGGAGAGGGAGAGAAAGGAACAACAAGTTTGTTATGATTCCGTTTGTTGATAGTTTTTGAACAGTTTTTTGGAAGAACAGTTGGTCCTCTCTTTTAATTTTAAACTTTACTTTTTCACCTTCAACCACTTATCCAAAAAAAGGAACGGACGTTACTTCTTTTTTTCTTCCTTTTACTGCTGCGCGTTAGATTTTGTTTGTTTTTTTTTTGCTGTGTTGCAAAATTACCATAAGGTGTGCCAAATTTTTCCCGGATAGTGCGCCCCTTAACCAACTTATTAAGGAAGGATGTGAAGTTCACGTGGTCGTCCAAATGTCAACCCTTTAATCTAACTACGGATGCGAGTAATGAGGCACTGGGAGCAGTGTTATCCCAAGGTGAGATAGGCAATGATCAGCCTATCGCCTATGCCAGCCGCACCCTGAATGGGGCCGAAAGAAACTATAGCACTATAGAGAAGGAGTTGCTGGCCATTGTATGGGCGGCAACACATTTTCGTTGCTATTTGCTAGGTAGACGCTTCACCGTGTACACGGACCACAAGCCGCTGAAGGGAGTGTTCGGCGTGCAAGAACCCACCTCACGCCTAACCAGATTTCGTCATAAGTTATCGGAGTTTGATTACTCAATCGAGTACAAACCCGGTAAATATAACACCAATGCGGATGCGCTAAGCCGTATTCCCCAATCTGTGGACGAAACCCCTTCACCACCGCGGTGCAATGTAGTGACTCGCGCCCAGGCTAAGAACCAACGGGAAAGCGAGGGATCCCCGGGACGTCCCAGTGACGACGAACCACCTCTAGGAGAGGACCCCATTCCTTCCTGCACGGAAAAAGGAATGGAAATAACTAATCCCGAGGAGATCCAACACTTATTACGGGATTACCATGATCACCCTTTATGTGGGCACCAAGGGGTGATCAAGACGTATAAGAAGATACGCAGGCACTACTGGTGGAAGAATTTGATGCGCGACATCAAGCATTACTAAAAAGTATGCAAGATCTGTCAGCGCATGAAGTCTTCCCCAAATTTACGAATGACGATGGTAATTACCGACATTGCCAAGAGGCCCTTCGAAAAGGTTTATTTAGATATCGTGGGCCCCCTGGATCGTACTCCGGAAGGCAATCAATATATACTTACATTCCAAGATAATTTATCTAAGTATATAGATTGCTATGCCTTGCCCAATGCAGAGGCAGAGACGGTGGCTTCGGTCTTTTTCGACCAAATAGTTGCAAGGTATGGTGTATCGACGCAACTAGTCACCGATCAGGGCAGCAATTTCCTGAGCAGCCTGTTTAAAAGTGTGTGGAGGCAAAAAAAAAACTGCAAACCTCAGCGTATCATCCACAATCGAATGGTGTCTTGGAACGAGCCCATCGACCGCTGGTAGAATACCTACGCAGCATTGTGGATACAAAACCCCAAACCTGGGATCAGTACCTGAGGGCGGCCACTTTCGTGTACAACACCAGCGTGCACGAGGGTACCCGATTGACGCCGATGGACTGTCTCTTTGGTTCCGGAGGTTCCCTCGAACATCAAATTACCTCCGGAACCGGTTTATAACCATGAGAGCTTCCATAAGCTATTGAAGTACAAGCTTCAGAAAAGGTACGAAATAGCTAGGCGCAATCTGTTGATCTCGAAACAGAGGTCCAAAGGGTATCATGACCGCCAGTTATGCCCGTTCACGTTCCATGTGGGCGATAAAGTCTTGATGCGGGAAGAAAACAAGAAAGGGAAATTGGCGCCCCTATCCAGGTCCACATGACGTGGTGGAGGTGAAAAGCGCGGTCAACAGCGCGGTGAAGCTAGGTAAGAGGACGGTGGTTGTACACAACAATCGTCTGAGGCCTTACTGGGAGTAAGGGAGTCCAAACAATGAAAGCTTAGGAAAACAGATATGAGCGGGACGATTACGCCGGCCGAGCGACGCTGGAATGGTTTGATGAGAGGGGGTCACCTCGCCTTAGCGAGGGGGGTCCTAACCGGATCGTGTGGGCGGTCGAAGTTTCAGTCGAACCATCGGTTTGAGTGTCGGGGCCGCCTTGAAGGGTGAGATCTTTGTTGCTTGTTTTGGCCTTGTCTCCGGGGAGTTCTTGTTAGTGTTCCCCTATTAAATTATTGTTGTTTATTTCTTACTAACACTAGTACATAAGTATTATTTATTTACTAACATTAACACTTGAGTACTATTTATTTCCTACTAACACTAACATATAGGTAGCATAAAACTTACTAACATTAACACTTAAGCACTATTTATTTCCTACTAACCCTAATATATAGGTAGCATATAATTTACTAACATTAATTTTGTTAATTGATTGTTAATTTGATTTGTTAATTTATTTATTTATTTATTTTTTGTTGATTTTGTTGATTATATGTTTGTTTGCTCTCCGCCGTCCACTCTCCGGCGTGACATTCCTCTCCTAAGAATGCCACTCAGTCTTGTGTGTGTGTGTGTGTGTTGGGGGGGTGTTACTTGCAGCTTCCGCCACGCCCATCATTTAATTGATTTTTAATATAATTTAATAGTAGATGGTAAGGTGGTGAGAAAAACACACGATCCACATGTTGAGTGTGCCAACATACTCCTGTTCGAGTGTGGATCGTGTGGAAGTTAGATCTCTGTTTTTCTGAGTGGATGCTGATGGAGAGGGAGAGAAAGGAACAACAAGTTTGTTATGATTCCGTTTGTTGATCGTTTTTGAACAGTTTTTTGGAAGAACAGTTGGTCAGCAGCAGTAAAAGGAAGAAAAAAAGAAGTAACGCCCGTTCCTTTTTTTTGGATAAGTGGTTGAAGGTGAAAAAGTAAAGTTTAAAATTAAAAGAGAGGAAAAACTGAAAATTATTGAATTTTGTCAAAGTAAAGTTTGGAGATTAAACGTGGAGAAAAAGCATAATAAAGACATTTTGTCAAAACGCAAGTGTTTAAACTTGGATTGGCCAAATATATCCATCATGCACATGTTTTAATCCGAAAAAGACACACTCAAGTTTAGAAGCAGGCGGTGAACATCCCATCGTTTGTGGTGCGATTGGATTCGCGGAAACATATCAACGTCTCTCTGGAATCGCCATTTGGCGGTGACCGCCCTGGTCGTGTAAAGAGGAAGAACCAGAGGAAGAACCTGGAGAGGAACCACAGGTAACCCATTTTAAATACATAAATTCATGTGGCTATATACGTCACACTCCGAGAAGGGGAAATGGGGTGGAATGAAACGTATATTTTTCGTGCTATTCACCTGACTAAAGAGTTTATTGATCCCCAGCGAATAGCCGTGTCTGGGGGAGGTTAAAGGACGCCGCTATGGCTTGGGAAAATATCGGCGAGAGAAAAAGAACTAACGGGATACGATATTATCCAAGCGGTTTCGCTATGCAGCAACAGCGTCGCTTGCCTAGACATTGCTGTTGCTAACCAAACACGAGATTTGTGATTTCCGGTAGAAATCCCATGTGATTTATGAATATTTGACGCCATATGGCATAAAAAGGCTGAATTCAGTTATGCATTATCTGCATAGAAGAATGAATTCAGGTTATACGTCCTTTGGGTAGATACCTTTTGCAGGTGAAATAGGCCGACGGAAGGGATTGGGGATGAGGTTGTTGAGTATTATATTTTAGTTAAGTTGGTTTTAACTTACCTCCTTTGAGGAGATCCGGTTGTTTTTGAGAGTCCAATATTTTAAAAACGATTATTTGTTTTTATATTATTTATTTAGGTTTTATATATTTGTTGTGGCCGTTCTGGCCTCCGGATCCAAACTGATCTCGAATCAAAAAAAAAAAAAAAATTGTGGCGAGAAGGCCGAATTTAGCGAGACAGGACATATGTGTCCTTCATCTTGTCTCTGACTTCTGGTCATCTTGCGATAACCAGAATCACCCACATCCGTGAGGATGTTGGGCTCGGTCTCGCGATCTCTGAAAAGAAAAGAGAAAAAGGGGGGGTATCCAAGGATAGTGTGGACAGTGTTAGTCCGAGTGTTCTCTAACTACTTTTATAGAGGGATGGTGGGAGAGAAATCGTACAAGACCGGTAGGTCTTGGGTGCGGTAGTGAACGCAGATCACGTCTTTGGCGTCTGATAATCTGCGCTTTGGTCGGTGTATATGTTTGTGTTTGTGCCGTCTTGTACTGTGCGTTCGTGTGTGTGGTTTGTTAATAGTAGACCCTATGGGATGGGTCCAGAAATCCTCTATTATAGAGGGGAATGTTGTTGGGAAGGGTGCTTTCTTCAGTTTTGTACTGAAGAAGAAATTGTGGGGGTTTGATCCGAAGAGATCGAAAGAGAGAAGGGTCAAGAACGCAGGAGTCCCGTACAAGTGGGTTCTCGCTGTTCTGAATGTTTTCGAGGTACTTATATGCTAATTGAGGCAAGTACTCGTCGATAGGGGTAATGGAGGCGCCTTCGTATAGGTGAGAGTTGGGGTAATGACGACCGTCAGGCCCTCTAGAATGATTGGTGCATCTTCTGAGGAGTTTCCTTTCGAAAACCCGAAGTCTTTCCATTTGGGCCGAAGATATGCAGGACCATATGGGAAAGGCGTACGATATTCCAGAACGGATTAGCTGCTTATAGCAGAGAAGCTTAACTTTGGTGTCAACTTTGTTGCTCCACTTGAAGATGTTGTGCAGTTGCTTAGACCGACCAAGGCCCCTTTGGAGAATGTGGGTCACATGTTTGATGAAATTCATTTTTGGGGTATAAATGACCCCAAGATATTTCATCCTGTCCTGTGGTCTAATCGTAGTATCTCCCATTTTTATTCGAATATTCTGTGAATATCGAGAAGTAGGTTGGGAGTGTTTATTACTCAGAATTATAGCTACTGCTTTAGATGGGACTGATCTCGAATCCAAAATGCACTCGCCTTTTATACTCTGTGGCAACAGAGATTTGTTAAAAAATATTACTTAAAAATTCCAAGAAGCCCAAACAAAATTTTGTATGCTTCAATTGGAATAGGATTCCCGGAAGTGTATACGAATTTTATCTGAACTAATTCCCGGAAGGAGAAATCATGAAATGCATTTAGTATTACGCATTTCATAATTTCAAATTATAGGGAATTGAATCAATGCACGACAAATGGACTTTCGTTTAATTTTGTCGCGCATATGATTCAATTGGATCGGGATGTAAGGTACTTGGAAATTGAATCAATGCGCAACAAATTAACCTGTGGTTTAAATCTATCGCGCATATGATTCAATTGGAATTATGAGTAAGGGTAAGGTGTTCGGGAATTGAATCAATGTGCGGCAAACTAACTTTTGGTTTAACCTGTCGCTCATATGATTCACTTGGATTGGGATTATAGGTACGTGGGAGAGAGTAGTGATTTAGGATCACTACATTCCTCCCCCCTTTAGAAAAGAAAATTAATCTGGAAGAGGTTAATTTTCTAGAATGAGCAAGGGGCGGTGGCATTTTGAATTCGTGATAGTTTACATGTTTGTTCCAGTTTAACATTAATTGTATTGATTCCTTATGTAGTTTAACATTATTAATGATAGTTTGTTCTCTTAAAATTATTCATTAAGAATTTCAATTATTATTTATTTCTGTAATTACTTAAAGTTTTCATTATAAAGATTATTGTTATGTTTCTTATATATACTTAAGGATATAGTACATTAATATTTATTACTATATATTTTTTTTTTTGTAAGTAATGCTAGATTTATTTGGTAATTAACATAAGGGTATCTTTCTTATCCATTTATTTTTGGATGTAGTTTTAATTAATTTGGTTAATCTTGTTTACAGATTTTATTAAAAAATGAAAGTAAATTTTAAAGAAAATAAGTTTCAAATTAAGATACAAAGGATCAAAGTAAATGTTCTCATTTTGATTTTTTATTAATAATGAAGAGTTATTTTTCTACTATATAATACTTAAGTCATTAATATTAACTTTTTTTTTGTTGTTGTTGTTGTTGTTGTTAATCATTTAATGCTAGATTAATAAAAGTGTATTTATATTTAAAAACGTCTTACACTAGTAATATATGTTGCCTATGCGTAAATATAGGTATATCTTGTAATAATTTTTTTTTTTTTTTTTTTTTGTATTATATGTTTTTGTTTCAGTTTGATATTTAGTGTTTTCTTAATGCTCATATTTTTCATATTTTTAAGTTAGGTCTAGTTAGGATTTATATATATATTTTTTCAAATAGTTATTTACAATTTTGTGTTTATAAATTGTCTTCCTCATTGGGGTCAATGTTTGTTTTGTTTTATTTGTATGTGATTTCTTTTTTGTATTTCATTTCACCACTTTTTTTGTTGTTGCCCTTTTGTCTATATTGTATATCTATTAGTATTTTTAAGTGATAAAGTATTGCACTACAATACACCCTGGGGATAGCATATGTCTAGGGTTGGTAGTGGGACACGTGTTGTTGGAAGGGTTAGAAATAGGGTTTTAGCCTGTTATTGTGGGTCACCACGGATCTTCGCCCAATTTTGATGACCGTATTGACTGGTCCTTTTATAGCAGTGACTAGGAAGGGTCCCTTCCAAATAGATGCCAATTTGCCCTTACGGTTTTCATTTTTTATTAAGACTTGGTCCCCCACATGGAATGTGTGTGATCTGATTTGGTGGTCATAGTAGGCTTTTGATTTATGCTTGTTTTCTAATTGGTTACGTTTCGCTATCGTATAGGTTTTTTGCAATTTGTACCTAAGGAGTTGGTAATAGCTTTCGTGGTTGTAAATGGGCTCGGGTTCGCGTTTTAAGTTAGAGGGGACCTCTGGGCAGAAACCATATAGACAATCCATTGGTGTTAACTTGGTGCTATCATGTGTGCTCGTGTTATACACGAAGGTGGCCGTTCGTAGGTATTGATCCCAAGTATTTGGGCTCTCATCGACTACTGTACGTAAGTATTCCACCAACGGCCTGTGGGCCCTTTCCAACGCTCCGTTAGACTGCGGGTGGTATGCTGTTGTTTGCAGTTTCTTTATTCGAAGGAGTTTGCACAGTTTTTTTTGAAAAAATCGCTAAGAAAATTTGTCCCCTGGTCTGTCACTATTTGTTTGGGGATGCCATATCGTGAGATAATCTGATCAAATACTGTTTCAGCCACTGTCTGTGCTTCTACGTTTGGTAGGGCATAGCAATCCATCATTTTGGTCAAGTTATCTTGGAAAGTCAGTATATATTGGTTTCCAGAGTTAGATTTTTCTAATGGTCCAACGATGTCCAAGTATACTTTATCAAAAGGTTTCTCGGCTACATCGGTAATAACCATTGGCATTCGGAGTTGGGGTGTTGTTTTCATCGTCTGGCATTTTTTACATTTCTTGATATATCTCCTGATATCTCTTAGCATGTAACGCCACCGATATTTTTTACGAATGCGGTTGTATGTTTTTCTAACTCCCTGGTGTCCACCGAAAGGAGAGTCATGGTAATCTCGTAAGATGGTTAAGCACTCCTCGGGTCTGGTGATGAATTCGGGGTTGATTTCCGAGTCCAAGTCACCATTCGGGTCACTTTGCGTTGTACTGCCTGTATCCTCCGAGGTCTCCTCTTTCTTGTTTTTATCCTTTTTCGCCCGTTTTTGTGCTCGGGTTACCACGTTACACATAACAGCTGGAGAGTTGTCTGGACTTGGGAAGGTGCGTTCCTTGGATTGTTTCAAATCTGCTTGTGATTCAATGTTTTCATGTTGTATACGGCTGAGGGCGTCTGCATTTGTGTTGTACTTTCCGGGTTTATATTCGATTTTATAATCGTACCCGGCTAGTTTACGGTGGAAACGTGTTAGTCGACTGGTGGGGTCTTTGAGGTTAAATTCTCCTTTCAGGGGCTTGTGGTCAGTGTACACTGTGAATTTCCTGCCCTGTAGGTAACACCTAAAATTCTTTACCGCCCATACGACGGCCAGCAATTCCCTTTCGATTGTGGAGTAATTTCGCTCCGCTTTGTTAAGCGTGCGGCTGGCGTATGCTACTGGTTGGTCTTTTCCCACCGGGCCTTGTGAGAGCACCGCTCCTAGTGCTTCGGAACTAGCGTCAGTGGTTAAGTTAAACTCCCTGGAGAAGTCTGGGTATATTAGTAGTGGTGGTGTTACCAAAAGGTCCTTAATGTCTTCAAATGCCCGTTGACAATTTTCAGTCCAAGCGAATTTTACATCCTTCCGAATTAAGTTAGTAAGTGGTCGGACAATCTTTGAAAATTGGGGAATGAATTTTCTATAATAATTTGCCATTCCCAAAAATGATTGCACTTGTCGGACTGTTTTTGGGACGGGGAAATTGCGCACGCTAGCTGTAGTATTCGGATTGGGTAGTGCTCCTTTTTCTGAGCATATGTGGCCCAGATATACCACCTCCTTTTGTAGAAAGCAACATTTCTCCGGTTGGAGTCGGAGGTTGTATTGTCTTAACCTGTCGAAGACGCGTTTTAGTTTGTTATTGTGGTCATCGAGGTTCTTTCCGTATATTACTATGTCGTCCAGGTATACGAAGCATTCTAATCCCTGAAGACCCGTGAGAACATAGTTCATTAGTCTTTGAAAGGTAGCCGGTGCCCCCTTCAACCCGAACGGCATGCGCTTAAATTCGTAGTGTCCGAAGTTTGTGCTGAACGCGGTTTTTTCTCTGTCCCTTGGATGTACTGGGACTTGATGGTATCCGCTGGCCAAATCCAGGGTGGAGAAATACCGGGAGTGGCCCAATTGGTCTAGGATATCTTCGATCCTAGGTAATGGGAATGCATCTCCTATAGTTTTTTCGTTCAGCTTTCGGAAGTCTACAACGACTCGCCATCTTTTTTCCCCATCTGGTCCTGGTTTTTTGGGTACCACCAGGAGGGGTGAATTCCATGGGCTTTTGCTGGTTTGAATTATTTCGTTTGCCAGCATTTCCTCCAGTTGATCGTTTATTATTTGTTTTTGTGTTTCCGGTAACCTATACATTTTTTGATTTATTGGGGGTTGGTCCCTAATGAGCGGTATTTTGTGCGATATCGCTTGGGTATATGGGAGTTTGTCTCCCTTTAAGTAAAATATATCTGCGTAATCTTGGCATAATTTTAAAATGCAGTTATGCTCCTCCTGGCTCAGGGTGTCGCTTAATCTGAGCTCGTTCTCCAGCTGTTGTTTACGATATTTTGAGGGTTCTTCCTCTGGGGGTGGGTGCTTTAAATGGTGTATATTACAACATTTTTTAATTATACATCCCTCTGCTCCTTTTTTGGGAGAGGGTGTCTTTGGAGTTTTATCAACATCCAGATCTCTATTAAGTGCCTGCTTTAGAGACATTATTGTGTAATTTTTCAGCGGAGTTAAGGATAGCTTGCAGGAGGTGATTTTGACTGGCTGGGTCCCTGTGTTTAATATGCCTATTGCCACATTATTTCCTGCCGGTAAAATGGTTTCAGCCAAGAAGATTCCTTTCTTTATTTCCTGTTTTGAACTGATCATGGCTTCTTTTATTGTTACAGGTATTCGTATTATTTTTGTTGTTCGTGCCGGAATATAAGCTTTTTTAATGAGTTTTACTTCTATGGCTTTTGTGTCCGTTTTGGTTTGTGGCCGGACTTGTGTGGGTTTTGTCTTGGTGACGCTATTGATGGTCTTAGTAACCTCTTTGAATTTTGTTGCCTTGGGTATAGGTGGACCTGCTTTCTCAAACGGGATTATATTTTCTTCCTCGTTGTAGGTGGTTGGTGGGAACACCAATTGTTGGTTTGGGCCTTCCACGTTGCAGTGTTTTGAGAGGAAGTCGTTTCCCAGTAGACCGTCTTCTGGAAGATCGGGCATATTGCTCACTACTTGGAACGTGCAGGGAATTTTAGATTTCAAATTGAAATTTCCCTGACAACTTCCTAGGGTTTTTCCCTTACCGAACGGTGTTTCCAAAGTGCAGGTTTCCCCGGTAACTATTTGGGCGTTGTGTTGCTTGATTCTACATTTCTTAATCAAGCTTACCTCAGCGCCTGTGTCCACCACTAGGCGTACCTTACCGCTTTTACTTATGTCCAGGGGGAGGTGGACAATTGGGCAGGCTAATGTCGGCGTCTGAGGTGGCACCCTTGATTTTTTTATTGATTCGGTCGAGTCTGGGGTTTTTGGCCCGACCGGGGGCCGTTTCCCGAACAGTGCGCTTGATCCCGAGACTCCCATTTCCTTCTTTGTTGGCATTCATTCAGGCTGTGGCCCGGTTGACCACAGAATTCGCAGGCCTGGCTTATGTGTAACACTCTGGGTTCCGTACGGCGCCGTGTGGGGCTGTTTCTGTTTGTATTCCTGTTTGTTTCGTTTTGGCTTTTTAGCCGTCGACAGTCACGGATGTCGTGGTTTGCCTGTTGGCAGTGTGTGCAGAATGGGGTGTTTTTTCTTTTGTTGCACTCCGCATAGGTGTGTCCTATTTTTCTGCAATAACTACAGGTTACACGAGTATCCTGTTTCGTCCATCTGACCGGGTGACTTGGGGTTAGAGTTGTTGTTGTCCCATACATTGCCTGTTGGGGATATCTCACTACCTCTTGGTTATAGGGGGTTTCTTGTAAGGTTGGTTGGATGTACGGTACCATCTTAGTTTCTTGGTTTGTATGCGAGAAAGCTTCAAGAGTTTTGCTAAAGTTAGGGGCCTGTGGGTTTAGGGTTGAGACAAAGGGATGAGACTGTTGGATCATGGTGCTATTGGGTTGTACAGGGGATGTTGTTGGCGACTGAGTTTGTTGTACCTGTTCCAGTTCTAGTGTTTTCTCCATCAGAGAGTCCATCGTTACATCTCCCATCAATAGTAAAAATTGCCGATGGTATGGGTTTATTAACCCCTTTTTGTAGATGCTTTTTGCAAAGTCATCTAATTGTGCCTTTATGGCCTCGGACAAAGTGGGACCGTATTTTAGTTCCGCGGCTTTCTTACATTCCATTAACGACTTCTTCAGTCGTAATTGGAATAAGATGATAGCTTCTGCCGGATTTTGCCGAGTAGCTAATAGCCTATTTACCAGGTCCTGATAGTTTTCTACTGGTAAATAAACCTTCCTTAGCACATCCTCGGCTTCCTGAAAAGATGCGAACGGAGTGGACGCGAATAAGGCAGAAGCTTCACCCCGTAGCCTAGTAGGGAATATTTGTAAGAAAGCCCCGTGTTCTTCAGTCCTGAGGCAGTTTAAAACCCTCTTGCAGCAATCCAAAAAGGTTTCCAATTCTGCACCTATATGCGGATTTGGTTCCCCGGAGAAGATGGGGATTAGCTGTGCTGACAGCTTCGCAACCTTTGTGTAATCAATGGCCATTGTTTCAAAGGTTGCGAGATCCGTTTGGTGCTGAAGAACTGGAATTTCCGATAAGGATGGGCTGGGGTCGCGAGTTTTGATCGGAGGGTTTGCTTCGATTATGGTTCCGCTGCGAAGTTTTTTCGGTGAAGGGGGTACTTGGTCGTGGGATGTTCTAGAGCTTGAGGTGGTTTCTTGTTCCATAGACTGACAGTTTTAATAGTGATAAGGGGTGTTGATACAAGGAGGGAAAACGGTAGTAATAAATATATATATTATATATGTAGGGTAAGGTTGTTAATGTTTAAGACACTTGCTATCCCGTAAGTGCTTTTGTTCATTTTTATTATTTATTATTTGGGGGTAGAAATTCTTCCCTAGGATTACTAGCCACACAATATAGACAAGGTTGAGACGGGATATTTTTGAAATAGCAGCAGGGTTACAATTGGTTTTATAGTAATTTGTTATAATTTTTTGTATGTAAAGGTTATGTTTGTGTTTAACTGGGAGTAGAGCAAATTTGGGTAAGGTGGTGTTAATAGATTAAGCAAATTATTTTGTAATTTTAGTCAAAAATTTCAAAAGAAAGTAGATTATTACCTAAGTCTTTAGTAAATTAAAGAAAAATAAATGGTCACTTAACTGTTCTCTGTTGTTGTAGTTGTTGAGCAAGCTGCTGTCCATTGGTGCTGCTACTGTTGGAGCTCCTGCTGTTTCCCTTGCTGTTCTAGCCGCTAGTGGCGTGCTGGTAGATTACTGCCCGTTTTGTTGACGTTGTTATGAGGTGGTTGGTACTCTGCCATCGTTGTTATTTTTGTTGTTGTTGGGGCTGTTACTGCCCGTGAGCCTTGATGTTGTTTTTTTTTTTTTTTTTGGTTTTTTTTTTTTTTTTTTTTTAATTATTTTTGTTTTTACCCTGGTATTTAGCCCCAGGTACGCTGTTAATTATTTTTTGTTTTTTATTATTTTTTTATAGCACTTCCTGGTGTTTAAGCCCCAGGCACGCTTTGAATTATTTTTTGGTTTGATTATTATTTTTTTTGTTGGTTTATGATTTTAATTACCAAGTCGTACCTCCGAAGCCAGACTCAGCTCCGGACGCAGGGCTGAAGGTGTCTTGTGCCCAGTACGCTTGGATATATATTATTGTAGTGATCAAGGGTTTTCAAGCACTTACAAGTGTTTAACTTTGGCTTCCTTGATCCTACCGGCTGCGCCAGTTGTTGAGTATTATATTTTAGTTAAGTTGGTTTTAACTTACCTCCTTTGAGGAGATCCGGTTGTTTTTGAGAGTCCAATATTTTAAAAACGATTATTTGTTTTTATATTATTTATTTAGGTTTTATATATTTGTTGTGGCCGTTCTGGCCTCCGGATCCAAACTGATCTCGAATCCAAAATGCACTCGCCTTTTATACTCTGTGGCAACAGAGATTTGTTAAAAAATATTACTTAAAAATTCCAAGAAGCCCAAACAAAATTTTGTATGCTTCAATTGGAATAGGATTCCCGGAAGTGTATACGAATTTTATCTGAACTAATTCCCGGAAGGAGAAATCATGAAATGCATTTAGTATTACGCATTTCATAATTTCAAATTATAGGGAATTGAATCAATGCACGACAAATGGACTTTCGTTTAATTTTGTCGCGCATATGATTCAATTGGATCGGGATGTAAGGTACTTGGAAATTGAATCAATGCGCAACAAATTAACCTGTGGTTTAAATCTATCGCGCATATGATTCAATTGGAATTATGAGTAAGGGTAAGGTGTTCGGGAATTGAATCAATGTGCGGCAAACTAACTTTTGGTTTAACCTGTCGCTCATATGATTCACTTGGATTGGGATTATAGGTACGTGGGAGAGAGTAGTGATTTAGGATCACTACAGGTGGTGCGCGGTTAGCGGGCGAAATTAGGTTGTAATTGTGGGTTGGTTCTCCGCGTAATATAGAGAACCCCCACAGCATCCGTTGAATGTTAAGTCGGGAAAAAAGTAATTCTGTTTTTCATTTAGAAATAAATCTTTTTTTTTAATACAAAGGATATATTTTATTCAACTATATTTTTTTCATTTTGTTCAATGGATTTTTGTCGTGTTATTTGTAACAATATAGATCCGCTTTCATAGGCCTTTTGAGTACAGTGTTAGAAGATAATCACAGGTAGGCCAACTTATAAAACACAATTAAAAACGGTGTGATAAGTTCTGTTCCAATGTCCAGTCGATCGATGCAATACCTCACGATTAAGCTACGGGCCGCGTGCAATAGTCAGGAGAAGCTTGGCCCTCTTTCAGAGCTTGGTGGCTGAAATAGGTGGAAGTCAGTCCCAATTCTCACCACTTGGTAAGTACCACCCCGCCAGACTGTATGTTCTGCGATATGGTCGTTGAAAATCTTAAAATTTTAGAGGACTGGATTTCATTAACACGAATGAAAATGTCCTTCACCAATATGTGTGCAAAAAGCAAGTCTGGTATTCTTGCCCTAACCTAAATTTGACTTGATTGATCAATCATTTTGACATATTTTGATGCCAAGGATACGGCTTATATGCGAAATTGTGTTATAAAGGTTTATTCTGCACCCGCAGCCGGTCTGATCTGAGTTAATAAAGAGGAAAATTATATTGACTCGCTCCGTCATATTTCTTTGTTATCTCTACCAGTCCCCAAAAACGACCGAGACCTGTACTTTAAAATATGTAATACTCTGTGAATCATTGACAAAACCTTTGTTAAATCATTCACCGAAGCAGGATTTCGAGAAGTAAATTTTATTAAATCATCATCATCGTCATTACATCATCATCGGCACTACAACCGGGATCGGGTCTTGGACCTATTTAGCATGTCTCTCCACGGGTATCCGGTCCTTATCCGAGATTTGTTAAATTTTCCATAATAATTTGTTTTTCCGGACAAGGTTATTAGCCTTGCGCCATTTTATTAAATCAGTTTGTATAAATGCTATTGATGTCATGAATTTTAGAGATGTGGGAAGTGTGCTGATTTGGTGTTACTACATTGGCCACAATGTTTTATATACGTTTGGCACGGAGCCGGACTAAATAAGTTTCACTTTTATGGATTATCCAGATAACAGTGAGATTGGATAAAAAGGTTCCTCGAACATCGATTGAATCGGGGTACTGTGCACGTCATGGCTACGGATATCGATCTCAGTATTTTTTTTTTATATTAGCGTTAACCCTAGTTCTGCTTTATTTTAATAATTTATCGAAAAACTTTTGTTTTGCCTATGACAATACATTGATTTCTTTATTTTTGAATGAGCGGCCAATTAATCTAGATTTGGATGGGATGCTGGAATGGGCACTCTAACGCAAATAATACGTAATTCGTGTAGTTTACAGCAAGGTCGCCGGTCATGAACCGTTAGGTCTACGGACAGCAGATACTTTCACTATGAGGCAATCAGTGGCATGAACATAAGTCGAATACCGCCAAGTTTGGCTCAAAAAAACTGAAGTAGTTTGCAGAGTTGAAAGATATATTCTTCGGTACAACTCTTTCTGTAATGAGATGGACGAGAAACAAATTCGCAGACGAAATTGATCCGGCTCGAAGGACCATAAAATGTTTTGAGAATAGAGAGAAGAGGATAGATGCACACCGACCCAAACGACCAGAAGCGTTTCATGAGATGACAAACGAGATAGACTGGTGGCACCAACAGATTCGTAAATGAACTATGATAAGGTAAAAGTCGCTTACCTGCGGGTCGAGTAGGACTTACTAACCTGTTCGGTTTCGGCGAGAAAACAATGGGCTTCGCGCTGCAACTGGCTCCTGCGAAGAACTTGTGGAGCTGGTCTTAGTTATGTGCCGACATTGGCACGGGTTGACTAAGATCTCCTTACAAGTTACCTAATCCACGTCCTCAGGTAAACAGCAGCCAGATAGAGCTTCCTCAGGATTGGACGTTGCACTGTCACTTCGGGATAAACTTCACAACGAGCGCTCAGACACAGCACAGATACCAGGCAGAAAATAAAACATTAGGGTTGGTGATACAGTTTTGTTTTTATTGTTCGAAAACTATCTTTCTCTTAATCTTTAGTCTGTGACGGATCTTCACAACATTAGGTCCGTCACTAACTTCACAAATTACATTCACAGCAACTTACATCGCTTCCGCACACTCGATTTATTCGAAACAATCCGGGACTATTATTCTATTCGTGGTTTCTCTATTTTACAATTTAAGTAAACGTTTTTATCGCGCGGGCGCACTACTCCGGGTATTAAACTCGTCTTTCCGGGTGCACTCCAGGAGACTCGACTCCGTTACAACACTTTCATCGACTAAACTACTTTTGTGCGCGAATCACCTTGTTGGCTCGTGATGCGAGCTCATGGGTGGTCGAACCGTGGGAATAAAAATTCATTAAAAAGCATCTTTGGGATTAGGATGCATTTGGGATAATTACTCAATGATGGTTGTGTTTACAACCATGTTAATTGTGTATTGCAATCCTAGGGAGTCATGGGTCGAATTCCAGTGTGAGTATTTACACTGGCATTGAATTCGGCTCTTGGCAGCTAGGCGCGAATTGCGC
Organism: Microdon myrmicae; assembly: GCA_963931805.1. Classification (NCBI taxonomy): domain Eukaryota; kingdom Metazoa; phylum Arthropoda; class Insecta; order Diptera; family Syrphidae; genus Microdon; species Microdon myrmicae. Next base: position 166,283,712 of record OZ007499.1, read on the forward strand.
CGGTGCTTTGAAGATTGCATAAAAGCCGCCGTGAGTACTGGTGCAACATGAAAATCTGTTGCGCACGTGTGGGACAGTAAATGCAGGCAGACAGGGGTTCTGCTGATTGTTTTCATAATCCACTTCGGTTATCTTGTATGGCAACCGAAATGTTTTCCTTTTAGAACAATGCTGAGATGCATTGATGTATGCGGTACTGGCGTACCGAATTTCTTCTAGGGAAATTTATATAACGCGTTAATTGCGTGAATGTCCTTGATGGGCAGATGCTTGATGTTGGATGCTATTTGCATAACCGAAAGGTAATGCAATCGGTGGGAGAATGCTTGGGGAAGTTATTGCGCTTGCATGGTAAAAATGATGAAATTAGTGGAGCTTTAGGAAGGAAGATTTGGAGGTAGGTTGAAAAAGGTAGCAGTGGTGTTAGTAGAAACGCCACAAACTTGCCTGCATCGACATCGATCGTCGAAACAGCAACAACATCGATATTTTCTCGTTGGTTACTTCGAACTGATGATAACTTTGGGAGAAAGAAACGAGCGGAAGCTTGGATCAGTCCTAGAAATCAAAGTCTTGGAGATTTCCGAATATACTAAAGCAGCATTGAGGTTTGATATAAGGTGAAGACGAGTTGGCATTTGACGAATTTAACTGCGTTAAAGACGATATCGACGAAGAGCCGAGTTTATAGATTTCTTGGATTCGATCTTAGCGTAATTGAGGTTCTACTAGAAGAACTATTTGATGACGTTTTCACAGTCGATTCAAATGATGTTACTCTGTGGCAGTTCTTTAATACATTCCCAAAGAACCGCCCATCCTCTTAAATTAACCACCTTCCAAACCCATGTTTATTCAAGTGCATTTTCGTCGTTGCCGATATGCAGGCTGAAAGGCAACGTACTTGTCCTATACGGACACATATAGAATCCTCCCACACCAATGTAATCCACACCGTTGAATCTGGCAGATATGGATTGTATTTTCGAGTCAGATTTTAGCCACCGTCGCGTACACAGGCGCTGGTGGAGTCACCAATTCTACACTTGAGGAGCCCTGTCGGGAGCTGTGAGTTTTTAGTCGGCGCGTTATATAAAAAGTCCTATACGTACGGTTAGCAGGAGGAAATATGTTCGTTTTTCTCCCGGTTAAAGAATAATTTAATTTAACAACGAGGTATTTTCGCGCGAGTTATAATTTATTGTGTTCCTTTACGTAAATCATTGCTGAAGTGCTCATAGTTAGATGCACAAATGTTTGTAAACAGTTTAAGTAAAATTAGAACAGTAATTGAAGCCGTAAAACTAAAGAGATCTTGTGATTAACAGAACAACCAACTTGTTTCATTCTTACTAACCAAACCTGTGTGCTCTATTCGTTTCGTTTTTCTGGTGGAACAATTCTTCTCTCAACAAATTGTGGGTGTGTTGCTGAACCCACGTCCGTGAAGGCGTATGACTGACATATTTCCCCACAACTCTTTATAGTCTCAAGAGGATTATGAAAGCGAGAGTTAGTATGTAAATGTTGGGAGGCCAACTTGCACTGGAACACAGATAAACTGCACAACCAGATGGCTACTGTCTGTTTAGATGCGATTAATTGCACGAAATAACGACACGTATGAGAAGATACACATCACGACCACGTACAGCCATCGATCATTTTTTTTTTCAGTTCTTTGTTAAGCACATCACTATTGATTGAGTAGATAGAACCATACACGTTAGCCTTGTTTTCAAGAGATAGGAACATTTTCCTACTTTATTTTGTTCTCTTTGAAGGATAAGATCATGCTGTTAAATTTTTTTACATTTTTTGCTGTCACCGGGCTCCCGTTATCAGCTGGTGGCTGGGAGCTGGCAAACCGCAAATGTAATAGAATTTCCGGTGGCAATTGTAAATAATCAATTTGCGAATCCGCAACACCCTTTTATGTACAAATCTCAAATTATAGTCGCGCTCGAATACTGTTCACATATTCGGAGTTCTGCTCCTTCTTGACCTACTCGACAGCAATCAGCTGTTTAGATAACAAAACAACACTATCATCAAGGTCACACTTACTTTTACATCAACAGAGAGTGGTTAACCGCTATATCTTTGACTGGTTGATCCCGGATACTCTTCCAAGGAACGCGGTTTATTTGTGCCCCACAATGAATCCCATCAGCATGCGTTTCATATATTAATGTCAAGAAGGTGTCCTTATCAACATTCGTCTTCTTACAGAATGGAAAAATTTTGTAAGAGCAAGTGCGAGCGGACGGACAGGAAGTGGATAAGGAACGGAGCTACCGACGTACATTGGTCTTAAATCCCTGGACATTACAACGACGGGGAAACACATGATCAGTTATAATGCAGTTTCCGATGCGCCTGACCAAGTATGGGAGATGAACTCCATTTTAGGCTGAATGTACGCCTTGTAAGTAGTGGTCAGGTTGCATGGAGTGAAACATTGCTTGCATCTCTTAGGGAACCCCATACATTTGGCCACACTTTTCGAAGCTTCAAATATGTGGTCGTACCAATTAAGAATCGAATTAATTCGAGTGCCGAGGATTGATAGTTCCTTGGCTTCGTTGATGCAAGCGCTGTTCATCGACAGTATATTTACTTTGGGGTTCGCCTTTGACGACAAGAGGCAACACTGAGTTTTTAAGGCATTGAATTTTATTGGGTTAGATAATCCTTATTGATATATCTTGTTGAGTTCGGAATTCAATGTGCCATTTATATTTATAATCTATCTTAATCTAATTCCTATATTTGGTCAAGCGCACCTAAAAAAACGAGCAAAGCGTTTGGGGTAATACAATAATAAGCAATGAAACCCAGGGCAAGCTCTTCAACAAGGCAATGTATCTTTGCCACCTTGTTTTTATAGGTATTACCAACTATGTTATTTATCGACTGAACCACAATAAATATTTTCCTACGTTATCTACCAACGAGAGAACGCTCATCAGTTTTCGTAAAGAATTAACGTCAGACAGAGAATCATTTTTTAGACGAATTGCACAAGCGTGGAATACTCTCATTTATTATGTGTTTCCTTGTCATTACACTATTGGAGCATTCAAATCAATGTGTATCAGTGCTTCCTTCCGATAATCTATTCCCCTACTACTATTGTGCTTTTACATTTAGGTATGTGGCGGTTCTCTTGAACGTCGCCCATCATCTTCCCATTACCTAGATAAAAACCCCCATCTAGGGCATACAAAATGAATAAAAAACAAGTATTGGTACAGTTCCATTGAACGCCACTACTTACCTTATGGCTACGATAAGGAAATAGTTTCCTAAAATACATTAAAAGCGTGTACTTACCTTCCATAGTGGTACCTATAACATCAGAAATACCTTTGAAGCATTAATTCTCGCTGACATAAAATTCCATCAGCACCAAATAATAATTTCCCTAAAAGCAGTTTGGTCGCACCATCACGCAACCAACATGAACTGAACCAATATATTGTACATGTCTCGGTTCGATTTTTCATCATCTGACACGCATCCTCCACACGTAAGCGGAATTTGGTTGCACTTTCTAGCAACCAACATTGTCCGTACAATATCCATGCGATATTCCCTAGCGCGCCAGCCGTATACATGCAGGAAATGTTTATCTTTCCTTTGCATTCATGCCCACATCGATCGGTCACCCGACCGACCAATTCATGTGGGCATCCGCCCGCTGCCCAAGCAAGTCGAGTTCTCAAAATGGAAATTTACCACCAGAATTCGACTACGAGGAGATGCCAGCAAAATGTACACGGTCAGCAATAATGCTTTACGCAGTCGTTGATCGTGTAAACATTTCAACCCCTTTGATGGGATGCTTGTACCAGCTGCAGATCATTGTTCATGGTGTTACCCTTATGGATTTGATGATCCACGGTCCGCATACTGTGGACACACATACACACCATGAGCAACAGAAGCAAACATCGTCAATGTTTCGCGCCCTACGTGCCGATGCTAAGGAGTATCCTACCATATATGGTCATCGAAGCGATGGATGGAATTTTGGTGTTCTGTCGCTTCGATGGCTGAGGTTAATCGCGATCTGGATTCCGTGGAGGCAAGTCGGGCCTCCACGTTAAATAAATACCCAGGTGTCATACGTTGAAGAGTCGAGTAGCAACCAGTGATCGGTCCGCAACGAATCGTACGTTTTCATTTACAAAGTTTTGCATTTAAACCTGCAACGAATCGTACGTTTTCATTTATAAAGTTTTGCATTTAAATCTTGCAACGAAATGTGCGTTTCATTTATAAAGAATTGAATTTAAATGCTGCAACAAAGCGTCAGTTTCATTTATGAAGTATTTCATCCTTAACCCCGCAACAGACGTGCTTTCATTTTTCACCATTAAATTAGTAGACTCTAAACAGCAAATTCATTTAATATACTAGTGATCAGCCTGCAGTAAATCATTTTCATTTAAAGCCTTAAGTTCAGTTAATACATCAATGTTTAGTGTACCATTGAATTATTAGACTCTAAACAGCAAATTCAATTAGTATACTAGTGTTCAACATGCGTTAAATCATTTTCATTTAAAGCGTTAAATTCAACTAATACCCAAATGTTTAGTGCTAATTAAATCATAAGTAATTGTAAGAGTTTAAACCACCTATGAATTAGTGTACAATGTGCAGCTTTAGTTTTTCTTCTTTGTTCGAACAAATGACAAATAATAAATAAAATGGAGCAGATTAGTTTGGAGTTTTATTTAATTGAGTTACACCAGTGGCAGACAGTTTAGTAATCTAGGTGAATCTGTGCCCCTGAGGTACCTTACCATCAGAGACCAAACATAAAAAAACCCAACATTGGTGGCAATCATCGGGCAACCCCATCGTGGGATGGAAGTAGAACTAGTACCAACGACGGCACACATACTTCCTACCCCAACAAGTATATCAAGAAAACTCTTTAATACGTCGTGATATGTAAAAGGGGTGGCTGCCTAGTCTTTATTCTGTTAGGGAAAAATTACAATATTTGCACCTATTGAGTGCTTCTAATAATGTGATATTCAGGTAAGCGTGCCACTCCAGTTGTAGCATTCAATTTCATCTCTTAAACAAGTTTTTCAAGTTTCCTATCTGTACCTACCTGTTAATGATTATAATATGCGAGCGCACTCCATGAAGTTTCATTAATTCAACAGCCTGCATAACACAGGTACACGCAGAGATTACATTCAAATCGAATAAGTCTCGTATTTCTCCAGCACAGCTATCTGAAAGTATATTAAGGAATTCGCACTCATTAAACTAGTGAAGAATTCGCACTGATTAAACTATGTGTATATCTAATGAGATAACGAGTATTTTTTTTTTATTTAGCGTAGGCAAATGGGGCTGAGAGCACATGCTCCCCTTGTCAGAAGCTGACACCTATTTGATGTTGAGATCTATAATCGTGTGATTTCGCCATTGTTATCACTTTTAATAGTTAAAATAGAATTAATGAAACTATATTAGGAAACGATGGCTGCAAGAGTAAAGCTACACACTTAAGATCATATACGAAAGTTGTTAAAGCTAGATTTGATATTGTAGATTCCACATGTGGTTATAATTAATATTATCCAATTGCAGAAAGCCATGTTGTCTGTAGATTATGTTATTTTATGCACAGTTGCTTACGAAAACATATGGCGAAAATATCTAGAAACATATTTCAGCTTTCATAGACTACCCCAATTTTACAGAGAGTTGCCGGTTCGCTTTAATAGGATAAGGCTTGCGATTCAACGAAATCACTTGTGTCATAACCTTTTCATGAATAACTCGATTGGCAACTATACATACAAGTTGAATATAATATATAAATATAACATTTATATAATCAAGATTGATGAAAATAATTTGCGGTAACCTGTGTTTTGGGATAAACATCTAACAAAGCTTGTCACATGGTCAAAGAAAACCCCAAAAATTAAGACAAATAGTAATTTTGAATCTTCTAATTATAAACTGTATATTTTTTTATTGATTATAAAGTATGTTGTTTCGCGGAGATTCTCCTATAAATCCGGTATGATTTGTAAGGCCAATAGATTCAAAACTTTCTTCATCGTGAAAAGTTTGCGGTTTCTCTTTAATTGGTTTAAAACCAATGATGGGCCATTTGATCCCTTTGTCTCGATTAAGAAACACACTCTAAGCATTTTGTGTCTTGGAGCTGATGTATATATTGAAATTGAATACTTAAATAAAATAACTATTATTTACTGTTTGTAAATTATTACAAAGATCCTATTAAGTAGAACTAAACCGTTTTTCTCACATTTGTCTCATATTAATCGAACAATATTTTCTACACGCTATTTTCCTCTAGACGTATAGTTATTTTATCTACATTCTTATTAAACACTTTCTGACGTATTCTTCAAATTGGTTGGTTTTTACTGATACTTTGAAATAATAACTCACGTTTACAGTAATATTAAAAAAAAAATTTTGAATTCCCTTACAAGAAATAACATTGCCACGATGAACAAGGTAATGCAGCAAGGGAAAGTGGTTGCTGTTAGGCTGTCTTTTCTTGCGTTGGAAACACTTTATCGCACAAATAGCGCAAAATAAACTTCACTTTGAATTTTGGAACACCCTTTGCCCTTTTTGTTAAGTCCACAATGTGCCTTAAAAGTTATATTCACTGAATTCATGTATAAAGTAACATTTTTTCGAATAGTTTTATAGTAAATGATGCCCCATAACGAGAGGGTTGTGAAGCAAGGGGTCATATCCCTTAAGATATATCTCATCGACAAGGGCAGTATCAAGAAATTATTCGGTCAAGCTCTTGTGGCTTGAACCGGAAGCTAGCCAAGAAAAGTGATCAAGAAGATAAGCAAATCAGAAGTTGAAGAAGGACTAAAAATCAAGTGTGTCCTTAAGGTTTTTAACTATAAGCATTTGATACTGACACAGCACTTTGTCCATGACACACAGCCGGGAGAATCTGAAGGATGAAGACACATTGATTCCAGACTCAATTAACATACAGAGAAGACGAAGGAAAGATATCGTGACACTGCACTCGGAAAACAATATGGAAACATATTTAAAAGTAAAATAAGGTGGAATCTTAAATTAACGGCAAAGGTTATTTGCTTTTGCAGAATCATGTATAAATATATTGTGCGGGGAAAATTTTAGCTTCTTCATGATTTGTATGCGATCGTTAAATACAATAAGCTTCAAATTATTATTTTATGATTCGTATTTTTTGTATTGAAGAGGCATAATATCCATTACGAACAGGTCGTTGATAGAGGTTCTTCACAAAATTATGTACATCTATTGCTATTAGGGCTTAAAATCAGGATTGGAAGCTTTCGATCATCTTTAGTGGGACATATAGCGTTTGTGCCGATAGTGAAGATCGTGTTAATTGAACCGACGCTATGACGATTATAATCACTAAAAATTGAACCAATGCTCAACACATCAGGCCACTGTCACGTGTACGAATTCAATTTCTAAACTCAAGTACACTCAACTGATGTGGAATTACTATGTTACTGCTTGGTATACGGCTGATGGATTTTCTTATTTGATTTTCTTTTGGTGTTCTTCACTATTTTCTTGTATACGAGGGTGGTCTGAAAAGACCCCAAGGTGAAGATAGCAGCACTCGTCATAAAAGCTAGTGAATGTAGTTGTGCATCTTTTGACAGTTACTCACCAACATTTCAGAAATTTTGGACGCGTAGTTTTTATTTGACAGTCATTTGAGTGATATTTATTTATTTATTTATTTAGGCTTAATCCAAGCAGCTTAAGTTAATATAATATAACAACTTACAGACTAACTTAAAAACTAAAGTAGTAATTAAAAAAAAAAAAATATATATATATATAATTAAAAAAAAAAGAAGAAAAAAACAAGGAAGGAGAAGAGGGCTTGAGGCGTGACAGTGAGGGGTACGCCTACACAGCGGTATGGGGCGGGGTTGGAGAGCTGGGGGGAGAGGTTTGCAATTGAGGTAGGGTGGGGTTAGGGCGGGTTTATTCTGAGACGTCGTTTGAGGGCAGGAGTGGAGAAGTTGAAATCAAAGGAGATGGGGAAAGAGTTGGCATGTCGTAGCATACGCGAGATGGGCTCGTGAACGCCGTAAGACGTGTGATGAGTGGGTACGTAAAACAGACGAGGGTTCCGCACATTACGGGGGTTTGTATAAAATAATAAAGAGGAGAGCAAGCTTGGGCAATTGATTGAGCCTGACAGAAGGCGATGGATAAAGATGATGTCAGCATGGATTCTGCGCTCCTCAAGCGTGTTAAGATTGATTAGAAGGAGCCGGCCTGTGTATGGTGGGAGAATGAGTGGGTTTTCCCAGTTCAATCCACGGAGGGCGAAGCGCAAGAAACGACGTTGAACGTCCTCGATCCTACGAATGTGAGACTGTTGATACGGGGACCAGACCTGACTGGCATATTCGAGTAGTGGCCGGACAAAAGTTGTGTACAGGAATCGGGTGACGTATGGGTTTAGGAATTCCTTCGACCGGCGTTTTACAAAGCCAAGGGCGGCGTTGGCCCTTAGGATTGTGTTATCGATATGTGCGGTAAATCTAAGTTCCTTGTCACATAGGACGCCCAGGTCGCAAATTGATTCAACCGATGTTATCGGCTGGCCCAGCAAGAGATAGGAACGTGGCTGGGAGGGGGAGCGTTTCCGAGAGAAGGTGATTGTGTGACATTTGGCGATATTCAGCTCCAGGCAGTTATTTTGGCACCATGTCGAAAAGCTGTCAAGATCCAATTGGGGGGGAGAGCGGATTGTCTTGAAGATTTTGGTATCATCCGCGTAAAGCGAGATGAGGGAGTGATTCATGCACGAGCCTATGTCGTTTATGGTAAGGATAAATAGTAGGGGGCCGAGATGACTGCCCTGGGGCACACCTGAGATTGGAGAGAAAGGATCGGAGAGGGTGGATCTAAATCGCACCCGACAGGTTCGAGAGTTAAGATAGGGTGAGATCCACTTAATCAACAGCGGTTCAAAGCCAAGGGAAGATAATTTAAAGAGAATGCGGTTATGGGAAATCTTGTCGAAGGCCTTGCTAAAGTCGGTAGTGACTACATCAACCTCATCGCCGTTCTCTAGGGCAAGGAGTGTGTGAGATGTGAATTCGACAAGGTTGGTAGTAGTGGACCTGCCGGAGAGGAAGCCGTGCTGGTTAGGAGAGATGATGGGGGTACTGTGAAAACATAACGCTTCGTATAGAAGGGCTTCGAACAGTTTAGGGATGTGCGAAAGCTTAGCAATGGGACGATAATTGGATATATCGATTTTTGGCCCCTTTTTATGTATGGAGGTTATGCAGGAGGATTTCCAAAAGTCGGGAAATAGACCTCGTGCAAGGGATAGATTGAAGTTTGGCGCGAGCGGGAGAGAGGGAGAGAAGAGGAGCATTTTTTTAAGAAGATAGCAGTGAGACCGTCTGGGCCGGGACTGAAATCGTCTTTAAGTTGTTCAAGTTTTTCTTTAACTTGGTGTTGTTGTATGTGCAGAGGGATGGGTGGGCCAAGGGAGAATTGAGACATGCCAGCAAAGTAGGAGGGGTTAGGCTCGAACGAGTCGTCCGTGAAGGATAGTTTCAAGAAGGACGCGAAAATATTGGCTATGGTTTGGGAGTCAGATGAAGTAGTTGAGTCGTAGAAAAGAGAGTTGGGATAGGCATCTGATTTCCGTTTATAGTTGATAAAGTGGTAGAAAGATTTGGGGTCGTTGATCAGATTCAGTTGGGCTTTGGCAAGGTAATTGTGGTAAAGGGAGCTATAAAGCTCGGTGAATTGGTAAAAGTAACCGAGATAGTTGGAATAGTCCAGAGGAGAACGCGTATTTAAGAAAGTGTTCCACAACTTATTTCCCTTGTTACGGAGTGTGCGGAGTCTGCGGTTATACCAAGGGGGCGATGAGAATGATAACCTGTTTCGGGAATAAGGGACAAATAGGGATATGGCGTTGAAGATTACTGTGTAAAGTGAGGCTGTAGCGACCTCAACACTAATATCATTTAAGCGGGGTAAGGTATTGCTGAGGCACTCATTTATGCGCCGGAAATTGGCTTTACGGAAATTGAAAGAATATTGGTAGGGGAGGGGAGTGGGTGTGCTGTGGGCTGGGTTGCGGAATACGGATAAGAGAAGTGGGGGTGGTGGTTGTCAATGGTTGAGAGGATGTGGGGACTAGGGGTAACTGAAGAGTTGCAGGGGTCTGTCGTGAACACTAGGTCGAGTTGTCTGCCCAGATGATTTAGGATATTGCTGACTTGGTAGAGTCTATTAAGAGACTCTCCTTGGTAGTAGAGGGGCTAGAGATATGGTGGGACTCATCGTCAGACAACGACCATTGGAGATGGGGGAGATTGAAATCGCCCAGGACTACAATGTCGTCTTGGGAAGAACCCAGTTCCGTTAAGCAGTCGATTACAGCAATAGCGAGTTCGTATGCCTCGGTAGCTTGCGAAGATGGGATGTAGAAGCAAATGATGTACAAGGACTTTGAGCGGTGTTCAACTTTTATAGCGACATAGTCGAGGAAGGGTGAAGAGGAGAAGGTGATAAGAGAAGATGTTAGTCCGTTTTGGACGGCGAGCAACACGCCTCGGCAGGGGGTGTCAGGCAAGGAATGATGGACATCGTCGTCACGAAAAACTGTTAGGGAGGGGGGAACAGTTCTAGGCTATTGATATCTATTGCTATTAGGGCACAATATCTGAATTGGAAGCTTTTGCTCATCTTTCGTGGAAAACTAGTGAATGTAGTTGTGCATCTTTTGACAGGTACTTACAAAAATTTTGTTCAGCCATTTTGGACGCGTAGTTTTTTTGACAGTCGTTTGAATTAGCCAATGTGAGTATTTTTGTGAAAATGGACAAAATTGAGTATCGAGCTGTCATTAAATGTTTGTTTTTGAAAGGCAATACGCCTACGCAAATCAAAGATGAGTTGGACTCTATGTATGGGGACTCTGCATCATTATTTACTACAGTGAAATTTCGGGCAGCTGAATTTAAACGTGGCGGTGAGAGCTTGGGAGACGATGGACATTCGGGACGCCCAAAAACTGCAACAACTGACGATAACATCGCAAAAGTTCACCAAATGGTGCTAGATGACCGCCGAATTAAAGTGAGAGTTATGCCAGAGACTATGAAAATGTCAAAAGAACGTGTGGGTGCCACGTTTGCTCACGTTAGACCAAAAACGTGGTCGAATAAACATTTCCAACGCTCTGTTGGCGCAGTTTAGGCGTAATAAATCCGAGTTTTGGCGCCGATTCATTACTGTCGATGAAACTTGGATATACTATTATACGCAAAAAAAAAAAATACAGTCAAAACAGTGGACTGCAAAGGGGAATCGGCTCTAAGAAAAGCAAAAACTGTTTTTTTGGCTGGGAAAGTGATGACGACTGTTTTTTGGGATAGTCATGGAGTTACCTTAATCGATTATCTTTAAAAAGGAAAATCCATTACAGGAGCATACTATGCATCATTACTTGACCAACTGAAGGCAGAAATTGCGGAAAATGGGCCACATTTGCAGAAAAAATGCCGATTCACCAAGACAACGCACCGTCTCACACCTCAGCGTTTGCCATGGCGAAAATCCACGAATTACCATTTGAACTGCTCGACCATCCGGCTTACTCACCAGATCTAGGAGAAATATGCCGAGAACTATTTGGACGGGTTAGAGAGATGGGAGCATCGCTGGGAAAAGTGTGTAGAGTTGCAAGGAGATTATGTGGAAAAGTAGAAATAAATTTAAAGAAAAAATGTCTTGTATCCCTCTTAGGTCGGTAACTTTTCAGCCGACCCTTGTGTTTGTGTGTGTATCTGCTAGAAACGCAACACTAATCCCGCCGACCCCCCCCGCAGTAATTTGGTTACGATCAACTTAGTGTACGACGGACGGAGCGAGATGCCGGTTCTCTATGCGGAAGTCGTGATCGTAGTAGTAAAGTCCTGTTTACATAAGGGAGATTGTGTGTGTGTGGAATTGTAGGGTTTTTTTTTATTTTTTATTTTTTATATTGTGTGTGTATCTGTTAGAAGCGCCACAAACCTTGTGGGGGTACGAGGTCGTGGCGCCAGCATGGGCGCGGGGTTCTACCTCGTCCTCACAATTTTTCGCTTATAAAACACTGCACGTCACAGAGGGGAAGGAAAACACATTAAAACACTAGGTTGTTGGTGTTGTTTCGCGATTTTATTTTATGTTTTATTTTATGTAAAGTCGAATTCTACACATTACTATTATAAAGAAAGCTAAAGGAATAGAGCGGATTCGCTCATTACACACACATTTCAGGATCAGGTGGAATTTATTTTCATTTGTTTTTATGGATAATTACGGCTGAGCACTTAGCACTGACAATTAAGTTAATTTACGGTTAGTCGGTTGTCCGTCTCCTGTTTTGTTGATATATTATCTTTTTAATCCCCGACATTGTGCAATAACCACGACTAAAGGTTTTGTTACCGAAACGCATCCGCGGTTGAATTACGACCTCGGTATGTACGCGTACCGCAGCTCTACGAAGGATGGATGAAGACTCAGCGATGTCAATTCGCTAGGAAAGGAAATTCGGGCGGCGGTATGGGCTCTCTTAATTTAGGGTGTGTTTCCTATTACAAGAGGAACGTGAAGTCTCTCTTTGGGGTAGGTAACCGGATCTCATAGAGGAGATCATGATGCTATTCATGTATGTGTGAACATTGGTTCTTTCATGGGATAAGACCATGAGAACGAAGCTGAAACAATCAAAAGGGATAATGGACATCAATGAGATGTGAGTTCGGCTAAGTAAACAAGCCGTATCTTATTGGGAACTAATTGATTTCTGTTTGCTCATGCCGCGAGGTCATGAGAAGCAAATCCAGAAATATTGAAAAACAAAGATATAGTGTAGATCATTGTCTATGATGTGCATTGCGGGTAAATAAATAGACGGCAATGCATCGAGGAAATTGTGCTAAAAGGAAAGATGGGACGAGGGCATCATAAAAGTCTTGGATGAGTGATGCCCTTGCGTAAATAGACGCATAGCCATTAGAAAAAGGTGCTAATGGATTGGGATACTTTATACAATGAAAATTGTATATGGTATCTTGGGTCGGTAGACGAAACGAATCCCTTGTCTGCATTTGTAAATGCAGGGTAATTCGTTTGTTGGCAAAGCACGAAATTGGTGATTGTTTATTAGTAGAAAAACAAATCCTGGGTTGGATTTTATGCATATTTACATGCGAAGGAATTTAGTTTATGACACTAGACGCTAGATGCGTGTACTTTTGTCCCTTGGACAGAGGGTCTGCTAGATATGTGCATGCGGGAAGATCAGGGTGCACATGAGGGACCAAATTGCTTGGCAAACAATGGTGCCGGAATAGTTTTCCTGCGAATTCTAGTGATGCATTGGATTATGAATGCTCCTCGATAGTATAGTGGTTAGTATACCCGCCTGTCACCCGGGAGACCGGGGTTCGATTCCCCGTCGGGGAGCCTCTGGCGCAAGACTAATGACCTTGCCCAGAAAAAATAAATCATTATGGAAAATTTAACAAGTCTCAGGACTTGCTAAATAAGGCCAAGACCAGTTCCCGGTTGTAGTGCCGATGATGATGATTGGATTATGAATGCTGAGAATTCTTTGTTGGGAAAATGTTTGCCGATGCGTTGATGCATGGAAAAATGCCCTTGTAGGTGAAATTCTTTTTACAGGTGCTAATGCAATTAGCAGCAATTAGCAATTAGGAAACAATGGAATTTGAGGGGCTTCAGCACAGGAAGCTTGGGGGTAATTGGGCAAGTAGGCAGTGGCGTTTTCGAAGCCGCCACAACCTCATCACACATTCTACTTCGAGTCGATATTGGCCTATTGAGCCGAGCCAATGACACGAGAGTTTCATGTCAATCAATACAATATATGAGGCTTGATGGGCAATTTTCCTGCTGTGTCTATCTTTCTGTCCAACTTCAGACCACCAATTATTTACTAAGTAAAACTTGATACTTATAGATATACATAAGTTTCTGTGATATTTCTATATTATAGCATCGCCGCGTACATAAGGGATGATATTATTTGTTAATGTGAGCAATATTATAAACATTATTCCATCACACAATTCAAATTTTCAAGCCTAACACTTCAGGTTCGCGAGTATATTATGTTATCGTTTTCTATCCAGAATATCGAACTTGAATTGTAACACATTGATAAATAATTCGATGGCCCATCCAAATGCAAACACATGGGATCTATTCCTCACCCCCGACTCTAATAAATATACAATATAGGTTTTTTCGTCTTTGGGCTAACCAGGCTACTGTATTGTATTTTTACATTTCAAGTGAGGAGCCCTTTGAAGTTTAAATTGACCATTATTTTTTCTCATTGATGCCATTAATGCTGTGACAGCCGTTACAATAACATTTTTCTTCTTAGCTTGGAGTATTTCATTTCACACACAGTGCACAGCGACAAACCCAAACCGAAAAGTGGGCCAATTTTAGGCGTAGTGGAGCTTTTAGGGTTTTCGGTTTTATGTATCAAACAATTCAGACACACAGACCAGACCAGAGCCAATCGAATAGGGCACGAAGCGATTATTTTTTATACCCATCAGACACAATAAACAAAAAATACTTATTACAAGCAGTAAACATTTCTGGGGATGTTCGAATTTGTGGTCATTAATTCATTCCATGGTTCATAGTTAATGATAATCTTAAAGCACTCGAAAAATCGAATCTATTTCCAACAATTGTCGCAGCTAACCCAATGCTTTTTGGTATACCATCATCTCTGCCTCTATACGAACATAAGAATTCCATGAACCAAATTCATTTTCGAAACCATAACCAATTCCCAAAAAGGACGACCCTTTGTCCCTCTTCGTATCGATTCAATGCGCTTTTAACTTTTATTCTATGGGAATTTGCAGTGACCTTAATGAATCATCAATTCACGGAAAATTTCGAAGCATTTACCTTTATAAAGACCGCGAGCACGATTTTCGTAGCGTCACGCCCACACGCATTCTAATGGCATATCCCACCGAAAATTGGAGTCACTCGTTTTAGCGAATATATGGTAAAGTTATGGTTATGGAAAATTTAACAAGCCACGAAGCTTGCTAAATAAGGCCAAGACCGGATCCCGGTTGTAGTGCCGATAATGATGATGATGGTTATGGAAAAAATTCAAACATCCTTTATTCCAGTTTACCACCGAGCCATTTCCTCAAGTGTGGAAAGAGAAAATAGTCTGCGGGTGGTAAAGAAGTAATTCGTTTTCCAAATTATTTATTTTTGCCACTGAAATACCGGGGGTGTGAACATGTGTGAATTTTTTCCATGTTTAAAAATTCACTGAGAGCGTTCACTATTGATGGCTGTCAAACAATGTGGCGCCTTCAAACTTGAAACTTAATCATTCTAAGGTTGGTATTATCTACCACAGTCATTATATTTTAATAACTACCGCCATCTATGTGTCAGGCGTACCAATTCTGGGACTACTCTCATACCAATCGGGCTATCTAGTCAAGTGGAATTTATTACATTGATGCTGCGTTTTGTCATCAAAGAGAACTTTTAAAGTACATCTCCTATTTATGAATGGCACTTGCAAGTCTTAATAAGTGTCTTAACCACTACTCTAGATTTTAAGATAAGGTTTTATGTTAAGTTAATGTAAGCTTGCATTAAGCTAAAATAAAAATGGGGGTTCCGCCTTCAATCAATCAAGACTGAAGTCAAAGAAATGTTCAAAACTTCTTGAGTAATACGAAATACTTTAGCTCAGCTAATCTGGACACATTTTATAAAGCCTATATTAGACCAACATTCGAATTTTTGCTCAGGAGCATCAAAAACATTCTCCATTGGTTACGAAATAGAGCAATGAAGCTTATAGGACAACCAGGGGCTGCGCGTTCAATTTCGTTATTGGAATACAGGTTGTGAAAGGTATTAATAGGGCCGAGTACACCATTTCAATTTTGGATGGACAGAAAAATGCCAGGAATCGTTATTCAGTCAAGATGCACAGCTGTCAGGCCACTCTGTGCATTGACATTTAAGGGTATTGAACAATCCCACATTTTATAAAAAAAATCCTACTTATGAAGTTAACTTTTAGCTCACAAAATTTACTAAAATACTGTATTCTCGTGTAGCGATATTTTTGGTTTTTATTTTTATTATTTCATATTTCAGAAGGTTTAAATATCGTGGGTTTTATATATATATGGAATAGGTGATGTATTTTCAATGACTTGGGGTCTTATTAATGCTTTTTAATAATACGATGATTTATACTGTTGTCTCGTAGTTTTATACAATGTTTCCAGTCTTAAATTTTTTGTATTGAAACATGTTCTATTACTTGCAAAATCACATTATGTTATTTTCCATTGCAAATAATATTTTCGTTTACCGTTTTCCATAGATCTCTGACCGGCTTTTACTTACGTTATGTATGAGTTTTCACGTTAATGTATTTCGGCGACGGTGGTAATGTGTAATAATCATAATCATTATGGAAAATTTAACAAGCCTCAGGACTTGCTAAATAAGGCCAAGACCGGTTCCCGGTTGTAGTGCCAAATGATGATGATGATGATGATGATGATGATGGTAATGTGTACACATTTTCTTTACAATTGGGGTACAGTAGATTCATCTTCTTACGATAACTTTTTATAATAAAAAAAATGTACTTACCTAGTAAAAAATTAGCAACAGCTCTTCCAGCAACACAAACCAAAAGGTGAACAACGTAGAAATTTTGACGGATGTGTTCAAAGGCTTGGTTTATACTTTCTGTTTGCATAAGATCACATTCCAGTGGGAATATTTTGCCCTCACCTGTAACTTCTTCGTTTAAGGCCTGCAATATACATTCACGGTCGATTCATTTTATTTAAGGGTTTTAAACAGAGCTTTCTCACTTCTATTAAATGAGTACGTCTAGCCAGCCCGACAACGACCATACCGGCGTTAGCCAAGGAAACGCAAATTGCTGCACCGATTCCCACGCTTGCACCTGTAACCACAGCGACCCGATGTTGCCAATATTCCGCCATTTCGTCGGATTTAATTTAAATAAAATAATAAGATTTAATGAGATTTGCACCGACTGAAAACGTTGAGTATTTATACATTCGCGTTCTAGGCTTGAATGACTGCGGATACATAAGATGTGGTCGTTCTTGACCGCATGATATGTTTCTTCTTATCTTTCCTACGCCGTAAGCGATTAAGTGTCCGCGGTTGTTGAGCCTTCGATGGTATGCAGTAACTATTACTCGTATAGTAGAGTACAGGCAGTCATTAATATTGTATAACGGATATGCAGCTGTATTCGTATAGGTAATTCTACCCGAGGAGGTTCTATGTATATGCACTGGGGGTCGAACTCTCAATGAGGTCTTGATTACTAACCACAACCGTATCTTCAATTGTGGACTTCGCTATTACAGTCAATTTTATACGCGTTAGCTGCACTTTAGAATTGATTTTGAATAGATGGTACAGATATTGATTTTGAATAAATTTGATTTTGAATATATGGTATAGATATTGATTTTTTTTTGTAGCGTCAGTTTATTTTAGAGATTTATATGGCTTTGGGAAAATACTTTTATATTTCATATAATATATTCAATGTCTGCGATTCAGCTGAAAAAACGATCTGCGTTTATTGGTCATAACATAGTTTTAATGTCCTGTTCAATTGTGTGTGGTATATACGGTAAGTAGCCATTGTTGAAAATAAGGAACAGAATGGGACTATTGTAATAAGCCGATGTCATTGAAATTTAATGCCATAAAAAAATACTTTGATCGAGGAGGCTAGAAAAATAGACTTGTCCCTTGAAAAAGGTTTAATCAATTCCATAAGAGAGCCATTTCAATGTAAGGGCAGTGCGCTTTTGAATCCTACGAAGAAATGCCATGCGACAACCTGATTTTCACCAAAGTTAAGTAATGAGTGGCCCCACTTTATGGTGAGATGTTCTTTAGAGAAATACAGACTACATATCTACATCAAAGAATGTGCCTAAACCCCTTTCTGCGTTTGTTTTATCCTTCTTTTATTTCGTTTAGTTCATTCCCTTAATTTTAATTTTAATAAAATAGGCGAAGTAAGAGACTGAAACAAATAAATAAATAAATGAATGTAATTAAAAACAATAACAAAAATAAAAAAAGACAAAAATAATAAAAATGTAAAAATAATAAAAATGTAAAAATATCTAAAACGCTAAATATTAATCACAGCAAATTTTTATTCAAGTGTTTTCTTATGTTACACCCGTTTCTCGTAACAGAGATCGTTCGTATTATGTTAATACTTCTGCACACTTTCGGAAAAAAATTTCGATTGAAGCAATATTAAATTAGAGGGTTGATCAATGCCTTCCTGAATCAAAGGGTAGTCTTGACGAACACTGTATCTGTACTCAAACTTTAAAGCGATGGACCGATATTAAATAAGTCAAAGGAGCGAACCCTTATCTACTCGTCTTGTAAGTGTTCTTATCTTCTTCCAAACAATGAACGGTACTGAAGAATTATGCTCCTACGTCAGTTTCGTGTGCAAAACGAATCAAAATATCATTTAAGTAATTAATATTAGTCTTTCTTATCTCTATCACTTGCAGCGTCGTGCGTTTGTTTCTGCGATACATTTTCCCATAGCAAGGCTGCAGTGTACTTCAGAGATACTTTCCGGACACGGAATTAATAAATAATAATGAGATATAAAATTTAAAATCATGCTGCCAAAATGCGGGATCCAAGAACCTAGAACCATTGCATGAAAGTTTATATTAAGTTTTCCTTAATAACACGATGAGAACAGGTGGGTCTACGGCGACAGACAAAGAGCTCGTTGCTACCTAAAGTGCACAAATGTTGCATTTTACTTACCAAGTGACTGTTTCTGTTGCCCGTTTCATGAGTTGGACCAGTGGAATATCGCTGCTCCCAATGTAGAGGATAAACTATCACTTGTACGTAGAAACCTAGGATCGAGTTGTGCAGGGCTAACAGGCAAAAAATCGAGAATTACATGGGAAAAGAGCAACTGTTGTACGATAAAAACACCCGGTGGTTGTATTAAATTTTATCACTTCTGCCAAGCTTGTGTGTAATTTAGAGACCAGAAACACGGTGCACCTGTGAAAGCATTTCATGAAACCGGAGAGAGTTTTCAGTTTGTGGACCATGAAACCGGTCGTCAACAACTTATTGGAGTTAAAGGAATTGTTATCCTTGTTTCCTGTTGAAAAAGTGGACAAAAACAAAAACAATTATTGTATTTTAACTAATTCTACCATGCCATTGATTAGAAATGTAACATGTGAAAGATGAGGTCGGTGTCAATACTAGATGTTATTTGTGACCACAAAAGTTACAGATGTTAATTAGAAAGGCGGAATACAATAAGTAACCACTACGGGCGATTAATCGTTATTTAAAATAATCTCCTTAATTTCAAACTTCATAAATGACTAGTTTTGTGGTTTTTTCTCTTCTTGGGGGAGTTTTTATATATTTTTCAATATCACTGAAATTGTTAGTAAATTGCGGAATGTAACTTCGCCGTTTATAGAATTTCGTGAAATATTCACTTTAATTCCTGGGTATACCGGTATCTGGGAGTTGAAGAAATCCACCGCTTCTTCTTCTGCTCATTGTTTAGAGACGATTCTGATAATGGTTAGGATCAAGCTCAGGCATAGGGAGAACAGCCATACAACCTTTCTGTTTATTCAAATCTAAATATGTTTTCCATGCAGACATAAGTACAGCGGTGTTTGTAGAGCAGATCCAGTAGTTTCCTACGTATAGGTCGACACCACAAAAGTGAAGGTGAAAATCGAGCGAGCGCATGATCCAAGTGTTATATCTTTATTACAAAGTGTGTGGGTCGATTACATACACCGACAGGTCCCAGCATTTTTAATGAAAATAAAATGTTTTTTGGGCAAAGTTATATTTATTCCTCAACATAGTTGCTTTAGAAGGCGATACGTTTGTTATAAAGCTTTTCCAATATTTCGATGCCCTTTCTGTAGTACGAACGTCCCATCTTTCGAAATACGCATCGGTTTCCGCGATGACTTCCTCATTCGATCTGAATCTCTTTCCTTGGAGTCAGCGCTCGAGGTTTGGGATCGGATAATAGTCGCTGGAGGGCAAGTCTGGAGAATACGGTGCGTGAGCAACCAATTCAAATCGTAATTGGTCCAATTTGATCATCGCTTTTAAGGACGTGTGTGATAACGCATCCCATCGTGTTACAGGACTTTTTCTCTGCCATATGGATTTTTTTTCCCTTTATTTCATCGTTCAGTTTGTTTGTTCAGCATAATACTTTCCACGGACAGTTCTCCCTTCTGCAGGTAATCGGTAAAGATTATGCCATCGTAACAAAACGTCGAAAAAAGCTCGCTCGATTACGCTGCAACAACGGCAAACCAGCCGTTGAATCATCAACACGTTGTTGTTTTTGGTCGAAGGTCAGCAAATGCGGCACTCATCGCGCCGATACCTTTTTCATCTAAATAAGATCGTGCAAAATATATGCGACCCATTCTTTCATTTTTCATTTTTATATCATTTTTTATTTCTTCCTATTATTATAATTTACTTACTCGCTAGACAAAAATGATTAAACTCTAGCTTATGTTATCTTATTTCTTAACTTACTGGTCCCTTGCGGACTCTCTAAGTTACATGCATACGCTTTAAGTGTCACATTTCATTACCGAGCTCTATATCTTTACAATACATCACCCGAATGATGCATCTTCGCCACCCATTCCATATCAATAAGATTCCCTCTCAATAAAATTCAACTATCCATTCAAATCCTCATTCTGTTTACAAAGCAATATCCCAAACCTAACATTCAATTCTGCATTCAATACTTCATATCACAATAAACACAACTATCCCAAAACATTCAAATCATATCACGATATTCTGCAGGCAATGCAATACTCACTTTCATTTAGAAGCAAAGTCTTCCAATTGGGTCATATCGCAACCTATACGATAATTCCCCATTAAATCGGTTAACCGTATATTCTGCTGCGTGGAACAAAAAGCAGGCTAGCACCTGTTCCCAGTCGACGCGGTCTCATATTACAAAAACATATGTCTACAAGTGTAAACACAAGGCGGCAAATGCCAAAGACCGCCAACGGTAAAACGAGTCAACTGCAGTAAACTGTCGACGTAGGCGAAGTGGAAATACGGAAATCATCGTACGGAGCGAGTGGCTTGCGGGGTCAAGTACTAAATTTAGTTCAGTCATTGCCACCGCAAATCAATTAAGTAATTGATTTGAGGAAACTGCACTTTAGGCAGGAAAACCGATTGAGAAATTTGTAAATTATATGTCGCTGCAGTTTGGCAGAAACGAACAAGTGCGTTATGACAGGCGAATGACCACTGAATGAGTTATTTGTTTGGAAGGTGAATATGCATCATCAGCGGTATTAGCAATTTTAAAACGATATATAAAGTGGTTGCAAGTGAGTTGCAAGATATAAAGTAATTGAAAGCAAGAAGACTGCGGCCATCCGCAAGTAGAGCGGGTCTCCTTGCTAGTAAATTACTATAGGGTAGTGTGAATGCAGTGTAAAGGCAGTGCAGTATAGAAGTAAATCACTCTTACCAAAAACTGGAAGTATTAGTCTCAATATCAACATAAAGACTAGAAGTGCTATTCTCAATGTTAATATAAAGAGTAGAAGTGTTAGTCTCAATATCAAAAGTAAAGACTAGAAGTGTTAAACCTAATGTTAAAGTAGAGTTTTAGTATGAACAATAAAAGTTTAAGTAAAAGAAAACAAGCTGTTTGAATTACATCAACCGATCCAAACCAGAGGGAAGCAATAGTCGAAGAAACCACAACCCAGGAAGACAAGTTCCCGTTTGAATAACAGGTCAATCCGGAAGGAAGCCCACTAACTCAAAACTCAAGTAAGCAACCTTTAATAAATATTAAAGCTAAACATGTTATTCGCAATATCAAAACTAAAGCTAAGCCTTCACCTGAATAAACGTCCAATTAAAACCAAGCAATCACATAAATAAATATTAAAGCTAAATATGTTATTCACAATATCAAAACTAAAGCTAAGCATCCACCTGAATAAATGTCCAATCACATAAACAAATGATAAGGTTAAATGTGGTGTGTTCAATATGAACCTGTTAAACCCTTTAGCACCCAACGTGGGGCAATAATAAAAAGGGAACACCCATAAACTTAAAAACTCTCTGATAACCTAAAATATTAAATGTTAACATCTGGGGTTTATACACAGAGGTTACATTTTGGCGCCCGAGCAGGGACTGATAATAATCAATTAATAACCTCGGAGGAGTTTCCCCCGAGAGATAACTAAATTTTAAATGTCAATGTTAGAGTTTACAACTTTAATGTTACAAAAGCATGAAAATTTGTCTTTCGACATTATGATTATTTTGTTTACATGCATTTTTAGGGAACTTAATTAGATACAAAGAAAATGAAGAACAGAAAAAACTTTGTTTTTGTTGTTGTTTTTACCTTATATCTAACTTAAATACTAAACAAATTTTTTTTTTTAACCTTAACTCTACCCTAAACCTAACATCAAAACTAAATCTTCGAAATGTTAAATCTATGTAAGGTTTCCGTTGTTTGTTGGGCTTTTTTTATTATTATTATTATTATTACTTCCCTTTTTTTGCCAGTTTTATAAGGAAACAGGTTTTTAATTGCCACTCAGCCACCAAAATCTCTGGTGTTGCTTATTCGTGTCTTTTCGATCTTTTTGTGCTACTGCCCTACTGAACTGCAGGCGCTCTTCATCTGTGTGCGCAGCCTCTCGATTATAACATATTCGACGCACGTGATAAGTCAACGGTATAGCGGATTCATTTTGTATGAGGCCGTTCATGTCAAGACTAAGGAATGCTTCTGGTGGAATAAAGCCATTGCGACATACCCCCTCATAATACATATTGTTTTTGTAATATGCACCAAAAATTAAATCGTTCGGCGAGCTCATTGATCTCACAAGATGCCCTCGGATCAATTTGGTCATAAAGTTATCCATTCGATTTACATTGACCCCACTGTACAGCGCTTCATTGGGATAGTATTTTTTGTGACCGGATTCAGGAGTCCGATGTAAGTTGAGACACGTCCTGAGGCATTGTCTCTCAAAAATCCGAATCTTTTCCATTAAGCTAGGTCCCACATTAAACCACACTGGACATCCATATATGATCATCGGTCTGATGAGAGCCATGTAGCATATAACTTTAACTCTGCTGTCGAGTTGACTACTATGAAACAGTCTTCTTGTCATAGCGTAGCTTTCTTTGCCCTGGCCAGCGCAGCCTCCACAAATTTGTTAAAATATAGATACTGATCCAGCCGGTTGCCTAAGTATTTGACTACATTTTAGGTTTCCAGTTTTTGTTGGTGTGGTCCCATAAGCTTCAGCCAGCGGTGTTCTAAAGAGGATGGTTTCACACTTCTGGATATTGATTTTGAGTTTCCAGTTGTCACAGTATCACTGAACATCATTAAAATCCCCTTGTAATAATCCGTTAATGATTTCAATTTTTGGTGATGTTCTATAAATTATCAGATCGTCTGCATACGCAATAGCCTGATGAAGAGACCTTATCAGGACGCTAGTGTAAACATTAAAAAGGATCGGAGATAACACCGCTCCCTGTTGCAGATCGTTTTTTATTTTGTAAGTAATGTTGGAGGTCGCATTGCCACTTTTGACGACGAATTTCCTTTCATTCAACATGTCGTATAGTATATACAGTAGTAGTTTCTGAATACCTAGTCTCATTAGCTTGTAGTATAACCCTTCTAGCAAAACAGGCTCTGTGCACTGTTTCAGATTTTTATTCCACTGAATGTCTGAAACCAGATCAGCTGCGGCATGTGAGGTTTTGTGGAGGTGTAGTGTGTGTGCCGGTCAGGGGCACGGATTCACTATCACCTGCCAACGACTTCTTCTCCATTATTGTCACCAAAAATTATAGCACTAAAAGGAAAGAAAAAAAATGCACTGTTGTGTAATTTAATTGTTTTAGTATCTCTTTTATTTGTTTTAACTTATGTTTATCTCTAACACTTTGGTTATGTCTTCATTTATCATTCCGTGGCAAATATATAATTGTAAACAGTCACCATTGTATCATGACAGCGGTAGGTCACGTCGCTTGAGAATCCGATTTCCATCCACCGCGGCGTGCACACATGCTGAGTCGAATTTCAACCGCCGCCGGAGTCAAGTAAAATTTTTAATTATTGCGGTCACGTGTCGAGAATGAAAAGTTTCAACCTGTATAAAATTGATCGAAATCAGTTTAATTATATTAATAAGAAGTTATAAGTGTAGTAAAGAGAAAACAATAAAAACGGAAATTATGCAAAACAACATTCCAGTGCGTTTCTATTTCCTCACTTCTCTCGGGTGATCATTTCTTTGCAGCAGTGACAAGTGGGAAGGAAGTGTATCAGTGCCCGTGCCTTGGCTACTTCTTAAACCCCCACAGTTTCATGACCAACTTTAAAACCAAACTGGTTTTTTGGAATAATATTATTGCCCTCAACCCATTTAAGTAGAGCTTTGTTTAGAACCTTTTCGAATACTTTACTGATACTCGGTAACAAACTGATCGATCGCAGATTTTTTGGGTTTGTTCTGTCTTTCCCTCTTTTTGGTAACGGTTGGATGATGGCCGTTTTCCAACATACTGGATAGTGTGCGTTGTTCAGAGCGTTGTTAAACAAGACTGCATATATGTCCATTGCGATTGGAGGAAGATGTTTTAGTACGATATTGGGTACTCCATCGATTCCAACCGATTTTTTGTTTCTTAATGATGCAAAGACGCCATGAATGTCTTCACTAGTGATCAAACGGCTGTTAGCGCATTCGACAGTGATCTCGACGTTTGCCGTATTTTCATTACTGAATTCGATAAAACCATGGTTTTCTGATTGCCACTGTGAAATGTCATTTCGAAGATGAGGATAATTCCGTAGAACTTTATCCTCCAAGTCATGGTTGCAAGAAATTACTTCATTTGCCTTGTACAGTTATTGAAAGACGGCTCCTACAAGATTCACTTTTTCCAAGGGATCTTCGTTCGTGGTATTTGTAGACACTGAATCTCGTTTTCATTACTCCGTCTAAATATTTTATTAATTTGCGGGAGCATACTAGGGTTGTTGGATTTTACCGCCCGAACTATGTTGTTCCAATACAAATTTGCTGATAGCCTATAGTTGGCTTTTATCAGCTGTTGGAGATTTTTTAATCTGGACTTCAGTGATATTATCTCCTGGTCGTGCCTATCAATAAATCGTCTGCACCGTAGTTTTAGTTGAGACAGAAGTCTACTATTCTTTTTCTGTGGAGTGCGTTGATTGTGATGTTTCGGTACATGTTCATGTTGTTCGTAGGTGTGGTTTTTGGTATTGTTTTGTCCATAGTTTGTTTTATAGTTTCGTCCATTTTTTGTATATATTTGTCTATGTCCTCGTTGGATATGTTTCTGTTGGTCGGAGGGTGAATATCTTTTAAGCAAATTTCTCTTGTTAAGGTCCTCGTGAACATCGCATACCCCCATAGTTATAGGGTTGCGGTATCATACATTCACTGAGTTCCACAACTTCGCTTGGTGTTTTCATCATAATTGAGAATGCAGAATGGTCGCTGTAATATTCAATTGGCAGTTTATATTTTGTCTGTTAGTATGTGTATGTTAAGTCGTGTGTCAATAAGCATAATATCGAGGAACGATCCCCCTCTGGGGAAAGAAGGATATTCTGTAGCTAGCAGGTCAGCCTTATATTCAATGTGATGTTGATCTAGCCAACCAGCTAGTTGATTTCACCCCGTGTTGGGCATGCTATTTCCCCAATTTGGGTGATTAGCATTCAAATCACCACCTATGATGTAATAGTTCCCTTCAGAGTGAAGTTATAAGTATCGGAAAAGAGTCTTTAGCTCCACTATAAAAAGATTTTGTTGACGTGCTTCTGGTGCGTAGGCAGATATCACATACATCCCCTACCTTGTCGGAGGGGTATGCGGAAAATGCACGCTTCAAGCACCTGAAATCTGCGCATCTCACCACTATATATTACCTTATGTTGAAGTAGTTTTTTAACAAAGATTGCCACTCCTCCTCCTTGTGTGGAGTTGGGTCGGTCTCTTCGTATAATGTCGTAGTTTGTGTGACAGTTTATGCCTCTGATTCAGCTTAGTTTCGCTAGCCAGAAGCACGTCAGGACGTTCGTCTTGCAACAGTTTAAAGAGAGCGGCTCTTCTCTCGATTCTGATAAGTGAATTTACATTCACGACTAAAGCCTTAATTGTGCTTTCTGTTGAGGGGTTTATATGGGCGGCTGGCTAGACAACTGCGAATAGACCCAGTCTAGTCTAGTGTCCTGGTCTTTTATTTGTTTTTGCATTTGTGTCATCTGCGTCTGAATAGCGAGCAAGGTTGTGAGCACATCTGCTAGTGTTACTGTTTCTGGAGGCACAGTATGTTGCGGCGGTACCCGTGTGGTGGGTTGTGGCGTGTTGCTCCTACCAGCTGTTACTTGAGCATACGAGAACTGGGGTGTTACATTTAGTGCTGGTCGGCCTT
Organism: Microdon myrmicae; assembly: GCA_963931805.1. Taxonomy (NCBI): domain Eukaryota; kingdom Metazoa; phylum Arthropoda; class Insecta; order Diptera; family Syrphidae; genus Microdon; species Microdon myrmicae. The sequence goes on from OZ007499.1 coordinate 166,310,463, forward strand.
GAACTATCGGGCGTTCTAATTTTCGTTGCTGTGAAAGCTTTTTTCCCTGTAGTTCGCGGAATTTAGGACAGCCTCGATTATTAGCGGGGTGTCTCTCACTCTTACAGACTGCACACTTTAGAAGATATCTTCGTCTACCCTTTCTTTACCCATCGTGCATTGTCTGCGCTGTAGTCTTGCTGCTGAGTGCCCGAACCTTTGGCAGCGAAAACGCTGGATTAAATCTCTGCCTTTTTAAAATTTGTCCCATGTGGGACTTCCGGGGCCCAGCTGCACCAGGAAGAATGGTAATTTTCGATTCTCTCGCTTAGCTCTAGCTGTATTGAACGGTTTTACCAATATCATTACAGTTAAGCTCTCGTAGCGTTTGTAATAGAACTTCTGATTCTGTTTCAGGGTCGACGCCTTTTAGTAGAACCGTTATATTCTTTACTTCTTTACTTCTTTCGGGGGTGTAGGTGTAAAATTCATTCATTTTCATTTTTTCGAAGTTCTCAACCGAATTTGTCTGTATGGCAAACCTGTTCCCTGTCAGTCTTTTAATTGAAAAATCCTCCCCAATAGAAAGCTTACATAGACTTACCACTTCGTTACAGTCCATATCTGTAATGTTGATGGGTGGCATCTTCGCTTGCCTTTTTGCTGCCTGTTGGTCTTGTTGTGGCTGTTATTATGTAATCTCTTGTGGTGGACATTCTTTTTGTTGGCTAGGCTTCTGTTGTACACATTGTTCCTGGTTTTTATGCTGCTGTTGTTTCACCATTAGCTGCTCATTTTCAGCCAATTTCTTTTTTTCTGTGACGCTTCTCTGCTAACTGCGCCCTTGCTCGGCCTAGCCTTGCTTCAAGATCGCTGATTTCCTCCTCGTCGTCCTCAGTCTCGGTAGTCGTTAAACATGCAAACATGTTATTGGTCACATGGCCGTCATTATATGGAACCGGGGGGAATGTATTGTCCTCTTCCATTTTTTGCGCCTTTTCGAGCAAGTCTGTTATTGCCTCGTTTGGCTTGTTGACTTTTGTTGTCGCTCGTGCTAGCGGGGAGCTCGCCGGGCGTTTTATTAACTTTGGACTTTGGTTTCAATTTTTTAATATCTTGTTTTTTGTCTGCCCTTCTGCATGCTGGGGGTCAGGACACCGAGCTTGTTGCATCCAAGATAGCAGGCCAGTCTTTGTTTTAAACCAGTTATTAGGTGGGCTTCACTTTGTAATTTCACCATCTATTTTAGTTCGTTTTGTTTCCTTTTTATTTATATTTATTATTTTTGTTTTGTTTGTCTTTTACTTTAACTTTTTTTTTTTTTGCTAAACACGTGCTCACATGCACTCTTACAGTTGGTCAGTATTAAACTGTGTTTGTTTTGACTGTCAAAACACGTGGCATCGTTCTCTTTTATTTCATTATATTTATATATAATAACTTTGTTTTGACGATTTTTATCACTAGAATTTATTTATTTATAAATAGTCTTTGTATTTCAACCAATCGCGACTCATAAAAGCAACTTTTTCATTTAACTCGATCGCCGAATTGAAAACACGTCCGCACTCGATCACTGTGTATCGTTGTATGATTCCACCCATTCTTTTCAGATGCCCAAGGCCTCAGTTAACTCTCGCAATTTCACTTTACGATCACTCAAATCGATTCTCCGAATTTCAGCCCATGTATTATAAAGTAAACGTTTCACCTTGACACTACCGTTGCAAGCCCATGTTTTTTGAAATAACACATCAAATAGTATCGACATTTGGCATGCACGACAACGGTGTAGTAGGTTCACCATACCCCATATTTTTGGAATGATGGCCATGTTAATTTACGACAAGTAGGTTTAATTTTGGGTATATTCTATTGCTTTGCTCTATCTGCTTAGTAAGTTTATATTATAAATACTATGAATACACCTTCAGAAAAAAGAAAAAAAACTCTCTTTTTAATTATAATTTTTAAGTAGATTTTAAATCAAGTTGAACTAAATCGTTGATAAAATATGGTATCATATAATTATTATTTACTATTTATTGGCCTGTAGGAACTCGGAAGTTCATGACCTCACCGACTCAACTCCGCCATCGATCCCTGTCTTGTGCACTGTTCTTCCACCGATCCGATCTCCTCAAGGTCAAACCTAACATTGTCCTCCCATTTCCGTTGTGGTTGTCCTGCCGGTCTCTTTCCGTTGGTGTACCGTCAAGAATTCTACGCACGGTCCTATCGTTGCCCATTCGCGCCACATGTCCGGCCCATATTAATCTTCGCGACCTGATTACTATCACTATTGTAGGTTTGCGGTATAACTCTTCCCGCATGCCTTAGGTTTTAAGGTAGTTCGTAAGTCTATATGTTTATACGTCTTGTGCTGAGCGAAATAAAATGACGGCTGTGCCCTCTATTCATTCATTCATTCATTCATTCATTCATTCCAATTCGTGGTTGTGGAGTTTCCTCCATTGTCCTGCCACCTCATCATATTTACCTCCAAAGATACCTCTTAAATATATCATCATATAATTGAAACGAAAAAAAAATCCCTGTAGTTGGGTTTCGACTTGCTTTCAACTTTTTTGTTAATGCATACTTACTAACCTTGACTTAACTTGGAAGTTAATTTAATTTTTCTAACCTATTACAACTTACCTTTGCAAACTGTCATGTGTAGTGTTAAAAATCATCATTATCACTATCTTGTAGTCAACTTTTAATGCAATGTGTTTTAGTAATATGTTATACATAAGGTGAACTAATTCAGTTGCACGCATTAGTACTTATATTCAATTTCTTTACATAAAGCTGACGATAGTATATTTCTTTATACTGCGGAAAAGAACATTTGCTTTTCTCCATACGATTTGCTCCAGTCACAGACTTTAATATTTGGCTTTTATTTTAATAACCTTTGGGGAGTATGACGTCTCATATCCTCGCAGAGAGTGAAGTTGAAATTGGCAAAATTATCAACTTGCCTAGACGATGGTCTATTAAATTGAAATAAATAAAAATAAATCGCCGACAGTAGCACCCACCTCCTTGTATGGCTTTCAAAGGAAAATAAATCACATCCTGCTACATGCAGAGGATAACATAGTGTTACGAATACGAATCCACTGTTTGTTTGCTCGTTAGCTTCCCGCGTTGTCTCCTACTGTTTCATTGCTTGGTATGCGCTGAAATACTTAGTTGTATTGAACTAGAGGACCTCTTGGGTCATCACGTAACGGAGATGCAACTTCTTCCCAGATACGAAAGCGAAACAAGACGATTATTATGTCTTGAAATGTTGCCAATTCGTAGCCAGAGGGTCTTGTGTAAAGTTATCGTGTCGCCGATTTGAGGCAAACCGAAACGAAGTGTGCGCCAGTTGGAGTTTCCTTGGCTGTGTCTTGTCGCCTGCAAGCACTCATAGTAAACGACAGCCAACCGGATAGTGTTATTTCTCATTTGTGGGGCTTCGTAAGATGCAGTGATTTAGCAAATAGCAGCATGTGGCGTTGTCATCATTGAATTCACTGTTGGCTTTTTGGCTGTTGCTTCGGCTGCAGGGCATGCCTGGTAATGTAGTGGCGTCATTGCATTCACTGTTGCTTAGCGTTTTTCCGTCTTGTTGGATAAAGCAATTGAATTGATTTTTGTCAACCCCTACTGGAATGCGATTCGTGCTATAATGCAAGGAGCAACACTTTGAGGGTTTAGCACGAAGGGCAATACATTTATACGTGTTGGCCAAGATGAAGTTGTTTTTCTTTAATTTACACGTACCAAACAGATGCTTAAATTATCATTGCAATGACACAATAAAAGTAGAAAGCAAAAAACAACATCTGTCATGTGTACGCATTTTAAATGCCTGAACATATTGCCACTAAACAAAAATGTAGTTGTCAAATTAAAGAAAAGCACTCGGTACACAAAGAGGATGATAGCTCGAAATGTCAAAGCATTCGATATATCGGTTCCCTTTCATGTTCTGGGGGTCATAAACGGCATTAATAAAAACCGTTTTGGATCTACAAGTATTGTCGAAAGCATCCATGTCCTGATATCAGTTGGGTCAAGTGGTAGTTCAACCATGTTTTCTTTTCACCCATGTTTCTATATCAGGTATCATGATGTGGGTCCATCTTACTCTTGTGGAAGAATCCCACCTTCGTTGCCACTCTCTTAGGCTTGAGGGCTCTAATTGTGATCGTATTCGCCGGTGATTCTCTTGTAAGACCTCATGCAAAGCAGCGGTTTCCTTAGCTGCAATGTCAAGTGGTGTCCTCCCGGCCAAGACATTAATGGTATCTTCGGATTGCTGAGTTCACTCTCCTCATGTACGACTTATACTGTGCGGCTGCCGACCATATGTGAACTGCAGACATTATAATGAAGTTGTTGACGCTGGTTATCAGATTCCTTGTGTGGGGCCGCGGTCCTCCAACATTGGGTAGCATTCTCGCTAAAGCATTAGATATTCTTGCCGTTTTGTCACTCGTTTTCCACAAGTGCTCCTTGAAGATCAACCCGTTGTAGATATTTAATATAGGGACTGGATCTGATTGATAGAAGGACTATTTCCAAATGAAGGTGTTCACCTTTGTTCAGCCATATCTAGCAAATATTTAATGCTTTGGATTGTATGGGAGCAAATATTATCTATTGTAGGTCATCTAGATGGTTTGCTACGGTCACTATCGCCAAATCATCTGTGTACCCAATGATTCTTACTCCTTCCGGTACATTGACCCCTTGCACACCATCATACATGATATTCCATAACAGTGGACCTAATACAGATCTCTGGAGTGCATCCGCTGTAATTTTATATTCCTGTGGTCCCCCATCAGTATCATAGAGCAGTATTCTATCTGAGAGATAGTTTACTAGTATACGCACCAAGTAGGATGAGCCTTGTATATCGCCCAACGTATCTAAAATTCGATTCCAGTTCACTGAGTTAAATGCATTTTTAACGGCTAGTGTCACCAAGGCGCAGTATTTTTTTGTGCCTACCAGGCATCGTGCTCCAGTTATCGCATTGCGAGCGATGTCAAACACCACAGATAGTGCCTTACCGATCGGTCTACCTTTCCGGAACCTATACTGTCATTCAGAGAGCCCCGATGTCCTTCAGGGAATTGTTCCAGGCGAGTGGCAATCATTCACTCAAGCAGTTTCCCTGTGGTGTCTAGTATGCACAACGGGCGGTACTACGACGACGCTTCTGGATTCTTAACTCCTTTTGGTATAAGCACAAGTCGCTGTTTTTTCCATCGTTGAGGAGAGTGTTTTTTGTTTTTGTTTTATCTCCACATTTATTAACACTTTATTTTACAAATATCATTCTTACATTAACTTACTGGCTCTTCGTAAGCACACTAAATTATACATTATCATTTTTCTTATGCCTTTCGGCGCACAATAATTAGTGTTTTTATAATATATCACAATCATTGATGTTTTCTTCTTAAAATTTGTTCTATTCTTTCTATTACATGTATTATTTATAATTTTTTTTTCTTATTACATTAATTGTATACATATACATATACATTGACAAGCAAAAATAAAAAAAACGAAACGAAACGTACAAAATAAACAAGGAATACAAATAAAAATAAAAAAATTAAAAATAAAAATTAAAATATAAATAAAAAAATAGTTGCGCCTAAGAGGCATACTATTGTAGCGTTCTACGAACGCACAATTCTGCGCAGGTAAGGTTCCTACCTTCAAAGAACTTACTTACCTGAGAGCGTTGCACGCGCCCACAGACGCGTGCCCCAAAGTCCCACCATAGGGCCTGCAACTCGCAGCCAACGTTGAGACCGACACCAAAAAGCAGGGAACTGAACGTCCCCAAAGCTTTTTAGGTCAAGCTCAACAATTATAATTCATCATGCCTGAAACAAAGGTATAAACATCCATGCGTTCTATTCCTAAAAAAAAAAACAATTCCCAAAATGCCATACATGCTGCCTGCGCCCAGGAACATCTCATCGAACCGGCAATTCCGAAATTCGATACAAAAGAATTGCTATCATCAAAGAATGAGCCGATCAACGGATGCACGTGCGGGTAATCTAACGCAAGGACCACCCAAATCCGTTGAACAACAGAAGGCAGCCACGACCTATCGCAATCGAATATATCTCAACGAGATATCCGATAATTTATGAGGAGTTAAGCCAACAAAGGCAATATTCCGGTCCCACGGCCACGCTAGAATTTCGCACCATTATAAAGATCTAATGGATTTCGATTCCGGGTACCAAGTTCAAATAAGACCCACGGACTGCACGTCAAAACAATCGCCGAATATCTCTGGTCTGGGCGCCAGATGTTCTGTGCAAACAGAAGGCCGTGGAAATGAAATTCTATCACCAAGGATAATGATGTATGCAAGGAATGACTTTCTTCTTTCAGGAAAATAGGAAATTACCCCTGGGATGAAATAGCATGCTGCTAACAGAGATTTCCGGAATTCTGTTAGCAGATCGAATAGAAAAATTTTTCCGTACAGATACGGATACCGGTTTGGAATCTGGATATCTGTGTGGGCAGACAGGCAGTCTAATTCTGATCGTCAACGAGACGACATAGTCTACTTCGAGCAGGTGTCCGAGAACCCCTACGAGGAGGTCGATCCGCGCGTCGTAATCCGAGAAAGAAAGGGTATGCCTAATTAAATCGCGATTGTTAGAGGTCGAGAAGTTGTGGCGATCGAGTGTGCACGGTGTAAATCGCGCGTTTGTAATGTAAGGTCGAATATCACCTAAGGAAAATTAATGTTAAAACCTTATAGTGCTTACGAAACAAAAATAGAAACAATAAATAAGGATTCGAAATCCACTTCTCCGTGTATCATTCATGACTGTGTTCGCTCCGCTGCTGTATTTTTCCTCCACGGTAAGCAGTGTTCGGCGGAACACTACGACATCATCCAGCAGGGACCTTACGAACTAATCCGCCAAACTATCTTTGAGGACGTATAGTCCTTTCTTCACTTCTGTTCCACCACCAGTTGGGATGAGATCGACCTTTTATTGATTTATCTCTTTCACCGATCATCATATTAAAACGCAGGCGATCTGGAATATTAGAGAAATCGTTATCATGGAGAATTCGTTTATCCCTGGCACCACGGGAAGCGTGGTAAATAATAGGGTTGTAACGGTTCTACGAACCGTACAACCAACTATAGGTTGAGATGTCCTTTCCGTCAAGGAACATACTTACCTTTATTCATTTCACGTGCCCGCACACACATGTCCCAAGAGTCATGGCCATTCCTGAAACAAGCAACAACGTTGAACCAGATCACAAAAAGCAAGGAACTTAACGTTCCAAAAGCTTCCAATATCGAGTTCAACGTTTCATACATCATACCTGAAACAGGGGTTAGGTGAGGATTGCAACGCATTCATCCATCATATGCAAAAACAATTGAAAAGGCAGAAATGCATCGCATCCCAGCAGTGCACAATCTTCAATCCTGAACGTCTGCACGATGTTTCCAAGGAATTACCATCGCCGGTAAATAAACCGAACAACGGATGCCTATTCTGGTGGCTATTGAAAATCAACACCAACCCAGGGTATGACTATAATGTTAAGGCACACTTGTTCAAACAAAACGCATCGTTGCGCTGCTGATTAGCAGCCATAGAGCCATAAACTCTAAACACTATCCCAGATAGATGTTTATGAGTGAAAGGCAAACAAAAGCATTACATTCCATGGTTCCTATACCATCCGAATTGCATGGGACGCTTTTTCTTCATGCCAGATGTGTTGGATAAACAAAACCAGCGGTGATCGGAGAATAAGCGGCGGCATCCGATCAACAGACAAAGGGGGACCGGATTTCGATCACCACCACAATGGTGATGATGATGATTATTATCATAATGAAAAGTTCTCCTTTTACAGATACTAAGGGAAATTCTGCATAACAGATACTGTGGGAAATACTGTGCAGAAATACTTTGGAAAAATTTCCCTTTTTGGATGGGGGATTAGAATTTGGTTAGTCAGTCTTTATCGAACAGTCGAATCGAGGAGTCGATTTAGAGATTCAAAAGGAGGAGGTTTGATGTATGAAGACCAACTATCGAAGGTCGCGCGAGTGTTGAAAGAGTAAAGTGTAACCAACGGTACCGATAGAAAATAGACAAATCTTCGCGTCGTATTATCTATTATATGCATAACGCGGTAGTGCAAGAACAATTCGTGAAGTGTGTGCAAGTTCTTTGTTTCTTTTATATACAGAACCTGAACATTCATATTGTAATCGTGTCACAGACACTACGCTTTGTCAATTAGGGATAGTTTGTGCAGTACAACAAAAGCAAAGTAAGAATAAAAACAGATTTATACAAAAAAACATTTTTTGTGTCTCATTTTTTTCGTTGTGTTCGCTCCGTGGTGTTTCTCTTGCGTGGACAGTGTTCGGCGGAACACTCCCACAACTAATAGACCAACATTCAAATCCGCTAAAGGGTCCCCATATTTGTCTTGGATAAATCCTTTTTAATCCAAGAAAGGGAACGCTTTTGGGGGAATGAACCCATCCTGGATAGTACTTTCCATGTACATATCATTGGGATAGAATGCTCCCGAAATGAGATCATTTTCACTGCATATTGCTCTTGTTGTGTGACCACGGATAATCATGATAGTGAAGATATCTATTCTGTTTTGTCCTGATTTGTCATACAGGACTTTATTGGGATAATATTTCTTATATTCCGACCCTGGGGATCTGTATATTCCGAGGCAAGAATGTAAACACTGCCTTTCTAACACCCAAAACTTCTCCATGTAGAATATGTTATACCATACCGGGCAGCCATACACTAATACTGGTTGGATGAATGCCGAGTATGAAATTATTTTTACCTTGGAGTCCAGAAGACTACTACGGACAAGACTTCGTGTCATTCCATATGAACTTTTAGCTGCCTCAAAAACAGCTAGACGAAGTTAGATTCCAAGGTATCTGACTACAGTTTTTACTTGTAGGGGAATATTATTACTTCCTGCAATGGAACATTTTTTCCAATTCCGTTTTATATACCTTGATGCACTGGACAGCGGCGTTCTGAAAGGGATAGTCTCTGTTTGTTGGAAATATATTTTTAATTTCCAGTTGTCGCAAAAACGTTTGATATTGTTGAAATCATGCTGCAGAAGTCTGTTGAAGACATCAATCTTTTCTCCAGATCTATACACGACAATGTCGCTGGCATACGCAATTGCATGGTTAAGAGAACCCACTAGATCACTAGTGTAAATGTTAAATAAAATGGGAGAATTCACTGCTCCCTGTTGTAGGCCGTTTTTGATGTGGAAGGTCTTGTTAGAGATTATATCTCCACATTTCACTACAAATTGTTTGCCCATTATCATATCATAGATAATGTATAATAAATATTCGGGCATACCTAGATTTGATAACTTATATACCAGCCCTTCTAACCATACGGTGTCGAAAGCCTTTTCAAAGTCAACCAAACAGGCCTTTGTGCATTGTCTCTTCGCTTGTTCCACTGTATGTCGGAAACAAGTTTTGTCGCAGCATGAACTGTGTCGGAAACCAAACTGGTTGCTCGGAATAATACCATTTTCCTCACAGCAGTTAGTCAATGATTTATTTATAATTTTCTCGAATATCTTGCTGATGTTCGGAAGCAACTTAATCGAACGAAGATTGGCTGGATTGCTCCTGTCCTTGCCCTGTGGGGGTTCTCTATATTACATGGAGAACCAACCCACAATTCTAACCTAATTTCGACCGCTAACAGCGCGTCACTTCAATCCCAATTCCTACCGTCGGCTAATTCACCTGCAATAGATAAATCCCTAAAAGACTCTGGCCGGAAGTCATTAATCTATTCGTTTAATGCACAATTGCATTCAGTGTTTTCTTGCCATACGGCAAAGTATTGCAGTAACCCATGAGATTTCCACCGGAAATTTCAAAGTCATTTTGGTTAGCAACAACCAAGACCAGACCAAACGACACGGTTACATAATCATGCAACGGCTGGGGAAATTCCAAATTCTTCGAATTTGGTTCACACGATAATATTTACCTAGCCGATTAAGCGTCACTTATGATTTCCCCCAGCCACTCTATTCGCTTGGGATCAATGATCTCTTTTAACAGGTGAATAACTACAAACCAACTTCCATTCTCATCTCATTTCCCCTTACCAGAGTCCAATGCACTCTGAGATCACAATAATATCCTAATTGGGTTACTAGGTCAGTCTCAGAGTGGCATTGCGGGATATGTGCAAAAGCGAATTCCACTTCGGGATCATTGCAATTTGCGTTCTGGTTTTCTCATTCTCTCTTGTCCATCGACTATCAAATTAAGCGAAGCGTTTATCTACCTCGATAGGCGGAGAGAATGAGAGAGCACAGATGTAAGGATGATCTCGATTGGTTGTTTGTCATGCAAATCCAATTGCCCATGTTTCATGCCTAATTCAGTTAGTCGATATTCACCAACCAACCGGAGCGTACGTCTCTACAGCAGTCGCTATTCAATCTTCACCGCGGACGTTCACGCCGCCGCTTAACAAGTACTATTTTTACTACCGTGGAGTTTGCACACAACACCAGAGCCGAGGTCGTTGCGTTATTAACATATTCAAAAAAATATAATAAGTTATGTGTTCTGTTGGATTACAAGGATAACAAGGATTTATCATTAAAAAATCACCGGTTATTTGATAAACAATGTATTAAAAGAAAGTGATCCTATGAAGTGATGGAGAATTAATAAAAACGATAGACAAATAAAACTTATGAATCGTTCAAGAAAGCCATTAATGTACAGAACCAAGGAACAATAAACAACAAAAACTCAACCAGTTTAATCAGTGCATTTTTATTTTTCATTTCTCTTTTTGTTGGCGAACAATTTCTTGCGTACGAAGTGACAGTGTTTGGGAAAGAAGTGAACTGCGCGCCCGTGTCTGGTGCAATACCTCTTTTACCCCCATAGCCCTTTTTTGGGGATGGGATGGACTACTGCAGATTTCTATTGGATTGGATAATATGCATTATTTAGAGCGTTATTGAACAAAATAGTGTAAACCTTCACTACTTCAAGGGGTAAATGCTTTAGAACAATATTTGGAATACTATCTATTCCAGAAGATTTTTTGTTCTTACTGGATCTAAGAATGTCCGTCAGTTCATCTTTGTGTACAAATATGCTAGTCTTTAGCTTTCTATGCGTATTGAGGAAAGTGTCCTGTTTAGAGGCAGGTCGTGAAGAGACTGCTGAAGACTTGCGGTTTTTTTGTTAAAGCAGTCATCACCACAGCGTTAGGAATTCCATTCAGTCCCGGGGTCTTGTTTTTAAAACAACCCGTGCACCCAAGAGCACCTTTTCTGTGGTCATGGGAGGTATTTCTCTTTCAGTGATGTTCCATTCCTCTTGCGCTTTCAACACCTCATCAAACTGCGGAAAGAGCACAGCACCGATTCTGGACATGTCACTTTTACATTTTTGTATGTGACTACTGTGGCGCTGTCCCATGGGTTGGTTTTTAATTCATCCCTAAGAGAGCAGAACGCATCACAAGTAAATATTGCGGATTACATTCCTCAACTCCTTACGTTTGTTGACAAATTACATAAGTAGCTGTGGGTATTTGCTACGGGTAAACGAAAACGAAAACAAAAACAACAAAAAAGACACAAAGATGACACCAGAGAGTTGGAGAAAAATAAGAAAAACCAGCAAGCAGAGGAAACAACAAAGACAAACCAAAATAAACACCAAGAGCAGCAGTCACAACAGAGGCAGGAGTAAACCACAAAGAAGGTGACGGTATCACCAATCGTCGTCAGTTTCACAGAAGCTAAAGATATAATACAATTAGGTAACTTGTTTATTAATGTTAATTTTAAAATTAAAAGAATTCGTTTTGAAAAATATAGCGTAGCATGTGACAGTATTGAAGACTATAATGAATTCAAATCAGTCTTAACAGTTAAATTTCATTTCTGTAAAGCCATTCTCCACCTTATTTTCAAGAAGAAGCAATCTCAAGTTGCCTCTTTTCATAGTTTCGCTAAGCCCTATCAACGATTTGGGAATGTTGCTGCAAACTGCAACATGCAGTTTAGATGCGCCAAGTGACTAAACATTTATAACACTGCGGAATGTCCACTTGGAAAAGAAAAATTCTCAGATAAAAGCAAACTACCCTAGTGTGCTATGCAAAAATTCTGGTCATAGTGATAATTTTAGAGGATGCCCCAAATTTCAAGCCCTCAAGGGCAAAATGGATATGGAACGTTTGAGATTGAAGAACAAAAACGAATGAAAGCTCGGTCTTACAACAATTTCGATGCACGCGACATGTCATATGTTCAAATGAACTCCGGTTTAAATAATCCAATCAACTTAGCACCAACGCATCAACCTCAGATGAAAGCACACACCACAGAAGTAGAATCAGATATAAAAATGATTCTCCTCAAGATTCGCACGGACTTTGAAAAAATAATTAAAAAACAAACAGCCCGAAAAGATTTTTTTTATACGTCGCTGTTTGCAAATAAAAAGTCATAATCGTTAATTCTGATCTAGTTGAGTCAATCCTAAAAATTATTGCTGTGAATGTTAATTCACTTATTAGAATGGAGAGAAGGGACAACTTAGGGAACTTGTTGGAAGCCGAACAGCCTGATATCCTTCTGACTAGCGAAAAAAAGCTAAACCAGAACCACAAATTGGGCTACAAAAACTACAATATGATATGAAGAGATAGATCCCAATCCACACAAGGAGGCGGTGTTGCACTTTTAATTAAAACAAGTCTTCGATATAAGATCCTGTACAGCAAAGAAGTGCACAACTTTCAAGTGCTGGAAGCTTGTATAGTAGACATTCCTCTTCAAAGTCAGAGGCATTTATATGTGCTCATCAGGGTGCACAATTCATCAACAAATTAAATACGCTTCTCCATTGTCTTAAGCTGCAATCGGAAACCAACTATTTCCTTTTAGCTGGCGATAACAATGCTAAACGTGCTACTGGGGGCAACTTAACCTCCAGCACGAGAGGTAATGCTTTGTTCGAATTGTGGCAAGCAAACGCTATCGAGCACAAGTTAGAAATTTACGCCACTAACACCCCTTCTCCTTCTGGATCTTCTTCTAATGGCCAGTCATATTGAACTCTTAAATATAAATGCTAGTATTCGAAACTGTTTTCTGGCTATCGAATACGATACTGACCACTATGCACTTGCAGCCACAATGAACAAACTCTGTTCGACCAATGTGATCATGTTTACTCCCTCAATTTACACAAAGCACATTGATCACGTTTCGAATGCGTTATCAAAAGAGGAATCCACTCTAGTGAGATGGTTCCACCTATCAATAGAAATTAAAAAATGAAGAGATAGATCATTATCTCCTTACAATGGATGGCACTGTCAACAAGACTATGGAGGTCTCTATTCTCAAAATATGTCGGTTACAAGATTGCACAAGCCAATACAGAAACGCAGCTACCGATGCTCTGTATAGACAAAAAAGTTCTCTCCTATCTAGACTGAAACTCCTCTATCGGCAGTTCATCGACCGACAAAACCCGGAAATAAGGACACTCAAATCTTTGGTGCATAACCTTGAACAGCTGACATAACTGCAGAACAGCTATAAACTCAAAATCATTATCATCATCATCATCATCATCGGCATTACAACCGGGATCCGGTTTTGGTCTTATTTAGCAAGTCTCTCCACCGGTATCCGGTCCTTATCCGAGACTTGTTAAATTGTCCATAGTAATTTGTTTTTCCGGACAATGTTATTAGCTTTGCGCTAACCTTTCTCAAGATGTTGCTGCATGCATTGGTTCAATAATTGACGGGTGCCAAAGTAGCTATCCCGGCGTGTCACGTGGAGACTGCATGTCAACTTGGATTAAATAGGGACAAGGATCGGTTTGGCCTTAGCGGGGTTGAAAGCACAGACTTTACCCTGTACGTTCGCTCCCATCCCCCTCTAAACTCAAAACGGGAAAACAAAATTCGAGCCATAAGCCCTAACTGCTTGAATATGTTCCCTCAGATAAATAAGATAGTCGAAAAGAGCAATCATTATGACTTGCCTGTTTTACACACAACACAAGTAATAGTTGGCGCTAGGAAAATCGAAGCTTACAATCTTTAGTGACACTCATAACGCATATTATTTCATTGCAAATCGAGGCAACAGTTTGTTTGTAGCGAAGGACGAACTCTCATCTATTTTTAAGTCACTTAAAAATAAGAAATCTTCTGGAATTGAGGGAATTCCAAACACAGTACTCAAACATTTACCAACGGAAGTCATACATATTTATACGACATTATTCAATAACGCGCTCAACAATGCATATAATCCAAAGCACTGGAAAACAGCAGTAGCCCTCCCTATTACAAAACGGGAAAGAGATAGTAGCAACCCAGCTAATGCTCGACCTATCAGTTTACTCCCGAATATCAGCAAAGTGTTTGAAAAATTAATAAATAAATCATTATTAAATTGGTCCGAGGATAACAAAATTATCCCGGATAACCAATTTGGTTTCCGGACTCGGCATGACACTATCCATGCCGCGTTGTACATGGGCATGTATGATTGGTTTCGAATAGGCCTTCTACACCGTCTGGTTAGAAGGTTTTATTTATAAACTAACCAGCCCGGGCATGCCTGGAAACATACTACATATTGTATATGACATGGTTATGGAAAAACAATTCGTCGTAAAATGTGGCGACATATTTTCCAACAAGATTTTCTTCATAAGAAACGGCCTACAACAGTGCGCAGTCAATTCTCCAATCGTATTCTACATTTACACTAGTGACCTAGTGGATTCTCTTACTCATGTTATTGCGTATACTGATGATTTAGTTGTGTACAGAACGGGTAGGAAAATTGAGAACATTAACAGACTTGTACAAGAAGATTTCAACAGAATCAAAAATTACTGTAATAAGTGGAAGCTCGGCCGATGTAAAAAAAATTGGAAAAAGTATTCCATTACTGAACCAAACGATCTGTCTTTGGCAGTGAGAGACACAGTAAGATATCTGGCCATCTAGGTCGACCAGTTTCTAAATTTTAATAAACACAGAATAATGGCTCTCTCTAGGGCTAAAACTTCTTATGCTATAGAGAGCCGATTATTCCGCAATAGTCTTGTAGCGTTCTACGAACGGACAATTCCACCCAGGTGGGGTTCCTACCCTTCGGGGAAATACCTACCATGAAAACATTGCACGCGCCCCACAGACGCGTGTCCCAAAATCCCACCTTAGGGCACTGAAACATTTGGTCAACGTTGAGCCCGACACGAAAAAGCAAGAAACTGAACGTCCCAAAGCTTTCAATGCCAAGCTCAACAGTTCGAATAAAGCATAACAAACAAAGGAAAACATTCATGCATCCGATCCTCAAAGACCGAAATTCGCCGCACTCCAGCACTGCACAATCGAAAATCCTGAACATCTACACGATGTTACAAGGATTTGTTATCGCCAGCAAATTGGCCGACCAACGGACGCACGTGCGGGTGGTCTTCCACAAAGACCACCAGTTCCATCGGCAAACAAAAGAAGCGGCAACCTTAATTATCTCAACGACATAATTCGAAAAATGTATGCGGTTTAAAACCTACAAAGGATCTATTCCGGTCCCTTCTGAATTTCACACCCTCAGAAGGATCTAATGGATTTCGGTGTGTATACAATAGGCAAATAAACCCATCTCCGTTCTGCGCGCCAGATGTGCCGCGCAAACAGAAAACCGTGAGATGAGATGCTATCACCACCACCGAGGGTGATGATGATGTATGTGTTGATCCCTTTCAGACATCCAAATTACCCCTGGGAATAAATAACATGCTGCTAACAGAGATTCGGAAATTCTGTTAGCAGATCTAAGGAGAAAAGTTGTCCGCACAGATAAAGATACAATCTGTATCGGGGTATTTTTCGGATAGGAAAATGGCAGTCTAAGTTAGATCGTCAACGAGACGACAAGCCTAATTTGGATCGTCACCGGGACGAGAGGTCTATACGGAGCAGCAGGACAGCGAACCCCACCGAGGAGGTCGGACATTGAGAAACCTCAACGAGAAGGTCATTTGCATAACGCGTGAAAACGATAATGTAACTTAACCAAAAATATAACGAGAGTCGGGAACCTTGCTATCATCGAAGCCGGATGTATTTCAAGTCGTGTGTTACGGTGTAGCGAAATCCGGTGTGTGAAGTAGTTAGTGTGTTGTGCTAAATAAAGTTTGAACTAAAATAAATAACTGGTGCGTTTTATGTGACTTTGGTTATATGGTTTATAAAAATACTTATATTAATTATTCATTCGTGCATTCTAATTCTAATAAAAGCTTACCGTGCTTCCAAGTGTTTAACGTAATAAAATTTAATAATTCAATAAAATTTACAAATAGAAAAACAATTTCTTCCGTGTTTCATTGTGCTGTATCGCTCTGTGGATTTCCTTGTGTTTTAGCAGTGTTCGGCGGAACGCTGCAACAAAACCTTCAACCGAAGGACAACAAACTTTCGCCCCAGTGTCAAGCTACAATACGCAATAATATTTCCGCCAAAGTCTTCTTGACTCTAAAGTTAAAATTATATTAGGCGTACAGCTTTGCTTCCGCCGTTTTGCAATAGATGGCTGTAGCGGTATGTGGTAGTTGAAATAAAGAGATCATAGATGTCATACAATTAACTTAGGTATTTGTAAACATAACGCCATCGAAATATTAGTCGATTTATGTCTGCATCATAAAGTTATTCTCGATTAAACATGTCAGCTTACGAGCCAAATTCTCGTCATTTGTGGGAGGTTTTATTGTTCTGCTTTAATATGAAGAAATCTGCGGCTGAGGCTCATCGAATGCTCTCAAATACCTATGGTGAGGCCGCTATTAGTAAAAGAACGTGCCGAGAGCGGTTTCAACGCTTCAAGAACGGCGATTTTAACGTCGAAGACCCATGGCGGTGGAAGAGAGAAGGTTTTCGAAGATGCAGAATTGGAGGCATTACTTGATCAAGACTCGTGTGAAACGCAACAAGAATTGGCAGGATCATTGGGAGTGACGCAACAAGCCATTTCATTTCATTTTTTACAATAAAGCCTCGAATTTCGGAAAAAAACGGCGGAAGCAAAGTTGTACACCCATTATCATAAATTATATACGACCTATAATGGTGTACCGCTTACGTTTTAGCACAGCAATTGGCGAACGAGATAGATTAATAGACATGTTTTTCACCCTTCTTGGTGGTGGCTTAATGCCGAAGATAGGACTAGATATAATGGCCTAAAGGCCTTCTCTCCTTTTCTTTCTGTTTTTATCTCTATAGTTTTTTCTTTATCCTTTTTTCTCCTTTTACTTCAATCAATTCTTTTAATTTTAATTTATAATATAAATATAAAAAAAATTATATATATATATATATATATATATATATATGGTAAAAAAAACCATAAAAATGTACACAAAATTAAAAAAAAAAAAAAAAAAAAAAAATATATATATATATATATATATATATATATATATAAACACACCGTACGCAAAAGACATATTGGGAGATTACCAATTCGGATTCCGTAGGAACCAGTCAACGGGCGATCAAATGTTCACAATAAGGCAACTACCGGAAATGAAGGGGGAATATGGAGAGACGGTACATCAACTGTTCGTTGACTTCAAAAAAGCCTACGACTCAGTCGCAAGGCAAAGACTCGACCATATTGTAGTTGAGATGGGAACCCCGAAAAAATATGCCGCCCTCATTTAAATCTGCATGAACGAAAACAAGGGGCGAGTTTGAATAGAAAACCACCTCTCAGAACCACTTGACATCCGGGACGGACTAAAACAGGGAGATGGCCTCTCACCATGTCTCTTTAACCTTGTCCTCGAGTATGTCATCAGAAAGGTACAAGACGACAACATGGCCGGATCATTCCTAAACGGGGTCACACAAGTACTTGCATACGCGGTTTCTATCGCCGGTTTGGGCGATAATCTAGAAACTGTAAGTAAAAACTGTGAAATCATCATGCAAGCGGCAGAAGAGGTGGGCCTAGAAATGAAAATGAAGACATAACGAAATACATGATTATGGCGAGAGCGAGTGGACCTCAGAGAACACACATAAACCTCAGAGGCAAGATATTTGAAAATGTCAAAGAATTTAAATACCTGGGAACAATACTGACGACCAGTAATGTCGAAGGAAATTAACAAAACACTACATTCCGGCAACGCATGCAGTCAGTAAACTGCTGAAATCCAAACTGCAATCACAGAATTTAAAAGCTCCGTGTCTATAGAACCATAATCATGCCGATTGTTCAATTCGGATGGGAATCATGGGCTCTCACAAAGCGGGAAGAAAACAAATTCCGCGTATTCGAGAATAAAGTCCTAGGGGGTATCTTTGGCGGAAAATATGACGAGGAAGCAGGACAATGGAGGAAACTCCACAACCACGAATTGGAAGAGCTATACCGCAAACCTACAATAGTGAGAGTAATCAATTCGCGAAGATTAAGGTGGGCTGGACACGTGGCGCGAATGGGGAACGACAGGACCGTGCATAGAATTCTTGGCGGTAAGCCAACGGGAAAGAGACCGAGAGGACGTCCGCGACGGAGATGGGAGGACAATGTTAGGTTGGACCTCGAGGAGATCGGATCGGATGGTCGAACGTGGAAGGAGAGCCCACAGGACAGGGAGCAATGGCGGAATCGAGTCGATGAGGTCATGAACTTTCGCGTTCCTACAGACCAATAATTAGTAGTATAGTAATAGTAATGTATATATAAACAAAAAAACAATAAAAAACCTAAAAATCATGATAATGTAACCGGATTCAAGTTTTCCTTTTTTTTCTGATATAATTTGTAAATTTTGCTTAAAGTAAAAATAATAAAAAATGAAAATGCTGTACACTGAAACATATTTGTATAAAAAACAAAATAGAAGTACGTAGAATAATTTATAGCTGGTTCATACAGAGCCAGTAAATTATATCAAAATGTACCATGTTAAATTAGGCTTAGCATTTCGTCTAATATTGTAAAAAACCATATATTCTCTTTCTTTTGCAAATACATATATTCTTTTTCTTTTGCAAATAAATGCGTTAAAAAAACCGTAGGAAACCGGTGGCCAGCAACGTGCTAGTTTTTTTTTCTTGTTATGCGGATTCTGGCAGCCTGCGTCCCATCTGGTTTCCTTTTTAAGCTCATTTGGGATCGGGTTGAGTGCAGGAACTTTATAGCGATCGATGTCAGGATTTTCTCTATAGTGGTAATCTCATATAAATCTCGACATTTCCTGTGACACTGTTTTCACACTGGTATTTTCTTTAATACTTGTACTTTTGCCTCTGGTCGGCGTCCTAGCAACAATTCCCCATTTGCTGTCTTTCAAACTTTATTCACGCTATTTCTGAGTTCACCTTGTTCGGGCTTGGCCTTCATGAACTTCAATATATCCGTATATGTTTTTTTCCCGGTTTTGAATATTATTATAGCGTCCGGGTGTGGCGTTGTTTTCTTAATTTCGGCTTTCCCGGTATCTTTTTTGGTGCCCCTTCAGCCCTTAACCTCGTATCTATTTTCTTTCCTTTTTGGGCAATTGTAGACCATAACTCGCCACCGATCTGCCCCGGAACCCGCTTCTTTCTATTAAATAATATACATGTGTGCATATATGTGTGCTTACATATCTTTATAATTAGTCTGTTGAGTGGAAATGCCAAGTCTCGTCCGCATAACATTTTTCTGCAAAACTCGACTTTGACGGACGACGCTCGCCGCAAACTAAACAATTTAAAAACCGTATAGATTTGTTCCTAATTTGGAAAAAAAGATTGTTATAGTAATTACACATTCTTTTGCCTTATTTTCGTTTTAAATTTTCTCTTAAAGTAATTCTAGAAAATATCTTTCAAATTCTGTTAACGTAACTCTTATGGCAATGAAATTCTTTAGTCAGTTTTTTAAGTTCACCCACAAACACTGAAAGGATTAGAAATTCGAAAATGTTTTATATGAAAGTGATAACGATATTAATTTCAGTAAAATAACAGATAGACTGGAAACATTTTGACGGGAAAGTGACAATTCCTAGGAGACTGAAAGTGATGTAGGCAGCGTTTTATTATTCCCAAAGTTGGAAAACGCGCAGGGCGCCGAAGTAGATATGATAGTGAGGGTGACACTTAAACAAATTTATCGGAGAAATTGTTTTGATAAAATAAGGACAATGTTCTCGAAATAAAGCAGTTTACAGAAGCTCCAGATACAAATGCTAGTATCATACGTAAATTAGGAAATAACCCAAATGCCCTGGTTTGTACTGGAAGAATTTTTGAAAGATAATTTTTGGGAAATGTTATCAAAAAAAAACAAACCTGTATGCAGAACAATTTTGGGAGAGTGAGCACCATATGCAAAAATCATCATTACTTTATAAAAATGAACAATCACAAATCAAACTCTATCCATAATATTAAAAATCAAAAAAATTAAATCTTTCAATTTTATTTTGTGCACAGAAAAATTTTAAATTAAAATAATCTGCACACGAGCGTTGCTTCGAAATTAAATCATAGGCGTAGCACCTACAAATTGGTGGAAAAAAGACTTCACGACAGCAGCGGTAAAATACTAAGTAGAAAAACGACCGTGGCTGAATTATGTACTGTTTTCTTCCCACAGAATGATGATTCAGGACTTTAACATTTACAGCACTGCAATAAAGATACAATACCTCCAGTGACTAATGAGGAAGTACTTAAAGCGGCGAGGTTCACTAAAAACAGAAAACCCCAGTACTTTATGGAATCTCTAGTGGGTTTTTAGCAGCTTTTAATCAGCTGTCTCCAGACTGGAATGTTTTCACGACGATACAGAATACAGTGACTTGTGATCATACCTAAAGGAGCTAAGCCACCCAAGGCACTGTCAAGCATGTAGCACAATTGTAAATGTGCCAACAAAATATCAATAAAGAAATGATAGAGTACTCACGGCTCTCCTTATTTCGACCTGCTGGATTTGTCGATGATTTCCTTCAGATCCTGCGACAGATGTTTAAGTTGGATGTCTAAATTCTCAGCCAGCATATTTGTGAGCCTTCAATGTATGCCTGTGGTATCCTCATGTATTCCTTTGGCCACGGTTGAAAATCTACTCTAATTTAGGGTTTTTTGTACACTAACGCGCATACAAAGGGGGATTTTGAAGTACCCTTAAATGTCAGAGCATAGTGCGAGCGGATGGAGAGGAAGTGGATAAGGAAAGGAGGTGTCGATGTATATTGAGCTTGAATGTCTGGAAATCACAACGATCAGAACACATGATCAGGCAGAACATTGCACATTCGTGTGGTTCGGCTAAAGAATGACTCTCTATGTTTTTTTGTGCGCCTAAAGTCCACTTTCAACATGAACTGATGCGCATTCACAGATTGACGGGTATCGCGAGAAAATGTCTGAAGTGGCGGAACACATTCAGCAAGTTCGGTTAACAAAACAGAACCCTACCATTAGCTCCAGAAAAATAAAAGACGATCGTCAACCATCTTCTGGGAGCGCTGTAACAGTAGTAAGTCGCCTGTCGAAAGCTAAATTACCAGGTCGAAGTTCACGTATATATAAGTTAAAAAAAGCATCTGGACAAAATACAGTTTTTTTTTTTTTAAAACTATACCTCTCACAGGAGAGGCAAACCTGTAGCGCCGACTCAGCGCACAGAGATGCCGCTAAATGAAGGAATAATTTGTGGAGCGACGAAAGCCAAATTGTTCTTTTCGGAACCGAGGGCCGTCGAGAGTATATAAGAAGACCCCAAAATATAGCAAATAGTCTCCGGTACACACTTAAGATTATTAAACATGGGAAGCAAAATTAATGATTTGGGTTTGCCTCTCTTACTATCGGGTTGGGCCTATATATGCCATCAAGGCTATATTAAACGAAGTAGAAATTCTCGACGTTAAAATTCTCGATGGGATTATGCTGCCATATGTTAATGAGGAAATGTCTTTAATTTAGGTATACCAAGAGGATAATGACCTAAAGCATACGTCTAAGTGGGCATAGTCATGGTTTGAAGAGAAATTAATTTTCGTCATGGGGTGGCCCGCATCATCTCCCGACCTATATCCCATTGAATACCCGCGGAGTGTACATCACAAATACCGCGAATGAGAAATCTAGAAATGTCAAGGTGTTGTGGAAAATCGTGGCATGCTATACCGGTGGACTCCATGCAACACAGATGGATCTCAATAATAAAAAGACAATGGCTATGATCCAAAGCGTTAATGGTATACTACAATCGTGAATAGTTAAAGTTGAATATGTAAACTTTTTTTTCTTCATTTTTTCCTTAGTTCAAATGCATTGCTAAGCACTGTTATATTTGCTATAATAATTTTAGTATCATATTTTTCTTATCTGGTGACACCGTTATTTTCTAAGGGAAATACTACTGTAAGGACGAGAAATCTAAGGAAAAATTTATAAGGGGTGATTCAATATTTGCTTTGACGCTTTCCATGTTAAATTAGTTTAGTTTAGTTTAGTGTGAGGGCAGAACCCTCATTTATTTAGCTTAATGCAAGCTCCCATTAACCTAAATTAATTTTTCAAAATTATTACAGCCGTAGTATTTTCCGTTTTCTTAAAATATACTTTCCTCGGGAGACGCGAGCCTATAGCGCTGACATGGCGCCCCGAAATGCCACCAAATAACGGTTGCAGTTCTTTTTGAACAGTTGTAGATTGTAATGTTCCGGGGACGCTTGCGCGGGAATAGAATTGTAGAATTCCCACAGCTTCCCCGCTCTGTAACGGAACGTGTTTTGGTGCAGGAATGTTCGGGCCGTCGGAAGATGAATCGCAAATTGGTGGGATCCATCCCATTGTCTTGTAGAGGCCATATAAACTGCATTGGGCGGAACAATACCACGAATCTCCGAAGAACAGCACCCGTGATAATATCTGTAAAGATGGAGGCCGGCTTCGCGCCTTCGATGCGATAGCGACTGTAGTCCTGATGTCAGCGCCGGGTGCCCGATAATATTTCTTGCCTCTAAAAAGATAGCTCAGTTTTCCTGAGGCGGAACCGGCACGTGTCGAAGCTCATGCATTCCCACAGACCGTGACGCAGAGCAATTTCAACGTTTCCCCAGATTCGAGGGCCCGGTTATTCATCATCAGCTGTGGAACCGAGTGTCTACTTTTCCTTGTGAATGTTGTATATTGTGTTTAGTTACGGAATCCGTATTGGTAATGATTTAGAAGTCCGTTGCACTCCAAATACTTAACCCTAAACCGGTGAACTGGGGATATGTACTCTCCCAACGAAAGAACGATTTGCTTTTACAATACGGGACCCTGATCATAATTCAATTTCATCATTAAAGAGTAGGGAGACTCACTTTAGCTCCAGTCGCTCACGCATGCTAGAATAGTTATTTATTATTAGTTACTGGCCTGTAGGAACCCGGAAGTTCATGACCTCACCGACTCGGCTCCGCCATTGTTCCCTGTCCTGTGCGCTTTCCTTCCACGTTCGACCATCCGATCCGATCTCCTCGAAGTCCAATCTAACATTGTCCTCCCATCTCCGTCGCGGCCGTCCTGTCGGTCTCTTCCCCGTTAGTTTACCGTCAAGAATTCTATGCACGGTTCTATCATCGCGCTACGTGTCCGGTCCATCTTAATCTTCGCGACTTGATCACTCTCACTATTGTAGGTTTGGGGTATAGCTGCTAGAATAGTAAAGATTAAAAGTGCAAGTGCGGTAATCCCAGTTTAGCGGATTAAGTTGGCTAAAATATGTTTATCGGCTTAGGGTTAATTAACTCGGCATTGATGGCCTTTAGATAATATAGACAATAATGCTATAGACCGGTAATTTGTTTCCCCTCTTTGGGATCGGGTGAACTCGAGCGATTTTCCAGCATGCAGGAAAGATCCCCCGTTCATAGGATAAGCGAAAAAGTCTGCAAAGAACCGGTAATAGTCCTGGAGCACAGTTCTTAAGGACTATTGCTGGTATTCTGTCCGGGCCGGTTGCCTTTCTATAGTCCAGTCCACATAGAATGGGTTGGATAGTACGTGGACGGAACCTCACATCCAGCATCGAAGACCTCACCGGCGCGATCACAGGTGGTTCGAAAAGACCGACATCTAGGTTTGAATTCGCCTAAAATAAATTCGCGAATACATTAGCTTTATCCTTTGAATTCGTGACTAACGTCCCGCTGTCCGCTACTAACGGAGGAAAAGAGGAGAAAGCGAAGTTATTGCTAACAGCCTTTGCTATTGACCAGAAGGGACGCGAACCAGTCGGGCAGTCAAGGAGTTTATTAGTCACTCTGTCGCTGTAAGCCTTCATATAATGAATAATCACAGTGACCGGCTCCGCGCATCCATCTACATCGGAGTTTCCAAAGCACACCTCCGCCCACGGAAAGGACACGAACAAATCTTGCAAATCGTCCCAGTTAGCAGCCCCATACCTCCATACATAACGAAGCTGCTTAGGTCGGCTATACGCTTGAAATGCAAGCGGATAGATACGAGGCAGTGATCTGAGTTACCCAGTAGCGCAGCAATCTCCACGGTATAACTACTCGGGTCGGATGTCTAAAACAGATCCAGGGTGTTCGCATAATCACTTTTGGTATCCGGCACTCGCGTAGGTTCCCCCACGAGCTGTGTCAAATTGCGGCTAACAGCGAACACCTCCGCCAGCCTCGTCGGTTCGGTTAGAATGTACCAAGCAGCTGGAATTGTGCACATTCAAATCGCCAAGGAGGACTGTGGCGGTTCCCTTGAACGCCACTTATCATCTTTCCATTACCCCATATAAAACTCCCACTAGGGCAGGCATAAACCTGAAAGAGAAATCTCATTCATATGGTACGGCGTCATCGTATGGCGCCATCGATATTACCTAAAAGGCATAATTACACCAAGCGCATCATCTTCTTAAGTAAGAAATACGGTCGCACCACCGAGAAACACGATGCAAGCTTGAGCTATTTCGGCGCGCATATGTCTTGTTGAGTGTCGTCGCACACACATCCAGGAGATACTTCTTCTTTTCTTTGTTTTTCCAAGCATCTCGGCCGTTGATCGATCGACGGTGGATGTAGGGAACTAAGCCTGAATGCCAACAGCACACACACGGTCTGCAATAATGTGTCTTATAGTCGCTGATCGTGTAAGCACATTCAACCCTTTTCAGGATGACTCGCCCCAGCTGCGAACGATTGTTTATTTAATTTCAAGTTTATGGTTCGCATGCTGGGCGACACACGCGATGAGCTGCAAAAGAGATCATCGTATGTGTGTGTTTCAACCCTTTCTTTCAAATACAAATTCAAAAGGGATTATGACCAAATATGGTCATCGAAGCGATGATTGAGTATGTGGTATTCTATCGCTTCGATGAACTTCTTTAATCGCGTTTCAGATTATGTGGAGGCCAGTCGGGCCTCCACGTTAAATAATTCGTCGCCTCGAAATCAAGTGCCAAGTGACAAGGAAAAGCAGAGTCGTTGTTCAGCTGCGGTAATGAGCGAAAGTCCAAAACTATATTGTATCCTGTGTCAATGTCTAGTGCCAATTCATTTGAATTTATTAACTTAACGTAAATTAACAGTACCTAGAGCAATAATAAAAAGTCAAAACTATATTGTATCCTGTGACAATATATTGTGCCAGTTCATTTGAATTTATCAACTTAACATAAATTAACAGTGCCTAGAGCAATAGCAAAAAAATCCAAAACTATATTGTATATATTTTAACATATTATATTAACTTAACATAAATTAACAATGTCCTGAGCAATAGTAAAAAGTCAAAACTATATTGTATCCTGTGTCAATTGTAGTGTAACCACATACGCACGACATGACGACTGACAATAATATCAAATGCATTAATTGCCCGTGTCACAGTTTCCGAATATCAAATAACCAGCATTCGTTGTTGACCATAAATTCAAGGTCAACTCATTTCATTTTCATAAACAAACGAATAGCTCCGGTTACGAAGAAATGTTTATGAGTTTATCATTGGCAAGCAATTAATGAATTAATTGGGTCAATTCGTAGCGCGGTTTTTGCATTACACACTTAATTGATTGTAAGGAATAAAATAGCTTAAGTAAACAAAATTTGTATGAGTGAAGTTACCATTAAGAACAGAATAGCATATTAAGCAATATTTATATGAGAATTGTAAATAATTGAGCGATTGATTGGGAGTATAAATATCCCAGGATTTTCGGAAATAAATTAATCATTAACCACAAGTTCTTGATTCAACCAACTGCGGCGCATTCGCCATTAACTTGTAGCGTACTGAGCTTTGAAAACAGCAAACTTAGGGAAGTTAGGTCACAAACAACTCTGTGGCGGATCTCCCCACAGTATCCAAATGTCTTTGAGTTATGTGTCACCAGGACACGGGTTCGCTACACTTTGACGCCCTACAGTCAATAATCACTGGCGCAACTGGACAACTAGTGGTTGATCCTCCTACGTCAAGCCTCCGAACACACAACTGCAATCTGACTCCAAATAAAAGGTCGACTTGGTTCCTTAGTGATACTAATTAGTGTTTATTCCAGATCAAGATATTCAAGACTTATGTCACTAGTGGTTCATTGAACACTTGTTAGAAGAATTATAAAAATGTAAATTATTCCGTTCAAATTTATAGACACTTATTAGATAGAATATTAGATATTTACAGTGTTTCTGGATGGTAATTTAATCCTTGCTTACGATGTACTTATCCACTATAATTCATTGAACACTTGTTAGAAGAATTATAAAAAATGTAAATTATTCCGTTCAAATTGATAGACACTTATTAGACAGGATATTAGATATTTACAGTGTTTCTGGATGATAATTCAATCCTTGCCTACGATGTACTTATCCACTATAATTCATTGAACACTTGTTAGAAGAATTATGAAAATGTAAATTATTCCGTTCAAATGGATAGACACTTATTAGACAGAATATTAGATATTTACAGCCGGGCTCGATCGACACTTATCTCAGACTGAATTAAACCAACGCACAAGTTCAATGATCCCTTGGGACGGCCCAAGAGGGATGTTAATTGACGTGAGGGCCCGACCTGCCCTCACGGAATCCGAACCGAGATTAAATTATTTCATCGAAGCGATAGGATACCAAAATCCCATCATCGCTGCGATGACCATATTTGGTATTCTCTTTTGCTTAGATGCTACTCAAAAAGGGGGTGGAAATATACACACGATGATTGCTTTCGCAGCTCATCGTGTGCGTCCGCAAGTATGCAAACATTGCATAAGACCCCTTTAAAAGTTCGCAGCAGGTGCGAGCATATCAATGGCAAAAGGGTTGAAATGTTTACCCGATCAGTGGGTACGAGTAGCGTGATGCTGATCGTGTGCATGTTGTTGGTGTATCCTCGCAGTCGAACTCTAATGGTAATTTTCCATTTGCGAATTCGATTGCTGGGGCGCCAGCCGGATGCCCTCATGTATCGGTCGTTCGATGTGGGCATGCTTGCTAAGGCAAAATACCTTTTTCTGCTGGTGTGCAGCTGGCGTGCAAGAAGATATCGTGTAGATATTGCACAGGCAATATTGGTTGGTTGGTTGTTAAACCAAATTGCCCTGAAGAATACAGCGTTTGATGCCGCTGGAATTTCGCTTCAGCGCGACTTAATGTTTTGCAGGGTTTTCTTGTACCTTGCAGGTACAGTACAGAAGGTAAGTACAGGCCTTTTAATGTATTTCAGGGACTGTTACCTTGTGTACCTGCAAGGTAAGTAGTGGCGTTCAATGGAACTGCCACGGTACTTGTTTCTCTTTTGTTGTATGCCCTATTTGGGGGTTTTTTCCTAGATTGTGGGACGATGAGTGCTGGCGTTCGAGAGAATCGCCACAACACTTTTATTGGTTAAAGATCACGTACTGGTCACCCAAAGCATATATTGTAATACCAAAATAATATTACATGGCGATTGTACCTTTGAACCCCACATGTACACCACATTTTTACACCACACAATATCTTGCGCCAGTTCATTTGAATCTATTAACTTAACGTAATTTAACTGTGCCTAGAGCCATAATAAAAAGTCAAAAACTATACTGCATCTTCTTGTTCCTTATGTTGTGTTAAATTTATATATATAATAAATCAGAATTACTAGAGAAACTGCTGTGTTTGCGCATCAGAGTCTTGGGACCGTGACGGTCGAGTTGGGTAAATCGTAGTGAACCTGTACCCGGCGGCACCTTACTACGATAAAAGACTATAAACTACCCACAGGACAATGTGGTTGATCTGTATCCAGTTGGCAGTACATGAAAGATGTTCCAAAAATGTCGCTGGTCGATCGTCATTCGGGGAGCAGTAAAGACAACAAAGAAATTTAACAGAATTCCTCAGCACGGCCCTCAACCACATGATGTCCATGTTATTGGGTTCCAACGCCTCCATCCTCTGGCAAGCGAGATCGAGATTTATCAGAATATCTGCATGATGTTCCCCCTGACATAGTCCCCCCGGAGATCCGAATGGGTAACTAGTTTACCTCAGGAATTCTTCGTCTCAGAAGGTACCATCATGACTGGTCTCCGTTTTTGGATCAAATAAGGACTAGGAAATCTATGTAGACACATCTTGACGGGTTTGTTATTTGACTTCTGCTCGGATATTTTTTTCTTGATTTTTTTTTAAGAGAAAATGGGTTAAGACGTACCAGACTCAATCACGTTTCACGTGCAACTTCATACTGAGCAGGATATAACATATACTTTGTGATCACCTCGATTTGGTAATACCGTTTTTTTAATATTTTGTCGGTTGATAATCAAAAAAGTTTTTAATGATGCTTACATGCATTGAACTAGTGATCGCATTGCGTGGTTTATGGACATCAAAGAGCAGGATAGGTATGGATCCAATTTGCAACATATTGTTGGTGGAAACATAATCTTGTAGCGGTTACGTCTCTTAAACCACGTAAATAGGTGCTTTTAATTAGAAAATAAACCTTAATAAACTACATATAAAAAATGGATAGTCACAAGATAAAAAAAAGCTAAAAAAAGTAGTAACTCTAACGGTCGATCCTCTCAATGCTATTGTACTAATTAATCCTACGGCCTACCGGACGCATGTTTCGAACGCTTTAACAACTGCACCACTAAGTCGGGTTAAATGCTGCTTCAGGATATAGTGCGAAGGACACGAACAAATATAGAGCAAGTGAAAATGGTGGCTATTAATTTGTATTCGATTTCAATGAGGTACCTGGTTTTGATCAACGATTTTCATAAGTCTATACATTTGTATAAAGTTTTTGTATTGTAGGTTATTCTATATATTTCAACAACTTACGAAAAGGCAAGACTATCTAACAAGGATCTAAGTGAATGATTGGAAGTCAGGCAGACTACGCCGATATGCTAAACATATGATACAGTGGTATCTTATAAAAAAGCAGAGCGTTCCCAAAATCATTGAGTAATTATTATTTTAATGTAGGTCAGTTATTTGAAACCTCTGAATTGCCCCGTTCACGTATATCCTTTAAGATTGTTAAACGTGGTCATTTCTAGGATCAAAAGATACATGTGCTCGTATTTCGTGTTTGAACCATAGGTATACATCATTTGGGAAGAAAATTAAAAGTAAATATAACCCATGATGAAGGTAAATATTGCGAAAGGATATCCGCAAAATGCTCTCGATTCAAATTTATCTTTGACCCTTGGGTGAACCGGTTTTATTTGGCGCCTCACGTGCATGTGTGCGTAAGGTATAATGGTTACTGATTTACGTTATACGTGACCGTAAAACTAGTACGTGCTGGCAAGTGTTTAGACTTAATGCTAGACAACAAACCAGTTGATAAATATACGCTGCGTTAAAGGGTAGGCATGCAGTGACAGTTTGTTTGTGAGCGGGGACGTATGAGTTTGTCGCTTAACGAATTCTTGTGTGTAATAAGATGGGATAAAAGATTAAATTAATAAGAGATTTTGAGGCATCTAATCGTGGAAGTGTAGCAACGAATTGGTTGCGATAGTAAAGTATTAGTCAAATTAGGTACGGTTTAAGATTATTTAAAAATATTTTTGATGATTCAGCATAAGTTGGTCAATGGATGCGGTACTTATGTTTGTATGTGCAGGATGTCTCTTTACAAATCTTAGAAATGTGTTATTTATATTTGTAGGAATTACAATGTCAATTTCAAAAATGATCTTGTTGAAATCTTGAAGTCGTCACGAAATGATTATTTACATAATATGTCCAAACCAAAACGTACGCCACACTTCTGTGAACGGCTCCATGGCGACTTAAAAATCCATGGACTGGCACATCTTACAATATCACTGGGGTTCACGCATGTCTACGTGTATTTTTTTTCTTCAAAATTTATGAAACAAACCGCAACTACTAACCATCTCCACCGATTGTATCTGAAATATTAATAGGTGTTTTTGATGTAGATGATAGCTTGAAGAAATCCTGGACAGACAACATTTCCATGTTGATATTCGAATCATCATCATCAACGGCACTACAACCGGGAGCCGGTCTTGGCCTTATTTAGCAAGTCCTGAGGCTTGCTAAATTATTCCATAATGATTTGTTTTTCTGGGCAAGGTCATTAGTCTTGCGCCAGAGGCTTCCCGACGGGGAATTGAACCCCGGTCTCCCACGTGATAGGCGGGTGTACTAACCACTATACTATCTAGGAGCCCAATAGTATCGGCAAAATCATGTGTATTGGCAAAAGCTGCCTGCCAGCAGTAATAGTCAGCTTTAATAGTGTGGAAGTGCTATAGGTTTGTTGTAAAGGAGTCTGTGCAGAGCAAACTTAATAAAAGTGCGTTGGATATATGCAATCGTTTGAACATGCAAATTGTGCCATGGTGGAAAAACTGTCATATTTGATGAGTGGTGGAATGAACGTGATGAAGGAAGAGATATATATTGAGGAATTGACGCGAATATTACCGAATTCTTTAGACAAACGAAACCAAGTATTCGATTTGCGTTGGCCATTATTTACTTGTAGTGCAATTTGAAATTTCGATCGGGCCAAAAAAATTCTTCTGATATTTGACCGAAAAGTTATCAGTAACCTGTTGAGTTTTTTTTTATAATTTATGAACGTTAAATGGGTAAGATACCCGCCTGTCACCCGGGAGACCGGGGTTCGATTCCCCGTCGGGGAGCCTCTGGCGCAAGACTAATGACCTTGCCCAGAAAAAATAAATCATTATGGAAAATTTAACAAGCCTTAGGACTTGCTAAATAAGGCCAAGACCGGTCCCCGGTTGTAGTGCCGATGATGATGATGAAATTGGTAAGATAGTGATCGTATTGAAGAGTTTCCCGCGGAGACATACAGGAATGTAACTAAGAATTCTTAGTCGCGATGTAGTTATCGGGGTCAGGTAAGGACACCAGGTACAACTTCGACTTCGTCAGCTAGTTACTGGTAAACAAATTGAGGGATGGAATGCCGAATCGAGTAGTACTCGATGTATACAGTAATCCTTGAACCGGAAGAGTAAATATCGTCTGTCATCCGAACCAGTTGATTGCTTAGTGAAGTTTGGGATATGGGCTAGTAATATAGGATTTGCTGCGATAATATTGTAACTTTTCTGGTTTTGTGGGTGCTGGTGTCAGCCGGTTTAGAAAATGAAACTATCTGAATTGTGAGATTTGTTATTATTGGTAGGCATTTGCTGACGGACAGTAGGGCTGAACACATGTGACTTGATTTGATACTTTCGGCAATTGCTCTTTGTGGGACTGTGGGAATTGAAGTTCTTATCAGTCGGAGAGTGGAGGGGGGATGGGAGCGAACAAACAGAGCAAAGTCTCTGATTGCTTTTAACCCGGCAAAGGCCAGAACGATCCTTGTCCCTGTTCAATCCAAGTTCACATGCAGTCTCCACCTGACACCCCTGGACAGCTACTTTGGCACCCGTCACATAGTGAACCAATGCATGCAGCGACATCCTGAGAAAGGTTGGGCGGAAGGCTTATAACCATGCCCGTAAAAACGAATTATTATGGCAAATTTAACAAGCCTCCGATATGGACCGGATACACGACGACGACATCGCAAACGGAAATGGCTAAGCGATTTAAGAATTTTTTCATGGAACGTTTGCTCACTATACAGAGCTCGAGCTGCACAGAAGCTAGTCGATGCCCTGTCCGAATATAAGGCTGACATAACAGCATAACAAGAAATAAGATGAACGAGGAGTGGTGTTATTCAAAGAAACGAGTATGGCAATTATTACAGCTGTCATGCAAAATACCATGTGCTCGGGGTAGGCTTTCTAGTCAACCAAAAACTGAAGCCTGCCATTACCGCCTTTAATGCACTAAACGAAAGCCTATGCACTCTTCGCGTGCGAGGCAAGTTTAAAAACATAAGCCTCATAAACGTTCACGGACCTACAGAGGAGTCCACTGACGACGAAAAAGAAGAATACTACGAGAAAGTTGAACGGGCCCTCAATGCCTGTCCAAGATACGATGTGAAAATCGTTCTTGGTGATTTGAATGCGAAAATGGGTCGGGAGTCGGTTTTCAGGCACTACGCAGGTTCCCATACTTTGCACGAGAACACTAATGACAATGGACTACGAGTCATAGATCTGGGAGGATCGAAAAACTTGGTCATTGCAAGTACCAGGTTTCCGCGTAAAGGTATCCACAAACCCACTTGGGTGACCACGTGTTGATAGATCGCCGCCACTCCTCAAGCCGAATGACGGTACGAACGTACCGAGGTGCCAACGTCGACTCGGATCACTATCTTGTTGGAACAGTTTTCCGAGCGCGGATCAGGTTCGAATCAACACGGCTGCCATACGCAATGAGAATACCAGTAACACCTTTGGCCATGCGCTAAGACTCGCCCTCGAAGAGCGCGACGGAGGGAGAGTAAGCCCCTGTCCCAGAATGCCGGGCGTAGAAGAGAAATGGACACGCCTTAAGAATGCTGTCATTAGTACTACCATCTCCATCTTAGGCAATAGTCGTAGAGATCGGAGCGACTGGTTCGATGATGAGTGCAAACTAGCGACTGAACGTAAGAATGCTGCATACCGGGCAATGCAACATAGGACGCGGGTACGCCAAGAGAAATACAAAGATCTCAGAAGACCTGAGCAAATGCTGCCGCCACCAAGCATAGCGGAAACATTAAAAGCCATAAGACAGCTAAAATCAAATAAAGCCCTGGAGCTGATGGCATACCAACTGAGCGAGGTATAACATTGTTGAGTACCGCCTAAAAGATACTCTCCACTATCCTACAAGACTAGACACTACCTGATAGACTCATGCGCTAAAGCCATTGTGGCGTCTCTAACAGATACACACACAATACAAGTAGTGAAGAACACCGAACGAAAATCGAATCGGAAACTGCACCAGAGCCGTAAACCATAGCGATAACATAACAATTCACACCAGTGGAATATACTTGAGTTTAAAAAATCGAATTCTAAACACGGCCAGTAGCCTGATGTGTTACGCTTAGGTTCAATTTTTGGTGATTCTAACTGTCATAGCGTCAGTTCGAATCACACGTTCTTCACTATCATTCCTAACGCTATAATTGGTGATTACGGCGTGATCTGTACACACAGCACACACTTTCCCGTAGTAAACAGAACTTCACACACGATCATGACTTCCGCATAAAGCACCAAGCACACTCGCCTGCTCTGACGTTCTCTCGTTCACTCCGTCGTTCGCAAACGAAGCTGATAGTAATAACGTTACTGAGGAGGGAGTAGTGTGGCGTCTCTAACAGATACACACACAATACACAGCAAATAGTGAAGAACACCGAACGAAAATCGAATCGGAAACTGCATCAGAGCCGTATACCATAGCGATAACATAACAATTCACATCAGTGGAATATACTTGAGGTTAAAAATCGAATCCTAAGCACGGCCAGTAGCCTGATGTGTAACACATTAGTTCAATTTCTGGTGATTCTAACTGTCATAGCGTCAGTTCGAATCACACGGTCTTCACTATCATTCCAAACGCTATACCATCATTTGTCAATATAAGTGTGGCTTCATCCTAGGAAAATCAGCGATTGATCAGATATTCACCCTTAGGCAGGTTATGAAAAAATGTCTGGAATTTAAGATTCCATTATATCATCTATTTATAGACTTTAAGGCCGCCTACGACAGCATAACCAGGGTAGACCTATATAATGTGTTGCGGATTCGCAACAAAATGCAGCGGGGAGAATCTAGTACGTTCATCGTCTAGTACAGTCCCCAACCAGCATACTTACCACGCCTGTCAACCAGCAACTGACAACGCGTCACATGCTTAGGGACGCCATCAACTTGTCACATTCATTCAAACGTGACCAAAGGTTTTTGGCCAGTCTTCAGCCAACCACCAACGCCTACACAACCGCCATATTTAAGAGAATGAAACAAAAGATTACCAAGTGATACTTCAACTATTAAAAAGTGAATCGCGAGTCGCTTTGGTCTTTTATTTGCCTTTGTTTATACAAATATCAACTGAATTGAAATACGCGATTACTGGTGTAATTAAATTGAATCGTGTTAAGGACGGTGGTCGCGAGACTCAGCGTTACCATCGCGGTGGACGCAACCTTCATCCCAACGGTTACATCCACCACATTTACTGGTCCTTCGAGCAACGTGTAGATCCACACCATCGCCGCCCAGTTTGCGTCACAACATGGCTCAAGAGCAACCGAAGAACACCACATGCGGCTAGTGCTGAAAGACGAACTCCATTAAGGAAGTACACCAATCAACCCAAGATTTAGAAGACAAGAAAGGACTTACAGAAAGCGAACTCAAACGAAATGCCGGCATCAATGACAGCTAAGTCGAAAGTAGCAAAGGCTGTGTTGGCCGAACGCCGAAGACTCGTCAAAACAGAACATTTAGCTGAACTTAAACGTCAAGAAGCTGAAAGGGAGTGCAAATCACAGGAAGCTCTTCGTCTTGCTGAAGAACAGCGCAAGGCTGAAGAGGAACGTTTGCGTGAAGCCATTGAGGAAGCAAACAGGGCGAAGGAAGAAGAATGGCCTAAACGAAAAGACCCTGAAAAGAAATCAACAAAGCAAAAAAGTGGAAACGTCTGGCGTGCCACCGGGCCCATCGCCTAACCTAGTCAATATGTCGGATCTGGACACTCATGCAGAAGATGATGAACCGCTACAACCAGGCTAAAAAGCGAATCGCTCATCAGATCACTCTAAAATAAAAGAAGAAGACGATCTGCCGAAGCCAAATCCACTGCAGCAACGAATGCTAGCGATATCCGGACAAAATATGAATGCATGAAAGAAATGGAAAATGTTCATAAGAAAGGGGAAAGGGGGCGGGGGCTGAGCTTAATAACAGCGAGGGTGACAACAAAGAAGAAAGTGATGCGTCGAATGAGAGCAGTGACGAGGAAAGTGACTCGAGTCATTCGAAATCCGATGATGGTGCTTCTCGAGGTGGTGCACATGTAGCTATCCCCCTGCCACCACCAGCGCCTAAATCAAATGTACCAGCATCTTCAATCGCACTACGGAATGGACCCCCTCCCCTGGCCTCGCCAGCAAATCTTCTGCCGCCAATGATGTTTCGGCAACCTCCATTGCGGCCGGGAATTCTACCAACACTTGGCATGCGAATGCCGGCTGGTCCACCACCGGTTCATCCCGACCTTGGTGGCATGCCTCCGCGATTAGGAATTCGTATGCCGCCCGGCCCCCACCCGGACTGCCATCACGGATGAGGCACTTGGAAAATCTCCCCCATAAGGACACTAAAGGCGTGACAACAATTACTGCGAAACCACCAGACGGGGGCAATGAATTCAAACAGCCACCAAAGATGCCAATCACGGACGCGAAATCTGACGAAGTCGTAACCTCGACAAATGCCGGGAATCAATCACGGGTACATAACAATACAATCAGCGCAGCTCAGACGTCACGCCCTCGGCCGCGCCGCCACAAGGACTAGGGGCACTGGCACTCAACAAATAACCTGTCAGTGAACAAGTGACCATGGTCGAGGAACTCATCGCTGCTCAGTTCGCGGCACAGGGCACTATCTTGCGCACCTCCCTCAACCTGCAGGACAAGGAACAACTAACGACCACCAGGATATAAACCACAAAACGAGACCTCCGCATCAAATGGGAAGCCATCATCAGGCGGCATAACCAAATCATATACATGGCGCCCCCTGAGTACCAACAGCACCAGTACTTCGCGGAGGATTTCATCGCCGATACCGAGGAAGTATACCTCGACGAACTGACGAGGCTACTCGAGGCCCACTACGCGCTCGCATCAGCCTCCCCAAGAATAGCGAACGAAGCCAATTGCGCCCAGCCTAGTGGGCCGCTCCCAGTGCACCCGCCAACGGTCACCACCAAACCAGCGGGAAAGGAACCCCACCCCAGAGCAGTGAGTCCCGATCAAGCAACCGAGCAGAATGCCGCCGACCCAATGACCAACCAGCCCCGTGTCCCATGCACAGACCACCGCCGCACCCCTAAGGCAACAGGCTCCATGCACGTTCTGCAGGGCCTCACACCCTATCTACGCTTGGGAGGGCTTCGATCACTCACACCTGGCCGTCGGAATCCGCCTACGCGACTGCCACTCCAACAAGGCGTGCCGGCAATGCCAGCAGAGACATCATACCCTGCTGCATGTCCGGAAAACCGCCATCAACGGGACAACCTCACCACCACCAGTAGTAAGCGCAGGACCCGCCCCCCGGATCGAACACCATGAAAGGGCCTGCGCACACACAATCAGCACCCCCCCACATCAATTTGCGCTGCTCGCAACTGCTCGAGTCATCGTGACGTTGGAGCGGCAACGGAGAATTGAAGTTCGGACCCTGCTGGACCCGTGCTCCACCACCACATTCATCTCGGAGTCGCTCGCCCAAAGGCTGCACCTCCGACGTCAAGCACCATTCATCTCCACTTTGCAACATTGCTTCTGATTTACCTTCATCCAAAGAACAAAAGTGGAGGTTGAGAGTGGTGTCTAGTATTCATGGGGCTTTATATCGTTTTTATTTTCCCTAGAGAAGGGATTTTTTAGTTTGTCCGATGTGTGAGATTCGACTTACATTAAAAGGATTGAATTCAAAAAATGACGTTCTTCTTGCGATGTAATTAATATCTCGAATCAATATCTGAATTTACGTGACCAACGCTAGTGGTGGTATGTATAGAATTAGAATACGCTCCGTCACTCCTTGGGCTCGAGGAGAGGCTTAATTAATGAAGTATCATACTTAGTGCACTTGGGCTCCTCGATAGTATAATGGTTAGTACACCCGCCTGTCACCCGGGAGACCGGGGTTCGATTCCCCGTCGGGGAGCGCCTGGCGCAAGACTAATGACCTTGCCCAGAAAAAATAAATCATTATGGAAAATTTAACAAGCCTCAGGATTTGCTAAATAAGGCCAAGACCAGTTCCCGGTTGTAGTGCCGATGATGATGATGATACTTAGTGCACTTACTAGATGTAGAGCAATTAAATCCGCTTTCTATGTTATGTTGAGGTGATGGTGTGACAGAGTTGTCATTAACTAACAGTGAAAGATGATAGAGGCGAACGGTTTGACGAAGAGGCCAGAAATGTCTATTACCTGTGAAACGTGGGAATATTTTTGATTTACTTTTCGACCATGGGCGAATTCTGTGTGTTGAATGTACGTTGTTTGTTCTCTTGGGCTGACTCCGGTCTTTTTCTGCATTGTTTACTTTATACATCGGAAAGCTTTAGTCTTTGGATAACATGTTAACCAAGGTAAATACCGGTGAGATCATAGTCCCAATTGAAGTAGTATATATATTGTTTAGTTATATTGTTAGTTAATGTACATTTTTTCTAGCACAATTGTTTTACGAGACCAAATGAGCAGTAAGCACACTCATTCCTATGCGAATAAATTAGAGGCCCATAGTTAAAGTAAATGCTCTGCTAGGTATTAGGTTTTCAAAAAAAGGTGATTTTGATTTCTTTTACGTAATAAAAAAATTTATTACAATTTAAATTTATAAGGAGTTTTGGGTGGACTTATGCTCCTCTCTATATAGCCAATAGAGAACATTAAGCCGAAGATTATGCTGCCTATTTAATTCCTGAAGTGGCATTGATAACAAAATCCTATAAAAAATGATATAAGGACAAAGTTAAGAAGATAACATGCTTTAGATATTCTCCTTGAGATAATTGGGGTTCACTCTTTGCCATCAACGTTTGGCGTAAAATGAAGTTTGACATAATTTTTCTAAGCCATAGTAATGGAATGTCGAGGGCTTTAATTTTTTATTTACTTTATTAGGCATGTATAACCAGTACTAGAGCAACTATCTGTTCGGAAACTAAGTTTTTGTCTCAGACATGGCACGACCAGGAACTATGCTAATAACTCACAAACTTTTTTCTTGTTCAAAGGATTTGAACGCGACGTCCTGCGAGTTAAACTTTAACGTAAAAGTTACCTCTTTCATTCTTCTTCTTAAAATTATTCTTCAAAGGAGAAACAGCAGTTCATGGATGAGATGGAACATTGAAAATAAGTTCTCACTACCGGAAGTGGCTGCTATTAGATAAGGCAAGAGGACACTTAAAATGATTTGCACATGTTATGTATACCGACATGGATTGTCCCAATTGCATTCAAAATTTGTGAAAACTTTTACGTGAGGATGACGTTCTAGCTATGTACACAGGAGTACTGTCTTTTACATTTTTAATTGGGCTACAAATACACATATTGAACTGAGTTAGTTTTTCATAAATAGTGGGAGGAGTGTTGTAGAATTTAAAAGGATCAAGTTTAGAAATTTTAAATTCCTTTGACAGTTCTATTGATTAGAATAGAAAAGCTTTTTGGCAATCGACACATTGCTCTTGAGGATAGAGTTCATTGAATAGCGCATATCTTACGAGAGTCAAAGGAATCTCGTCTTGTAAAAGTTTGTATCACGTCTAGTTTAAGTTTTACACTAAATTGCCGTATGTTGGTGTTGCTATTTACATTGGTAGGACTTATGTGCATTGTCCACTTTCTATCCTTACAACTTTTATATTTAATTAAAAACTTTCTTCATTGGAATTGCGTTGTCATTGTTGCCTTTGTTATCCTTGTGTCGTATTTCCTTTCCCCATTGACCTCAACAGACCACTTGTCGGCGTGAGCTAACGAAAAAGGATTTCTCTTTCGGTTTGTTGCACATTGTGGAACTGTTTCTTAAGACATTGTTTCGATTCACTCGAGTTGGGTGGACGAAGGCCAAGTCAGTCAAAACCAAAAGAACAGAACAAAGCAGTGAAAACCATTTATGGCGACATGTCGAAAATGGTGTATTGTAAATCTAGTTGACATCTTTTTTCTTGTTTTCTTCTTTATTATATGCTTTTGTGTTTTGTACTTTCTAGCAAGTCTGGCATTATTTGGATATCTGGCTATTATATTAAATGAATACAGCGTAATTCAGTTGATATCTGTAAGCTCTTTCATTAGTAAGGCAAGAGAAACTTCCTTTAATAATGGATTATCTGTATTTATAGGGTACATTGTGGTACTCACCTTTTATATGGAAATATGCATCTAATTCTCAGAGTCCCAATGAAAACTGAGGGAATTTGCTTAACATAAAATTGAACCAAGTAGTGATACTGCAAACAATTGCAACAATTGCTGGGAGTGAAAAATGGTACATTTAGTTTTCCTAATATCGAGGGTGACAATACTATTCAATCTTCTTGTATTTGGTTGAGTAATTAAATCACGATTATAAGCACTTAAAAAGTCATTTTTCCGCATCATCATCATCATCGGCGCTACAACCGAAAACCGGTCTTGGCCTTATTTAGCAAGTCCTGAGGCTTGTTAAATTTTCCATAATGACTTGTTTTTTCCGGGCTAGATCATTAGTCTTGCGCCAGAGGCTCCACGACGGGGAATCGAACCCCGGTCTCCCGCGTTACAGACGGGTATACTAACCACTATACTATCGAGGAGCCATTTTTCCGCATGCCGGTAATTTATTTAATAAATTATATGTTTTAAAATTAAAAGGATCCCGCATAAAACTTTCCGCTTGAGAAATAATAACAAAACAAAAAAACGAGATGCGAAGTGCGAGTTAACACAATCCTAGCCCATGACTCATACAAAAGACAAATCCCACAGATAACATATCAATGTAAGAAAATGTAGACTCACATCTTACAGATACAAGTCACAAAAATAAGAATTATACATAAATAGGAAATGTAGATTAAGTCAACAGTCCAATCAGAAAGAGTGGCTCAAACGTGTACATAGTAGTTTAAGTGAAGATTAAAAATAAAGGAGGTAGACTCCTCAAAAGAGAAAACATCTTTTTTTTTTTACAAAAGATCAAACAACAACATTAACTTGCGCTCACCACCCACACTCTTCCCTCAAATGGCAAGTTTATCCAAATATGTTTGTCATTCAAAACGCTACTAGCCGTTTTTGAGAAGCAGGGAAACCATCGTGGTACAAACGCTGTTTGGTGAACCGTGGTAGGTGGGATGGGTTGTGTAAACAAGGATCAACATGACAAAGGTTACTGGCTCTTTTTACGTTTTATGGATGAAGATATAATATAGTCAATGGATTCTTGGTGTAATCGTAATAACTCAAAAATATTTCATGAATGCGGTTCGTTGGATTTCTTTTTTGCTACCTAAATGAATGGCTCGTCACTGGGAACGAACCCCTGGTCATTTAACAATTTGGCAAAAGATTGGTACAAGTAGTAGAGTGTTCCAAATCCAGCGGTGATACCGCCACGTCATACTAGTTTTAGAGATGTGTTTAGGACAAATCTTTGACTATATTTTAGAAGTTTGCAATTGGTCCGGTCAAAGGTCAAAATAATCAGATCTCCGGTTGAGACTATCTCAGAGACAGAGAGAGAGAGAGAGCAACGGGCACATAATTCGATACGGAGACTAATAGTAAATATCTCGTGTTCGTTAGATCTGCCTGTGAAGAATGATTTTTTACGGGCACTTTGGAGGAAGCTACACATATATTTACAAATAGTAAATGGTGCCCTAACGGAGTCCCAGATTGACTCGTTCCGATACATCTCGATTCCCATGTACGACTTATAGGCCAGTTTACTATTTACAGGCCGGTTTGATATAGCTTTTCAAAAGGTAGAAGCATCCGATTTCAGCAACTTGGGTGTTATTTATTTGAAAATGGAAGTCCTTTGTTGGATCTTCAAATGGCAATCTACCAGTGATAATTATTGCAAGTCTTCTACATCTTTGCGGTGTTTTGGAATGTAGTATTAGAAATTTCAAAATTTGAATCTTTGCAGGACATACTATATGACTTCAATGTTCAAGACTTTTAGTTGCTGCAGAATAAAATAAATATGTCAATACACGAAAAAAGTATGATGGGTCCATATTTCAAATTTCAACAAATTACCGAATATTGTCTCCCTTCATGTAGGCAACATAGTAGAACGTCCTGTCCTGCTCTCCAAGAAAAATTTTGTTCGGCACATTCATATCAATCTGAACAGTTAGTTTGCAATAACTTAAGTTAGAATCCAAATTTTAATTATGATACTGTCGTTAGCAAATGCAAAAGCAAGGATATAGGATTATCTATTTCATATTTTCAACTAAACCGCATTCACAATGATAGTAATTAAGTCCACGCTGAAATGTAAAGCCCTCATTGCCTCAACCGTTTCGGCATTTTTTGCTTCTCACACAAAAAGCAAAAACTAAATATTCCCCGACCACCTAGATTGACTGACTCCTAGCCCCAGATTAAGTAACAGAACATTTCTATTTTTTAGTGTGCGCCCTGTCACAGTGTTGCAGGACTCTTTTGTACAGTTGCGTTCAAAGTTTTTGTTTTTGGTGTTTAATGTATTGCTTACCGCACCCACCCAGTGCGCCAGAGCTGCTTTGGCTGGGACTATTCACAAAATGAGGGTGAAGAACCCTTTTAGTTGCACAATAATGTTCTCCCATGATTTTATCCCGACTTCCTGTTCCTTCTTAATGGAACACAGTACTGCTACTGCGGGTCGTTTGTAAAAGCATACAGCTCTCTTCCGCTTACCGCACTTAGCTCGAAAACCGCAATATTCTGGTTCATTTTTCTATTCCTTTCTTTTTTGGTGCGGTTGAGCTCGTGTTCCTAGGTTTTCATTCTTATTTGCGCATCTGAAATAAATGTCCTTATTCCAAAAAAGAACAACCTCACCATCGTGGGGTGAAAAGAAATCCGAGACTCGACTGAGTATAGCCCCTAACCGAGCACGTCAACTATACAAATTCAATTCCGTGACCAACTAGTTCTCGGGAGTAATTCCGAATAAAATACGAGCCACAGTGCTACCGAATAAGACGTGAGTAAATGCCAGCAATTTATGGAGCTACGTTGCAAGATCGCAGCTATTTATGCATGAGGGTGCCATGAACTACTCGGAATTGATGGTCTAATTATTTTAGGGTGCAACTGTTTTTACGGTAACTTTATTCTGCCACCGACTGTTGGGCTATGAAGTGGCATGCATTGCGGAGAACAGGATAACTGGCAGATACTATATCTGACAGTTGCCTTGAGTACGAAAGGGCTGCAAGTAAAATCTAGCTCCTTTTATTAGTCGAATCATGATCAAGACTCCGAGGTGATAACGTCGTTAATATATTTTAGAATGTGGTCCATTATTTATACTACAATATAAACATAGCATGCTGGATATACTAACCAAACAGTTTAACTTTCTTTTTTTTTAAATACAAAATGCGCGCACACAAGGGTTTGTGAGGTAATCAGAAAATGTGGAAGCACAATGTATGAAATACAGTGCTTGTGGAAGATGAGGGAAAGCATATGAGATGGATGTATCGTTCATTGTTCTTGAATGTCTGAAGATTACAATCACAAGGAAATACATGATCCTGCAGAGCAATCCCAATTCGTGTGGTTCGGCTGAAGAATAATTGTCTGTGAAAGTCTAAACTGATATGCATTCTCTAATTGGCTTGTATAGCAGGAAAATATCTGATGAGCTGAAATGCATTTCCCAATTCCAGTTGAGTGACTATCATGAATACACCTTTCAACAGGTGATGGACAGAATACGTTCTAATAGTTGTATTGAAAAAGTATGCTTTGGTCACTGGTTTGCTTGTAGGATATATGGTATTTCATTATTCATATTTCATGAAGATTGGTGGTTGTTTCTCCAATAGAATAAAAGTTAGTAACACAGGTCGATAGAAAAATGATGGGTGGTTTTTTTTCGAGTATTGGGGGAATATTCGTTGATTTTCATCTTTTTGAGAATTGATCATCCGAATAGGAGTTTTGGAATATCGTTCGTAGCAGTTTAGCGAATGAAGAAGGACCCAATCTTCAACAGTCGATTTTTAATGTCGAACTTTTTGAGTGTTCGAAAACGAATTTGGTTCATAGCTTTGCTGCCCGCTCTCAAGTTGAGCGGAGCTGATATGATATTAGGAAGAGTTGCGTAGGCTGAAAAATGTGTGGCATGTATCTATACTGCTTTGATGACTGGATTTTTATCCACTATGACTGAAGGTATGGATACGTTTTTGGTATTCCTCTCAAATGTTCCCAAATTTCTACGACCTTCGAGAAACTTTTTCTTAATTTCCTGGAAGGACAAGAATCATGCGTGTTGAATGTGCGCTTTGAGACGTTTTTTTTTGAATATCTTCCTGTTGTAATACAATTTGTCCTCGTGCACCACCGCGCTTCCGGTTACCCGGGAAGAGTGGGCTACCGTTTTGTTTTTAGTCAAAATTCAATTTTTTATTTTTTTATTTTTTATTAAATAAATAAAACTTTTTACTATTAATTTGTATATATCGCAGACACTAACCCGAAACCAGGAAC
The DNA here is from genome assembly GCA_963931805.1 of Microdon myrmicae. NCBI lineage: Eukaryota > Metazoa > Arthropoda > Insecta > Diptera > Syrphidae > Microdon > Microdon myrmicae. The sequence continues at coordinate 166,354,576 of OZ007499.1, forward strand.
TCGTCTTGAGTCTTCAGTCGCACAACACCAAAACTAGACTGCCGCCGGGAGATCGCGATGCATATTCCTTTTAAATGAAAACAAATCGAGATTTTGTAAAATCTCGATTTCGGGTATGGTGTTCAATTTGCTCATTAGGATAATCGTTTTTGAATTGGTACATATTAGGATATGCATTGGAATTTGGGTTTTTTCTTTTTGTTATCCGCCTGGCTTATGCAGACAAGAGTTTGCGTGTCCTTCGGGTGGATAACACAAGATCCGTGGGGATTTAGGTAATGGGTTTTGAATTGGTGCATTTACAAGTCATAAAACATCTGGCATGTGAAGATATGCATTCGGATGTTTATGATTGCTTCAACTGTGTGTCGGCGGAAAATAGATAAGCCTTTGTTTAGACACATGCACGTTTTGGGCTTTGGATCATGTATGAATTTGAATTGAATTGAATTCAATGTTTGAGTTTGAACGTTTAGTTCGATTTGGTTGACATTGAATTCTATGTTGATTTGGGTATAGGGATTTGTATGCAGGGGAAGGAGATTGTTGCTATGGGGTAAGGAAATTGTAGGGCTTCCCGGAGCACAATAACATCCTTTCATTCGGAATCGAATCACTTATTCAACTTCGCTGAGGTACTTCTTGATCTATGCAAAAAAAAAAAGAAATCTCTGAATACTCAATGGTACCAGTTATACTTTCATACATATGGTTATTATCTCTATTGGAGAAAATTATCAATCAATTTTATTTTCCAAACACGTTTTTTAGACCATCGACCATCGCCGATACTGTTATTTTGGAAACTTTTTCGTTAGATGAAATTGAAAGGACGCGGCGGAGTAATTTGAAGAGCAATATTGCGAGGAATCTTTAAGTGTGTATTTAGTGAAGTGGACAGTGAGCAACAGTCTACGGCTGGTACCCATTTTGATTTACCATTTGAATCGGCAAAGCGCTAGATGTTTTGACCTAAATGAATTACGCTAATGAATGGGGCGGTAGCCTCACTAAACTTAGCCAAACTAAACTGAAGATGCTGAAGAACAGCGAGATCATTGCGAATAACGCACAATGAAATGAAATCGTCTGTAATAATTTCAGTGCGTGGGAATTTAACCAGACACCTGTCAATGGATTCAGAGAGACCAAGACATTTTTTAAAGGAGACAATAATGGACAATAAGTTCTACCCATATGAAGTTAAATCCTGCATTGTTGTTACATAATTACCCCCCCCCCCCCCTTTTAAGGTATTACAATAAATATAGCTAATTCGTGTCCTTATCCCATAAAATACACATCGTGTCCTAAAAACAACATTCTCCTACATTGTAAAAGCAAATTTTTAAAATCACATCATTCCTTATAACCCAAAATCCTATCCCAACAATGATAATTTGTGGCCAAAACTTTCCATCGTATTTTACATATAAAAACTTCCCACCCTGTTTATCAATAAATTTACAGGTGTCGTTATTCCTACAATCACAGGAATTACAAAATTCTCTCAACGAGGACCCCAATATCATATTACACAAATTCCTAACATATCACCCCAATCCAAAACAATTTACCGTACACTTTTTGTGTGACGTTGAATTTGCGACCCCAACTCAAACTCAAACGAATCGATGGACGATAAAGTGGGGGTAAATTGTATCCAAATATATAAGTTCACGAGTTGATGAAGATAGTTAGAGTTTCAGCAAAGAACCGGGTAGCGAAGACACCAACGCCACACGAAACGAGTGGGTAACCCACCTTTAAATATATTTTGATTGTGTGCATAGTAAATGCAACATTGTAGAAGTTAAATTAAGCTATACATATGCTATACATGTGGCTAAGTCTGAGCAAGCACACTGAAATTCAAAATATGAATATAAATTATTTCTTGGGTTTCAATTACTGTAACCTTCCTGTACTGTGGTTATTTGGAACAGATGTATCAGAAAAGTTGTATATTATAAGTTTTATAAATTTGAAAATTGGGCTTGTAATAATCTAAAAACAATTATTCCACTAAATTAATTAACTTATATTTTTCTCCTTCTTTGCCCTTGAATCTTATGTCTTCTTCTTTTTTTCCCTTGGTCTTTCCTCCTATTATTATTGCTTGTTTCTTTTACTTTTTTCTTATTGTTGTTTTCTTGTTTCTTCTTCCTTCTGGCTTAAATTCGTCTTTCTTTATCTTTTTGAGTTGAGTTTAATTAATTAATTTAATTTAATTTATTTCATTTTAGTTGTTGTTCGATTTAATCTGAATTATTATACATTTATTTGATTTGATTGATTTTAGTCTTTTAATTATATTAAATTTAATATGATTTCAATTTATTTTCTTTTTCCTTTAGTTATTTAATTTAATTTTAGTTTAATTTAATTACAGATGATGATGACTATCCGGTCGTTAACACCGAATACTAGGAATTTAGTTATTTTCCTTTAGCAAAGCCTGCTGGAAATTTTTGGAGTTAACAAAACTGATGCTTGAGGGCGCTTCACTTTGCACTATACTTATACTCTACTGGTTGTGGTTGAACGGAACAGAAAACCTTCTTTCAGTAAAGTTTTTAAGTAATGTAAATTCGATATTCCCCTTGTACTCGTAAGTAGTTTTTCAAAGTAGCTGGCGTTATGATATTAATTTTAAACTTGGCGCTATAATATTAATCTTAAACTTATATGAGAACAATTGTTCATTGTTTAATGTTTTGTGAGAAGCCCGCCACGTAGATGGGAGGACAATGTAAAGCGTGACCCTAAAGAAAGGTCACAACAAAAGGTCACAAAGCGTGAGCGATAATTGCAGAGGACCGAGAACGGCAGCGTACGCGAGATAGTGAGGTTATGAATTTTCAGATTCCTACAGACGGTGAGGTCATGAACTTCCGGGTTCCTACAGGCCAATAAATAATAATAATACAGACCAATGATGATGGGGTAGTTCCAAAAATCCAATCGATCACCTCGCTATGATCGGTTATGTTGTAATTTTTTTATTTCTTATGACTATTACTATTATTATATTATAGATTTGTTTTTGAAATGTAAATAAAATTGAAAAAACGTTCGAATTGAAAGGTAACCTAATATAAGATAAAACAAAAATGCTTTGAAATACAACATTTATATAGGCGAGCAATTATACTTAAACAATTTTTTATTAAAACAATTATTTTATAACTCTCGCAAAATGTTTTCGTTATTATTCTAGATGCATAACAGAAGTTAAGTTGATGAACATAAATTCGTTGCATACCTAAGTAACACCCACCTGTTGTTTATCTAGAAACGGTCTAATTGATTTGATTAAGACGCAAGTTTATGAAACCAGTTTTTTTTTTGACTGAATACTAAAATTATGCACTAGAGATAAATTCTTTTGCGTGTATTCCGTAGGCATATGGGTATGTTGCTTTCGAGCAATATAATTCGCTGGTGACCGGTTATAATGTGATTCGCGTCGATATCTATAAATAAAGAACTAAATTCAACAATTGGGAGGGTGACACTACTGCCAGTTTTATTAAGAAGACAACGACCTAGATAGATTCGGTTTTCACAAAGCATTCCCTCTCAAGGGAGTAGATGAGTTATCCGGGTGAAGTTTCTTTCCCTCTAGAATAAAACTTAACAACCCAAATTCAAAATAACTGAGTTTAATGCTACTAAAGTGTTAACGCGATTAAAAGTTCGTTGAACAGATATGATATGCTGTTTTTATAGGCAGTTAAATGAGTGCTTAAGGTTATTTGCATATAGAAATACGGTAATTGATTCAAACTGAAAACGGATGTAGTTTTCAACATATTTGGATGTTATGCCAAACAATTAAAAACCAAATTTAATTTCAATTGCTATTCATTGCCTTTCCTGGCTTTCAGTTATAAAACGTCGATATTGTATTCCATATTACAATATTACCATGTTGGAACTGTCTCTTAGGAAAGATCTCCTGAGCCATGTTTCTTTTGAAATGGTAATACACAAAATTATACTAACTATTGTTGTCATTTTGAATGAGAATAACGAATGTTAACGAATCGGGTTTGGGAAAGAACAGCTCGAAGTAATATTAAAATAGAGATTAGATTCTATTATGAGCAGAACCATTGTCTTATCTTTCGTGCAGAATTTTGTAGTGTGGTATGAGTTTCAGGTTTCAAAACGTGTCTAAACTTTCGATAAAATCTAATTAATTATCCTCGTACACTCGCCGAACAACACTTAATTTCTTAACATCCGTTTGCGAGTAAAGCAGAGATAATAAGAAACATTACGTAGGTATCAATTTAATTTCGTATTTATATATACAATTTTTTTTAAATCATGCAGTGTGCAGGTTTACTTTGAGTGGTGATGCTTGGGTTATTTTGTTACTGATCGGATTGGGGAGTAACTTCTTATCCTTTATTCTTTATAGAGCTGACACTGAACACAAAGGCGCTATACCATTTTAGATATTGCTACGACAGGGAGAGGCAGTTTCTCCATTGTTCTCACCTAAAGTAGATATAACCAAGTCTTTCATGAATTCCGTTATCTGATTGTGCAGCTTTAGTCAATTGCCCACAGTGGAGAGTTCTTTTGCTTCATGGATAATACCTCATGGTTGGGTCGTCATTTACTGTACTCTTTGTACCGAACTCTGTTAAATTTTCCTTTTTGGTGCTGTCGTCAGTAGCAGAGGACAAGAAATCTTGATGAATTTAAGAAGTAGCGTATATGATAGTACTAGCCTTACAGAACATCAGCATTAGTCTTGAGAGAGACAGATGGCTTCATCTGTTGATTGATCGTAGTTTTTGGACATATACAAATATTTACGAGTGTTGTTCAATAATGTTCTTGAAAACACTCAAGAAATGGTTCTCGGAGCATCGAAAATGGTTTATTTTCAGTAAGCATCATCACATCTTCCCCGCTTGGTGGAAACCTTGACGTGGTGCGGGGACTTAAACTACAATGAATCACTCAAGTTATACATACGCTCTCAGTAGGGCCACCCATGACAGACAGGCTAGCGAGGAGTAACACACAAAGATCTACCACCCCTAATCCAAGGTGTTACGCTTCACCGTGCCCATTGAATGGTTTGCAAAGAGGGGTATACCGGCGGTATTATAACGGCGTCTCTCTGATAGCGGGTCGAATCAGAGCAGTAAGTAGACCTTACCATATCAAAAAGAGGCTCTGATATGGCGGACTATTTGAAACCCCAGAGTGTTTCCACGAAATGAATAATCAATATACAAAAAGCAATCCCACGAAAAACCCGGTATGCGTAGATGTGATGAGCCAACACTACAATAAGGGAACAAATCATCAAGTAAACACCGACTCAACAAAAGGAGACGTAGGGAAAAACGGAAAAAACGGGATATACGCGTCGACACGTGGAATATTCGAACATTATATAAACCAACCGCGATACCGACGGTCGTAGAAAACGCGAAACAATATAAAATGGAAATCGTCGCGCTTCAGGAAGTCCGACTCCCACAACAACTAATCGAAACCAATGGGTTTTCACTGGCGTCTATAGGTACCGATACACATAACCACGGAACTGGCTTCATCATAAACAAGAAGATTACGCCCCATGTAAAAGATGTGAAATTTATTAATGATCGAATGTCGGTGCTAAAAATACAGGGCCCATGGTACAATTATGTATTTATAAACGTATACGCCCCAACAGAATCTACCGACGAAGAAACAAAGGACACGCTCTACGATAGCCTAGAGGAAGTATTTGATGGGATCTCATCATTCGATGTTAAAATCCTCCTCAGGAACCACAATGCGAAAATTGGAAAATTGGAAAAAAATTCCAATCAACTATAGGTAAAGAAAGCCTACACGACGTTTCCAATGATAATGGCATTCGAATTATCACGTTGGTAGCTTCAAAAAACCTGGTAGTGAAAAGTACGATGTTTAAGCACAAGCAAATTGATAAAGCCACATGGATACCACCCGACGGGGTAACGCGTAACCAAATAGACCACTTCCTCATAGACAAAAGACACCACTCGAATATCCTTGACGTAAGATCATATAGTGGAGCAGATTGCGACTCCGATCATCTTCTAGTGATAGGCAAAATCAGGGGCCGGCTCGCAGCAAACCCCCATGGGCAGTCCCGGGAGACGAGCAAAAAGTTCGACATTGCTAACTAAAAGACCTGCGAAAAAGGGCTGAATATCAAGACGAACTAACGAATAGATTTAGCATCATAGAGAATGGGAGTAGTGGGGAAGAGGAAACCAATAGTGTGGACACTAAATGGGCATCGATTAAAGACACAATCAAACAAACAGCCCAAAAGGTATTACGATTTAAGAAAACAATTAGGTCCAAACTTTGGTTTGGGGATTAGTGCAGGGCGAAGATCAAACAACGTAAACGCCTCAGAGTGATACACTTAGAAAGATATGATGAAGTCAACGCAGAAAGATACGCGACGCTTCGGAAAGAGACAATGAGACTCTTCAAACGCAAAAAACGCGAATGGGTAAAGACCCGGATCGAAAAAGGCCTAGGAAATTCCAGAGCAAAGAACATCAGCGGTATGTATGCCGGCATAAATTCAATTAGAAATGGCTCCAGAGGGAGAGCCAAAATAATTCGAGACGCAAATGGCTGTCTAGTCACAGAAACAAACAATATCGTGACAAAATGGAAGCAACACTTTGGAAACCTCCTCAATGTATGCACTCATCAATCACAAATAAACACACCAGACGTACATACAGCTGAGCCTCAGATACCAGAGCCATCTTTCGACGAAGTTGTAGACGCAATAAATCGTTTGTAAAACAACAAAGCTCCCGGAGTCGACTGCATACCGGCAGAGCTTGTGAAGCATGGAGGAGAGGCAACCGCTCGAAAGATAACCCAGCTTATCAAAACAATATGGGATATGGAAGTCATTCCGGAAGAATGGAAAACCTCAATAGTCGTCCCCATCTTCAAAAACGGTGACAGATCGGACTGCGGGAACATCATTGCTCCCAACCACATACAAAATACTAACAAATGTCATACTGGGGAGAATCACACCGTACGCAGAAGAAATACTGGGAGACTACCAATGCGGATTCCGTACAAGCCACTCACCAACCGACAATTGTTCACAATAAGGCAACTACTGGAAAAGAAGTGGGGATACGGAGAGACAGTTCACCAACTGTTCGTTGAAATCGAAAAAGCCGCAACGCAAAGACTCTACCATATTGTAGTTGAGGTGGGAATCCCGAAAAAATATGCCGCCCTCATTCAAATTTGCATGAACGATAACAAAGGACGAGGTAGAATAGAAAACCATCTCTCAGAACCATTTGAAATCCGGGACGGACTAAAACAGGGGATGGACTCTCACTATGTCTCTTTAACCTTGTCCTCGAGTATGCCATCAGAAAGGTACAAGACGACAACATGACCGGATCATCCCTGAACGGGATCACACAAGTGCTCTCATACGCGGATGACATCGCTGTTTTGGGCGATAATCTAGAAACTGTAAGTAAAAACACTGAAATCATTATGCAAGCGGCACAAGAGGTGGGCCTAGAATTAAATGAAGACAAAACAAATTACATGATTACGGCGAGAGCAGGTCGATCTCAGGGAACACATATAAACGTCAGAAGCGACATGTTTGAAAAAGTTAAAGAATTTAAATATCTGGGAACGATACTGAAGGTCAGTAACGAAATGTCGAAGGAAATTAACAAAATACTACACTCCGGCAACGCTAGTTGTCACGCAGTCAGTAAACTGCTGATATCCAAACTGCTATCACGTTACATAAAGCTCCGTGTCTATAGAACCATAATCATGCTGATTGCTCTCTACGGAGGCGAAACATGGGCTCCTACAAAGCGAGAAGAAAACAAATTCCGCGTATTCGAGAATAAAGTTTTAAGGAGTATCTTCGGAGGTAAATATGACGAGGAGGCAGGACAATGGCTTAAACTCCACAACCACGAATTGGAAGAGCTATACCACAAACCTACAACAGTGAGAGTAATCAATTCGCGAAGATTAAGATGGGCCGGACATGTAGCACGAATGGGCAACGATAGGACCGTGCGTAGAATTCTTCACGGTAGACCTGTGGGGAGGAAGCGTAGGACAACGGCGTACGGCGCTGATTATCTTCCTCCTCCATCATAAGTTCTTTAAACGCCGCCACGTTTCGCAACCAATCAACCGAACGCCAAAACACCGACGAACAACAACAAGAAACTAACGCAAGGCACAGGAACCGCTGCCGGAAAATTAAACACTGATTGCCGGTACATGATGAAAAAGTTTATTGATGTTTATTTATATTCTTAGTGTACACCAACTAAACGCGCACTTTCCGTTTGGGTATACAGGACGTAATTAATAATTCTAATAATAAGGGATAACTCTCGACAAATTTGGTGCCAGATATATACACCCCCGCGACGCCACGGGGCTGCAGGAGCTAGCACGACCAGTGCGATCGGCAGATGGAAACGAACTTAACGATATTTTGCTCGTTCAGAGCTCACTCGTTCACCGTGATCATGGTGGTATGTGTGCCTAGAACAAAGAAAGACATAAAGTGCATTCCTAGGATACGATTTCGGTAAAGCAAATAAAACCGAAATCGTAGGATGCCAATGGAATCTTTGTTGGAACACGTGCGGCTAAACAAAGAGACGATGATCCGATGTGAAAATGTGCTAATTAGTTTTAGCGAGGTTACTGGGAAATGGTGCTTATGGCATCGCTAGAAAGGGTACGTATTGAATACCCATTTGCATTGATTATGCTTGGATTTCCATTGATGCCAAGGGACGCGAAATGCGTATTTGCTTTGGGTTGCACATTGTGCTGGGAGAAAAACGTCGCCAGCTAAATGTATACATAAAGAAATTTATCGTATACATGAATGAAGCTGGGAATAGGCAACTTCATGATAATTATCTCTGGCTGGAATGGTTACATGATATGTGAACCGGGGTTTTTCATTTCAGGATAATGTCTGGTAACGAATTGGTTTAGAATACCAAATAAGCAAACAAAGAAATCTTACGGAAAATTGTATGCGAAGGGATGCATGAAAAGGTAAGTTTTCTTTATAGGGATATTAAGATTATAGATGGTGATCTATATAATGCGTGAAGCAGTTACAGGTACTAATACTGTTGCATTAGCAAACTTAAGGGAGTTGGGTAGTAGTTATGGGGGTTTTTCCAGGTAAGTAGACCGTAGGGTTTGGCGGAACCGCTACAGACCTGTGGTGTTTCTGTGGCGGTTCCGCCAAATCCCACGGTTCCCCTTCCTGAAAAAACCACCATAATCATCACCCAAGACGCATAAGTCTTCGCCAATGCATTCGCATTCGGCACCTAAAAATGCTTCACGCATTGTATAGATCAAATCTATGGTCATTAAGTCCCTGTAAAGAAAACTTACCTTCATGCATTCTCTTTGCATACCACTGCTCCTTAAGATTTCTTTATTAGCTTACCAGGAATTTCCAATCAATTTCGGCATCTACGTCGCCAGTCAAATTTCTTTGAACGAATTCCGGTAAACAAATAATTCGATTTACATATATTGTAACCTTCATGACAGGGATCATAAATACTGCGCCGTCTATTTTCCCAACGTCGTCAAATTTCCTTACGTACACATCGGCCGGCGCCCTTTTTCTTCCAGCAATAAAATCCCCTAACTCGCACCATGTGCAAATTGAAGATTGCTGTTCTTACATAGGTTCCTGCGATAGCATAGACAATTCATATCGTTTAGGTATCCGAATCACATTTTCTATTTAATGAGCGGCTGCTATTTATCTAGCCGACCCTCGTTACCGAACTATGCATCGGGTCATATTTCCCTTGTCCTTTAATTCGCCGAATCTTCTCCCTCACGAACTAGATGCATAAACAAATACAAAGCATTAGCATCCCGCGCGATGCGATTCGTTTGTTTCAACAAACACACATCTCTTGGATGCCCATTATGCCCCGTCCTTGAGTTTCAGGTTTATTCCTATGGCCTTGTGTATGAAAAAAAAACCAATGTGATCTTCACTCACACATACACATTCATTGCCAAGTCTGTCTTCCTTGTTTCCACCACAGAGAAACATTTTCTTCTTGGGCAAACACACCTCAAAACGATAAAATATCGTTGAGTCTTCTTCTATCCTTCAGTTCGCGCGCATCTAGTATTTTTATCATTCCCCGTAGGGTGATGCACCGGAGTCTGCACCCCTGCGGGACGTGTTCCTTCGCGGAGTCGAGTGTACTAGATCCTCCTTACTCATTAAAATTTCAATCAGCACCTTTTTGCCTCCTCACTAAAGTTAAATAAAAAGAACAATTTACCATAGAACAGCATTCCGTGTGTTTTAATTACTTATGGTGGACAGTGTTATTCTTTTGGCGTTTAGCGGAACAATCACAATTGGTGAAGTATATGATGGAGGAGGAAGTAGAACGGAGTACCCATGCAGGTACATTACTTCCGCCCCACAGTTCTACGAACCCCACAAACCACCATAGGCTGAGATACCTTCCTTCCATCAAGGAACATACTCATCTATGACTAAACTTCACGATCCCACAGACACATGCCCCCAAAGCTCACCTTTTCACCTGACCAAAGGTGACATCCATACCGGTGTCAACAACCCCACGTATCCACAGATACGTGGGCCCCAAGTCCCAAAAAAATTCCCGACGCCTGCACGGCGATCGAAGGACACGACCAGTATGGAAAATGTGTACCAATTCATTAGCTGGATAAACACAAGTGGTTGGCACAGCTGCGCCAGATGTCGACAAACATCAAATCCCCGGCGATAAGCAAATTGCCGTAAAACAATCCATCGGCTAAACCGTTGACCCTACCGCAATGCACTTCGCCTAAACAAAAGCCATTGCGGAGAAACAGCAATAAAATAAAACGCTGTTCCCATAGGGCAAAAGTAAATACAATTATCATAACCGACGATAATTACCACGATCCCAGGGTTGCCAGGAATATACCACACCCCCGAATATATACAGAATCAATTCAACAGAGGGTGTGAAAATTCCGGCGATCCTAGAAAGATCTCCGACCACACAGGCAGCAACACCCGCGTCTGTGTGTGTGGGTGCAACCACACATCTGGCCTGCCACGAAACAGGAAACCGCAGGACCGAAAAAAGAGGACGATCTTCCCTGGTGGAGAGATTTTCGATTAAGAGAGAATCGAAAAAGAAGAAGAGAATTGTTGGGTGAGTCGAATCATCCCCTAAAGGAAAATTTTAATTTAGTCTACAGGGAGTGTAGATAACGAAAGGTCGCACAGAGGGTTGTAGTAAAAAAACTGCCAATCGGTGTTAGCTAAAAATCGCAATTTACGCAAAATAAAAGTGTAATCCAACTATTGATCGTTAATCGCAGTGTGGTAATACGACATGGTAATCCATATGTCGAAATCATTACATTGAGAAGCATCAAAACTACTTGTGTGACATTATACTCGTAAATAAAAGACATTTTAAAACAAAAATCCGTCTTTCAATTTGTGGACAGTGTTCGGCGCAACACCTCAGCCGTGCTATATAAAATCCGCCAAAGACCAATAGTACAGAGGCCGGTAGGACGGCCGCGACGGAAATGGGAGGACAATGTTAGGTTTGACCATGAGGAGATCGGATCGTCTGGTCAAGCGTGGAAGGAGAGTGCACAGGACAAAGAACGATGGCGGTGTCGACTCGGTGAGGTCATGAACTTCCGGGTTCCCACAGGCCAATAAATAGTAATAGTAAAAGTAAGCATCATCACATCTAAACGAAATATCGATAAGATGGGTCCTGCGTTTGGGATTTTTCCGTCAGAATCCGAATCCGGACGAATTTCTTCGTCGATACATAACTGGGGACGATATGAGGTTAAAGACTAGATTCCAGAGGCTGAGTAATCAAAACAGTAGGATTTTGAAGGTTCGATTCCGAGGGAGGGGAAAACAGTAATACTTAAGATATCATCGTTGTCTTGTTTATTTAATCCAACTTGGTGGATATACTCATATTAATGTATATATATTAAATGTGATGTTAAGCACCTGATTAGGTGAAAATCTTCTCTCTATTATTCAGAATTTACAGGTGATATTAAAAACCTGTTTCCCCAATTTAAAAAAAAAAACAACAATTAACACGGAAGCTGTGATTCTTTCGTTAAATGGTAAGACAGCATACTGTTTTGCTTGCTTGAATTGCACCACGATAATGTATTGTGTATGTATGCGCACCACATGTTGCATTGAATTTCTAACCAAAAAAAAAAAAAAAAAAATACACTCAAGTTGTACCGCATTTGCTTTATGGTACAGATTTATTTCCGAATGACTTTTTTTATATCCCCAGCTTCGTCGTAGTTTTCCTAGTGCAAGTGGGCTGAGTTAGAATGTGCTCTTTAAGGATGACTTTCAGGGGGAACATCATGCAGATATCATGATAAATGATGGAACTTTGAAAGGTTCGTCATCGCATAACCGGGCTCGCTCTCGAGGCTCGGCCCACGCTCGACTGGTGACGGCATTTTGTAACATCAGGGGCATCAGTTTCACCAATACCAATGTAAACGCCGCCCACCAATATTTGCAAACAACGAAACCTGATATCCTTGCCCTAACTGAGACCCAGGTCGATTCGTCAACTGATTCGACATATCTTCGTTGCTCAGGATACGACTTACATTCGAGATTCCGTTTTAAGGGCGGAGTCTGCGTCTTCGCGCGGTCGGATCTGGCTTTCCAGAGGATGGAGGCGTTGGAACCCAATAATATGGACATCATATGGTTGAGGGTCGTGCTGAGGAATTCCGTTAAATTTCTTTATTGTCTTTACCGCTCCCCGAATGACGATCGACCGGCGACATTTTTCGAACATCTTTCATATACCGTCGACTGGATACAGGTCAACCACCCAGCTTCTGAAATTGTTGTCCTTGGTGATTTTAATGTGCACAATTCCGGCTGGTTGTTCCATTCTAACAGGACCGACGAGGCTGGGAGGCTGGCGGAGATGTTTGCTGTAAGCCACAACTTGACTCAACTCGTGGGGGAGCCAACGCGAGTGCCGGATGCCCGAGGTGATTATGCGAACACCCTGGATCTGTTTTTGACATCCGAACCGACTGTTTATACCGTAGAGGTTTCTGCGCCACTGGGAAACTCAGATCACTGCTTGGTATCTGTCGCGCAAGCACTTGCATACCAAGCAAGCAACCGGCCTAGGCAGCTTCGCCATGTATGGAAGTATGGGGCCGCTAACTGGGACGATTTGCGAGACTTCTTCGGATCCTTTCCGTGGTCCGAGGTGTGCTTCGGAAACTCCGATGTTAACGCATGCGCGGAGACGGTATCAGAGATTATTCTCCTGGGGATGGAGATGTATATTCCACATTCCATCAAACGAAGTTCGTCTGATAAACCTTGGTTTGACAAAAAGTGCGAGCTGATTACAACGGAAAAAAATAGAGCTTTTAAGCAATGGCGCTCCAATCCCATCGATGTTAACAGAACGAATTTTGTCAGAATCAGAAACGCGTGCAACCAGGCGATTGATACCGCGAAGAAGGCTCACAACGACAGGGTGATCAATAGGCTCCTTCGGTCCCCAACTGGTTCGCGCTCCTTCTGGTCAATGGCAAAAGCTGTCAGCGGTAACTTTGCATCCTCTTCTTTCCCCCCGTTGGTGACAGACAGCGGGACGTTAGTCACGAATTCAAGGGATAAAGCTAATGTATTCGCAAATTTATTTTCGGCGAATTCAAACCTCGATCCTGGCCTTTTGGACCCACCTGTGATCTCGCCGGTACAGTCTTCCATGCGGGATGTGAGATTTCGTCCGCGCACTATTCAACGCATTCTAGGTGAACTGGATTGTAGGAAGGCAACCGGCCCGGACGGAATACCAGCAATAGTCCTTAAGAACTGTGCTCCAGAACTATCGCCGGTTCTTGGCAGACTCTTCCGCTTATCTTATGCACGGAGGACCTTTCCTGCCTGCTGGAAAATCGCTCGAATTCAGCCAATCCCAAAGACGGGAAAAAAGTGTCTCCCACAAAATTACCGCCCGATAGCATTACTGTCTATTTTATCTAAGGTAAGGGAAAAAGTCATCAATACGGAGTTGGTTAAGTATTTGGAGTGCAACGGATTTCTGAATGATCGTCAATACGGATTCCGTGGCAGACGGTCCACAGGAGACCTTTTGACACTTATAACCGATATATGGACATTTGCGATTGAACGGCATGGTGAGTCAAGGGCGGTCGCATTGGATATTTCCAAGGCTTTTGACTGCGTCTGGCACGGGGCATTGCTGAGCAAACTTCGTTCATATGGACTTTCCCAACAGCTTTGCGACTGGACGAGGAGCTTCCTCGAGAATCGATCGATCCGGGTTGTTGTGGACGGCGAGTGTTCGGATCTGTATCCTGTTAATTCGGGGGTGCCCCAAGGTTCTATTTTGGCTCCAACCTTGTTTTTGCTTCACATAAATGATTTGTTGGAGACAACGGATAAAAAAGTGTTCAGTTTTGCGGATGATAGTACGCTTGTTTCCTCCTTTTCGAGTGATCGGCCGATTGGTGCATTTTCGTCACACCAGCTGAGATGTAGACAGATTGATTCTCTGAATCGGGATCTAGATAAAGTCCTGCAGTGGGGAAAGGCCAATCTTTTCGACTTCAACGCAACGAACATTCACAAAGAAAACTGGATCATCGGTTCCACAGCTGATGATGAATGGCCGGGCCCTCAAGGCTGGGGAAAGTTTGAAATTGCTCGGCGTCACGGTCTGTGGGAATGTATCATGGCATAAACATGTGCCGAACATCGCCAGGTCAGCCTCAGGGAAACTGAGTTATCTTTTTAGAGCCAAGAAATATTTTACTCCGGCCCAACTTCTTCTCCTATATAAATCCCAAATTAGACCCGCGCGCGAATATTGCTCTCATGTTTGGAGCTCGGCTCCTAAACATACCCTCGACCTACTTGAGAGCATACAGAGACGAGCCATTCGCCTGATCGGGGACTCGGCGCTGACGTCGGGACTACAGTCACTATCACATCGAAGGCGCGTGGCCGACCTCTGTCTGTTTTACAGATATTATCACGGGTGCTGTTCTTCGGAGATTCGTGGTATTGTTCCGCGCAATTCGGCTTATATGCGCTCCACAAGACAATCCGACGGATCGCACCCGTTTGTGGTTCATCTCATTTCGCAGTGTAGCTGTTAACGCTCTTGTTCACATATTGCGCGTGACCACCCAAGTAGCGGTAGGTCGTCCTTTGACAAGTCCTCATAAATTGGTAATATATGCTTTTGTATGCAAAGGATGCAAAGAAGGAGGAAGCGGTATCAGTTTCATCGCTTTCGTCGCTTCTGCTTTTTTCCTGTGACACCAACCGCCCTCCCCTTCCGGGCGGTGTAAAGCCGTGGGACCACATGCGGTAATAAGCCATATTTGTGTCCTTTTTCATATTTTCAATGCTGTCAATGTTACACCGAATGGCCAGGCCGTAATAGGTAGTCAGTTTTTTAATAAGAGCATTATGAATCTTGGGGCTCCTCGATAGTATAGTGGTTAGTATACCCGCCTGTCACCCGGGAGACCGGGGTTCGATTCCCCGTCGGGGAGCCTCTGGCGCAAGACTAATGACGTTGCCCAGAAAAAATAAATCATTATGGAAAATTTAACAAGCCTTAGGACTTGCTAAATAAGGTCAAGACCAGTCCCCGGTTGTAGTGCCGATGATGATGATGATTATGAATCTTGGTATCTATGTGTTTTCTAATCCTAGCATATATATATATCATCATCATCATCATCATCGTCATCATCATCGGCACTACAACCGCGGTCCGGTCTTGGCCTTATTTAACAAATCTCTCCACCGGTCCCGATTTCGAGCCCATGTCATCCAGTTTGGCACACCCAGGCTCTGGGCATCCTGGTTTACGCCATTCCTCCATCGCACACAAGGTCTGTGTGTCCGTGCTGTCTCCTTCCATACATCCTCATTCGAGCCAGGTGTCCCGCCCACCGAAGTCTACCGTGCTCGATTTTTCTTACAACATTAGCTTCAAGGTAGATCGCGTACAACTCTGGTTGTAGCGTCTCCGCGATCGTCCTCCCTCACATACGGGGCCAACAATTCTCCTTAAGACCTTCCTCTCGAACGCGGCTAAGAGTTCAGAGTGTCTTTTATTGAGCACCCAGGTCTAGCATCCATATATGATTACTGGTAAGACCATGGTCTTGTACAGTAGTAGCTTGGATGTTCTGGATAAATTTCGGGGTTTAAAGAGGCTTGATAGACCATAGTAGACTTTGTTGGATTTGATCAGCCGTTCGCGTATTTCTTCTTCCATATTGTTATCGGCTGATACTATTGACCCAAGGTAGTTAAAGGATTGCACTACTTCAAATTAGTGCTCTGGCGCTCTCTCTCTGCCCTGATAGTTTGATCAACGTTAGGTCTTCTCTTCGCAGAAATTGTCACCATGTACTTAGTTTTCTGCCCATTATTGTACAGTTACAGTTTTTGTGCCGATTCGGATCTACCAATGATGTCAATGTCATCTGCGTAGGCAAATATCTGGCTGGACTTTGTAACAATAGTCCCTCTAGTTGTGACGCCACAGTCACGGATTGCTTTTTCCAAAGCCAGGTTGAAGAGGGCTACGCCAGACCGTCCCCTTGTCGGAGTCCATTAAAGATGCTTATTGGTTTGGACAGCAATCCCGCTATTTTTACTTGACTAGTTACGTTGATCATGGTCAACCTACAAAGTCGTATCAATTTGTTTGGAATACCGAACTCTCTCATGCCATTATATAGTTCTACCCTGGCTATGCTGTTGCAGGCGGCCTTAAAGTCTATAAATATATGATATAATGGAATCTTATATACCAGACATTTTCCCATCGCCTGGCTATGGGTGAATCTGATCAATCGCTGATTTGCCTGGGATGAAGCCACACCGATATTGACCAATGATGACTTTAGCGTATGGGGCTATCCGATCTTGTAGGATAGTAGGGAGTATCTTATAGGCGGTACTCAGCAATGTTATACCACTATAGTTGCTGCACACAGTGATATCTCCTTTCTTATGTATGAGGCAAATTATTTCAGGACGCCAATCTTCCGGCATTTCCTCTTGCTCCCATACGTGCACCGCGATCTCATGAATTGCGTGATGTAACGCTGTCCTTCCTTGTTTGATCAGCTCAGTTGGTATGCCATCAGCTCCGGGGGCTTTATTTGATTTGAGCTGTCTTATGGCTTTTAATGTTGCCTCAATGCTTGGTGACGGCAGTATTTGGTCTTGATCTTGCATTGGTGGAGCCTCCAATTCTTCTGTGAGCTAACCATTTAGCAATTCTTTGAAGTGCACTTCCCATCGCTCTGATGCCTTCAGGTTCGGTCATCAGATTACCTTCTTTATCCTTGCAGTAAGTGCAGCTTGGTGTGTACCGCGTCATACTGCCGATTATTTGGTAGAACTTCCGCGCCTGGTGTGAACCTCTCTCTCTACTTTTCTCTATTTCACAGAGGTTTTTTCCCCAGGCACTTTTCTTTTGTCTGTGAAGTCATTTTTCAGATCTTCTGAGCTCTTTGTATTTCTCCCTGCGTAGCCGCGTCCTATGAGACTGCGCATTGCCCGGTATGCAGCATTCTTACGTTCAGTGACTAGTTTGCACTCATCATCAAACCAGTCGCTCCGATCTCTACGACTACTGCCTAAGATGGAGTTGGTAGTACTAATGATAGTATTCTTAAGGCGTGTCTCTTCTATGCCCGGCATTCTGGTTCCGGGGCTTACTCTCCCTCCGTCGAACTCTTCGAGGGCGAGTCTTAGCGCATGACCAAAGGTGTTACTGGAGTTTTCATTGCGTAAGGCAGCCGTGTTGATTCGAACTTGATCCGCGGATGCAATACGTCTCCGTAAGGCAATCCGCCCTGGGAAAACTGTACCAACAAGATAGTGATCCGAGTCGATGTTGGCACCTCGGTACGTTCGTACCGTCATTAGGCTTGAGGAGTGGCGGCGATCTATCAACACGTCGTCAATTTGGTTGCAAGTGGTTCCATCAGGTGATACCCAGGTGGTTTTGTGGATATCTTTACGCGGAAACCTGGTACTTGCAACGAGCAAGTGTTTTGATGTTGCCAGTTCGATGACTCGTAGTCCATTGTCATTAGTGTTCTCATGCAAACTATGGGAACACGTGTAGTGCCTGAAAACGGTTCCCGACCTATTTTCGCATTCAAATCAACAAGATCGATTTTCACATCTTATCTTGGACAGGCATTGAGGGCCCGTTCGACGTTCTCGTAGTATTCTTCTTTTTCGTCGTCAGGTGCTCCTCTGTAGGTCCGTGAACGTTTATGAGGTTTATGTTCTTAAACTTGCTTCGCACGTGAAAAGTGCATAGCCTTTCGTATATTGCATTAAAGCCGATGATGGCAGGCTTCAGTCTTTGGCTGACTGGCAAGCCTACCCCGAGCACATGGTGTTTTGCATGACAGCTGTAATAAATGTCATACTCGTTTCTTTGAATAACACCACTCCCCGTCCATCTAATTTCTTGTAATGCTGTTGTGTCAGCCTTATATTCGGACAGGGCATCGGATAGCTGCTGTGCAGCTCAAGCTCTGTATAGTGAGTGAACGTTCTATGAGAAAGTTCTTAAATCGTTTAGCCATTTTCGTTTCCGTGGTCGTCGTCGTGTATCCGGTCCATATCCGAGGCCTGTTAAATTTTCCAGAATAATTCGTTTTTACGGGCAAGCTTATTAGTCCTGAGCCAACCTTTCTCAGGATGCGCAGCATGCATTGGTTCACTACTTGGCGGGTCCCAAAGTAGCTATCCAGGGGTGTCACGTGGAGAGTGCATGTCAACTTGGATTGAACAGGGACAAGGATCGTTCTGGCCTTTGCCGGGTTAATAGCATTCAGTAACTTTGCCCTGTATGTTCGTTCCCATTCCCCCTCGCACTATTTTCAGTCTATATTTAATACCCCTCGTATAAAAAAAAATATCGCGAGTTGAATGCATTCTCTAATGAAAGTCTGTAATTTATCAAGCAGTCGTCGTACATATTACTTAAACACCGCTAGGATATATAGCCTACTGTAGTTTGACAATACTAGGTAAACCTGGTTTCTGAATAGGTATAATTAAATACTATGTAAATTCTCTGCGAAGGTGCACTCAAGTGTCTGATCCTAATTTCAATAGTTGTAATGTAACCATTTGCAATACGATATTATTCATAAGTTGGATGGTGGTTCGCATTGCGCTCGGAAATTCATAGGGTTCAGGTTTTTTATTTGTGAAGGTGATTCCGTACCCAATTAGTAGTCATCCATAAGATTTTGACTTTCACCTAAAGTATCTCACATCTAAGGACACCATGGACATGAGTTTGGTATTATGGAGTTATTTGTGAAATACACAAAAAACTCTCGTAATTAGCTGCCATTTCAACCGACCCTTTTATCTAATAAGAAGCTGGCACACAGGAAAACGAATAAGGGAAAAAGCACTCAGCAATTTAGCGGAAGTGGAGAGTTTACTAGGGTAATGAGTTAGTTTGCTGAGGCGTCCGGAGTTCCCGATTCAATTTGCAACCGAGCTGGTGCTTCTAATTGCTTTCCGGCTGAGAGTTTTCAGAGCAATTTCGACAAGATGGAATTACACTCTCACCCTCATTAGGCCAGTTTTCCGGCGTTGAATATCTTCCGCTGATTCTACAAGTATATTCTACAAATATATTCAATATATAATTGTTCTTGAACGCAGCAGCGAAGCGTTGAACATGTGAGCCTAACATTCCCTATTGTGTCGGGGTCTTGAGAGCCCTGGCCAATGAACGTGTCATCGGTTGGTCCTGGTCACCCCACATTTGGTCATTCACATTGTAGTCTGTGGCTGGGCTGTTAAGCTTTAAGGGGGTTGGAATTTCTTAATTGAAATTTCTGCATGAGAAATTTTGATTTTATTATGAATCCACATTGTTGAACTTACAGTAGAAAACACGGACAGGAAAAAGAGCAGAACAAAAAAAAAAAAAAGTCGTAGCACTGTATCTTTAGTTGGCGAGCACAGGATTGAAATAAAAGTTTTTGAAATCACTTTTCAGATCAGTATGGAGTACGAGTATAAAAAGTTGGAAGCGAGGAATGGGAGGCATCGGAGGCTAGTAATAGACATAGAGGTCTAAAAATGGGTCATTTCTCGAAGATGTCACATAGAGGCAGGAAAAGTTGGCTTTCAGCAAATTTGTGCCAAAGTTCTGGGCATTGATTTGGTGTGTACCATTCGCATAACTGGGTGAAAGTTGACTTGGCTCTGTCTAATGATATTGTTGAGTTCACTAAGAGCTGCTTATTACACAGTTTGTCCTTTCATAATGAAATTATCCGACTCAGTTGATCGTTTTCTTGTTTGTTATTGAATACGACAGGCATTTATACGTTTCAAACAACGATAGTTTGACAGTTAGATCAAACGAACACTGGTAATTGACCTAATCGATGGAACATGGTACATTCCGTGTCGGTTGAGGTCTCAGGCAACCGTCACCTTTTATTTGGAAAAAGTTTGTCTGTCTTGTCTGTCTTCTTATTTCGGGCTAATGGTATTAATTCTTGGGAACTCTTGCACACGGAAAAAGTAAAATCGTGATATAAACGGAGAACCCTGATTTCGTTTGGAATCATTGTTGCCTTTCAATTCGTTTTCGAATATATTGTTTTGTTTTTGAAGGGAATTGCGTTGTATTCGTTTTCTATATTGTGATCGCTTCTTAGGTCAGTTTTTTGAATAAATGAATGTCCAATCCCAACATTAAAATATCTTTAGAAAAGGAAGAAACAACTTGACCATAGAGCCCTAGTCAAAACTGGTTGACTGCGCCGAAGAACTGAACATTTGATCGCCAAAATTTGAGGGTTAACATATGTTTATTTCCCTATTCTGGTCAGTCATGTTGTTAAACGTGTAAAATTATGTTTGTGGCGGCTCTTGCGAACGCCACTACTTACCTGCTTACCTACCACCAGGTAACCCCCTTTTCATAAGCGTTCGGCTCCGATAAATTGTGTACTTACCTGCATTAGCATTTCTAACAACACGAAAAGTGTATCAGCAATAACAGGCATTCCCCAAAATGGAAATACTTAAAATATCTAAAAGCACGACATGAAGACCAAGCGCAACGTAGTTGCAAGAAGCATGAAACTCTATCTCGTAAGCAAACATGGGACACCTGCACATCGATCTGGTTAAAACATCAACCAACGATTTGATATAGCAGAATAACCATCCAACACATTATGCGGTTGCGCAAGCCTGCGACTAATTCCCAGAATTACCAAGCAGGCGCACAAGAAAAGAAACCCACAACGCATGCCCTTAAAAGGACACAACTCTAATTGAATACAAATACAAGAGATATAACGCATGCCAGTGTAAAGATACATCAAGTCGCACGTATGGGTCTCCCGGGCGACCTCTGATATTAAATAAATATCTACGACAAAGCCACACACATAGCGCCCACCACTATTAACATGATATTTAGATGGACACCACCAGGGGTACGGTGCACCTATGAACATGAATGCCGGCTCCAGGGGTGACTTACACGGACCAGGGCAAATGTGATGACCGTTTCCTTGGCTGTGTGAGAGTACATCACTAAGAGTAGATCTTCGCATGAGTAAGTTCGCGGAGAAATGGCTGCGCCTGTGTTGGTGGCAAATAAACCCCTAAGTGCTGGAGCACAGACGGAGTAGTCAGTAGGCAATAGGAATCAGGAGCAATCGGTTTACGACAAGGGCTAACAAACAAAAACAGTTCGACGGTTTTAGGGAATAACAATCGAATCACGCGTGGTGCAAAAAGTATAGGATAAACGAATACGCGCTACAACTCGTCGATTATCCCCGGCTCGTTAAACGGAAGAACAATCGAATCACGCGTGGTGCAAAAGAAGTATAGGATAAACGAATACGCGCTACAACTCGTCGATTATCCCTGGCTCGTTAAACGGACGATCGAAGCAACGCGTGGTGCAGGAAATCAGGCGAACGCGTATCTAAACCCCAAGAGGAAACAAACTGACGTGATTTGTGGCAACCAATTAACTACTTATTTGTGCGCCAATATTGAGCTACATTGTCGTGTCGGCAATATAAATATTCTTTTGGTAACTAAATAAGAATTCGTTATGTACCCAACCATAACAAGTGAATAGTGTTAACAATATCAATATTCAGATACATTGCTGTGTTGGCAATATAAATATTCTTTTTGTAACAATATAAATATTAAGATACATTGTCGTGTCGACAATATAAATATTCTTTATGTAACTAAATAAGAATTCGTTATGTGCCCAACCATAAGATGTGAATAGTGTTAACAATATCAATATTAAGATACATTGCTGTGTTGGCAATATAAATATTCTCTTTGTAACAATATAAATATTCAGATACATTGCTGTGTTGGCAATATAAATATTCTTTTTGTAACAATATAAATCGAATTGGAAAAGCTATATCGCTAACCTACAATAGTGAGAGTAATCAAGTCGCGAAGATTAAGATGGGCCGGACACGTGGCGCGAATGGGGAACGATAGGACCGTGCATAGAATTCTTGACGGTAGACCAACGGGAAAGAGACCGGTAGGACGGCCGCGACGGAGATGGGAGGACAATGTTAGGTTTGACCTTGAGGAGATCGGATCGAATGGTCAAGCGTGGAAGGAGAGTGCCCAGGACAGGGAACGATGGCGAAGCCGAGTCGGTGAGGTCATGAACTTCCGGGTTCCTACAGTCCAATAAATAATAATAAATAATAATAATAATAATAACAATATAAATATTAAGATACATTGCTGTGTTGGCAATATAAATATTCTTTTTGTAACTAAATAAGAATTCGCTATGTGCCCAACCATAAGATGTGAATAGTGTTAACAATATCAATATTAAGATACATTGCTGTGTTGGCAATATAAATATTCTTTTTGTAACAATATAAATATTAAGATACATTGCTGTGTTGGCAATATAAATATTCTTTTTGTAACTAAATAAGAATTCGTTATGTGCCCAACCACAAGATGTGAATAGTGTTAACAATATCAATATTAAGATACCTTGCTGTGTTGGCAATATAAATATTCTTTTTGTAACAATATAAATAGTAAGATACATTGCTGTGTTGGCAATATAAATATTCTCTTTGTAACAATATAAATATTAAGATACATTGTCGTGTCGACAATATAAATATTCTTTTTGTAACTAAATAAGAATTCGTTATGTGCCAAACCATAAGACGTGAATAGTGTTGGCAATATAAATATTCTTTTTGTAATAAATTAAATATCCCTTTTTATGCGTTAATACGAGTATTAAGAAACACATTGAGTCGACCATATAAATATTCCTTATATGTTAATGTTAGGATACCTTAGAGTTAACAAAATAAATATCTTTTTTGTGCGTTAGTCTTAAGGTTCATTTTTGTGACAACAAAGTAAACTCTACCTGTATGCTTACTCGTGAAATACCTATTGGGTTAGTAGAAATAAAGGGTAGTGGAGTGTTTTATCTGAAGACGAGGCTGAGTCGCACCTGTAGGTTCACCCGAGCACACGGGCTAGCAACATCAAGTAAAGATTTCCAAGAGGAGTCGTATTGTTTCTCACCCACCTAAGACATCGGTGCACGATCTACGGACGGACGGGGTACAGTGTGGGGACGTCTTGATGAACCCGTGTCGGACCGACACACTGTCAAGACCAAATACACCAAAAATACCCCATAATTGGTAACCCCATATGTTCATTTTTGTATACGTATATGTATTAATTTAAATACTTGTGTGCTAAAGTGAGAAATTTGGACATTAGTCGAAGCGTTGAATTAGAAAAGTGGGAGTGGAATGTCGAAGACAGATCTTAACACCAACGGGAAATTCGCGACCGAGGTGAAATGACAAAGCGTGAAGGGAAAGTGCACACAACATGAAAAAGTTGCATAGCCGAATTAGCGAGACCATGAACTTTCGGCTTCCAACAGACCAATAAATAGATAGACAGATATTGCAAGGGAAAGAGAGAGGAGTGCAGAAAAACACCAAATACGCCAATACACATTTGTATAAATATGTAGTGCTCCGCAGCCCTACCGTCTTCCCAAAATCCTTACCTCAATCCTAACATATCCATTTAACCACAAAATCCCTTAATATACATCTATACACTTAATATAATAACTAAATCCTTTGATATCTTTTTACCTCAAACACATTTGCATATCAATTCAATTTCCATAGTTCTTACATTTGCATACTAATCAATTCAATTTCCATTACATTAGAAATACAATACTTCATACATTAGAAATACATTCATCATCCCTAATTCTCAAATTTGCATAACATAACATAACACACACATACCAAATTTCCAGCCATACATTTCATAACAACAGTTAATACAATTTTGGTTATCCTAAGCAGCTGCATGTTTTGCAATAGTTTTTCAGTTAACAAGAATCACCACCATTAGGTAACTAGGGGCAACTGAATGATTTCGTTCATACGAAATCAAAAATGTAAAAGGAGAAAGAATTAGACTGCCGACCAGTAAGGTCGAAATTTAAATTTAGAAAAAAAAAAAGAAAAGAAATAAATAAGAGTGTAACATTTGATGTGTTAAAATAAAAGTTTCGTGTAAAATAAATATCTAAGTTTTAAATTGTTACTATTTAGAAAAAAGACTTTCCACGCTCTTCCCTCGGTTGCGTCGGGGAAGCACGGCGCTGGATTACGACAAATACTTAGGAGTGCGTAAGAAACTTCTGTCGGTCACTCAGAGTGAGTTACGGGGGCAGTTTAATATCAGTGACTTTTTGGCAAATAAGCATTTTATTTCTCAACATAGTGCCCTTTTAGCTCGATATATTTAGTCCAGCGTTTTTCCAATTTGTTTATTTCTTCCAAATAATAGGTTTCCTCTGTTACATAAAACTCCCACGAATCATTAAACTGATTCGCATTCAAAGGAATAAGCCTGCGCCCCACATATCAGATTTCCCAACCTGAAATCAAAATGTTCATGCTGGTTTGCAACACCAAAGCATGGGTAGACGACACCGTTTCTACGTAGCGAAACAGTTTAGTTTACCATCAAATCTCTTTTGCACATTCCAATGCAGAAGAAGATTCCATGCGATATCCCCTTCTGTACAAAAAAGAACAGAGACAATACGCTTGGGAATGGTTTATATTCACAAAAAAGTACAAAAATACGCTTGGGAACAACATCAATGTCAGGTGAAAAGTAAGCATGAGTACACATTTCAACACTTTCCATTTCCCCTTCTCGGAGCGCACTTGTGGCTTTGAATTCTGAGAACAATCCAAACACAAAACAAGGTCATGCGGTCACCATCCTGGTTTCTCTTTTCGTTGCAAGCGGAACCAAATCAATCCCTAAATCGCCATGGTCTTGTGGCGGTTCTCTCGAACGCCACTACTTACCTGCTCATTTCCCACCAGGTAACCGTTTCCACGCGCGTCCTACGTCATAAAAAAGCATGTACTTACCTGCCGTAGTCAAACCATAACCACAGGAAAACCTGTGAAATATAATGTCTGCTAACATGAAAAATACATCAGCAACAACGGACATTCACCACAGGGGCATAGCCGTGCGAAATGCAGCACGTTGCTAATAGGCAATACGGTTGCACATACAGCAATCAACATTGCCCAACAAGTATCAAAGAAATACCTCCTAATGTGTTTACCACATACCACAGGAGATATTTCTTCCTTTTTGTGGTCGTCTATCGATCGACCACCCGACCGACAAGCGAATCTGTTGACACCAACGAAATGCCCCTGAAACACGGCTCGATACAGCATCAGGTGGTCGACATAATTCCCTGACATTATCCATGCGCATAAGACGAAAACATTTTCGCACACACGCGCATGGCGAGTTATACCAGAGGACGCCACCAAAGCGCGCCCAAGCAGCGTTAAGTTCCACACCATGGTGGTCGAAGGAACATATTCTTTTATGGAAGAGTGATGTACACGATCAGCAATAATGCTTTACGCACACGTCGATCGTGTAAGCATTTCAACCCCCGTTTTAACTGAGTTACTCGCACCTGCTGCGAGCTTTGAATGGATTCTATGCTGTGTCTGTGTACTTGCGGACACACACGATGAACAGCAAAAGCAATCATCGTGTGTGCATTTCAACCCCTTTTTGTGTTGAACAAAACGCAAAAGGGATACTTTACCATATATGGTCATCGAGGCGATGAAAGAATGTGTGGTATTCCATCGCCTCGAGGAACTTGGTAATCGCGAATTAGATTCCGTGAGGGTAGGTTGTGCCCTCACGTTAAAATACACATCTCTCGTGGGGCGGCCCAAGAGATGTCAAGTCTGAAATTGCGAGTCCGGCAAGGAGTATTTAGTGTCCGTCTATTGTGTACCATCAGTGGTGTGCTGCGGCCTATGTTTTATAATTGAATTGAGTGCGAAGGAACTTCAGTAATTTACTGCAACCTATGTTTTGTAATTAACTAAGTGTGTGAAAACTTCAGTAATGTACTGCAACCTATGTCATCACCATCATCATTGGCACTACAACCGGGAACCGGTCTTGGCCTTATTTAGCAAGTCCTGAGGCTTGTTTAATTTTCCATAATGATTTATTTTTTTCGGGCAAGGTCATTAATCTCGCGCCAGAGGCTCCCCGACGGGGAATGTAACCCCGGTCTCCCGCGTGACAGGCGGGTATACTAACCAGTATACTATCGAGGAGCTGCAACCTATGTATTATAATTAAATTAAGTGAGAAGGAACTTCAGTAATTTACTGCAACCTATGTTTTGTAATTAACTAAGTGTGTGAGAACTTTAGAATTTACTGCAACCTATGTTTTATAATTGAATTGAGTGCGAAGGAACTTCAGTAATGTACTGCAACCTATGTTTCATAATTAAATTAAGTGTGAAGGAACTTCAGTAATTTACTGCAACCTATGTTTTATAATTAAATTAAGTGCGAAGGAACTTCAGTAATCTACTGCAACCTATGTTTTGTAATTAACTAAGTGTGTGAGAACTTCAGTAATGTACTGCAAGCTATGTATTATAATTAAATTAAGTGTGAAGGAACTTCAGTAATTTACTGCAACCTACGTTTTATAATTAAATTAAGTGTGAAGGAACTTCAGTAATTGACTGCAATCTATGTTTAGTAATTAACTAAGTGTGTAAGAACTTTGAATTAAACTAAGTATGGTAAATAAACTAAGAAACGAACAAGAGGTGTGTTTTTTATCAACAAACCCAAGGAGAGACCAAGATAAAGAGCGAATAATAACCACACTCTCCTTTGCAATTTTCCCATTCTCCCTGGGTTCATTGACTGTTGAGTAAATTTGCAAGAGTTTATTCACCTTTCGTGGGCGGGGAAGCAAGGAAGCAAGGATAAGGTGCGATCGGAAATGGGCGATCATGGAGAGAGTACCTGTTGTTGGGTAGGAGTAGTCAGTGATAGTCGGCGAAAGGACGTGTTTTTGATTGATGGTTGTTCGTCGTGTATTCTGTCTGTGAGTACTTTTTACAAACGAAACAAAAAGTGTTGATAATAAAGAAAAACAAATGTAGAGTAAAATAGATGAAAACTAAATTTAAAATAAGAACAAGAAAATAAAGGATATATGATTGAAGTGTGCAATAAAGAAAAACTAATTAAAAATAGACTCCTTTGACTTTTCTTAAAGTGGAAAACAAATTCCCATTGGACAAAGTGATTAAAAAAGTATACCCAGCAAAACTTAAGTTTGTAATAAAAGAAAACGCCAACTAAACCAAAAGACGAAACGCGGGACTAGTAACAGCCCCCGGAAATGAAGGAACATCCGTCGACACTCCCGTCGAGCCAAACCCGGGGGGCACAACTGTGAGTACCCTTTTCGATTATTTTATATTTTTGTTGTGCAAACTAAAGAGTGTGTATATACAATTTGACTAAATCTCTTACGGACTAGCAACTTATTTAGGTTTGGAAATAGGTGTTAAATCTGGAGAATATACTGGATGGAATAGCAGTTCGTAGCCCAATATATGGATTTTGGTTGATTATGTTCACACACACACATGTTATCAACACACGAAATTCAATTTTTTTCCATTTTTGTTAGAATTCACGACGTTGTCTGCTTTCAACGGCTGTCAAACACAAACTAAATGACGCAGCTTGCTCAAACTTTGACAGTAGTCTATTTATAGATTGCAGTTGGAACAGTATTGCATTTAAAGTTATTGCGCGGGAAGATCAAAAAGTCACTGACTTATCACACCTCCTATATTCATTTCGGTGGATGCTTGAATGGTGGTGGCAGATAAAAATTCGTCGTTGGTTTAGACTATTGTTCACGCAGTCAAAATAAGAAAAAAAGGGAAGAAGGCTGCGAGGTTACCAGGAAATGAAAGAAATTGAGAGCAATATTTGGTTAGAGAAAAGAATAATTGAATCATAAATACAACTTTCTCGATATAAAATTGATTGAAATTATAGCAATTATAACGTCCAGAGGTGTACAATGTAAATCGCAGTCGCTCGTCGTTCGTCAAGCAACAAACATCGTAAGACGGTGAGCAGTTTTAAAACAAAGAATATCGAGTGCGTGTGTGCGTGAATTCGTGAATAAACTGTGTTTTTCGCAGTTCGACCGGCGTTGCACGGCGAAAAAAGAAAAAAAAAAAAAAAAAAAACGCGTGTGTGTGTGTTTCGAAACCCAAATGGGCAAGACGAAGAGCGACGAATTAAAAATGGCACACTCATGTGTAGTCGCTAATTCAAAAACAATCAAAAAAATTACGAAAAGGAAAAACGAAGTGTCAATTATAGATGACAGCCCAGTGGCAAATAAAGTCCGCTCAAACCTGTCAATGGAAACACAAAAATCAAATGTGACGAAAAAAACCGTCACAGAAGAAAATATACCTGCCAAGGATACTTGTTACTCAGGAGCAGGGAACAAATTTAAGGAATTGGAGATACTAGAGTCAAACATTCCCGAAGGAGACGATGACCTAAACAGCTTAATTGCTGATCTCATCAAAAAACGAGAAGAACTTTCCAAACAAGTACGAGCAGCCCTGGAAGAGCGAAACAAAAGACGGAATGAAACCGAAGCAAAAAGACAGCAAAAAACAAATCACCAGCGGCAGCATCAACATTCGCTACAAATAAGCGAAACAATGGACGCTCAACACCAGCATCACAAACAACTGCAGCAGACAAAGACAGCCAAGGACGAGCAACAACAGCAACCAAAAAAGGAAAAAATACCTCCAATTGTCATCAGTTACATAGAAGCGAAAGATTTAATGAAGTTGGGTGAGTTGACTTGTAAAGATTTTAAAACAAAAAGAATTAGTGCTGAAAAAACTAAAATTTTGTGCGAAGATCTAGAAGGTTACAATAAAGTAAAGTCTGCTTTGGGAAGGGCAAAAACCGAGTACTACACGTACACCCCAAAATCAGAAAAATCAATTTCCATACTCTTAAAAGGAGTTGATCCTTCGTTCTCCCCAGAGGAGATACTCGAGGAATTAAAAACGGTTGAAACAGCTAGTTTAAAATTTACAGGTGTGAAACCGTTTTCAACTGCGAATTCTAGAAAGTGCAACCGCAAATTGCCTTTCTACATTGTATCTCTAAGTCCTAATAGTAAAGTTGATGCGCTTAGACATATAAAATGTCTAAGCCACCAAATTATAAGTTGGGAAAAAATTAGAAAATCTGAGCGCGTACTGCAATGTATGCGCTGTCAAAGACTTGGACACGTTGCATCAAACTGCAATATGAAATTCAGATGCGTAAAATGCCTCGCCGACCATAACATGGGTGAATGTCCGCTGGGAAAGGAACAGCTTCCGGATAGGGAAACACTGTCATGTGTCCTATGTAAAAATACAGGACACACGGCAAATTTTAGAGGCTGTCCCAAATTTCAACATATGAAGTTAAAGTGGGAATCAAAACAAAAGCAAGTGGCAGAAGAGAAAAAAATTAAAACTCGTTCTTATAATAATTTCGTTGCCCCGCGTGTATCATATGCACAAATCACGGGCAATTCTATGCAACGAGTCCCCGTGGAATCCTCACATACCAATGGGCAAATACCGGCAGTAGATGCGCAACCTGAGATATTAAATATGATATCGGCCATACAAACACAATTTGCTAATTTTCAAAAAATACTGACGGAACAAATGGCCCGAATAGATATGCTCTGTTCGGCTGTGTTTTCAAATAACTCCTTCTATCCAAATCTTCAACCCTCTAACTGAACTAAAACTAAAAATTATTTCGGTGAACGTAAATTCACTAATACACATAGACAGAAGAGATAATCTAGGCAACATGCTTGAAGTCGAATCCCCTGATGTACTTTTGGCTAGTGAAACTAAGCTAAACCAAAGGCACAAAATTGTCTATAAAAACTATAAGATAATCAGACGTGACAGGCCACATTCTACTCAAGGGGGTGGGGTTGCAGTTTTAATTAAAAAAGGTCTTTATCATAAGGTAATTTATAGTACAGAAGTACACAAATTTCAGGTGCTGGAAGCCTGCATAATAGATATTCCGTTGAGAAGTCAAAAGCACCTGTATGTGGTCTCCATTTATGCCCCTCAAGCTACCCAGTGTAAGCAATTTATCAATGAAATTGATATGCTATTTCGACACCTGAAATTAGACTCGGAAAACAACTATTTCCTAATAGCGGGTGATTTCAACGCCAAGCATAGTGCTTGGGGTAACTTAACCACGAACACAAGAGGGAATGCTTTATATGATTGGTGGCAAATGAATGCTATCGAGCGCAGATTAGAACTGTACGCCACAAGTACACCGTCTTATCCTAAAGGAAATTCATTTCTGGATTTACTTATGATAGACGATCGAATAAACTTGCCAGGCACAGATCTAACTACGCGAAACTGTCTTCGCACAATCGATTACGATAGCGATCACTACGGATTTGGAGCCATAATTGAAGTCCCAAATGAACAATATTCACTAGAGCAGTTCGACCAGATCCACTCTTTCAATTTTCGAAAAGCTCACTGGTCACGCTTTGATCGATTAATAAAAAAAGAACTTCGTAACAGTGCCATAGACCCACCGACTATTAGAAACCTCCATAACGACGAAATAGATCATTACTTAACAACATTGGACGATATTATTACCAATGCAATGAATCGTTCCATACCTAAAGTTCCCCATACCGACGGTTATACTAATAAGTACAGGACATCAGCAATTGACGCTTTGTATAAGCAAAAGAGCATTATGCTCTCAAAGCTGAAAAGACTTTATAGACAGTTCAGCGACCCAAATAGTCAGGAAATAAGAACACTTAAGTCCCTAATCAAAAATCTCCAAAAATTGATCCGTGACAATTACCGTTCAAGAATAAATGAAGAGTGGAAGAACAAAATACAAGCCATTCAAGCTAGTGGATCGAATATGTTCTCACAAATCAATAAAACTTTTCGAAAGAAAGATCACAATGACATTCCATATTTGCGGGTCCCACGGACTCCTGAGAATTGTCAAGCAATGCTGAACTCAGGACTCAATCTGGAGCATATCAACTCCAACGAAGAAGTAATATTAGTCGAAGACCCCCAAGACAAAGTGAACTCAATTGGTGCATGTTTCGAAGCAGTATACAGAGTGAACGAATCCACTCACTCCAGTACGATCCTCGAAAACAACGCATTCCAGACCTACAGCTCACTGAGAAATCAACTTAGTATCTGGAGGAACCAAAACCGTAGTTTTACCACATTCAGTGAAAATAACAGAGCGGACTCCCCCAGCGGTAATCAGAATATGAATATGTTTGTGAGTAAGGATGAACTTACGAACATCCTTAAGTCGATCAAAAGCAAAAAGTCTTCTGGGATAGATAGCATCCCAAATGTAGTTTTAAAACATTTGCCTCCTGAAGCAGTAAAAATCTACACTACGCTATTCAACAACGTCTTAAATAAGGCATACTATCCAACCCACTGGAAAACTGCAATAGTCCACCCCATCCCTAAAAAGGGTAAAGACAGGACCAATCCAACCAACCTTCGTGCGATTAGCTTGCTGCCAAATATCAGCAAGGTTTACGAGAAGATCATAAACAAAGCACTGATGAACTGGTGTGATGAAAATGAAATCATCCCCAACAACCAGTTTGGCTTTAAAGCGGGACATAGTACGGTGCATGCCGCGTCAAAGCTTGTTTCCGACATACAATGGAACAAGACAAAGCGCCAATGCACAGGTGCCTGCTTAGTTGACTTTGAAAAGGCTTTCGACACCGTGTGGTTAGAAGGACTTCTTCATAAGTTAGAAAACCTGAGAATGCCTCATTATCTATTGTACAACATTTACGAAATGATAACGGACAAGCAATTTGTGGTAAAATGCGGAGATATATTCTCAAGCAAGACCTTCAAAATTACAAACGGTTTACAACAAGGGGCGGTGAATTCTCCCATTCTGTTTAATATTTACACCAGTGATCTAGTGGGTACGCTTAACAATGCCATTGCATACGCAGACGACATTGTGGTATACAGAACAGGAGAGAAAATAGATGTCATCAATAGACTTCTCCAGGACGACTTCAATAAAATAAAACGTTTTTGTAATGACTGGAAACTAAAAATTAATTTCCACAAAACCGAGACTATCCTTTTCAGAACACCTCTCTCCAGGGCCTCTCAGGATACAAAGTACAATTGGAAAAACTTCTCTATCGTAGGGAATAATAATCTCCCACTACAAGTGAAAACTGTAGTCAGATATCTCGGTATTTGGCTTGATCAGTATTTATACTTTGACAAGCATATAGCAGTCACTCTCTCTGCAGCAAGAAACGTATTTGTTGCCACAAAAAGTCTATTCCGAAGCAGTATTCTCAATCCAAAAGTTAAAATAATTTCATATTCGGCATTCATCCGACCAGTGTTGGTCTATGGCTGTCCAATATGGTACAATATATCCCCATTCTACATGGAAAAGATTCGCGTGTTCGAGAGACAGTGTTTGCGTTCCTGCCTCGGACTTAATAGAACACCAGAGTCACGATACCAGAAATTTTACCCTAATAAAACCCTGTATGATAAATCAGGATTAACTAGGATAGACAACTTCATTATAAAAATTATTCGTGGCCACATTGCAAGGGCAATGTGCAGTGTAAATAATCTTATCGCGGGAGCATATTATCCGAACGATATGTATCTGGAGAGTACCCTCCAGAACGGGTTCATTCCCCCAGAGGCGTTCCTCTTCTTGGACGGAAAAGGTCTAATCCAAGATGAGGGTGGAATACCTATTATATACCACGCTTTCCGTGGTGCTAGGGATAAACGAATTGTCCACAATAGCGATATCTCTAATAGGCCAGACCGACTTCGATTCAGTATGGTGATCAGTGAAAGAGATAAATCAATAAAAGACCGAACCAACCCCAACTGGTGGTGGCTCCAAAACGAAGAAAGGACTTCACGTCCTCAGATATAATATTCAGCTCTGGCGCAGCTTCCTCCCTTCCTTTTCCTTTGCCCTCCTTCCCGTTAACTTCTGTTATTTTATCTTTTTTGTTTTAAGCACTTATTGTTTTGTTTTTAAAATTTTTGCATCCTCAAAAAAAAAAAAAAAAAAAAAAAAAAAAAAAAAAAAAAAAAAAAACTTTTTTTTTTTGTCATAATGCTTCGAAAAGAAGAAGAGGTAGACCTCTAAGATAAGAGTTTATTTTTTTTTATAATGTATGTGTATTATATTAAGAATAAATAAAAGAAAATGTAAGCTGAAAGGCATAAATTAAGCATATAATATTGTATAATTTAGAGTGCTTGTGAAGAGCCAGTAAATTACATTATGTAGTAAAATTATTAAGATAGGTTTAGCATTTAGTCTAAAATTGTAAAATATAAAAAAGACTTTGTGAATAAATGCGTCTGCAAACAAACAAACAACAATGTAAATCGCTGTTTTTTGCGACTTGGAAAATCTGGGCACAAGTCGAAACGGTACAGCAGGAAAAAATAACTTAATTTTTTTGGGGTCTTTGTTAGTCTGTACTAGAAGTAATTTAATTAAAAGTAAAATAGATTGCCCACTAAAATAGAAGAGAATTCCAGGAACCATAGGTAAGTGATTTCCTTTATATTTCAATATGCAGCACATAGAATATCAGCTTTTTTAAATACCTAAGGCAGATTATCAAGTGTAGAATACCTAATGAATACAAGTGAATCTTGGGCAGACAGACGGTGAAATTGTCGGAAATTATTGTCAATACTGTCATTTTCATCGTATGCGACGATGTTCGGGCGTCACATTTCAATATACCTTTTCAATGATATTTTCAATTTATTGCGCTTGCTGGCTCATGAGTACGTGCGATACTATATCAGTGATTTATCCCCACCAAATATGTTTTTAGTTTACAAAATGGGAAAAAGAAATACAAAATCACGTTCATTTAATATTCCGACTCAACATACGTATTAAACACTTTAAAGGGACGATTTCAAGGACATTTATAGCACATATTAGAAAGATCGAGCAGCAAGATCGTAGTCAATTAGAAGGACAATACATTGACTGAAAGAACTTTAATTTGTAAATTTTAGAATATATTTTTTATTTAAGTCGGCTGAATTTTTACTGACTACACTGACCAAGCAGCCCTTTTGTAATAAATTTAGCGTTTATGTCATTTCTTGGAGAATATAGAATCAACAACAATGTGTTTTTAGGATGAAATAGGACGTAAATATGAATGCCACTGAAACAAAATTCTTATTAGTGTTTAGCGATGTATCATAGAGCTGAAACTGGTTGGAGAGACAGTACTGAATACTAAACACAACCTTTGGAATGTCCACAGGTTTCGTGTGGGTTTTTAATACTAACGCTGGACGTCATTGTGATTTTCGTCGCGAGTAATTTCCTATCTTTTGAAAGCAATTTCACGATAATATCTACTCGGAAAATGCATGTGCGTACTAGATATGATGGACAACAAGCGTTTGACAGTTTCTAACCATAGCTGCTTTAAATTGACTTGAAGTATGAGGCGCTATAAAGTCCAATGTTCGGTCTGGGAATATACAAATAACATTTGCATATCAAACACTTTGCGAAATAGTCTTGGATGTACGTCTGCTGTTAGCTAGAGTGCGTTCATTGTGTTTAAGATGCATTTGATAGCAGCGGTAATCATGTTTTGTATCAAATGTGGTGAACAGTTCTGTATATTAAAAGGTTGTGTTAGGATAGTTCCAGTAAACAGGATGACACCTTTATATGCTTAATATAGCAGGAATGCAATCCACTAAAATAGTGTGTTTCAGATGATGTTACAACATAATTTCTGCGGTAAAACAATTTGTGGGGGCTGACTTTAAAACACCTAAAATTCCGTGAATATACAAATACATACGGTGGTGTACAGACTTCCGATAGTAAGATAGATTTTCTTTCTTAAAATATGTTTACTTTATTCAGATTATATTAGTGCAATTAAATAACAATTTGTACAAAATAGTCAGCTGTCATACCACTCCGATAATTTTGTTCAGTTTATTTGAACATAAATATGTTTTCGATCCAGTATGAAATAATAATAAATAATTTATAATTATAAGTAATTTTCAAACTGTCACTTTCGTCTTCGTTTGGTATATTTTATCTTTTATTACCATGCTAAGTGAATCATCATGTTTCATGTTATGTGAGTTCATGTGTGCTTAATATAACTGATACCATTACATCGAAATGTTACATTTTTATATCGATTAGAATTTCGCTCACTGTTGACTTCAATACTCTCTGACTTTATTATTTCGCATTGCAAATTGCCCTGCGAGTATAGTCTTAGATCATCTTCAGCTAGACCGCCCCCTTGTAAAAGGCCACTAAAGGTTCAATGCCAAGTGGGATCCCAATGAGATGTCGGCCGTCACAATACTATCCGATTAAGCTTTCAGCTTAGTTAAATGGTCGAAAGAATTCTTGGCCGTCCTTTATAGCTTGGCTAACCGTAGATCGGTTCCAAGATGAGATACACGTTGTACGTTGCGCGATGCTGATATAATGGATACAAATTAACCACACGGATTTTCCGATTTCGATTCTAGGCGACTTTAATATACCCAACTTCAGCTGATTAGTACATTTTTATAGAACAGATAAGACTGGGGGACATGTTGGGACGTTCACTATTTGGCACAATTTCCCCTCCCTAGAGGAAAAAGCTACGCGTATGCTGGATAACCAGGGTGTTACGGCCACAACCACCCATCCCATAATACATAAGAGAATCCGACGGATCGCACCCGTTTGTGGTTCATCTCCCGACATCGCGAACATCCCTGTATCAGAACTCGTTCCGTTACAGAGCGGGGAAGCTGTGGAACTCTGTGGGGGTAGAAGTATGGATGCCGACGTACGGCAAGTATTCCTTTAATTCCCCCAAAGATGATCCGCAGAAAGAGACTTGTTCACCCGAGAAGAATGTAAAATAAATGAAAACGCACAGGGGGTTCTTTTATAGATAATGTTTTGTTATTATATTTTAACTGGAATATCCTTTATTTAGCTTTGGGTGGTGATATCTGTCTATTTTTGTTACAAGTGAATTTATTTTTATAGTGCACAATTTAATAGGAAGCTTTAGTGATCACTTAATTACTTTATGACGTTTATACCGGAAGGAACTAATTCCTAGCAGAGACTCGTGCGGCAGCGTGTCTGACCGCGATGGAGATTGAATAGCGACTGACTCAATTAGGGTGGAAATCGTAATTTCTGCTTTCTACACATTGATCTGCCAATGGTAATCATGCTCTCTTGTGTGTTCCCCAACTCACCACACTCATCCAGGTCGAAACGTACTTGTGTATTCGTTCAACGTCGATGGGCGTAGCCAGAATGGAGAAACCAAAAGGGAAAGCACAATAACCCAGGGTTGATCTGGCTAGGTGTGTGTGCGTCAATGCCGTGTATACGGCTGGTCTACTGACCTAGTGTGATCTCTTAGGTCAACACACTATAGCAAGACAGAAATACGAGAGAGCGGAAAACCTAGCTAAGGTTATTCACCAGCAAAAAGAGATAATTGATCCCAAGCGAATGGGTGATCTGGGAAAAGTCAATAGGACGACGCATCGGCTGGGGATATATAACCATTCTGTGGAATGTTCGATAAATACCCAAGCCTATGGACTATGACGCAACCGCGTCGCTTGATTTGACTTGGTTGTTGCTAACCAAAACGAATGGAATTTCCTGGTGAAAATCCCATGGTTAGCGCAATAGTGTTGCCGTATGTCGTTGATTGTAGCTAAACTCAATTATGCATTATCTGCAGAGAACAATGAGTTTAGCTATGCGTCCCTTTGACATGTTTTACAGGTAAATAACTTATCAAGGAAATGGGTAGGTATTGTGGTTGGAATTGTGGTTGGAATTGTGGGCTGTTTCTCCTATAGAATAGAGAAACCCCTACAGTACTCCCCCGCCAGTGACATAGTCACGAAATAATGGTAGGTCGGAAGGAGTAGTTTGATGGGTGTCGGAAGTAAGTTAGATTTGTGGGGGATTGGGAAGCTTTTTTGGTTGCCTAAGGAGACGTGCTCGGCTTCGGGTGAGTGGAGGTTGAGGTGGTTGGCGAATGTTGGCAGAGTCGGTTGCTGACTGAGGATCTGGAGCTGACGCCTCGAAGAAACAAGGTTTGAGTCTCTCAACACTGACCGTGGATCGTTTTCCTCGAATATCAATCTCAAAGACACGATCGCTGATGCGGTTGGAGAGTCTGAAGGGACCGTCATACGGAGGGTCCAAAGGTTTTTTAACCTTATCCACCCTGACAAAAACGTGCGTGCAGCTGTGCAGTTCAGGGTGAACGAACAGTTTTTTAGAACCATGCCTGGTCACGGGCGATGCTCTAACCTTACGAAGGAGGTCGCGGGGGTGGCCCACATCCTGCAACTGGTTGTGTGGCGTATCACCATCCACGAAAAGTTCGCCTGGTAGTAGGAGGTTGGTGCCATAGGTGAGTTCCGCAGCGGAAGCACCTAGGTCCTCCTTAAAACTAGTCCTCAGACCGAGGAGTACGGTAGGAAGGGCGTCAAACCATTCAGTGTCGTTATGACACATGAGGGAAGTCTTGAGAGACCGATGCCAGCGTTCGATCATCCCGTTGGATTCGGGGTGATAGGCGGTCGTGCGACTTCGTTGGCAGCCGAGGAGATCCGTCAGCTGCCCGAAGATCGTTGCCTCGAATTGCGGTCCTCGGTCTGTAGTGATGGTGGCAGGTACGCCGAAACGTGTGACCCAGGTCGAATAAAAAGCTTTGGCGACTGTTTCAGCAGTTACTGCCCTGAGAGGAGTCGCCTCTGGCCATCGCGTGTAGCGATCCATCATAGTGAGGATGTACGAAAATCCTCTTGATGGAGTAAGCGGTCCCACTATGTCAATATGGACATGGGCGAAGCGTGCCGTGGGTAGCTTAAATTGTGCAGGTTCTAATGCATTATGCCGCGCTACTTTGCAGCGCTGGCATTGGAGGCAAGCGTGGGCCCAGGTGGCGAGGTCTTTGCTCATTCGGGGACAAATGAATTTCTTACGGACGGCAGCAGCGGTTGCGCGGCCACTGGGGTGGGCTGGATCATGGTAGACCTGGAACACGCCCCTACGAAGCTTCTCGGGAATATAGGGCCTGGCGGTTCCAGTTGAAACATCGCACCCGATTTCGCCCAAAGGATCGCGGAGGGTGATTTTGCGTAGCTCGAGTGCTGTATCAGCAGTTAGAAGTGATTCGAGCTGGCTGTCCTCCTGTTGGGCCAGGGCTAGGTCGACGTTGTTCAGAGTGGCGCGCAAGTGAATCGTATCGATTCGAGAAAAAGCGTCCGCCGAGATGTTTTGTGGACCAGAGATATGTTTAATCTCGGTAGTATATTGCCCGATGAGGTCTAGTTGACGTTCTTGTCGGGGAGAAGCATAACCCGACTTTTTCCGGAACGCAAAAACCAGAGGTTTATGGTCAGTATACACGGAGAGCGAGCGACCCTCTACCATATGACGGGAATATTTAATGGCGCTATAGATCGCCAGCAATTCCCGGTCATAGGCGCTGTATCGCCGCCCTGTGGGACTCAGTTTCTTGGAAAAGAAACCGAGCGGTTCCGGTTGGCCTTCGAAATCTTGTTGTAGGACTGCTCCGATTGCGGAATCCGATGCGTCGCGTTGGATAGACAAAACCGCTCCCTCTAAGGGATATCGGAGTAGTGTGGCGTTAGCCAGTTGCTCCTTGGACAGTTGGAACGCACGGTCCGAATCTTCTGTCCATGGAATTGGGCGCTTGTCGTTGCGCTTCGCTCCTTTTAGAAATGCAGTCAGAGGAGCCTGGGTTTGGGCGGCGTCTTTAAAGGTTGGTCTGTAAAAATTGAGCATTCCGAGGAAACGTCGGAGCTCGCTTATGTTGGTTGGGCGTGGATATTGGATGAGGGCCTGTGGGGCTTTTCAGGGCCTGAAGAGCCATACATCATTCGATCCCCGCTATTCCAGGTGAAGCGACTTACCTCTAAGTCGAACTTCAGCAAGGTTGCGTAACCTTGCTACGGCATTTACCGCCAGCCAAATCGCTGGAATTAATACAGTTACCCAATCGGATAACTGTCATGAATATCTGTTAGGCAGCTTACCTTTTCTGTGGGGGTTTTCCTTCCAAACCCCTTTTTCTCCATCACCATCCCTGAAAACATTAAGTCCACGGCAAAGCTTATCACTTAGCCGTGGCATCGAAAATTCATCCTCGGGCAGGCATTACTATCTGAAAACATTAAGTCCACGGCAAAGCTTATCACTTAGCCGTGGCATCGAAAATTCATCCTCGGGCAGGCATTAATATCTGAAAACATTAAGTCCACGGCAAAGATTATCACATAGCC
The DNA here is from genome assembly GCA_963931805.1 of Microdon myrmicae. Classification (NCBI taxonomy): domain Eukaryota; kingdom Metazoa; phylum Arthropoda; class Insecta; order Diptera; family Syrphidae; genus Microdon; species Microdon myrmicae. The sequence continues at coordinate 166,394,739 of OZ007499.1, forward strand.
GTGGCATTGGAAATCTTATCCTCGGGCATGCATTGCACCCAGGGCATTTCGTTTCCATAGCCTTATGCCATGGAAACAAAATCAACAAGGAGTTCATTGATTACTCGTTGTTTTTGTTTGTCCATGGCACCCCTAGCATGCGGCTATTAGGTCCCATCGGTTTGCCACCGGCGACAAAGTTTCGGCTGATGCAAACCAAACATTTCCCTAATTACCAGCAATAGCTGGTTTCCCATTATCGGTCCCCACCGATCAGGGACCGCAAACAAGCAACGAATTGGATGCAGCCAGCAAGTGTTTACTTTTAACATCTGGCAATGGCTGCACCCTATATTCGTTGCAATATCTAAACATTGCATTTGCACCACAGATTGTTATGAAGATACAATTCCCTATTAACGGCCGCCAACCGTCGGCGGACCTAAGGAAATTCACACCATCAACCTAAATGTTGATTTATGGCCTCTCCTAGGATGACCAGATCTTCGGCTCGTGTGTTTTCACCCCAGATGTTCCTTGTTGCCGGCATGTATAGCACAATCAATTGTGTACACAGCCGCAGGCCATTCATTGTTTGCATTCGTGGAAGATGCAGTTGCGATGCTGGCATCCATCCTCGGTCACCGGACGATCGTATGCGAGGCATACACACACATGCATAATGTATGCCTATTCCCCGGTCCAATCACGATTAACTACCTCGAGTTAATCGTGCAGCTCCTCCCCTTTTGCGGTTTTCTGTGGGTGTCCCTTTTCTTTCGTCGGCAGTAAATGAGGAGTCAGATCTTACCCGTAGAACGATACCCACGTATCGGATACGTTGCGTGTCGGAGTTCCCTTCAGTTTGAAGAGTGAGATTTCATCCCCAGTTGGGTACACGCGCGTTCGAGGAATTCAAGTAATTTCAAGTTTCATTAGACAGTGTCGCAGAGTGGTTGCGTTTTTTATCCAAGTTAATTCCAAGTGTTAATTACGCAGGATCGCGGAGCGGTTGCGTTTTGTTCCTTCTAAGTGTATGTCAGAGATACAGATTGACACTAATCTCGTTCAGTTTGTTTGAACTTAAAAGACTTCGCGCCAGCAATGCGAATTGTAAAATAACTAAAATTAAAGAAAAGTTAACCTGTGTAATACAAACTTATTCAATAGTTATATATATAGCGAGGAATAAAAAGTACCTTTTAAGTGACAATTAAGCAGTGACAATCACCAGTGCTGACAGAAAAAGCAAACTAAAGACAAATGTGTAAATAAAATTTAAGGACCGCATCTGTGTCATTGATTTAATACATTGAAATTAAGTAGAGCTACGTTGTGGTATTTCCCTTTTTATCGATTGGATTATTCTAATTAAGTTACAATAAAAACAACAACAACAACAACAACAACAACAATAAGCAACAAGAACCGGTGTGTTTTATTGAACTATTTATCTTGTGTGTTGGTGATTTGTCTTCCCCTCGGTGGGTGTTTTACTGAAACCGCGCCCGTGTAGGTGCACTAGCCAAAACCACCCCACATTGGTGACACCTAGTGTGAACACGCCCCCGCTGAACTTTTGTGAACCAGTGACAGCCTTCAAATTAGCAGTATACCACCGCCACATGGAAACTTGAATACCCTACCAACACAGGACAAAAAACATCCGTACTCAACTGTACCCACCACACCGAACCAGGAAGATCTGATCAACATCACCAAACAACATAGCAGGTATTCTCCTTCTCTTTATTTATCCTTTTTTTTTTAATTATCTACATAGTGCTCACCAAATACACTGGCTTCAGATGAATTATAGTAGACGCGATTTAAGCCACATTGTCTAATTTTAAGTTCAAGTGTAGAATCAATAAGCTCCTTCCGGGCAAGTTTTACGAAGCAAACATTGACTCCGTCTCAAAAGTGTTTTAGAAAGAAAAATCAAAATAAATTTAAATTAATACAGAATTTTCAATAAGGAGTCCTTTAAAATTAAAGCAACACTTTTAAATTTTTTTCTTTGGCACGTCCGTAGACAGTATTGAATTTTAGAGTAAACCGTAAATTAATAATCTAAATATAATCACAAAATTTATGAAAGAAAATTATATATATGTAAGCTTTTTCGATGTATGAATAAATATCTTACTGTCAAATTATATCCCAACATCAAGACAATTATCAGGACTCATATGACAATCAAAAACCTGGCATTAAATTTTTTTTTTTCTTTTTTTTTTTTCTTCTTATTTATCAATTTTAGGGTCATTTTTAATGGTGAAAAAGTAACTGAAATATAACCTTTTATTATAGGTATCAATTAAGTTCGAATTTTTAAGAATTCCTGTATTTTCACTTTACCCTTCTTTCGCGTTCTCTTATATCTCTGTTTTCCGATCGTCAATCAACATTCGTGTAACTAGAGTAACATAACTCGCAAAAACAAAAATAAAACGAAGCACTAGCTTAATAAATTGCCACAAATTTCTCTAATCGAAAATTAAACTTAAACTACCATTTAATATAGGATAGTCTCCCTACACCCTTATTTGCTAACGGAGAAACAAATGTTATCCTAAATAATTAGAATAAGATTTATAGTGACAAACACATATTTGTAACAAAAACCTTAATATTGTGAACCATACGAAGACTTAGCCAACAATAAATGTTAAAAATTTTTTTTTTTAGAAATTAAAACCTACCGTAGAAAACAACAGTAAACCAGAAAATTAAAAATAAACGAGGTGAAGTATTAGCAGTAATTAAACCACAACTATTTGTAAACCCCTTCAGGGTATATTGGAACATCAAAGCAGCGTCGTGCGTTAAATAAACATACACCCACACACTTTTAGACACACACACGTCCGCGTAATTAAGTTTTTTTTTCGGCTTCCATAATTTACAACTAAAGATTAATTATTTTAGAAGTAAGCTGTATAACAATACAGTTCTATCTCTAGACTCCCTGCGACTCCTTTTAACCTCATTTGCTTCCATACTACTTGCACGCGTCCTCTTTACGACTCGTTACTGCGTCGACCGACGTACTCTTGACTCCACCGAACTTGCGATAATCTCTGGTGATTCTCTCGACTCCTCGCGTCCTCTTACGTCCCATTTCTGCGTCCTACGTAGTAACACCTAGACCTACCCCTACGTCTTTAATTTCAGTTCTGTTTCGTACAGAACGCTATGGTCAACACGCGAAACACCATGGCCAGAAAGGCCCAGGAACAACCCGAGCCCCTTGAATTCCACGACGCCTCCAGCGTCGATTTCCCCACTGAGCAAGTCGATGCTGACCTAGACTTGCCCGTACAATCTACCTCCCTGGCACCACCGGTTGCCCCCAGTGTCGTTTACCGACCCCAATCTTCTAACGCTCTCCCAACCTCTTCTAACACCCCTAGTGCCGGCCAATTGGTGGATTCTGGCATTATAATGCCCACATCTCGTGCCGGCACCTCACAATAAGCCCATAGGCAACCAGTGCCCCAAGAGTCCCACGATGCTTCCAGCCTCGGGAATGGGACTCGCCATTCAAATATAGGGCTTCCCCCCTTCGATGAGGAGGACCCAGACCTTTGGTTTGCAGTAGCAGACCGCAGCTTCCAGGCCTCAGCCTTGCACGACGAACAACTTCGTGCAGTCGAGCTGTTGAAAGTGCTTGACCGCACTCAGCGACCGCATGTTGCCCACATAATAAGGTCGGCCGGCCGCAACCCGTATAGCAACATGCGTGAAGCTCTGCTCGACGCTTTGGACGAGCCTGGAAGTGTGCGGCAACAACGTTTAGGCGCTGTAACCAACCTTTCTGGGATGCGACCATCTCTTTTCCTGACCCATTTACGCTCTACAGCGGGGACCAGGATTGGGGACGACCTTATACTGCCTCACTTTTTGAGGTGTCTTCCCCAACATGCCCGTTCGGCACTTATAGCCCAACCCAATCAGAATTTGGGCTATTTATCCAAAATTGCGGACGCAATTATGGAAAGCTCAGATCAGTATTCTGAGCCTCCTGCGTACCAGGTAGCGGCGGTTTCTCAACACGCCGCCCAGCCTACACGGCACCCTCGTCTGCCTTTCACAGCCCCTCAATTGGTCCCAATTCTCCATCCTCCTCAAACTCAATTACCTCATAGAAGGCCCGCCTCAACCAATTTCCCTCAGGGGAATCCAGAGGCAGGCCCCAACGTATTTAACCAAAGAAGTTCGCCACCACATTTAACTCCTGCTGACCTTCGGGAGCTCCAAACCTCACTCCTCCGCGAGATAAGTCAATTTCGCGAGGAGGTGAGAAACAATCCTCGAGGCGCCCAGAATCGTGCCGTGCCGAGCCGTCCTCTCAATCGGCAGAATTCCTTCCAAACTGCCCCTCAGAGGGCCTATATCCCTCAAAATGCCCCACAGAGGGCTAATTCCTCTCAAAATGGCCCTCACCGGGCCAATTCCCAGCGAGCTCCGGCTCGACCTCCCCGTAACGGCAATACCAATAGGCAGAATATATCTGATAATGCCGTTACTCTGCCTTGGTGCGCCAATCACCAACGATATGGTGATCGCGCATTCAATTGCAAGGCGCCTTGTGGTTGGACGCAACCTTCCACCAACCAAAGGCGCTCTTTAAACTAATTTTGCCGACCGACCCCCTCGCGCAATCGGCCGGCACCCATACGATAAGTCGCCTAACCATCCGGGATTCTAAACTGAATATCGCTTTTACTGTCGATACCGGCGCCGATATTTCAGTCCTCCCGCGATCGTTTGCTCCGCGTAACCGCGTGCCAGCCGCACTTAAATTGTCAGCTGCGAATAATACGCCGATACTTACGTACGGACGTAAAAAGCTGACACTCCAATTGGGTCTTCGTCGTCCGATCACTTGGCGTTTCGTCATTGCGGACGTAAATGAACCCCTGATAGGTTCCGACCTATTAGGTGCACATAATCTGTTGGTCGATTCGACCCATAACAGACTAGTGGCTCCAACCGCACCCCCCTTGCCCATGACAGCATCTCCAGCGGCAGCTTCAGGGGCCACAGAGTGCACAGACCCGTTTCAGATCATGGTACAGGAAACCAACGCCGACACAAAGCCACGGTGTTTCATCATATAGAAACACGTGGTCCCCCGGTGAGCCAGCGTCCACGTCCACTGGCTCCTGAAAAATTACGTGCGGCGCGCGCGGAGTTCGAACATATGATCGAATTAGGTATCTGCCAACCGTCGGACAGTCCCTGGGCAAGCCCACTCCACTTAGTGAAGAAACGTTCTGGTGAGTGGCGCCCATGTGGCGATTACAGGCTGTTGAACGCAGCAACTGTCCCGGACAGATACCCTATTGCACACCTCTACGATTTTTCGTACAAGTTACGAGGGTGCAATGTCTTCACCACCCTGGATCTCACCAGGGCATACCATCAAATTCCGGTGGCACCAGAAGACATCCCCAAGACCGCAGTCATTACACCTTTCGGACTCTTCGAGTTCAAAGTGATGACTTTCGGCCTCAGGAATGCCGCACAGACATTCCTGCGTTATATCGACACGGCTTTACGTGGTCTTAATTGCTGCCATGCATACCTTGATGACATTCTCATCGCCTCCAAAGACCTCGCCGAACATAAACGCCACTTACGTCAGGTCCTAGAGCGCCTCCGTGAATTCGGTCTTGTCGTCAACCCAGATAAGTGTCAATACGCCAAGGAGCAAATCACCTATCTGGGTTATGTCGTTGACAACCAGGGCATTCGCCCACTACCAGACCGTGTGGAGGCCCTCATGAAGTATCCCCGGACTACTAACGTGAGTGAGCTTCGTCGATTTTTGGGCATGCTTAACTTTTACCGCCCAACACTGAAGAACGCTGCCCAAGTTCAAGCTCCCTTAAATGAATTTTTGAAAGGAGCCAAGCGCAATGATAAGCGCCCCATTAATTGGACAGAAGTCTCTGATAGAGCATTCCAACTGTCCAAAGAACAATTGGCAAATGCCACTTTACTCCGATACCCCCTCGAGGGAGCGGCACTTTCTATCCAATGCGACGCATCGGATACCGCAATCGGAGCCGTCCTTGAACAGGACATTGAAGGCCGCCCGGAACCACTTGGTTTCTTTTCAAGGAAACTGAGTCCCACTGAGCGACGTTACAGCGCCTACGACCGTGAATTACTCGCGATCTACAGCGCTGTTAAGTACTTCCGTCATATGATAGAAGGTCGCTCACTCTCCATCTTAACAGACCACAAGCCATTGGTCTATGCGTTCCGGAAGAAGTCGGGAAATGCCTCCCCCCGACAAGAGCGTCAATTAGACCTCATTGGGCAATATTCTACGGAGATAAGGCATATCTCCGGTAAACAGAATGTCACGGCGGACGCCCTTTCCCGAATCGATACGATTCATTTGCGTACCGCCTTGAATAACACTGACCTTGCCCTAGCTCAAGAGGAGGACGGACAGCTCAAGTCCCTCCTAACTGCCGATACGGCACTAGAGCTCAAGAAAATTACCCTTCGCGACCCTTTGGGCGAAATCTGGTGTGATGTCTCCACTGGAACCGCTAGACCTTACATTCCCGAGAAACTTCGTAAGGGCGTGTTCCAGGTTTACCACAACCCCCCCCACCCCAGCGGCCGAGCAACAGCCGCTGCTGTCCGTCGCAAATTCATTTGGCCCCGGATGAACAAAGATCTCACCGGTTGGGCCCGTGCTTGTCTCCAGTGCCAGCGCTGCAAAGTAGCGCGACATAATGTACTGGAGCCAGCGCAGTTCAAGCTTCCCACGGCACGCTTCGCCCATGTCCATATAGACATAGTGAGACCGCTTACTCCATCAAGAGGATTTTCTTATATCCTCACTATGATGGATCGCTGCACGCGATGGCCAGAGGCGACACCTCTCCGGGCAGTTACTGCCGAATCAGTCGCCAAGGCTTTTTATTCAACTTGGGTCACACGCTTCGGTGTACCAACCACCTTAACTTCGGACCGAGGTCCACAATTTGAGGCGACAATTTTTAGGCAGCTAACAAATCTTCTCGGCTGCCAAAGAAGTCGTACCACCGCCTACCACCCGCAATCAAATGGGATGATAGAGCGCTGGCATAGATCTCTAAAAGCCTCACTCATGTGTCATAATGACACACAATGGTTTGACGCCCTTCCAACCGTCCTCCTCGGCCTGAGGACAAGTATTAAGGAGGACCTGGGTGCTTCGGCAGCAGAGCTTACCTACGGTACCAACCTCCTTCTTCCAGGAGAACTTTTCCTGAATGGCGAAACACCGCGTGACCAACTTCGTGAATTGGGACATCTCCGTGACCTGCTACGTAAGATTAGGGCAACCCCTGTAACCAGGCACGGCTCCAAAAAACTTTTCGTCCACCCTGAACTGCACAGCTGCACGCACGTCTTTGTCAGGGTGGATAAGGTCAAAAAACCCCTCGACCCACCTTATGATGGCCCATTCAAAGTCTTCCGCTGCATCAGTGACCGCGTCTTCGAGATCGACATTAGAGGCAAGCGATCCACGGTCAGCGTCGAAAGGCTTAAGCCCTGTTTTCTGGAAGCTTCCGCTCCAGAATCACCTCCATCTACGCATACCACTCCTACTCCACCGGCACAACCTCCCCGTACTCGCGCTCATGCGCGCGCCCATACTCAACTAACCACCTCCTAACCCGCCTTACCTGTTTCGTGACTACTTCACTGGGGAGGGAGTGATGTGGGGCTTTTCAGGGCCCGAAGAGCCATACATCATTCGATCCCCACTATTCCAGGCGAAGCGACTTACCTCTAAGTCGAACTTCAGCAAGGTTGCGTAACCTTGCTACGGCATTTACCGCCAGCCAAATCGCTGGAATTAATACAGTTACCCAATCGGATAACTGTCATGAATATCTGTTAGGCAGCTTACCTTTTCTGTGGGGGTTTTCCTTCCAAACCCCCTTTTCTCCACCACCATCCCTGAAAACATTAAGTCCACGGCAAAGCTTATCACTTAGCCGTGGCATCGAAAATTCATCCTCGGGCAGGCATTACTATCTGAAAACATTAAGTCCACGGCAAAGCTTATCACTTAGCCGTGGCATCGAAAATTCATCCTCGGGCAGGCATTAATATCTGAAAACATTAAGTCCACGGCAAAGATTATCACATACCCGTGGCATTGGAAATCTTATCCTCGGGCATGCATTGCACCCAGGGCATTTCGTTTCCATAGCCTTATGCCATGGAAACAAAATCAACAAGGAGTTCATTGATTACTCGTTGTTTTTGTTTGTCCATGGCACCCCTAGCATGCGGCTATTAGGTCCCATCGGTTTGCCACCGGCGACAAGGTTTCGGCTGATGCAAACCAAACATTTCCCTAATTACCAGCAATAGCTGGTTTCCCATTATCGGTCCCCACCGACCAGGGACCGCAAACAAGTAACGAATTGGATGCAGCCAGCAAGTGTTTACTTTTAACATCTGGCAATGGCTGCACCCTATATTCGTTGCAATATCTAAACATTGCATTTGCACCACAGATTGTTATGAAGATACAATTCCCTATTAACGGCCGCCAACCGTCGGCGGACCTAAGGAAATTCACACCATCAACCTAAATGTTGATTTATGGCCTCTCCTAGGATGACCAGATCTTCGGCTCGTGTGTTTTCACCCCAGATGTTCCTTGTTGCCGGCATGTATAGCACAATCAATTGTGTACACAGCCGCAGGCCATTCATTGTTTGCATTCGTGGAAGATGCAGTTGCGATGCTGGCATCCATCCTCGGTCACCGGACGATCGTATGCGAGGCATACACACATGCATAATGTATGCCTATTCCCCGGTCCAATCACGATTAACTACCTCGAGTTAATCGTGCAGCTCCTCCCCTTTTGCGGTTTTCTGTGGGTGTCCCTTTTCTTTCGTCGGCAGTAAATGAGGAGTCAGATCTTACCCGTAGAACGATACCCACGTATCGGATACGTTGCGTGTCGGAGTTCCCTTCAGTTTGAAGAGTGAGATTTCATCCCCAGTTGGGTACACGCGCGTTCGAGGAATTCAAGTAATTTCAAGTTTCATTAGACAGTGTCGCAGAGTGGTTGCGTTTTTTATCCAAGTTAATTCCAAGTGTTAATTACGCAGGATCGCGGAGCGGTTGCGTTTTGTTCCTTCTAAGTGTATGTCAGAGATACAGATTGACACTAATCTCGTTCAGTTTGTTTGAACTTAAAAGCCTTCGCGCCAGCAATGCGAATTGTAAAATAACTAAAATTAAAGAAAAGTTAACCTGTGTAATACAAACTTATTCAATAGTTATATATATAGCGAAGTACCTTTTAAGTGACAATTAAGCAGTGACAATCACCAGTGCTGACAGAAAAAGCAAACTAAAGACAAATGTGTAAATAAAATTTAAGGACCGCATCTGTGTCATTGATTTAATACATTGAAATTAAGTAGAGCTACGTTGTGGTATTTCCTTTTTTATCGATTGGATTATTCTAATTAAGTTACAATAAAAACAACAACAACAACAACAATAAGCAACAAGAACCGGTGTGTTTTATTGAACTATTTATCTTGTGTGTTGGTGATTTGTCTTCCCCTCGGTGGGTGTTTTACTGAAACCGCGCCGGTGTAGGTGCACTAGCCAAAACCACCCCACAGGCCTCCACACGGTCTGGAAGTGGGCGAATGCCCTGATCGTCAACAATGTAGCTCAGATATGTGTTTTGCTCTTTGGCATATTGACACTTATCTGGGTTGATGACAAGACCGAATTCGCGGAGGCGCTCAAGGACCTGTCGTAAATGGCGCTTGTGTTCAACGTGGTCTCGTGAGGCGATGAGAATGTCATCGAGATAAGCGTGACAGCAATTGAGACCACGTAAAGCCGAGTCGATGTATCTCTGGAATGTCTGCGCGGCATTCCTGAGACCGAAAGTCATTACTTTGAACTCGAAGAGTCCGAAAGGAGTAATGACTGCCGTTTTTGGGATGTCTTCAGGTGCCACCGGAATTTGGTGGTAAGCCCTGGTGAGATCCAGGGTGGTGAAGACTTTGCACCCTCGTAATTTATATGAAAAATCATATAGGTGTGCAATGGGGTATCTGTCGGGGACTGTTGCTGTATTCAGCAGTCTGTAATCCCCGCATGGGCGCCACTCCCCGGAACGTTTCTTAACTAAATGGAGTGGGCTTGCCCAAGGACTGTCTGATGGTTGACAGATACCGTGTGCTATCATTTCATCGAACTCGGCGCGTGCCGCGCGTAGTTTTTCTGGAGCCAAGCGACGAGCGCGTTGGCTTACTGGAGGGCCCCGTGTCTCGATGTGATGAAACACATTCGCCTTATGTCGTCGCTGGTTAGGTAGAGGAATTGTCGTATTGACAAATTCCTGTACCGTAGTTGGGTAGGGAGATGCCGACAAGGGCAAGGAAGGTGCGGTGTGGGCTACTAGCCTGTTGTGTGTCGAATCGACCAACAGATTGTGTTTTCCTAATAGGTCGGAACCTATTAGGGGTTCGTTAACATCAGCAATCACAAACTGGTGTGTGATTGGATGTCTGAGACCCAGATGGAGTGTCAGCTTTTTCCTTCCGTACGTGCGTATCGGAGAATTATTTGCTGCTGACAACGCGGTGGGCACGCGGTTGCGTGGGCACGCGGTTGCGTGGGGCGAACGATCGCGGAAGGACCGAGATATCAGCGCCGGTATCGACGGTGAAATTGATATTCAGTCTCGAGTCCCTGATCGTAAGGCGTCTTATGGGTGCGGTGCCGGCCGGTTGCGCAGGGGTGTCGGTCGGCAAAATTAGTTTAAAGACTGACGCCGGTTGTTGGTTGGTCGAGTCCAACCGCAGGGTGCCCTACAATTAGTTGTACGGTCTCCGTACCGTTGGTGGTTGGCGCACCAAGCATTGTTGGGCGGATTTTGCCTATTGGCAGGTTCGTCACGAGAGGGCCGTGGAGGTGGGCGACGAAACGAAGTCCGCTGGGATGTATATTGTGGAGGTTGCCGCCGGTTCATTGGGCGGTTCTGTACGGTTCGTTGTGTGTTTTGGAACCTCGCGCAAACTTGATCCAATTCACGGCGGAATGAGGCCTGAAGCGCGAGTAGGTCAGCCGTAGTGACCTGAGTAGGAGGGTTGTCTGGCTGAGTATCGCCGATAATACAATCGAGGGTTTGTTGGGTTGGGTTCGGATTAAGGCCAGTGTGCCTTCTAGAGGATGAGGAGGGTAGCTGAGTCGAAGCTACCAGAGCGGTTCGAGGTGCAGTTTGAGACGACTGAGGGTGTCGTGTAGGCAGTGCGGCGTGTTGACTAACCGCCGCGACTTGATATGGTGGAAGCTCAGACTGTGGGTCCAAGGTTTCCATAATCGAATCAGCCACCTTTGATAAATAGCCCAAACTTTGATTAGGTTGGGCCATTAATGCCGTGGTGTTTCCAGATGTGATGATTTGACAAATATGTTTGACGTTGAGTAATAGTAAAGCTGTGTTGGGGCTCTACTTGCCCTTTCAGCGTCTTTTAATTTATTTTCCGTTTTAGTTTTTCGTTGAGAAACTTTTTCTTTTTGTTTGAATTTTGTTGATGAAATTTTATTAAATTGTCTTTTTGTTGGCGGTTTATTTTGGATATTTCCACTTTGTTTTAAAATCACTGGTAGTGATTAGTTTAATTGTTTTCTGTTTGTTAACATTTTTATTGAGAAAATAAATTTTCTTTTTGAATTAGTTCAATGTTGAATGTTATTGGTTTTGTTTGATTCATTTAAATTTTTGGTTGAAGAATTTTTTGTTAAATTTATCAGAAGTTTTTTTGTTTAAGCACTTTTTCTTTGATTTTTAATTATTCTGGATTTTTGTTGCTTTTGGTTTTTTGAGTTGAAATATCCTTTGTCTTTTTTTTAAATAATTGATTTTGTTTATTTGCACTGAAGTTTTTTAGTTGGGTATTTTTCACATTGGTATTTCGAAAATTTCATAGTCTTTTTTTAAATTATTTTCCCACTTTAATTTTTTGAAATTTTTTTAGTTGATTTTGATTTTTTGTTTAAAAGTTTTGAACTATTTTTTTTTTTAAAGGAATTTTAATTGTTTTTGAAATTTCGATTTCGGTTGCGTGATTTTTTGTAGCGTCACCAATGTGGGGGTAGAAGTATGGATGCCGACGTACGGCAAGTATTCCTTTAATTCCCCCAAAGATGATCCGCAGAAAGAGACTTGTTCACCCGAGAAGAATGTAAAATAAATGAAAACGCACAGGGGGTTCTTTTATAGATAATGTTTTGTTATTATATTTTAACTGGAATATCCTTTATTTAGCTTTGGGTGGTGATATCTGTCTATTTTTGTTACAAGTGAATTTATTTTTATAGTGCACAATTTAATAGGAAGCTTTAGTGATCACTTAATTACTTTATGACGTTTACACCGGAAGGAACTAATTCCTAGCAGAGACTCGTGCGGCAGCGTGTCTGACCGCGATGGAGATTGAATAGCGACTGACTCAATTAGGGTGGAAATCGTAATTTCTGCTTTCTACACATTGATCTGCCAATGGTAATCATGCTCTCTTGTGTGTTCCCCAACTCACCACACTCATCCAGGTCGAAACGTACTTGTGTATTCGTTCGACGTCGATGGGCGTAGCCAGAATGGAGAAGCCAAAAGGGAAAGCACAATAACCCAGGGTTGATCTGGCTAGGTGTGTGTGCGTCAATGCCGCGTATACGGCTGGTCTACTGACCTAGTGTGATCTCTTAGGTCAACACACTATAGCAAGACAGAAATACGAGAGAGCGGAAAACCTAGCTAAGGTTATTCACCAGCAAAAAGAGATAATTGATCCCAAGCGAATGGGTGATCTGGGAAAAGTCAATAGGACGACGCATCGGCTGGGGATATATAACCATTCTGTGGAATGTTCGATAAATACCCAAGCCTATGGACTATGACGCAACCGCGTCGCTTGATTTGACTTGGTTGTTGCTAACCAAAACGAATGGAATTTCCTGGTGAAAATCCCATGGTTAGCGCAATAGTGTTGCCGTATGTCGTTGATTGTAGCTAAACTCAATTATGCATTATCTGCAGAGAACAATGAGTTTAGCTATGCGTCCCTTTGACATGTTTTACAGGTAAATAACTTATCAAGGAAATGGGTAGGTATTGTGGTTGGAATTGTGGTTGGAATTGTGGGCTGTTTCTCCTATAGAATAGAGAAACCCCTACAACTCCCTTCCCACGCGAGTGTTCCCGGAGCGTTACAACCTCCAACTGTTCAAAAAGAACTGCAACAGTTATTTGATGGCTTCTCGGGGCGCCCACTCGACGCTATAGGTTCGCCTCTCCCGAGAAAAGTCTAATCAAAAAAAAAAAAAAAACTTACCCTTTTGGAGCCAGTCTCCGCCACTAATTGCGATACACGCCAAAAATATCCACTTAAAGGATGAGACCCTACCCAAGCCAGAGCATTACCCCATACCGCAAGTGGTCCCAAATCAATTGATACCAAGCAAATCGAACTAAACGTTCAATTTGCGCTAATCAATTCAACTCCAAGCAAATTGAACTAAACGTTCAATTTGCTCACATTAAAAAACTTAGACAGGATAATCGAACTAAAGCTTCGCAACAAAAATCGCCTAAGAGCCAAATGTGCGGACCAGAAGCCTTTCTTCAAACGAAATCGTTGAGAATCATCAAATGCTCGCCAGCAATTTTATGATCCCTTGGAAAAATGGTTACCTAACACCATCAACATCAATCAGCGTCGGTTTCCGTTTTAACCAAACCAAGTTAAAAAACAACAGCACCATAAAACGAATTGCACATTCGTTTAGCACCTAAAAACATAGAGGATTATATATGTGCATTAGCACGATCCTCTGTTGATTTTTCCTTTGTGTTTCCTCTTTTGATCCCAAGCCGGGAAAGATAAAGAAAGGAAATAGCGGCTGGCAAAAGGGCCAAGCAGAAAAAAGGACATATCCTTCGATCTGCAGGATGGAAAGAAAAAGGTCTTCGTGAAACGAGTTGGTTCTAGACGATTCGCGGAGACGGCGAAGGAGTTGGGTTTTGAGATTTGACCGAGTTGGTCTGAAAGTGCTGCGTGGAGTTAATTTTGAAGTTGTCCGAAGCAAAAAGGAATAAGTAATTGTGCGTGTGTGCGTGGAATTAAGTTGAATTAGTGCCCGGAACAAAATTAATAAATTGAAGTTGTGCCGACAAATAGGAATTAATTTGAAATAGTGTCCGGAACAATATTAATAAGTTTAAGTTGTGCCCATAGATGGGAATAAAGAAACAATAATTAGGAATAAAACCTATAAGTGTTAATAGAAACAAATGAGTGTTTTATTTAAAGTATGTGTGGTGTAAAAAAAGTTTTATTACAAGGATGATTCTGCGAACACCACGGATCTGATTCTTTCATCCAAGCATTTATTCCGTAAAAATGTCTGCTCCATGGGGAAACCTCAGTAAGTGCAATCACTTACGACTCAAACGGCTACCCAACTGAAGATGTCTCTTCGAGCTTCCAAATACAGCACTGACAATTGGGTGATTTGGGTATCCGTTCCATGGTCAGAGGTTTATCTTAGAAACCTCGGTGTAAAAAGTTGCGCAGAATTAATTTATTTTCCTATAAACTAAACTCATCTGACAAACTTTGACTTGACAATAAAATACGAACAAATTACGACGACTGAAATCATGTCTTTTAAATAATCGCACTATAATCCTACGGCGGTCAACATAACGAATTTTACCAGAATAAGAAATACGCGGCGATTGATACTGCGAGGTGAGTTCACAATAACAAGCGTTGCAACCTACAACTATTCAAGGAAACGTCCAAAAGTTATTTAATGGCATCTCAGGGCGCCGTCGCTCATACGGCCGCATATTTTTGCATAGAAAATCTTACCTATCTGTTTCGCAATATGTCTTACAATATACAGTTTGTAAGTTTGTAACAACGATATTTCACTCGAACTGAGGTGTGGTACGATATGTTTTGTCGTTTAGAGAAAAATTAAATATATATATATATATTGTTATGCCTCGGTTGGCTATACACACCAGATAATATTTCTGCACGACTTAGTTTGTGGGCCAGATGCGGTCCGTGGGTGAACCTCCGGCGTTTCTGTTGGACAAGGAGGGGCGGAGACTGGAACCAAGGAAGTGCTGCTACGTGAAGTCCTGTTTTTTTTTTAAACAACGATTATCTTAACCTTAACTTAGCTTTATTAAACAACCTTATTACATTAATAATTAATTACAATCTTATCAACCTGATTATTTTACAATCATTAATTTACAGTCTTATTTCATATTCTTAATTACAATTTTATCGATCTGATTAATTTACAAACATTAATTTACAGTCTTATTTATTAATTGATTACACTCTTATTATTAATTGATATGATTAATTACAATTTTACTTATTAGCTTGTTTATTAATTAATTACAATCTTATTGTTCTAATTTACTATTGACAATCTTATTTGCTTATTTACTTACAACTTTCTTGAAAATTTACATTTAATTTAATTAAATGTTCCTTTGCAACTTTAACTTACAACTTTCTTGAATATTTACTTTTAATTTAATTAAATGTTCCTTTGCAACTTTAACTTACAACTTTCTTGAATATTCACTTTTAATTTAATTAAACGTTCCTTTGCAACTTTAGCTTATAACTTTCTTGAATATTCACTTTTAATTTATTTAAACGTTCGTTTGCAACTTTAGCTTACAACTTTCTTGAATATTCACTTTTAATTTAATTAAACGTTTGTTTGCAACTTTAACTTACAACTTTCTTGAATACTCACTTTTAATTTAATTAAACGTTTGTTTGCAACTTTAGCTTACAGTTTTCTTGAATATTCACTTTTTGTTTAATTAAATGTTCCCTTGCATCTTTAACGTACAACTTTCTTGAATATTTACTTTAGTTTAATTAAATGTTCCTTGGCAACTTTAACTTACAACTTTCTTGAATATTCACTTTTAATTTAATTAAACGTTCCTTTGCAACTTTAACTTATAACTTTCTTGAATATTCACTTTTAATTTATTTAAACGTTCGTTTGCAACTTTAGCTTACAACTTTCTTGAATATTCACTTTTTGTTTAATTAAATGTTCCTTTGCAACTTTGACTTAAAACATTCTTGAATATTCGCTTTTAGTTTAACTACGTAGGACTCGAGACGGACTCACATTCACTTCTACCTCTGCTTCAGGTTTCTCATCAACACCATACCTCGCCTGCTTGGTTGGCCACCCATGATCGCGTTACTTTTTGTCGATCAAGCAAAAATCGTTCGTTAGTGGCTCCCACGGAGTTTGGACTTCTGGATATGTTATTTTGTTGATTCAAGCAAAATGTTTTTTATGGATCATATTATTCTGTGGGACTTGGAATATTTTGTGGATCCGGCAAAATTGTTTGTTAGCTGTTTCTATGGGGTTCGGGTTTCAGAGTAGGGTATTTACAATTCAGGTAAAATTACTTCTTATGGATCATATATTATGGGACTTGGAATATTTTGTGGATTGGGCAAATTATTTCTTTCGAATGGATATCATGTTATGGTACTAGCAATGTTTCGTGGAATAGGCAAATTATTTCTTTTGAATACATATCATATTATGGTTTCAGATAGGGTGCTCTCCGATGGATTCACAGCATCCATAACAATATATATATATCCATCGCAGAACAAAATATTCCAAATCCTAACCCTATATCCATCCATAAGAAATATTCGCTTAATTCGCAAAATATTCCAAGTCCAATAGTAAAATATGATCCAAACAAAATATTCCAAATCCTAACCCTATATCCCTATAAGAAATATTTGCATAATTCACAGAAAAGTCCAAACCCCATAATATTATATAATCAGAAAGAAACAATTTTGCCGAGCTCACAGAGTATTCCAGTCCAATAGTATAATATGATCCATGGGAAACATTCTGCTTAATTCGCAAAATATCCCGAGACCCACAGTCGTATAGCCCACAAGAAGCAGGTTACAAAACCCGAATTCTATGGAGCCAGGCAACGGTTTCCATTTTGTACATTGTATAGGGGCAACGTATGCCGAAACCCCAGCCCCAAGAGAGTTGGCGGCAGCATGTTTCTGCATAATAAGCAGAATAGAGGTAGCGCAAAGATAGTCAGCAAAAGAAAAGAAAATGAAGCTAGAAGCAGGAAAAGAATTTGAAGGAGAGACTGAGTTTGACCGCCGACCGATACAGACTTCTATGCAGTACCGCTCCGTGTATTAAAGACAATTGTATATTGAAAGTTATTAAAGACATATACATTGAGTGTAAATAATATATTGTGTAAAGATAAAAGTAAATAGTATATCAAAAGTTATTAAAGACAGTAGTATATCAAAAGTTAGAAAAGACAGTAGTATATCAAAAGTTATTAAAGACATATACATTGAGTGTAAATAATATATTGTGTAAAGATAAAAGTAAATAGTATATCAAAAGTTATTAAAGACAATAGTATATCGAAAGTTATTAAAGACATATACATTAAGTGTAAATAATATATTGTGTAAAGATAAAAGTAAATAGTATATCAAAAGTTATTAAAGACAATAGTATATCGAAAGTTATTAAAGACATATACATTAAGTGTAAATAATATATTGTGTAAAGATAAAAGTAAACCGTATATCAAAAGTTATTAAAGACATATACATTAAGTGTAAATAATATATTGCGTAAAGATAAAAGTAAATGGTATATCAAAAGTTATTAAAGACAATAGTATATCGAAAGTTATTAAAGACATATATATTTATACATTATATGAGAATAAAGTTACTGAGCCGAGGTATCGGACCCTTAAAACAGAAAAAAAAAGAAAAACTCTCACTCTCCATATGCCCTCCGAATAATTGGTCCAAAGGTAACGCCGGGGGGTTTTCCCATAACCTACACCTGGCCTGAGGACCCATCAGTGTCTACATAAGGTGTATAGCCGGTCCATGCATAACAATATATATATATATGTTTTTTTTTTATTTTTATTTATTTTTTTTTTTTTCAACAGGTGATACCGCTAGAAATTTCACACGGCTCATTTCGAGAGGCTCAACATACTAGTTTATGTATGAAATTTCTTGACATTTCCTTCCTGGCCCAGCGTTAGTTTTTTGATCACTTTGGTCGGCTTTCGTGGCTTTCTAGCCACTCTGCACACTGCCTATTGGATTCAGGCGTATCGCAATGGACCCACGTTTCATCCACCGTCACAAAAGGGTCGAAAAAAGTCCGATCGATTACGCCGCAACATCGGCAAACCAGCCGTTGAATCATCAACACGTTGCTGGTTTTGCTCGACCGTAAGCAAACGCGGCACTCATCCCGCCGATACCTTACTCACCTCCAAAAGATCGAACAAAATCTATCCCGCCCATTCTTTTGAGATGGTCATGGCCTCAGCCTATTCGCGCAACTTCACTATACGATCACTCAAATCGATTCATGCAATTGATTTACGATTTCCGCATTCATAGTCTTCGGTGTTTGTACGACCCATTTTAAAATCACTAAACCACCCACACTCTATTGTTCTCGAAGGATCAGATGATGACACTTCTGCAGCCATTGCAGTGATTGTTAAGTAGTTTATTCCTTTAAAAAATGGTATTTAATTAATGCGATATTTCCGTTTTACCATTTTTTACGAAGATGAAAATAGCGCCACTCAAACGACTGTAACTTGTATAATGTAGAGTGCTTGCGAAGAACCAGTAAGTTAATGTAAGAATAATATTTGTAAAATAGAAGTTAATATTTAGTAATTGAATTGTTAAATAAATGTGGAAGTAAAACAAACAAAAACGACTGTAATTTGTACACGATTGGACGAAATGTCAGCCTCTCGAAATGAGTTAGGTTTATTTTCTAGTTGTGCCACCTATTGAAAAATCCTGGAACTTTTTAACCCACGTAGTATATATATATATATATATATATATATATATATATATATATATATATATACATAACATATATATATATGCATATATATATATATATATATATATATATATATATATATATATATATATATATATATATTGTTATGGATGCTGCAAATCCATTGGAGAGCACCCTATCTGAAACCATAATATGATATCCATTCAAGAGAAATAATTCGCCTAATCCACAAAACATTCCTGGTCCCATAACATGATATCCATTTGAAAGAAATAATTTGCCTAATCCACAAAATATTCACAGTCCCATAATATGATATCCATTCAAAAGAAATAATTTGCCTATTCCACATAATATTCCAAGTCCCACAATGTATGATCCATAAAAAGCAATTTTACCTGAATTGTAAATAACCTACTCTGAAACCCGAACCCCATAGAAACAATTTGCCCAATCCACAAAATATTCCGAGTCCCATAGAATAATATGATCGATAAAAAACATTTTGCTTGAATCAACAAAATAACATATCCAGAAGTCCAAACTCCGTGTGAGCCATTAACGAACGATTTTTGCTTGATCGACAAAAAGCAACGCGATCATGAGCGGGCAACCAAGCAGCCGAAGTATGGTGTGTATGAGAACTCTGAAGCAGAGTTAGAAGTGAATGTGAGTCCGTCTCGGGTCCTGTGTTTAGTTAAATTGAAAATTAAATTTTGAGTCAAAGTTGCAAAGAACGTTTAATTAAATTAAAGATATTCAAGGAAAGTTTAAGTCAAAATTTCCACGGAACGTTTAGTTAAATTGAAAGTGAAATTTTAAGTCAAAGTTGCAAAGAACGTTTAATTAAATTAAAGATATTCAAGGAAAGTTTAAGTCAAAATTTCCACGGAACGCTTAGTTAAATTGAAAGTGAAATTTTAAGTCAAAGTTGCAAAGAACGTTTAATTAAATTAAAGATATTCAAGAAAAGTTTAAGTCAAAATTGTAACGGAACGTTTAGTTAAATTGAAAATGAAAGTTCAAGGAAGTTGTAAGTAAATAAGCAAATTAGATTGTCATTAATAAATTAGAACAATAAGATTGTAATTAATTTTGTCAATGTAATCAATCAATAAATAAGTGAATAAGTAAAATTGTAATTAATTATATCAATTAACAATAAGAGTGTAATCAATTAATAAATAAGTCAATAAGTGAAATTGTAATTATATCAATTAATAAATAAGACTGTAAATTAATGTTTGTAAATTAATCAGAGCAATAAGATTGTAATTAATTTTGTCAATGTAATCAATCAATAAATAAGTGAATAAGTAAAATTGTAATTAATTATATCAATTAACAATAAGAGTGTAATCAATTAATAAATAAGTCAATAAGTGAAATTGTAATTATATCAATTAATAAATAAGACTGTAAATTAATGTTTGTAAATTAATCAGATCAATAAGATTGTAATTAATTTTGTCAATGTAATCATTCAATAAATAAGTGAATAAGTAAAATTGTAATTATATCAATTAATAGATAAGATTGTAATTAATTTTTAATTGTTTAATAAAGCTAAGTTAAGGTTAAGGTAATCATTGTTTAAAAAAAAAAAAATATATATATATATATATATATATATATATATATAAACGGGACTTCACGCAGCAGCACTTCCTTGGTTCCAGTCTCCTCCCTCCTTGTACAACGGAAACGCCGGAGGTTCACCCACGGACCGCATCTGGCCCGCGGACTAAGTGGTGCAGAAATATTATCTGGTGTGTATAGCCTACCCAGGCATAACATACTAATTTTTGGTGGCAGCGGTGGGATCCAGCATCACAATTGCGGCGGAAACATGGAGTTGTTCCTAGGATTGTTTCTGTAAGTGATTGTTTTATTTCATTGACCTGTAGCTTTTGAAATTTTCTTTGCACTATTGATTTTGTTTGTCACTATCGCATTGTTGCCCTATGAGAGGAAAGAAGGGAACCCTTTTTGGTTAGGAAAATAAAGGACTTGAGACGAAGGACCATTCATGTTCTCGAATCTGCGCGCTTCTTTGGGTACCCTTAACACTAGTAGTAGCCAACCCCCCGGGAGCGAGGCTGAAGTCGGTGAAGGCGAGAATTCGTGTTTGGATAACGACAGCGAACGTAGGGACTCGCGGGCCGAAAACAGTTTCACCAGCAATATGACCGAAGTTCCCATCAGTGTGTTAACTTCCTTCATCCCTACCTTCAATGGTAACAGCGATGAAGTTTTCACATTTATTGATTCGTGCGATGATGCCATCGAATTGGCATCTGATACACAGAAAGATGTACTCTTCAAGTATATTAAAACCAAAGTTCGTGGCAATGCCTCAACGATTTTAATGAAGAAGGAGATCACTGACTGGCAGGCATTAAAAATGGAACTGATAACAGTGTTTAGGGAACCTCACAGTGCACTACAACTGGACAGGGAGTTGATTTCGATCCGGCAGAATAAGGACGAGTCCGTGGTGCACTATTTGCAGCGAGTCGAGACCTTGCAAAGACGGCTCCTCCAAAGTAAGCTCTCCGGCGTGAAGCGTGAACACAAAGAGGGCCAAATCGAATACATTCAGAGTGAGACCCTTTCGGTCTTTGTGAATGGTCTCCGGGAGAGATTGTCAACATATGTGATAACACAGCGGCCTAGGAACCTCGCCAAGGCGAGCAGGTTTGCCTCTGAGGAAGAACAGCGCATTAACCTGTTCAGATCGAATACACAAAAGGATTATACCTCGAGAAATTTGGCAAAGATTAACTTTCAATAGGTCAAGTGTTATAATTGTGGCAAGTTGGGTCACATAGCAAGGAATTGTAGACTTCCGAGAAGACAGGACGGTCGACCTAATGGGAACCCTTTTAAGTGGGATAATAAATTCAGTGGGAACCCTTTTGGACAGAGTGTAAAACCAACTTCGGTCCCGAACAAGGTGGACTTATAGGAAAGAAATTTTCAGTAGGCTGCATGAAGTATGGGGCGCTCATGCAGCTCAGAGTCTCGGATAAATCGGAAAGTCCCCACATTTTGGCTACCATCAACGGGGATGCAAGGAAATTTATGATAGATACGGGGGCAGAGATATCACTCATCAAATCAAACTGTGTCTATAGGGATGAGGTGGATATCGGAAAGGTTCTGAGATTTAGTGGGATAGGTGGCAGGATGTGTGCCACACTGGGGGTGGTTAAACAAAAAGTTGAGTTCGACCAGGATGATGGCAGCACCAGGACGGATATAATGGAATTCCACGTAGTCGCAAACACCCTCTTGGGAGATTATGACGGATTGATCGGAAACCATTTCCTACGAGAGGGTGGTTTTACGATCGATTATAAGACTAATGTAATGGCGGGACGTTGTGGTGAGTTACCATTAAGGTATCTTAATGAATCACGGTCTGTCATGGCTAGGTCCGAGGTTTTTAGAAGCGATCAAGTCCAAGGAAACTTGGACAAGGAAATAGTTATATCTAGACAGGAAATTACCGAAGGTATTATTGTCCCCAGTTGCATTACCAGGAATTGGAATGGCAAATGTTTGGTTTCGGTTTTGAACACTACAGATAAGCCGTTTGATTTGAAGGGATTGTCCGTCAGGGGTTCGAATCTGAGTGACTTTAACGTCACAGAAAAAAGAACCCAGAAGGTCACGGGGAATGTGCGAACCGCCCATTTGAATAGGGAGGAAAAAGAGAGCCTCATGGAGATTGTTCAGGAATTCAATGACATTTTTAGCATCGAGGGTGAAAAGTTGTCTGCCCCACCCGTTATCAGGCACAAGATTAGAACCAAGGATTATTCAGAGCCTGTCTTCACAAAAACTTATAGGTACCCCAAGGTTCACGAGGATGAGGTTCGTGAGCAGATCAAGAGGCTCAAGGATGATGGAATCATACGTAATAGTAGTTCCCCATGGAGCTCGCCGTTGTGGGTAGTGCCCAAGAAGGCTGACGCAAGCGGAAAGAGGAAGTGGCGCATGGTAATTGACTACCGCAAATTAAACGAAATAACGATTGCGGATAATTACCCCTTACCGAACATCAACGAAATTCTCGATCAATTGGGAAAGGCAAAATACTTTTCCACTTTGGACTTAACGTCCGGATTCCATCAAATTCCAATGGATGAGGAGGACATCGAGAAGATGGCCTTTAGCACACCATACGGTCATTTCGAATATACCAGAATGGCGTTTGGATTAAAAAATGCTCCAGCTTGTTTTCAGAGGCTGATGAACACGGTCTTGGCAGGATTTCAGGGAATTAGGTGTTTCGTTTATTTGGACGACATTGTTGTGTATGGTCAAAACTTGAGGGAGCATAACGAAAAACTTAAAGAAATACTTGAGCAACTTAGGAAAGCGAACTTAAAACTTCAACCCGATAAATGTGAGTTCCTTAGAAAGGAGGTCTCGTATCTGGGGCATATAATCACAGACGAAGGGGTAAAACCAGACCCAAACAAGATCAGTAGCATTGTGAATATGGAAGCGCCTAGAAGTCCTAAAGGTATAAAATCATTCTTGGGAATGATAGGTTACTACAGAAAGTTCATAAAACATTTTAGTAAGATTGCCGCACCTTTAAATAGACTCCTTAAGAAGGATGTTGATTTCGTTTGGGGACAAGAACAGGAGGAAGGGTTTAGAAAATTGAAGGATCTTGTAACTGAGCATCCTGTTTTGCAGTATCCAGATTTTAGTAAGCCATTTATAATTACAACTGACGCTTCTAATAAGGGAATGGGCGCAGTGCTCAGTCAAGAGCACAACGGAAAAGACTTGCCGGTACATTTCGCAAGTCGAACACTCAATAAAGCCGAAGTAAATTACAGCACTACGGAGAAAGAGTGTCTGGCCATTGTATGGGCCACGAAACAATTCCGTCCCTATATTTACGGTACTAAATTCGTGATTCAAACGGATCACAGACCTCTGACGTGGTTATTCAAAGTCAAAGATCCGGGTAGTAGACTGGTCAGATGGCGTCTCAAACTCGAGGAATTTGACTACGTCATTACTTATAAGAAGGGTAAAGAAAATGTTGTGGCTGATGAATTAAGCAGAAACGTCCGAGTGGCAGAGAAAGAAAAGGAAGAAACCCGGCAGGATCTGGTGAGCCTTATGGAAGAAGAAGGTATGGGTATAGATCAGGGAAACAGGGAGGTAGTCAATAATAACAATGAAAATAACGTGGCGGTTGAAGTTGAAAACATTGCCCAAGATGTAGAAAGTGTTTCAGGGGAAAGCATTGCAGAGTCAAATACTGCTGACGAAGCAGGAAGACCTGAAGGCAATAAAGAACTTGTCAATGATAACGACAGAAAGCAAGCAATAATAAAGGAATACCACGAGGGCCTAATAGGAGGCCATACAGGTCAGAAAGCAACTTATGTAAAAATTAGAAAGAGATATAGATGGAAGGGTATGCAGAGGGATATTGAAAGCTTTGTCAGGAAGTGTCCCCAGTGTCAGACCGAGAAGGTTAACCGGGCACCGACCAGAAATCCTATGAAAATAGTTAGCTCGGCCGATAGGGCATTGGAGAAAATCATCATTGACATTATAGGACCGTTCCAGGAGACGGACGAGGGTTACAAATTAGGATTGACAATCCAAGATGACTTGTCGAAATTTATTAAGTTTATATCCTTGAAGAACAAGGAGATGCAAACAGTGGCGCGAGCCCTGATGGAAGAGTGGATAATGAACTTCGGTATGCCTAAGTTGATTCTCTCTGATAATGGCTTGGAGTTCTGCAACGAGCTTTTTAAAGAATTTTGTAACCTATTGGGGATAAAACATATAACGACCAGCGTCGCTTACCCACAAGCTAACGGTAGCGTGGAAAGGGCTCATTGTCGATTGTTGGAGTATTTGAAGTCCACGGGAAAGGAGTTGAACCAAACAGAGGATTGGCACAAACGAATGCCATATGCTGGATTTTGCTACAATTGCACAACCCACAGTGCCACGGGCTACACGCCCTACGAAATAGTGTTCGGTTGCGAGGCTAATCGGCCCAGCGGTGTGAACAGTAACAGCGACAGGACCGTCTTTGATTATATTGATGAGGTCAAGGCGAATCTTTTTGAGCTGCAGGAGAATGTTAAGAAAAACACTAGGGAAAGCAGAGAGAAATCGAAGTTGAGATATGATAAGAAAACAGGAAGACCAATAGAATATAGAGTTGGTCAAAGGGTCTTGGTAAAAAACAAAATAAAGGGTAAATTACGAAGTATTTATAAAGGACCTTTCACGATCCTCGAAGTACATGAAGACTATCTTGTTATACAGCTTCGAAACAAGCAACAGAAGTTCAACAGAGCTAACGTTAAACCCTACTTTGCAAGATCCCGTGCATCTACACAGTAAAGGCGGGGAACGTAGACGTGCGGAGCCTGCGGGAACATTCGGGACTGTATTTCAACTATATCGGAGATTGAAAAGAAATGAACAGAAAGTTGACGCTGGTTGCACACTTGGACATAACTATTCTGGAGCAAACAAGTTTTAATATTAGGAATATGATTAACTCAATAGACAAACTCTGTATACAACCCAAAACAGAATGTAAACTATTCCAAAATTTAGCAGAACAGGAAATAACTAAGGCAGATCATAGAATCAATATAATCTCTGGTATAGTGGGGAAATCGAAAAGAACAAAAAGAGGGCTGGCAAATGTGATAGGTTCGGGTTTTAAGGTTTTCTTTGGTACCATGGATAATGAAGATGCCGAATACTATTCGACAGCGATTCACACTGTTTTGGAAAACGAAAGCAGAATCAAGAACGGCATGGAAGAGAACATAAAGGTAATGAGTCACTTAAATAAACAGGTACTTGAAAGCGTAAAGAACGCAAACGTTACACTGAAAAAGGTTAACGAAGTCATTGACGAAATTAATAAGATTAATACAAGAGAGGATAATCTCAACAGAACTATCATCTTGACCTCTTACTACGATGAAATATCCAGCAAAATTAACCACAAGATCATGCGACTCGAACTAGAAATAGAACAAATAATTGATAGCCTGTTCTTCATTCAGTCCGGAATTATACACCCAAGAATTATAGAACCAATTGACCTACTTAAGGAATTAAAAGAATTCGACCACAATAACTTACTGGCCATAGAACCAAATTTAGAAAATTACCCCGAAATATTAAAATTAATTGAAATTAAAGCTTTCACCAAGGGTCGCATTATCATCTTTATTATTCATATTCCGACTGTTACAAAAGAAACCTTTGATATATATGAAATAACCGCTCTCCCAAAGATCGTGGCCAATGGAATCGTGGTGCTGGGATTGAGTAACGAGTACTTAATTATAAATAAGAATAGAGAGGACTACGTGTTGAGGTCAAGACTGGATGATTGTAAGTTTTTCAATAAAATATACGTTTGTAAACCACAACTTCTGCGCAGTACCTTAAGTGACTCAAACTGCGAAATAAACATCTTCATGAGAAATAGAGCCGAAAACTGCAATGCCAAAGTCATAAATTCCCAGGTCGTGGAATATTTCGACGAGATTAAGGACGATTCTTTCCGGTATGCAATAACAACGGAGACCAGTTTTGAGTGTAAATGTCGGAATAGGACGGAAGTAGGAAAGCTCCTGGGTACAGGAGTTATTACGATTAACGGGTACTGCAGGCTGGAAACATATGACATGACTATAAACACGTTGGGAGTTGGCACAGAGAAATTGGTAAGAGATAGGCACTCGTATGGCGATTTAGAAAGTTGTTGCGCTAAAGCTAAGCTGAGCGAAATAACAATCGAAAGGAAACCAATGTCCAAAATTTCAGCAAAAAGCATTCATGAGCTGCAGGACCTATCCCTGGAAATACAGAATCAACAAACCTTCTGGTCAAAGGCCATACAAAGGATACCAGAACGAACACAGGGGATCCTGATGTCTGTAACTGGAGTCTTCAGTCTGATAGGCATTGTCTACGTCATCTGGAAATGCGGCTGTGGACCTGGAAGAACAACCATAAGCCTTTTTAACAAATGCTTTAATAGAAGGAACCGCGTTGACTCAGACCTAAGGTTGGAAGTGGCAAGAACACCAGAGCCACCCAAGTTGGCGGAGGTTTTTGAGTTGAAAACGCCTAAGTCCAATTTAAGGGTAAGGTACCCTTAGATGTGTCTAAAGGGGGGACGTGTTATGGATGCTGCGAATCCATTGGAGAGAACCCTATCTGAAACCATAATATGATATCCATTCAAGAGAAATAATTCGCCTAATCCACAAAACATTCCTGGTCCCATAACATGATATCCATTTGAAAGAAATAATTTGCCTAATCCACAAAATATTCACAGTCCCATAATATGATATCCATTCAAAAGAAATAATTTGCCTATTCCACATAATATTCCAAGTCCCACAATGTATGATCCATAAGAAGCAATTTTACCTGAATTGTAAATAACCTACTCTGAAACCCGAACCCATAGAAACAATTTGCCCAATCCACAAAATATTCCCAGTCCCATAGAATAATATGATCGATAAAAAACATTTTGCTTGTATCAACAAAATAACATATCCAGAAGTCCAAATTCCGTGAGAGCCACTAACGAACGAAAAAACATATTGCTTGAATCAACAAAATAACATATCCAGAAGTCCAAACTCCGTGTGAGCCATTAACGAACGATTTTTGCTTGATCGACAAAAAGCAACGCGATCATGGGCGGGCAACCAAGCAGCCGAAGTATGGTGTGTATGAGAAATCTGAAGCAGAGTTAGAAGTGAATGTGAGTCCGTCTCGGGTCCTGTGTTTAGTTAAATTGAAAATTAAATTTTGAGTCAAAGTTGCAAAGAACGTTTAATTAAATTAAAGATATTCAAGGAAAGTTTAAGTCAAAATTTCCACGGAACGTTTAGTTAAATTGAAAGTGAAATTTTAAGTCAAAGTTGCAAAGAACGTTTAATTAAATTAAAGATATTCAAGGAAAGTTTAAGTCAAAATTGTAACGGAACGTTTAGTTAAATTGAAAATGAAAGTTCAAGGAAGTTGTAAGTAAATAAGCAAATTAGATTGTCATTAATAAATTAGAACAATAAGATTGTAATTAATTTTGTCAATGTAATCAATCAATAAATAAGTGAATAAGTAAAATTGTAATTAATTATATCAATTAACAATAAGAGTGTAATCAATTAATAAATAAGTCAATAAGTGAAATTGTAATTATATCAATTAATAAATAAGACTGTAAATTAATGTTTGTAAATTAATCAGATCAATAAGATTGTAATTAATTTTGTCAATGTAATCAATCAACAAAAAGTGAATAAGTAAAATTGTAATTATATCAATTAATAAATAAGACTGTAAATTAATGTTTGTAAATTAATCAGATCAATAAGATTGTAATTAATTTTGTCAATGTAATCAATCAATAAATAAGTGAATAAGTAAAATTGTAATTAATTATATCAATTAACAATAAGAGTGTAATCAATTAATAAATAAGTCAATAAGTGAAATTGTAATTATATCAATTAATAAATAAGACTGTAAATTAATGTTTGTAAATTAATCAGATCAATAAGATTGTAATTAATTTTGTCAATGTAATCATTCAATAAATAAGTGAATAAGTAAAATTGTAATTATATCAATTAATAGATAAGATTGTAATTAATTTTTAATTGTTTAATAAAGCTAAGTTAAGGTTAAGGTAATCGTTGTTTAAAAAAAAAAAAATATATATATATATAAAAACGGGACTTCACGCAGCAGCACTTCCTTGGTTCCAGTCTCCGCCCTCCTTGTACAACGGAAACGCCGGAGGTACACCCACGGACCGCATCTGGCCCGCGGACTAAGTGGTGCAGAAATATTATCTGGTGTGTATAACCTACCCGGGCATAACAATATATATATATATATATATATATATATATATATATATATATATATATATATATATATATATATATATATATATATATAAGGACAACAACATTTTCGCCGCTTCCAAGAAGAGGGGCATGTTATCGCCCTGCTCTTGTAAGTATCCCTCAATGTACTTCGTTCTTAATCTACAACTGAGTAATAACGCAAACATCCTTGCAGGATCTACGCGCCAGGGCATATTTTCCCCGAAAGTCATTTCATGTCTACCCGATGACAGCAAGTCCGTTATCTTGTCCTAAAAAGTAATTAATTATTTGTTTATCTCTTTTTAATTTCTCAGGGGAAAATTCATTTCATCGATCGGCCAACACACTGATTGCGTAGTTTCAGGTATGTTTCGTCGGTGGCGAATGCCCTACCCAGCGACACGTATTTTAATTAGTACATAGCGCTACTTTGTGCTTTCCTTGAGTGGCAACTTGATTTTAATTACAGTTTTATTTTATAATGGGAAAATTTGTGAAGAGAACGAAAGAATTATGTCGGGAAGAGTAATTAAATCGATTATTTGAGCTCTCCACAGGATTGGCCTAAGACAGGTATGATGGATTTGTTAAAGTATATTGGAACGAGAAAAAATCCATTTCTATCAGTCAATATGAGAGAAAACTTATTGTCATTTGAGAATTTTATTCTGCGGGTCAGGATAGAAATTTTGTTTACATTGATATGTTAAATTGGTCGAAAGAGAAAGGGTTGAGAGTGGTAACTGGAGAAGGTGTGCAATAATGTTATAAATCCTTTATACTGAGAAGCAGCTCAACCACCAACAAATCGAAATGTCTCGAAATCTTTATCTCAGATTGCGTTAGAGGAGCCCATCGATTGAGGAATTTTATGTTAATTAACTTTTTACGAACAAGATTTTCGATAATAAAAATCCAAAACGTTCGACTTAAATTGTCCTACGTCTACTTATCGACTAGAACTGAGATGGGAATCGCTGCGCCATTCGTTTTTCCTGGTCCAATTGGGCCCGAGTCTTTGGCAACGCATCACGTCGACAAGAATTCACAGAAAAGGCAAGGCAAGCGCCAGCACACAAGTTCCTGGGAAACAACGATCAGCCGCGCGCCGATTCCAGGAAGCCACGAAGGAGAACACTACCCAAGACACGGGCGAACGAGATGACGGCTGCGGGCCTATATAAGGCGAGCACTTCGGCATAGCAGTGCGAGCCTCCACAGAAACTCCGCGAGTCGAATAAATCGTTTGGCCGGCCAGCGCCGGAATACAGTCTACATGAAGAAAGGGAAGCTGAGATGTCGCCGATGTGGGGGTGCCGTCCTCAGAGCAGTAACACTTTTGGTCTTTTTAGCTGGATCTCGGCGATAAACGAGGATACCGATAACGAGATTGGCTAAAGCCAGGAGGACGCTGCCATCCCCTGCGGGAGGACTGTCTACTCAACCTGGAGTGGACAGCGCCGGACCAGATCCAAGCGCCACATGAAGAGAATCTCCCACACGGCTTGGAAGAGATTACGACGAACCTGCGAAGCGCTCACCGGAAGAAGGGAATCAGTGCACGTGAGCGAAGTGAAGAAGAGCCACTCTGAACTCCACACCCCAGGGCGGGGGATCGACCCAACGTTCCAAGAGGCAAGCCAGAGGACCAGCGTGTCCGGTGGGGACAGAGCCCGGGACAAGCGTGCTAAGATCGAAGCGCGGCACGGAGCACGGGGCATACCCTCAAGAGGCAGCTCGGTAAGTTCATCGAAGAGGGCCGAGATCGAGGCAAAGTTGGAAGTCGCCAGGCGAGAGCTGGAAATCGCCAAGGCGAAGGCGAAAATGGCACGAGCGAGACTCGAAATGGTGGCGGCAAGTTCCGAGGACGAGATTCGCCAAAGCGAGGCTGCCTATCGACGCCTCCTGAATATTGAGAAGAATCTGGGGAGAGACGAAAACTTGAAGGCAATGTACAGAAAGCAAGCAAACAATCTGCTAGAAAACGAGTATGCAGACAAGGCGCCGGCGCACACAACTCCACAACTCTTCCAGGAAGAGCCTTCGATCTCCCACACTCCGCAGTAATACACCCGACAAAGAAGAAGCCGCGAATAGTACTCAACGCAGCAGGAAAAATTGACGGCAGGAGGCTCAGCGACGCCCTATTCCCCGGATCAAACCTCCTCCAATCGATCTTTGGGGGTGCTCGTCAGATTCAGAGAAAGACCAATCGCTATCGTCGCTGACATCAAGGGAATGTTCCTTCAAATCCAGATGCGTTAGATCGACCGCGACAGCTTAATGTTTCTTTGGCGCGACGGAGACGCAGATAGGAGGCCCGAAGAATATCGCATGACGTCTGTGGTGTTCGGAGCCACATCATTACCATCAACCGCAATCTATGTGATGAACAGAAATGTGGAGGAACTCGGCGAGGAACATCCGCTAGCGCGAGCCATCCATGAAAACCACTACATGGACGACTGCTTACAGAGTTTCGCGACCGTAGAAGAGGCCAGAAGTACAGCAAAGATAGTGGAGAGGACCCATGCAAAGGCGGGATTTCGACTCAAGGGGTGGAGTAGTAATATACCCCAGATTCTCAAAGGTTTTCAGAAGAAACCCCAGTCAGAAGCGATGGAATTATCGAAGGAAGAGAAGATCCTTGGGCTCAAGTGACTGATGACGGAAGACACCCTGGCCTTCAACGTAGAGTTTCGGAGCACCCACTCGGAACTCCTCACCGGGAAAAGGATGCCTTCCAAAGGAGAAGTTACCAGCGCGGTAATGTCAACCTTTGACCCACTCGGATTCGCAACGCCAGTGCTCATACAGGGGACAAAGCTGATTCAGGATCTTTGGTGCGCCAAGATCGGATGGGATGAAGAGATCTCCGAGGAACAGATGATCGCTTGGGTCAACCACCTAAAGGAGGCGTCCATCCTCAAAGGACTGAGAATTCCCCGGTGTTTGTCGGGTAGTCGGGGAGAAGGCCAAATGCACACTTTCAGCGATGGTTTGCAGTGGATAAAATCAGACACACGTAAGTTCAAGACAGAACCGTGGGACTGGAAATGGGCGCCGACAAAAGAAAACCCAGCAGACGACGTTTCCAGGGGAACCGTGCATAATGAGCCTAGAACGATTCTCCGTATGTATGCGTCTAGTGAGAACTACAGCACGCTGAAGGAGAAGAGAGAGTCACGCAAGTCAACCGAAATTTCAAAGTCTCGAAGGCAACAAACACCAGCACGGCCTAAATCCGACGACAATACGACATTCATACCCGTGAATAAAAAATATGTAGACAGGGCCGAAGAGCAACTGATCGAGATGAGCCATCAAGACAGTTTTGCGGGCGACGTGGCTCGCTTGGGAGAGGCAAGGCCACTAGAAGGCTCGAGTCGACTGCGTAAAATAGACGTTTACCTCGACGAAAAGGGCGCGGTGGAGCTGAGGTCTCGAAAAAGAAAAATAAAAATCGACGGCTGGAGAACAAATTTCACCATGGTGGATGGAAAACTTCGACTGAGTCGCCTCCTGATAGACCACTACCATAGGAAGTTCGCTCATGGCAACACCGCAACGGTAATAAACGAGATTCGGTAGAGATACTGGATCTTGGGGCTACGAACATCGACGAAAGGAGTGATACGCCGATGTCAATGGTGCAGAGTCCATAAAATCGCCCCTCAAGTGCCGCCCATCGGAGATCTACCTTTCGAACGACTGCACCACCACCGCCGCCGCGGTGGACTACTTCAGGCCAATGCAAGTTGCCGTTGGAAGAAGAATCGAGGGGAACCCTGCCCACGTGCCCAACCACGAGAGCCGTAGAAGAGGAACTCCAAGGACAATCTGGGCTGATAACGGGATTAACTTCCCCGGGGCGAGCAACGAACTGGAGAAAGCGGGAAACGAACATGGGATCAAGTGGAAGTTCATTCCACCTGGGTGCCCTAATATGGGGGGGGGGGGGGGGGGGGGTAAGTGAAAACGGCCTTGACCGCCGCTCTATGCTTCAGGACACCGCCAGAGAAAGTGCGATGCACCCTGATGACCAAGGTGGAACATGTCCTCAACTCGCGCCCACTTACCCGCGTTAGCATGGATCCGAACGACGAAGTAAGCTTCACACCGAACCATTTCCTGCTGGCGCGCTCTTGTGGTACGATGGTACCTTATGAATTCGATGACTACGACCTTGTTGGTAGAGCGAGCTGGAGAACACGGACCACTTCTGAAGAAAATGGGTAAAAAAATACCTGCCAACCCCGATGACAAGAAGGATCTCCGGACGAGATACCACCGACCAACAAGTTGGAGACGTAGTCTTGGTGGTGGATTCTTTATGCTACATGGTAACTCCCCCACCGCCATTGTCCCAACGGGGAGACTTTAAACGGAGACTGCAGGCAATGACACAGGAAATGTTTAAACAATTTGAACGTACATACTTACATTACAAACAATTAACACATTGCCCCGCTAAATTTAAATAAAGGAGATAGTGTACGTTTTGATTTACACACGTAATTCCCTTCATTAACATACATAAAATAAAACTATTCATTTGGATAACGTGCATACACACTTTAAACATAATACAATTGTTGTGGAGACTATAAAATATAAAGAACAAGCATAGCCGGTGCATAAACCCAGATCAGTTTCGGGGCTGGTCGTGACTGAGTTTCTTCGCTGAGACAACGGGTTTTCTTGAGAAAAGACTGTTGGTTTTTGGCCGTTGATCTTGTCGGTTTTTTGTGGTATAAAAAGATATGATTTTGTGAACCGTGAAAAAATTATCTTCATGTATCAAAATTGTTAAGTAATTAAAAGGAAAATCCAACGGAAAAGTATCTTCATGTATCAACATTGTTAAGTATGTTAATTAAAAGGAAAATCCTACGTAAAAATCATTAGTGAGAACTTTTTTTTCGACTGTGTTGGTGGATCCAGCGGTGAAACTGAATCGACCTGGATGGCATACAATACATCATAAGAGTCGGCAGGAGGAGGCCGCCATGCATGGAACCCAGGAGTACCTGCGAGGATCAAACAAGGTTAACATATCCATTTCCCATATTATAACTTATCCACTTGCAGTTAGCGATCGGCAAACTGAACACTTTGACCAGCGTCACGGACAGAACTACAGGGAAGTCCACGGTATCCAGTCAACATCATATAGGTCTAATTGCTGTAGGATACCGACCCAACCGCAGAGACAGCGGCGTCGACACAATCACCGGCACCTCGGACCACCATCGAGAGACGACGCAGTCATCAGCGCCACAGACTACCATCACAAGAATTAAACCATAGAGCCCAGGGTGGGTCCCATCGAACAGGCGCCAAACAGTGAGTACACCTTATGTTCACCTAATTTCGATCGAGTGAGACAAGATCTCAAGAAAGCGAGGCTGCGATTATTGAGTCTGATTGAAATAAAGGCTACAATTGGCAACAGGTCCACAGGAGATTTAATGGCGTACCTAACCGAAAAGTGGAACCATTCCACCCACTACCTCGGTGAAAGCAAGGTAGTCGCACTGGATATTTCAAAAGCCTTCGACAGAGTTTGGCATCCAGCTCCTTTTTCAAAATTGCATTCATATGGAGTGGACAATACCCTGATCCAATGGATAATGATCTCTTGTCAATTACTCACAACCCAATTCACTTGTTTGCTGATGGTAGCACGTTGAGTTTCTCATACTCATACGAACACTCCCGCCCAAACTCTTTGAACGTCACTACCAACCAGCAACTTATGCTTGATACATTGAATTCAAACCCCAACAAGATATATCAATACCGATAACCGAGTAGAATTCAATGCATTAAAAACTCAGAGTTCCCTCTTGTCGTCAAAGGCGAGACCCAAAGTAAATATACTGTGGGAGATATTTAGTATGGGTGCCAGCACGGCAGCCACTCCTGTTCATAGAAATAAAACACACAGTGTATATGATTTTCTTTATTTGGAACACACAAGCTTTCACAGGAAAAAGTTTTAATTGGGTTTATTATATTAGACACTTTGATAAAACATCAATTGTGACAGTCAATAACAAACGGATAATGTTGGAGAAAGTTAGGAAAATTGTAACAGCATACTCGTAGACATTCCCCGGAACAATTACAATAGTAGAGATTTTTTTCTTAGCTTAACCACACAAGCGTATAATTTAATAGGTTTGCATCAATTCACAGGAAAAAGTCTTAATTTGGTTTTTTGTATTAATTCACAGGAACTAGCAAAGATAACACTGCGGTATACTTATACAATCACTCCTTACTCAATAACTATTCATCGACCACTCGGCTGGTTGAAAGATAATACTCGACTCTTGGTGTGCACCCGCGTGCCGTGAATGTGGATAAGCCAGGAAAATCTGCTGCGCACAGGATGACATGGGCGCCGATAAGTTTTCCTCACTTATGATGATTGCATGTATGTTAACGATATATTTTCAGGGAATTTGGTGATGCATTAAATGCATGAACGATGCCCTTGGGGAGGGGGTTGGGGTTGGAATTGTATGTGGTTCTTTGCGTAGCTTTAAAGAACCCCGCCAAAACTGTCTATGAACTGCACTTGCATCGACGAAGCCAAGGAACTATCAATCCTCGGCACGCGAATTAATTCGACTCTTAACTATATTGACCACATATTTGAAGCTGCGAAAAGTGCGGCCAAATGTATGAGGTTCCTAAAGAGAGGCAAAGGATACTTCACTCCATCCAACCTGGCCACTATTTACAAAGCGTATATTCGTCCAAAAACGGAGTTCAACTCCCATATTTGGGCAGGTGCATCCAAAACTGCACTATACGTGCTCGACAGGATGCAAAAACGAGCAGTGAAACTTATTGGGGACCCAGCCGTAAGTCGATCAATGCCGCCCTTAGAACATAGGCGCAACGTATTATGCCTATCTCTTTTCTATAGGTATTACCACGGTCGTTGCTCAACTGAACTTGCTGAATGTGTTCCGCCACTTCAGACATTTTCCCATGATATCCGTCAATCTGTGAATGCGCATCAGTTCACGTTGAAAGTGGACTTCAGGCGCACAAATAAACATAGAGAGTCATTCTTGAGCCGAACCACACGAATGTGGAAGGTTCTGCCTGATCATGTGTTTCCTGGCCGTTGTGATGTCCAGACATTCAAGACCAGTATACAACGACCCCTCCTTTCCTTATCCACTTCTTCTCCATCCGCTCGCACTGTGCTCTGACATTTAAGGGTACTTCAAAATCCCCTTTTGTGCGCGCGTTAGTGTAACAAAAATAATATATAAACGAAAATAATATCTCTGGACTTAGATATGAAGTATTAAACACAAATCCAAATGTGATAACGATGATAAAGGAATAAGTTTGTCCGGATAGAGTTCAAATACCCAAGTAATGCAAGAATAAAGTGGGTAGCTCTGAGGATAGAAAAACCTTGCAATTTTATTTTTGGCATGAATTGCATAGGTTGAGAAAATTTGTATGGAAAGACAGGAAATTGTTTTGACTAACTTAAGAGCAAATTAGGAAGGCAGTTGGTGGTTGGTCACGGTCTGGTGTTGGTAATATCGGAGTAAAGATTAGAGTTAACGATCGGAAAGATTGTCGGTGGTAGATCGGACAGAAAAGTTAAGGGTGTCGAGTAGTGAATCTGAATTGAGACGTAAGTTCCGGGAGAATCTGTAAGAGGATTGGTAAAGAGATTAAAGATAAAGAACTAAAGTTTAATGGATATTACCGAATGAAGAAGAAAGTGTATTTCAAACGGTTGTCTGAAGAAAATTTGTAAATAGACTAAAGATAATGAACTATAGGTTAATTGTTATAATTGAAAGAAGAAGAATGTGAAAAGACAATTGTGGAAAGACAAACTAAAAAGAAATAACTGATAACTGTTGTGAGCCACTAAGTTAAAGAATTAGAAAAGTATGAATAACAGAAACAATAAAAGTAAATTAAAAAAAAAAACAAAACAAAGTGTGACTCTGAGTTTTTATTTTGTTTTCTAAGTTTTTATTGGTGTTAAGGGAAGATTTGGTCGCCATTCTCCAGGTGTCGTGTTTTTAGTTTTCGGCTAGTACTCGAAAACCATAACTCGCGTCTGTGGGCGCGTGCAATGTTCTCAGGTAAGTAAGTTCCTTGAAGGTAGGAACCTTACCTGCGCGGAATTGTGCGTTCGTAGAACGCTACAACTCCATTACCCCCGAGAGAATAGAAGTTAGTGCTACGGGTCGATAGGAAGAGAGGCACGGTTTGTCGCCCTCTTCGGGAATGAGCTGAATGTTCGCTAACGTCCTTCCACTTGGGAAATGGCGAGTGTAATAGGAGATGCGCAAGATTCTCCGCATCGCAAAGTCGCTAATATTTTTGTTGTTCTCTCAGATGTATTATAGATAAAACAGCCCACCTTAGGGCAAAGTGTACTCATGCCATACGCCACGGCAACGAAAACAATAGGGTTTCGGATTAATTATTTCATCGTAATGGCATGCGCTTACAGTATTGATGATGCACTGATTTACGGGATAAAATACAATCATTCGGTCCATTCAAACCAAGTACAGGGTCTCGGTAGTTCCGGCTGATGTCCAATCTGTCTTCAATCAAATTTATGGTGGTATTCCTGAGGTCTTTGCGCTCTCATCCAATATGTACTTCACTTTTATAAAATATATCTTGTCCATTACTAACGAATCAACTTTGTTGATGACAGAACTTTGACATTATGTTAGTCATTTGGTCATAATGGAC